>WNWU01000017.1:16264368-16299101 GCA_012654045.1 Ptyas mucosa | reverse complement strand
GGGGGGTGGAGGAATAAGAAAGAAGGATGAGGCAGGAGGTGGCCTTCTTCTTTTAAAATGAGATCACCCCGTTCATTAATATGCAATAGGAGCTGCCAATTGACCAGGCAACCAAGATGCCCCTCTTCCAATCGTCCTCTTCACTTCTCATTAGGAATACATTCAAACCAGATATGTGTGGGCGATCAGGGTGTGCGAGTTGTGTGCGTTGCACCATTTGGGTTTGCAACAAAGGCATGCCGCCACACAACTCACCTCCCACACACACACACACACACTTTCTCTCTCTCTCTCTCTCTCTCTCTCTCTCTCTCTCTCTCTCTCTCTCCCCCCCCTCTCTCCCTCCCTCCCTCCCTCAGCACTTCATTTCCAGTGGATTAAAAATAAATTATTCTAAGTCCTTTGCAGGTGTTCTCAGAGGAAAAGAGACAAGTGTCCCAGGCACCACAATAGCAACTATCATTATTTTTTCTGCACTTCCTTAGGAGGAAAAGTAGTCAAAAAAGATATCTTAATGAATATGAATATTCAGTCCCATTTAAGCTTCAGGGTCATTTTCTGATGGGTTACAAAAGAATCACATTCACCTTACAAAGCCATAGGAGTCCGTAGTTCACCTGCAAGACAAAAGCAACTCCATTTTTAATACATGCATAAAGGTAACTTTCATTGTCCCTCGCAAAGAATTGCATTAGGGACTATTTTTGACATGAATCTGTTAATTACTCATAGATGGATTACTTTGTAACCAGCTTTTGTTCCATTGGAAATAGCTGCTACATTTAGTGTGTTCTTGTCAAAATCAGATGAGCACATAATTCCATGAGCAATTAAGAGCTTTTGATACAATCTCACTTTTTTAAATTATGTTTTAAGCCCTCATCTCTTTGTATTGGCTTTTTGAGGAAGTGAAAGGCAATACCAAAGACAATACACGTTACTCTCGTAAACTGTATATATAAATAGAGGCTTTTTGTATTCCATGTTCCATGAATGAAAAAAACCCAAAGTTTTATGGTAGAACTTTGGAACTTTAAATTTTAGTTAAACCAGGAAAGGTGCCAAATTTTTCTTACCTAACAGTGAAAATTATCTGGAAACTACCTTGGAATGGTAGAGTTCAGTTTTAGTGTCCCTTTTCTCTTTGTAACAGTTCCAAAAGATTGGAGCACAACAGAATAGCCTTTTGACATTACCAAAACATCATCCAAGTTATGAAGAAAAAAATTGTCTGGTTGGACTGTGAAACTTGAAGTAGGCCTTCACCGTCACTATCTTTACAATGTTACAAAGTTGGCTGTAAAGATTATTTGGCTTGGGGATTTGAGTTTGCTATCTCTTTGATCTGTTTTGCATTTCCTATTTACAAGCCAACATCAGTGTTAATTACTCCTCAAGCGAGTTGCCAGTTGCAGGTTATGCAGAACCTTAATTAATGAGAATACAAAAGATAGGTAGTAGAAAGTCTTGAAACTAAACTGCTATTTCAGTTTATTTGTCTCCAGAAGTTGAGCAGAAAGAGGAGAATAAGTGAGAAGATAAATTTTATGACAGTCTGTATAGCAATAGCAACATTAGTCTCTCCAGTGTCTGCTAGGAACTAGGAAGGCTCAAGTTGTACCTCAGAAACAGTTCAAAGTTTTAAGTATCATTTTATAATATAAAATAGAGGGATGCATAAAGTATGTGCACATATACGTGACACGATACTTAAACGTACAATAATTAAAAACAACTGCATTCCTCATGCAACCTTTCTATTCAGCCACATAAAGTTCTTCTACACTCATATACCTAGGAAATCATTGCTTTAGGAATGTTAGCAATCACTTTCAAACCATTCAAAGCACATCATCTCAATCATGTATCCTTCAAAGCAGAGGTGGGTTTCAACAGGTTCTGACCAGTTCTGGAGAACCGGCAGCGGAAATTTTGAGTAGTTCGGAGAACCGGTAAATGCCACCTCTGACTGGCCCCGCCCCCATCTAGTCTCTGCCTCCCAAGTCCCAGCTGATCGGGAGGAAATGGGGATTTTGCAGTAACCTTTCCCTGGAGTGGGGAGGGAATGGAGATTTTACAGTATCCTTCCCCTGCCACGCCCACCAAGCCATGCCACACCCACCAAGCCACACCCACAGAACCGGTAGTAAAAAAATGTGAAACCCACCACTGCTTCAAAGGTTAATAGCTAGCTTAAGCTCCAGCAGTTTCGTAGGACTAAGAATGACCAAGGACAGCTCTATTTAGGATTTCCCAAGTGCGGTAGATTGTAGGCCAAGACAGCATGCTGCAAACTCATCCTATTGAGGAGGCATAGCTATACATGGTTCTCGTTTATGTACAGAGCTGAATTATCCCAGCCCTTCCCTCTGCTGCAGAAAGAAATGCTTTGATCCTTTTAAAACAAGAGGAAGACATTGCTGTACTATGGCTGAGGAAAAGAGTTTACTACCTTTCCACATTCTCTGATTCAAAGGAAGTCCATGTAAAAGGTATAATTTGCATACTTTAGATCCACACCTTAGTCTAAAGCCCACCTGGACGGGAATCAGGATTACCCACTTCATCCAGGTCTGATGGATCAAACCATATCCCTTGATAGATCCTTGGGCAGTGATGGCTAACCTTTTTACTGTCGTGTGCCAAAAGCGGGGGGAGCGGGGGGGGGCATGCACGCGTGTGCCCATACCCATAATTCAATTCCTCTCTGTGCCCACCCCCCGCTTTTGGCACACAACAGCAAAAAGGTTACCAGTGGGCCCGGTAGGCCCGTTTTTCACTCTCCCCAGGCTCCAGAGGCTTTCTTGGAGCCTGGGGAGGGCGAAAATGGCCTTCCCCAGCTCCCCCCAGAGGCCAGAAACAGCCCGTTTCTTGACTTCCGGTGGGCCCGGAAGGTCCGAAAACCAGCTAGTTGGTGCATGCATGCATGCTGGAGCTGAGCTAGGGCAACGCTCATGTGCCCACAGATATGGCTCTGCGTGCCACCTGCAGCACCCATGCCATAGGTTCGCCATCACGGTCCTAGGGAATACATCTTGTCTTTCATGGTGCCAGTTCTGTGGAACAGGGTTCTCCTTGAGATTTCTATACCTCCCATCCTGGTCTTATTTAAAACCTAGTGCTATCTCCAGGCCTTGTGGTAGAGGGGATTTCTGGTGCGGTGTTTTGTTCTTTGGAATGGTTGCAAGATTTTTCCTACCTTTTTTTTACCTGTGTATTTCTTTGCTTTTATTGTCATATTATTGCCAGTTAGCTACACTAACATAGTGGGTAGTGAAAAACGGTAAAAATTAAGGTGTCTCCTTCCAATCAGCCAGTTTGTTACATCCTCAAGCAACTCCAGCTTACTTATTTGTCATTCTTTAAAGATATTTTAGATTTTTTCCTTTCTATTCTTTGTTCCTTATTCCCTTCCTCCATTCCATTCTCTCTGTGATCACTGCCTAACTTCCTAATCTTTCTTTGAAGAATCTGCCAAGATCTTAGTTCACCAAATTTAAGTTGGCTGCCCTTAAAATTCTTCCCAGTCCCCTCTTCTCCGATTTGGTTAGGGTTCCTGTGTTTGTCATAGGACACCACATTAAGAAGAAGAAAATGTAGTTATATATATTTCCTGTGCCTTTAATTCTTTCAAACTAAATTTGTAAACAAACAAGAAACCATGTGCATTTTCCAGCTGGAGATAGCCCAAAGGTTGCCTAAAATATATCCTAATGTTTAAAAGAAATTATTTTACTCCCAAGATAAGAAATAAGCAGATTTTTATAATGCACCATGCATACAAATTTTCAGAGATCAAAATTGCCCCGAAGGGATAAAAAAGTTTGGCTGATAGTGTGCAGATGGTTTCATGGCCTTTCAGAGATGTTGGCCACCTTCTAAGAAATGAGATTTTAACAAGGTAGTCACAATCATCTGCCCCCTCTGGTGACAACTCCTGGTGTCAGACATATATTTTATGTCTCCTACTTTACCTGTTGCCCACAGTGAATAAATTAAAAACATATTTCACAAAAGACCCTCTAGCTACCTTACCCTGAGAATTTGAATTTAAGCACAAAAGAATTCTTTTTCTCATGTGTTGTTAAAACTAGGAAAATGCTAATCCCTATCAGGGGATTTGGGAGGAAGATATACAATGAAATATACCTACTGTGCCCTAGAAATAAACTCAGAACTATGTGCAGAGCTGTTGCCAGGCAAAGGATATATTTGAAAATAGTGAAAGCTTTGATTTCTGTATCTAGTTTTTTAAAAGTAATTTAAAATAGGAGAGGCAGAGAAAATTTAGCTCTTACTCCAATGGAAACATGTCCTTTAAATTATTTATTTCTGGGCTAAAACTAAATTGAAATCATAATGTTGTTTGATTGTATAAAACTTGCCGAACATGTCCTAATATTATTCATACTAGGAAGTTACTGTTGATTCATATACATACAATTACTATTGTTGTAGAATAGAATGGGTACCTGTCAGCCACACTAGGTAGACCAGGAAATCAACTCCACAGGAAGATTAAAACGCTTATTGACACTGACTATAATAGGAGAATTTTGGAAGTCTGATTGTGCTGCACCTCGTCCTTTTTCTTACTGTTCAGTGAATTCCAGGATTTGAGAGACTGCCACAAAGATGAGGGGTCAACTTATTTTCTAAAGCACCAGAAGGCAAGAAAAAATGGATGGAAGCTAATCAAGGAGAGAAGCAACCTGGAATTAAGGAGAAACTGGAACAGAAATTGAAGGTGCTTCATCACTGGAGGTTTTTAAGAAAAGACTGGATAGCCACCTGTCTGAAGATATAGGATCTCCTGCTAGAGCAGGGGGTTGAACTAGAAGACCTCCAAGGTCCCTTCCAGTTCTATTCTGATTGATTGACTGATTGATTGATTGAATTAGGAGGCCTCTGACTGAGGCACATCTGAATGTTATTTCAGAAGACTTCTGCCCATTCTTGGAGCATTGGCTCCTGCGTATCTCTGTCAAATCCTTTCCCTTACTCTCTATAGGAGCTTTTTTTTAAACTTGAGAACTCTTTTGAGTCCAATTTTTGTGTAAAAGGGAGATAACTGGTGATTTGGAAATGTCATCAGAATTGATGGGGCCAAAAATGGAGGCAGATCAAAATCTTTTCTTTCAGGTCTGTAATTTTTCTCTCTGTAATTGTTCACCACTTAAACTCTTCAAAGAGTCTCTTTTCCAGAGTTAATTTTCTTGGGGTAGGTTTTAGGTAAAAATAAGTCACCTAACCCAGCCCCAGTCACTGTTCATCCACACCACTCCAACACATTCTTTGTTTCTTCAGCTGCCCCAGCTTCACGGCAGCCATAATGGCTGCCACTCCTCTTAGTTGTTGGCTGAGAGGGAAATAGCCCTGGGTCAAGCAGGAGAGCTGCTGCTCTCCACGACCTGCAGGGCACCCCTCCATTCTTCGTCACCTCTACAGGGTGACTTTAACCCCTTGTGGGGCCCTCCAACAAAGGGATTCAGCGCGATTTTGCAGAGCCCCGCTCTTTGTGCCTGATAGCGCCATGACGTTAACCAGAACACCGATTTATTGGTTTCTTGATGTATCTTGTTTTATGTAACTATGTATGTTGATTTCATTATAAATTAATCCCTATGCTTAAAAAGTAGCTTTAATTTTCAAGGTTCAATTTGTTTTTCTTCAGTAGTGATATAAAGGTACTTTTCCTTTGACATTCACTCTAAGAACCAAAAAAGTGGATGATAACTAGCTATATATTCCAAAATATATCAGCAAATATAGAAACGTGATTTTTCCTTCATATACATTGACATTCACTTCATGGGCAACTGATTCTTACACAGAATAGGGCTACCATATCAGGGGCTGCAACGATCCAGTTAACCACACAATAATAATCAAGACAAACAGAAAGCTCTGTTGCTATCATCTTGTCTCATCCAGATTTTTAAAGTATAAATCTGATAACATTTGTCTAAACCAAGCATGTCCAATCTTTTGGCTTGCCTGAGCTACACTGAGTGAAGAGAAATTGTCTCGGGCCACACATAAAATATATAATATAGTTCATGTATATATACTGTATATATAAATGATATTAGAAGTTTATGATCTTCTGGGGCCTCAATAGTAGCTATCGAGGACCTCATACAGCCTGAGGGCGTGGGTTGGACACTCCTAGCCTAAATTATTTGTTCTCCCAGCTTTCTTATTTCCTCAGTACCCATTGTAGGACAACAGCAGTAGAGTTGGGTTTCAGATCTAAGAATCCCAAGCTGGAATTCCTATTCAGAGATAACGAATCCTTCAGAGTCTTGAACAAGTTATTCCCCCTAACCTATTTTACAAGATTGATTGGAGGATAAAAGAGATCAATGATTAAGTGTTTTTATATATTGTTGTTGTGGCTTAGAAGAGCAATATGGGCAATTTCATCCAAACATTTAGTTTTATTGAGAACAAACATTGTCATATACAAATTATATAATGCAGATTAGCCTGCCTGTTGCTAGGATATGTTCCCCTCAATAAATATGTATAAACTGGAGCAGGTGATACCAAATGCAACACTAACAACTCAGTTTGTTGAATTAACAACCATTTGGTTGACTGGAAGTGAACAGAAAAACTATGTTACTGAGATTCAGTATATCACATCATGCAGAAAAATGCTCATGGGCCAACATATTTTCCATCTGCTATAGGTGACTTGCTTAAAAAGTAACAGCAAAATCATTCGTATTTCATTATAGAATACTGTAATGAAGATGATGGAACAGGTAAGCAGATGAATGGGTTTTACATTTTCTTGAATGGGATAACTTATCAGTATTAAAGATGTTCACGTGAAATTCTTGTTTGTTCTGAAAAATAGTTATATATCAGTCCTTGTTCCGAGTTAAAGGAGTGGACTGTCTTTGGAAATGAACCAAGCTAAACAAAGAGAGGTGTTGCATGTCCAAAGTCATATGTAGTTTGCAGCTACCTGGGCAAGATTTTAGGATAGAAATCAGCAAAATGAACAAGATGAGCCCTCAGTACTACAAGGGTTACTTTACTTATTTAACAACCCAGTTCTGGAGTTCCAATGGTTGTACACACCCCTATGGTCACAAGATGAGCAACAAGCTCATCTTCACAGGTAGTTGGGAGCATTCTGTAGTCACATGTTTTTGATTTCCAGGAAAAAAATGGCCATAGGTACACATTCACTTAATGACTGCAGCATTCACTTAATGGCCACCATTCACTTACCAACCATTGCAAAAGAAGTTATAGAATCAGGTCTGATCACATGGATGCCTTGACATGACCATCATGATAGTGGAAATTCCTGCCTCAATTACTGTCATAAGCTAACAGGACTGTGGCAGCGCTGCAAGTCCACCCCCCCCACCCCCCCCGGACTGTGGCTCCGGCCCCCGAGCCTGTCTTATCGGAGGAGAAGACTCTGAAAGGGAAGGAGTTGGCAAGGCCTCCCTCTCCAGGACCCTCCTCTCTGGCAATGCCTCCGGTGTCCTCTGAAGGCCAAGAGATAGGCCAGGAGCCAGGCACTTCCGAGCAGCCACAGCTGGACAGTGACGGGGATGAGGCTTGGCTGGACCCCCAACAGCGGCGCAGAGATAAGTGTGCGCAACAAAGGAGGCGGTGTGCCAGGGATTAAGCTGAGTCACTGGACCACACCCCACAGGGTATAAAAGAGGGTGTGGTGGCCAGTCAAAGCTGAAAGCTACCACGTCATTCTGCATTGCCGGACTCTTGCTATATGCTCTGCTGGAATTGATTCTTGGACTGGACTTGATTACTCTGTAACTATTGTGGACTTACCGTATTTTGATTTACGAAAGAGGAGTGAAAACCTCCCTTCGTAAATAAAGACTTTTGGCAGGCAGCCACTAGGTTGCTGCCAATTTCGTTATCACAGGAAATTCTTGTCTGTTGGTGTGTTTTACGACTGCTGGTGTGCGTGTGTGGGACGGGGACAGAACACCCCCCTTCACCGTGGGTCAGGAGATTTCAACCACCTAGACTCACCAATAAATGGAAATCTGCCACAGGCTGGAAGGCGTCAGCTGGTTAGGCCCATTGGCATGCAGGCCTTCCCCTCACTTCGCCACTTGGGCCTTCTCCCTGCCCCACCACTTTCCCAGAAGACCCGACTGGCACACATCCACTTACCTTCCCTTTCTCTTCAGGTTTCCAGGAGAATGATGGGGTGGGGAGGAGGCCTGCACACCAGTGGGCCTAGCCAAATAAGGCCTCCCTGCAGTCATTTAACTGGGATTGTAATCTCTCAGCAAGGCGGTAGATGCCTCACTAAGAAACACAATGATTTACAACCCAAATTGTTGGCTCAATTGTGGTCTTAAATTGAGGACTACCTATACAGGTAATCCTCGACTTACAAGTTTATTTAGTGACCGTTCGAGTTACAACAGCACTGAAAAAAAGTGACTTTTGACTATTTTTCACACTTATGTCCATTGCAGCATCCCCTTGGTCATGTGATTTGCATTTGGATGCTTGACAACTGGTTCATATTTATGATGATTACAATGTCATGTGATCCCCTTTTGTGACCTTCCAACAACCAAAATCAATGGGGAAGCCAGATTCACTTAACAACCGTGGCAAGAAAAGCCATAAAATGGAGCAAAACTTACTTAACAAATTTTTCACTTAGCAACATAAAATCTGGGGTCAATTGTGGTCGCAAATCGAAGATTATCTATATAGATCTTCACTAGATTTCCTCATATGTGCTTATCAAATGGGCTGAAATTCAAATCTTATCATTATCCAGCAGAGGTAAGATAAGCATATGGGAAATAGGATCCAATGCAACTAGAGGATAACATAACAAGAAATGTTGAAGTACACTGCTGCATAAGAATTTATTATTCTGGATCTATAAGAAGCATTTTGAACTTCTAAACCATCTTAATGAATCTAGCAACTCATCTAACAATAAAATCCAGGTGAGTCTTATCTACCGGTATCTTTTTATAAATTGAATTTTCTGAGACTGGGTATAAAAACCTTTTATCAAACATATAAAGAAGGTATAAGACTAAGTCTATTCCCAGTTAATGAACCAGCCGGTCTACCCTTCACCCGAGGAAGGCTTTCATTTTGACAAGGAAAAGTGTTTTTGTAAAGATTATCATAAAGTAATCCTGTTAGGCAAATCCTTGAGTGCGTGCCTGTTCAGCTAGTTCATGAATAAAAGAATCAAAATAGCCTGCTCTTGCTATATACAGCATTATATAATACAAAAGACAGCCATAGCAGTATCTCTGTAAATGGAAATCTGGTATAATGCCAGTAAATTGACTGAAGCGGCATTACTGGGATGTGGTTTCTCTATGCATTTGAAAAATGCCACCATTTTCCATCTTATTAGAATGAACTTCACAAACTGATTGACCCTATTGTTTGAATTAAATAGGAAACCATCACTGAGATTGAGACAGGTTTCTGAAGCATGTTGGACTTAGTATCAGTTGATTCTTATGAAAGATTATCAGCTTTGTACTATGAACACATTCATACTCTGCTTCTAGAACTGGAAGAATGGGTAACAATGAGTTTGAGTCAGATTTAGTTCTGTCTACCTGCAATAAGTAGACATCGATGGAATTTTCAACTGTGACCATTATAATAATTAAACATAGCAACATCTGTAACATACTGAAGTATATAGTATTGTGTTAGCGGGTCCCCTCCAATAATTCACTGTAAATTGGGAAATCTTATTCTCTGATAATACTGGTAGCAAATTTCTCTGATTGGGAAAAAAAAAGACTAGATAAAAATTGTTCCAGATTTTTATAATGCAAAATACAAATTTTTATAATTTAACCTTTTAAAAATAGCTGCTATTGGGTTGAATTCTTTGCCGGGTGCTGTAAATTCAAGCCTTTCTTTTTTTTTCTTTCTTATTTTTCCAATGTAGTTGCACTAGCTCTTGCCCTTATCCCTTCACCTAGTTTCCTTTGTCTTGCTTATTGTCTCTGCTAGGATGTACTGTATGTATATGTTTATTTCCATAGCTGAAAATGGTTTATGGGGATGAGAAAGAATAGTTGGTATATGCAGATGGGAATTAATTCTGTGAACAGTCTTATTTTACAGGCTATTAATCTGAGCAGGAATAGTAAATTGGCAAATTTAAATTGACAAAGTGAAAAATCCATATTTTGCCTGCTTTTTCCCCCTATTCTCTTCGGGTAGGAGGTAGCTTAATTTCAGCATCACCTTTCTTTGGTCTGTCTCATTACTGCAGTAGGATCAAATACAAAGGCACTTTTTGAACTGTCTGCTCACTGGTTGTATTGCTTTCCTTCTTTGTTCTCCCTATTTTAATGGTTTGTATTGTATTTTATGTCTGATAATTTGGAGATCTCATTTATCACATTGATGAAATGTTCAAATATTTTAAATAATGAAGTGTAAGCTTTATATACTGCAGGGAATGCCCGTGCATGCAAAACGTTGCTCAGTGACTTTCCTCTACACTGAAATAATCCCTTGATCAGGTGTAAGGTGCTGTGAGTGTTTGGTTTGAACTGAATGATTGGATAGCAAGGAAATAAGAGTTAGTTTCCCATACAGTACTACAGGTAGTCCTCGACTTACAACAACATTGAAAAGTGACATTTTTTCACTTACAACCAGTGGTGGGTTGCCCCCAGTTCGGACCGGTAGTAAAACCGGCGGAAAGCTCCGCCCACCGACCCCGACATCATCAGAATGCTTCTGCGCATGCCCTGTTGCAAACCGGTAGTAAAGGTAAGTAGAACCCAACCCTGCTTACAACCATTGAAACATCCCCATGGTCACATGATCAAAATTCAGATGATTGGCAACTGGTGCACGACTATTGCAGTGTCCTGGAGCCATGTACAGCTTTTGCGACCTTCTGACAAGCAGTCAACGGGGAAGCCATATTCACTTAACTGTGGCAAGGAAGGTCATAATGGGGCAAAACTCACTTAGCAAATATCTCACCCAGCAACATAAATTTTGGGCTCCATTGTAGTTGTAACTCGAGGACTACCTATACTGTGACCCAGATTTGTTTCGCAAACAGGATTAACTCCCAGAATTCTCTGGCAAGCCAGGGGCATTGCTGAAAATGCTGAGACTTGAATTCACACACCTGGAAATTGCTTGGATTAAGGAATCTTGATCTAGATACTTCTTGCCCTGTGGATGTCGAGTTACTAGATGAATAGTGTCCCAGACATAAACCAGCAACCTGGAATCAACTAATGTCCTAATCAACTCCAAATTACAGCTCCTACCAGCCCCATTCTTCATCAATAGCAGTCCTGCATCATCACTGTTCAACAGTGGGCGAGAAAGAAGTGTGGTATAGTTAGATTTGGGGGAGTGAAGGCAATACCAATACTGTGGACAAGAAAGGCAGTGTAAAAATTAATCCCAGGTTATTGGCCTCAGCAAGCCTGAATGGAGGGATTGGCTATATAAGAGGATTGTTATTTAGAAGGCAATTCAGCAGGTGAGGTTTTGCAAATAGTGTCCTGGTCTGTTTATTCCCCTTTGCATTTGACATTCTATTATATCCAGAGGGCAACCGATTATTCCGAGGCTACATGAATTATGTAAAAGATGAAAGGCTCATAAGCATTCACTGGTTCTCAGCCTCTTATCTGCTGCTCCAGAGGTGCTAGGGGTTTTAATAAAATGTGGCCGGCAGTAATCAGTTTCTCTGGATTCTAAATGCCTCTGTGTAAACTGTTAAAACAACGTGGTTTTCTTTGGGCTGCTTGGAGTTCTTTAATTTCAAGCATCTCTACACATTCCCCAATGACTACAATGTGAAAAAGAGAGTGGGAATCAACTATTTTAAATGTAGTAAAAGGACCGGTTACAACTCTCAAGGAATCAACACAACAAGATGCTGTTTAGAATTCTTCTTTCAGGCATTTTCCACCGGCTTTAAAGCTATCTCAGCAACATGCTTACCATACCTCAGAACAAAAGCTTCTCAACTATACCAGTATTATGAGAAAAGAATTAATAGGACTGGGTGGAATGCTTCTAAAGTGCAATAGGTTCAAGACAGCCTTGCAAACTTTACAGCTTTCCAAATCTGCTGTATCATAACCGTCAACAGCCAGTTGGGCAGGTTGTTAGAAAAGATAGCAACATGTTGACAACCACAGATCCCATGTCTAGCCATCAGTTGTCCAACACAACTTGATCAAACAGCTTTGATCAGTTCTGGTGTGTGGAAATGCCTAAAATAGCCTCAGTCTAGATTCTTCAGAGAAAAGTTGGTTAATACAAAGCAACGATCCTCCAGTGGATTATTTTCAGCTTCTGGCACTTTGAGAATCTTCTGATTTGCATATATCATTTAACCTATGAAACTGGCTGGTTATCATTTTATCTGAAAATTGTGTTGGTCAAGTTTCTTCTAAAGAACATATACCATATAGACAAGCTTAAAAATGTAAAGATGTCCAGCAAAGATAAACATTTTGTTACATAAACATTACTTTGCCCCTTTTCATTTCTAAATAGATCAAAAGTGGATCTGCAGACTTCTGGGGAAAACAATGGAAAAAGGTCTGCAAAGGTTGTGTCCTTAACTGCTTTGTCCCCAAGCAGGAACTATTTTTGGAGCAGCCACAATAGGGATACAAAGAGGGGTGACTCGGCCTGCTGTCTTTCCCCAATGTGAGCCCTGGAGATTTTCCAAAGATAAGTGTGGGGTGGTGGGGAGGGTGTGGGGCCATCAGGTGGGAAGCAGGTCCAAACCCTAGCAGAACAAATTAATGCAGAGGTGTTTCAGCAGCCATAACTTTGAAACCAAGTTAGTTCTTTGGGAGAATGTCTGTTGTAATTTTGAAGGTATTCAGAAATTTGTATCCTGCCTTTATTATGTCTACAAATAACTCAAGGTGGTGAACATATCCAGCATACCTTCTTCCCATTTTCCCCACAAATCCATGAAGTGGTTTGGGCTGAGAATACCTGGCTCAAAGCCACCTAGTTGCTTTCGTCGCTAAGGTAGGACTTGAACTCATGAACCCCCGCTCTCTGGCCTGGTGCCTCCTTAACCACACCAGACTGGCTCTTAATTACTTGTAAATTACTTACAAAATTGTCTGATACTATAAAAATGGATATAGTAAGATATAAAACAATTTTACTATATAAAACAGACAAAAGCTGATTTGAATGTGGATTTTTTAAAGATACCAGACTACAAGTGTGAGATCAAAAGATACTGCAGATTTGAAAATGGATTTTAAAATGCTAGTTACAAGAGTGATATGGAAAAGGATGCCACAATGGGTTTGCATTTGATGTCTTGATAACTAAAGAGGACAAATAATAAATCAGAAGTATGATTTGGAAAGTTTTCTTATTTTGAATTTACTAGAGATGTGTTAAACTATTGAAGCTGTTCCTGAAAGGAGACAGAGAAAAAATATAAAAAATTAATCTGGGGACATTGACAAGATTAAACATTAAGGCTTTTTAAAAGTAACATAAGGAATTTATTTAATTAGGGTTAAATATAAATCATGTAGTTTCTGGTAGCTATTAAAGGAGTTTCTTTTTGACCAGGACTGAAAGAAGAGACTTTAAAGATCTGTTTATAAATGGAAAGTTTTCTTAGAGAAAGTGGTAAATTGGAATATAAAATTGATCTAATTAAGGTTAAAATATGAGTTAATATTTCTGAGAGCACTTAACAGACCTTTGCTTATTAGGACTCAATGGCCAGTTTTTATAATTTAGTTATTGATAAGACTTATGTGAAGACCTTTTTAAAATTAATATTAGAGGTATTACTGAACTTTTTTATACTTGTCTGAAGGCAGGGGGAGCTAACTTTTACAGTATAGATCGTTTTTTCCCCTATTGTTTTCTTTTTGTACTTGTCTGCCATCTATTGGAACTCCAAAAGCACACTTTCTATGTGGCAGCAACTGCTCTCTGAAAGGAGTCCACTCCATATGGCCACCACATTACTGGCATTCCAAAAGGTCCTGAAGGCCTGGCTTTTTACCCAAGTCTTTGGCCGGGTATGTTTAAAGCCCCCTTTTCTTTTTTCCTATCTGGATGTGTTATCTCTGCTGTCTGTGTTCCTTTTCTTTCGTATTTTGTTTTAAATGTTTTTAACCATTTGTAAACCACCCAGTATTTGTGGAGAGCCTCGCAACATAGAATTTAATAAATTAAAAAATTGCATAAAAAAGATTTTTTTTGTAAATGACAAAAATAAATTAAAGGCAATCTGGTAAAGTGCTGCAAATGTTCTAATTTCTTCAGTGCGGGGGGGGGGGGGGAATAGGAACTGCACTTCCAAATCAGTTTTCTTCCAGATGTGGAAAAGTTTGTTTCATCAGCATCTACTTGATGCCGGAGAAATTATACAGGTTAACAGATAGACTGTATCATATAAAATATTTCATAAGCTATTGCAAACTAGCAGGCTTTGTCTATCTGCTAATATAGGGTTATGTACTAGGGTTAGTATGTATGCCTGATCAGTATAAACAGAAGAAAACAGCTAGGGCCGCCAGGTACAGGACCTGTTCCTTTATCAAATAAGCACATGCAGCTCACCCAATTCAACTATACTTTTGAGCTGTATCCTAAATAAATAATGGTTTGGGTACCAGCTAAAAAGGAGAAATTCTAAAGATGATAAAAAGTAAGCAGGGGAAACAATTTGGGATGGGGAGTTTTTACTTAGAAAGCAACACAATATTTTGATCCAGCAGCTTGAAAAATGGAATTTAATGAAGTTTTACTTCTATACAAAGTACTCCGCCAAAATAGTAAATACATATCAAGTAAGTTTCCATTTCAGTATATTGATTTAATTTACATGCAAGTAAAAGAAATCAAGATAATGCAGACTAAAAGAGTTTATTCCAAACTCGCAATACTAGCCCTTTTGCAAAACAATAGGCTAGACCTTTAAAGTGCTATGTTTATGTACAAACTATTAAAATAGTAAATATTTAAAACCTGTATTGGGCATTACGGTTACATGTTCATCAGTATTGCTGCAATTTATATCAGGAATAGAAAGGCTGCAAATCTTGCTTTAAGTTAACAGAACATACCACTTTACAATTGTTAGTATTTCCAAAAATGTGAATAGCTTGTTACAAAACACATTTTATAATTTTTTGGCATTTTTCTGTTTAATTTGCCAAACCGATTACCTCAAGTACCACAACAGGATTTTGAAGATAATGGGCCAAAACCACTAGCCAGTCACTTCAAACCAGCTAAAAAGTCTTGCTTCCTTTAGAAATCAGCATCCAAAGTGAATGAGTTATCTGCAGGACTTGACATCACACCCATCCTTTGATATTCTCCTACACGTTTTTCAAAGAAATTAGTCTTGCCTTCCAGAGAGATATTCTCCATAAAGTCAAATGGATTCTCAGCCTTGAATATCTGAAATTGGTAATTCAGGCATATGGTTATTACTAAAGCAAAAAATATAAGCCATTTTTGCTTAGTATTTCAAACAATCTCAAATGGCTATTATCAACTATTCCACAACATCCCTATTTTTGTTTATAGCTCTACCTTGGCAATGTCTTACCTTCTGCATATAATTCTCCTTACTAGAATTCTCTCTTAAAGATAAATAAAAATGATTTTTTTCCAAATGCTATATATGTTCACTATAGAGTTCCCCAACATCACATTGTTCCTATTCCACTTTCAATATTCTCTAAGCCTGGGTTCATGATTTATCCCCTTAATTACTCTGGAAAGAGAACAGAATGTGGGTCCTACTTTTAGCATGATGAAGCAAGAGCTATTAAGGAAGTCCACCATTGTTAACACTTTGGATGTGAATATTGGAAAGGTACAAGAAGTCCAATAATATCTTTAAAAGCAAGAGATAGTCTGGAAATAGTTATTTAAAGCAAAATGGCTCAACTGTACGAAGTTGCAATAGCATTATAATTCATTTGCAGAGTTCATTTGAGCTTACTATAAATTGAGATAAATAAGGGATATCATTGCAACAGTGCCCTGCTTAACCGTGAAGTAGCACTAAAGAGCCAGAAACCAATTACTTAATGGCAAAAAAGGCAGGCTTAAATATAAACAGATTGTATGGTAGTTCTTAAGAAACAGGGCACAAGACTTACCTTGTTAAAACCTAATTCCAGGATCAGTCTGTCTGCTACGAATTCAATATACTGCTTCATTAAAATACAGTTCATGCCGATTAGGTTTACAGGCAATGCTTCTGTCAAAAATTCCTGCATTCAAGTAAACAAAGTATCTTAACACAAGATCTTAGAGACAATGAAATGCCCTGCTAAGTTTTAAGCTTCTTTTACTTTGATGTGAGAATGTTTTACCATTACCAGAAAGAACTGCCAATTACCTGCTCTATTGTGACAGCATTTGTGATGATCTCCCTCACTTTTTCCTCGGTTGGTTTGTGCACCAAATGTTTGAACATTAGACAAGCAAAATCACAATGCAAGCCCTGTAAAGAATTGGAAGGTATTTCAAAGAACAATTGGAAGCAGCCATATATTTGTGTTATCAAAAAACAAAGTAGCAAACTAGTTAAAAGACTTCTACAAAAATTCCATATAATCAGTTACGGCAATGTTCTTCACTACAGTTACCGTATATACTCGTGTATAAGCCGAGTTTTTCAGCCCGTTTTTCAGGCTGAAAAACGCCCCCTAGGCTTATACGCGGGTCACGAAAAAAATGACTTTTTCCCTGCAAACTAGGAAACAGCGGGAGAACGGGGTTTGCTTACCCCGCCCACTCCCAATCTATTGGGACTGCCTCCTGAGTTCCAGCTGGCTAGAGGAAAAAAAAAACTTTAAATTCTTGCCGTGGGGCTTCAAAGGCCCCCCCTATAGCTGATCAGGGTTAAAAGAAAACAAATGAGAAGATCGGTGCCAGCTGCAAAAAGGTATCTGCTGCAAAGAGCATTTTTTTTCTCCTTCTGCTGAAACCAAACGCGAAACTAAAACAGCTTGTTGGCTTTGCTGTTTGCTAAGGCACATTTCTTTTCTTTTTCATCATCAAAAAAGGTTGGTGCAAACAATGGAAAATTTATGGCAAATGGCAAAAGAGGGGAGTTCAAGATTTTAAAACACAAAAGAAAATAAAGCTCTATTTAAATAGGGAATTGTAATAATTGAGATATTAATTGTATATTGTGTTGAAAGCAGAAATGGTTAAGTTGTGGTTTGGAAGAATATTGGGGGAAATTATTTGGTTTATTATTATTGGTAAATATAATTAATTGATTTGTAAGAAATTGGATTGCATGGAAATAATTGGAATATTCATGTTCATATTGATTAATATACAAAAAAGATAGTTATATAACTAATTGATTTATATTAAAATGTTGAATTTGTATTAAATAACTGTAATATTACATAATTAAGCAATGTGAGGATTGATATAAAAATAGATGACAATGGGAAGGGGTATAATATAGAATAGAAGTGAAAAATTGAATTTGATTAAGATTAGAGATGAGGATGAAGGGTAATATTGGTTTTTTAAAAAATAGATGAGGAATAAATATGGCAAAAAGGAAATATAGAAATTGTAAATTTAAGTGAAATGACTAAACACTGTTTAAATTTGTGAACCGGCCAAATATTCTGTTCAAAGGAAATACATTGTATGTTTGTATGTGTATTTCTAATTATTGCTACTTATTCATATTTGTTCTCTTTTATTCTTTAAAGTTTAACAATTCATTCTTTATCTTAATATCTTTATGTGTTGGGGGTTGGTTTTCTTCCCTTTCATCTTTTTTATTGTACAGCAATCTTTCTCCTCAGACCTACCACCTCTTTTCTTTCCTTCTTACTTTCTCTTCCCCCCCTTCTTCTCCTCCCTACTTCCTCTTCCTTTCTTCTCCTCCTCTCTTCCTCCCTCTCCTTTTATGCACATGGACTACTCAGAGGGCTGAAAAGGTTATTTTTGACTGGTCCTCGCACTTGTGACCAGTCCTTGAACTTACGACTGTCCTCATATTTTACGTTTTGGCCCTATCTTGTCACCATGGTGAAGAGAAACAGTTGTGAAATGAGTGACACTGTTTTTAAGAATGCTACAATGGGCATAAATGATGACCAGTCATAAGTGCGAAGACCGGTCAAGTGCGAGGACCTGTCAGAAATCACTTTTTTCAGCCCTCTGGGTAGTCCTTTTGTGCACATGGACTACTCAGAGGGCTGAAAAAGTTATTTTTGACTGGTCCTCACACTTGTGACCAGTCCTCGCACTTCTGACTGGTCCTCACACTTATGACCATCCTCACATTTATGCCCATGCAGCATTCTTAAAACCATGTCACTCATTTCACAACTGCTTCTCTTCACCATGGTGACAAGATAGGGCCAAAACGTAAAATGTGAGGACAGTCGTAAGTTTGAGGACTGGTCACAAGTGCGAGGACCAGTCAAAAATTACTTTTTCAGCCCTCTGAGTAGTCCATGTGCACAAAAGGACTACCCAGAGGGCTGAAAAAAGTGATTTCTGACAGGTCCTCGCACTTTTGAGCAGTCTTTTTTTATTTTGAAATTTACCAGTAGCCATTGCATTTCCCACCTCCAGCTTATACTCGAGTCAATAAGTTTTCCCAGTTTTGGGGGGTAAAATTGGGAGGGGGGGTTTCGGCTTATATGCGGGTCGGCTTATACACGAGTATATACGGTACCATCAATAAAGCAAAAAACATAATTGCCATTGTTATAAAGCTTTGGCACTACAGAGATTTTGAATTTTACAGAATTAATTCTGATGGAATCAATTATTTTTAGTTTCCTTCATCAACAAGCCATACCTCATCTCTACTAATCAGCTCATTAGAAAACGTAAGCCCAGGCATTAGACCTCGTTTCTTCAGCCAAAATATTGATGCAAACGAGCCAGAAAAGAAGATTCCTTCCACTGCAGCAAATGCTACTACACGTTCACCTGTTGAGAGAGAAAAAGCACGGTGGACATGAAGACTAGCTTGAATGCCATAAAGGAAAAACATCTGAAATGTCAATCTAGTACAATACACACCATAAGTGGCTTCTTTGTCCCCAATCCATTGCATGGCCCAATCAGCTTTCTTTTTCACACATGGCAGGGTTTCAATAGCATTGAACAGAAATTCCCTAAAAGAACAAGAGTGCAGATTGATGCGCTTCTGAAGTTATGCTTATAGTCCCTGCTAAATACCGTATTTATTGGCGTATAACACGCACTTTTCCCCCCTGAAAATAGGGGGCAAATGATGTGTGCGTGTTATACGCCGATATAATGTTAAGAAGCCATGTTTTTACAGTATTAACAAGTACCGGCAACCCGCGCCTTCCTCACGTCTAATTCTCGCGGCCGTCGGAGCGTAGTTTTTTCCTGAAATTTCCCTCTTAAAATGAAGGTGCGTGTTATACGCCTGTGCGTATTATACGCCGATAAATACGGTAATAATCCCCCCTGAATGCATACCTGTCTCTAAAAAATCCTGCCTAATGCATGTTAGAAAAAGAAAAAAAATAAACAAAAATTGGCCTGATTCTTTTCCTTGGCTTGCGAATCCTTTTGAAGGTAAATTCCCTGCAATTGGTCTCACTGGCCATTCTAAAGGTGGTAAAGTTGATCCTGATTTCCATATTTTGAAAGCTGCAACCTCTCTCATAACTGCTCTTGTGAAGAGTCAATTGCAGGAGATTCCACACCGAGGAGGAATCTTAAGAGTCAGACTTCCCTTCTCAGAGCAGATCTCCATTTGTACACTTGAAGGAGAATATGCAGTCTGGGACTGCTCAGTCATAGTAGGAATTAGCATTGAAGAGTTTAGGAAAACACCCTAAAACTACATAAACAAATTCAAACCGTTTTGCAGCTTACATATAGGATTTTTCAGATGGTGGGGCAGTCTATTGTTTGAACAAAAAACAAATGACAACCTCCCTACCACATCCCACTGGTTGATTAAACTGAAATTTGTGACAGCACTTATGGTGTCAGTGGCATTGCTTTATGAAAGAATGGAGAAATGCAATTTCAATCCAGCACCTTTGGATATAGACAGTAACTGGTGTTTCAAGACATGATCTTTTCTCAATAAATGCCTCATTCTATCTCCCAGCTCCAAATGTAAGAACATGCGGATTATGGCAGAGAAAAGTGCCCAAAAGTAGAAGCAAACGTATGCCACTACAGATCACAGGGGGTAAGACAGGTCTACTGTTATGACAACTGGGAAATTGAGGATGACACCCGTTAAGCTTATTACCCCATTGTTTGAAATATTTTGCCCTGCAATAGACAAATATCCACTAATGTCCAAAATTACAGAGAAGCAGCTGGCAATTTCTTTTGTGTACTCTAGGTTCTGAAAACATAACTTCAGAGCACGTGGATATCCATGCAGATTTGGAAACAATTCCAAATTCAGTTCAAAACAATGTCTTTGATAAGTTTTAAATTGAGTTGGAAAGGACTAAGCAACAGAAAGGCTAGCTGTTCAGAAGTCCTCAGTATTAACAACACACATTTGCACTGCAGCAATCAAGATATGAAAGGGAGAATGTGTACAGGAGTATGCAAAGATACTTATATTACATCTATCAGCAACTCTTTAAAGAAACTGCCTTTTTTTCTAGCCCTTGTGGCACCAAAAAAAAAAAAATGATTTGAGCTGACAACAGGAAGATGCACTCTCATGAGACTTCAAAATACTTCCCCACCCCTTCAGATCTGCAGTTCTTAGACACTGTACGAATCTGTTTCTATTTTACAAAACAGAATAAATATCTTTTCTATTAAGACAAAAAAAAACCTTATTTGCAGAATTTCTATAAAACTAAGGAATACAGCTATGCTTTTCATATTTAAAGTGCTTCCACATTCAATATTTAATGCAGCATGCTTAAGTACGTATCTAGAAACAATACTAACCGTTCTTTAGAATCCTTAATGTAAGTATCAATAAGTAAACTATACATTTCTGAATGAATGTTCTCCATGGCAATCTGGAAGCCATAGAAACAGCGTGCTTCTGTGACTTGTATTTCTTGGCTGAATCGCTCCACCTAGAGGATAGATATTTACAATATGTTACAATGCACATATCTCATTTGATCAGGTTATTTCTGACTAGTTTCCTGCATATGTGATACAAATACAAATGTCCTTTATCTTCCAAAAATATGCCAAGTTCTGCCAAAAGACTGTTATTAAATTTAGTTTTTGAAAACTTAAACAAATACTCAAACACATGTTCACTTTTACTTAATAGGCTAAAATATCAATCTCAGTTTCATCCCTTCCATTTTAATTACCCATTTTATAACATCTAAATTGTCAGATTACTAGATAAACCGAACTCAAATTTGCACCTTGAAAAAAAGGAAAACGATTTTGAATCAGGCTAATTTATGTATTTTTTTTGGCATTATGAAGGAAATTTGTCACTTTCTTCCAGATTGTTTTGCAATTTCCCAGTCTAGCCTACACAACATATGCCAAATATTTCTTGATAAAACCTATTCTGCTAAAATTAGGTAAGTACATGACAATGTTTGTTTCAAACTCAGAATAAAACACCACATGCTGGAAATTCTGCATGGTGAGGAGTTAGATAGAACAAACACAATCATTTCTTCACTTCCCCACTGCTACCATTCCAGGCTCAAATTTTACTGGCCATAGCCTACTTTCTAATAGAGAAGGCAGTCTTAAGGAAGATTAGGAATGATAGGGCTGGTGGGATACACCATTGCAATCCGCTAAATGAAAAGGCCACAAACATCACCCTTGCCCTTTCCTCTCTGCCCAAAGCCTTTGGCAATGATAGATTCCTTCCCAACCACTTCTGCATGGAACACTATAGCATTGTAGTTCACCCAAAAGTATCTCATTCGTAGTTAGGCTTTGCTCCTCTAAAAGAAAGTCATACTCAAACTACCTTCTTCCATTTTCTCTACATGTACCATATGCAGTTCATATTCATCAACTTAAATTCAATTTTCTACAATTTACAATCTGAATACATAACCAGCCTTTCTAAAAAGCACTGCATCTAGAGATATTTATATATCATTGTGCCTATGTTAGCTTATTTACAGATATTACCCCATCATTTTATCATCTAATTATCAATTTATACATAATATATACTGTATATGTATCTTATGTATAAAGATATATAATCTTTAAGGATCAGCAACCATCCAAACTTATTCTAATGGCACTGAATGAGTTCTCGGAGTTCCAGCCACTGTAGCATCCTACAGTAGCCTTTGCAACTTTTTCTGCCCAGCTTGACAAGCAATGTCAATGGGGGAGCCAGCAGGATGTCCTCATTTAACAAGCAATGGAGTCTCCCTTAATAACAGGAGTTCCAGAATTGCCATTGCTAAGCAAGTCACATGGCATCATGCTTTGTGACTGTTGCTTAGTGACAGCAATTCTGGTACCAATTTTTAAAACTAGGGAGTACAGGTAGTCCTCAATTTACAATAGAAATTAGGTTTTCATTGCTAAGCAACAAGGCCAAAAGCACAACCACATTGCTTATTGATGGCAATCCCTGGAGTCACAATTGCAGTTAACCAAATCCCATGGTCATTAGGTAAGACAGTTTCCTATAACTAAAGTTAGTGCGGAAGTTGGCAGGAAGTTGCAAATCCCAACTCAGCAGGCCAGCATGGTGTGAGCACAGAAGGGTTGGGGGACTATGTGCAAGTGGGGGTAAAGGTTTTGGTGGACTGGTGCAATAAAAACCTAGTTTTGAATGTTGACAAAACAAAGCAGATCATTGTTGATTTTAGAAAGAGCCAGCATAATCACATTCCACTTTGCATCAAAGCTGCAGCTGGGGAGGTAGTCAACAATATTAAGTATTTGGGAGTAGAGATAACTAACAATCTGACTTGGTGTCTTTATATCTTTAGTGAAGTGTGCAAACAAGCATTTGCAGTTCCTGCATCAGATGAGGAAAGCACATCTTTCTCCTTCTGTCCTGGCCATTTTATACAGAGAAATGATTGACAGCATTTTAACAAACTGCATCAATATTTGGCTTGGTGGTAGCAATGCCTCAGATAGAAAGTCCATACAGAGCGGTAAGGACGGCAGATTATAGGAAGCTCGCTTCCTGTTATTCAGGATACTACTTATAAGCACTGTGTGCTTATAGAACTCGAAGCATTGTTACGAGACCCCCCACACACCCACTTCATGGCCTGTTTTTGTTGCTCCCCTCTGGGAGGAGGTTCTAAAGTATTTATAGCAGGACTACTAGGTTCTGTAACAGCTTTGTTTCTTATGCCCTCTGTCTTGTAAACTCACACAAGATTTTTTTCGCCATGTATATGTATACATTCGAACTAGACCGTGATGCTGTGTGTCATATATGTATATGTGGATATATCCATAATGGCTATCCTTTGAGAGCTGAATGCAATGAAATGTCAATTTAATGTATGCTGATTAGTGTACATTTAAAGTGACAGTAAAGTTCTATTTTATTCCATATATTATTTGCATACTATTGAAAGCCACTTCGATATTAGGAAAAAAATCAGGAAATTTAAAATTGTAGCCCATTAAAATGGAGCTGTTATTCCCACAGGTTTATAAGTTTGCATAGCTTTCCCTCTAGTTTCATATTTCAACTGTGGTACTAAGTATTTAGGAAAAGATTCCTTAATCATAAATCAGGATTTTTCCTTTTGTTTATCATGTTTTTAATCAGCTAGAAAAGCTACAGAAAAGCCTTATGAGGAAGTGGGCATCATAAACCATTTTATACTTCTGGTGTAGGAAGAATTAAAAAAGGCTAGAACATTATTGCTTGCTTCTTTTGATAGTATATCTAATTGCTATTTTAAAGTAAGGTAGACAGATCACTCAAGCCCCTTTGCTGTAGATGCTATAGATTACTGGCAACTAATATACATACATATGAAAATTGGGGTAATTATTTTGGCATATTGGATATAAAATTTGAACACGCTTACCAAGTTTTCATTGACAATACCATCACTTGCAGCAAAGAATGCTAAGACATGTGAAATGAAATACTTCTCTTCTGGTTTTAAGGACTCCCAGTGCTGAAGATCTTTAGAAAGATCCACCTAAATACACCAAACAGCCAGTGAGAATAATCACAATACAAGCAATTACTTTAAAACATTTTTTTCTTTTCAAAAGATAGGTTAATAATTTAAGTAGCATTCTTCCTTCCATTTTATCTTCTCTGAGATAAATCAAAGATTGATTGGGCAGATGTAGTAATTAATTAAAAGACATTCTAGTGAGCTTCCATGACTGAGTTCAGGTTTACACCTATCTTTTTTAGTCCTAATCGAGCAATCTGATCAGACTGGCTCTCTTGACAGTTACTCTAAACCTATCTTGTTAATGCTGCTCCTATCTCCACTCCAGAGCCTCAAAGGAAAGAGAATAAAAGGCCTTCACCTCTTCAGCTGTCCAGAATGAGGCCTCTGCTTTCTTGTACATTTGCCAAATGTCATGGTATTGAATAGGAAAAATGACAAAACGGTGAGGATTATCCCTTAAGAGAGGCTCATCTTGCACATTGTTTGATGGAAGCGACTTCACTCCTTTAGGCACCTCCTGAAAAGTACAAGTGCAAAATATTACCATATTAGAAAGCATTTTTGTGAGAAAAAACATATTTTCAATAGTTCTAGATTAAGATAAATTCAGTAATAAAACCACACCGAATCTTGATTTTTTTTAGAGTGAATAACTTCTTAGATTCTACTTTACATCCTAAAAAAGAATCATAAAAAAGACAGATGGGTTTTGTATACAGATAGGAATTGAATGGTCCAGAGAAGTTAGAATGCAAAAGGATCAAAGCACAAGAAAGATTAAGGGCGGAGGACAATATGAACTAAAAAGAGAAAAATAAGAAAAAAGCTGACAAACTCAAGAAAATTCCTTTAAAAAGTAAAAAAAAAAAAAACCAACTGTGTGTGTGTGTATACATTAAATCTACACCAGACAAGTTAAGAGTGGTCAGGTCAGAAATTAGAATAGGACAAGACATGAGGCCCCAAGAAAAGCTGTAATGGCAATAAAGTGAGCCTTCTCCTTTAAACTATTGTTTGCTCAGCTGACTCAACTAACCCACAAATGTGTTGCTAAACCTAAGAAAATAAACTTTAATCCCTTAAAGAAAAAAAAACCCAACTAGGGCCCGCTGAAAGGCCAACGATCCACTCTCCCGTTTCCCTCTCAATGCCTGTCTCTTTGCGTAATGGGGCATTTGGCGCCAAAGCTGCAGAGAAGACAACTGAGTCCCGCCCTCACTCGTTCCTATGCGGCGGGAACGAGTGGAAGCTTAAGGTTTCCACCCTTTCCACACAAAGGACTACCTTCCATCCCCACAGCCTCCCGGTCCCTCTCTCGAACCCTTCGATCCCGCCCCCCGCCCCAAATCGGCGAGACGAGCCGCTCGCCTCTCACCACGAAGACTCACCGCTTCGTCACCCGGCTCCCGAAATATCTTCCGCGCCGTCTTGGCCGCCAGGACCCGGGTGGCGTTGAACGAGGGGGGCTACGAAGGCGAAAAAACAGAAACGGGAAACGAGGTCAGGGTGGGTAAAGCCAGAAAGGGGTCCGGACGCCCTTTCGAAAGCGCGTCCTTTTTTTCCGCGCGAGCCCTCCGGTGCGGACTTCCACGACTCTTCCCCGGCTGAGAAAAAGGCCAGGCCTTCGGGAGGGCTCGCTCGAGGTCAGCGGTAACTCGGCGCCCTTCCCATTTGGGGGGAGCATTTCAGTTCCCGTCATTCCAGTTTTAAGAACCGCCAAAAAGCAAAGGACGGCGGGAGTTGCAGTTCGATACGTTTAAAAGGCATCGCATGAACGACCCGGGGCAGGAATTTTGAATCCCTGGTGAATATTTATCCCGAAAAATCGCTCCCACAAATAATTGGAAGCGAATCGAGCAAAATCCCGCGGCTGCCTAACAAAAGGCGCCTCCGGGGAGCCACACTAATCTCCCAAATTATGGCTTCAGAAAAGCTGCCTTCTTCTCCCCCCCCATCCCCCATGTTCCTCAATTTGTGTTGCAAATATAATCTGCACCGTCTCCCGCTAGAGCTGTCTGAGTAAAGTTTCTCAAGAAAACTAAGACAACTTTTCTGACTCGTTTTCCCCACCTCTGGACCTCCGGATTCTCCCCACCCCCCACCCCCATACAAAGGAGTTCTTTTGCTTCCCTGCCCTAAAAGGTTCCCTCCAGGAGATTAATCATTCCTGTCCCCTTTTAGCCTCACCGTGTTCTCCTTGTCGTTCAAAGGCACCTTCTTCTTGGGCGAAAACTGGGGCTGCTGCTCATTCCGAAGGGAGAGAGGGTTGCGAGTAGAGATCATCGTTCGGTTTGAGAGAAAGACAGGCAGGGAAACAGCTAACCAGAGAAAAGCGAGAGGAAGCCCGCTCACCGCTTTATATGAGTTTCGAACTTGGCGCCAGAACACCGGATCGCCCAATCGCAAAGCGATTGGAAGCCCTCTTTGCGGTTTGCCATTGGCTGAGCGACGCACCCCATTGTACCCCAAACGCGGGAATCTGAAGCAAAGGCCTGCCTCTTCTTCTGAGTGTGTATTGGATTAGCACGCGAAGCAACGCGAGATTGCTGAATGCGGGAAGGAGTAATAATAACTCAAATAAGCTTTTTTTTAAAAAAAATTGCAACTGGACTTTCTTGATTTAAAAAAAAAATCAAGAAAGTCCAGTTGCAATTTTTTTTTAAAAAAAGCTTATTTGAGTTATTATTACCACGACCCGGATTGAGAATCTCCATAAATGAATGGCAATGTTTTAATGCGATTTTATTGGTTATAGAGGCGAATTCTCCAAAACCGTGTCAAGAATGTCCTCAACCTTCTCACAATGTTTATAATTGGGAAAAAAGAAAATGACATGACAATTCCCCCTCTATATGCACTAAGAATTTATGCAGTGAAAGAAAGGGAGTACTAAAGTATACTTTTCAAATGTAGTTTTTTCCAAGCACTGCAATTAAACCTATTGTCATTAGTGTTAGATAAGTAGCGATAGGTTTGCTGCTAGATTTAGATTGGGTAAAGCTATTTTTGATAAACCATTGCAATAACTTAATTCCCACTCCCAGCCCATTTTGTCAGTCCAGATGGATGTTATGATTGAGGCTGAGAGATTATGGAGAGTCAGGATCAGGGGTGAAATCCAGCAAGTTCTGATAGGTTCTGGAGATCCGGTAGCAGAAATTTTGACCAGTTCGGAGAACTGGCAAATACCACCTCTGGCTGACCCCAGAGAGGGGTGGAAATGGAGATTTTGCAATATCCTTCCCCAAGGAGTGGAGAGGGAATGGAGATTTTGCAATATCCTTCCCCTGCCACGCCCACCAAGCCACGCCCATAGAATTCATAGTAGAAAAATTTGGATTTCACTACTGGTCAGGATGAATCCATCACCCTATCCTAAGTTTTGCCAGAGAACATCCATAAATATAATCATTGCCATAAAGGAAAGGTTGGAGACAGGATGACAATTACCCAGTATTGTTGGATCCAAGCAATGGCTTCTTGAGTAAAAGGTATATTAGTACCTCCTATCAGACCCTCCATCGGATATCAATTCTTACTGCTTGGACCCAACCATATGTCTTTTAGCAAGCCACGAGCAACCAGGAAGGACATTGTTCTAATATATAGATGGCTGCCCTCAGAGCCCTGAGGACCCTGTCCTCTTCCTTTGAATCAAGAGATTCAATCTCCTTCCAAATAATATGCAAGTTGACATGCATCTGTCAACTTCATAGAACTTGCACAGTTGGAATCTAGCCTGGATGAATTGGAACAACAATTTATGCCTTGAATAGTCCTCACCACGGCCCTACTGATACTTCTCTAGCCTCTTCCTACCCAAGAGGAACTGTCACCTGAAACATGGCTATCATTTGGCAATCTGAATGCAGTAGGAGTGGGAAAATAAATATGTTTTTACCATTTTTTGTCACCAAGAGGTAATTCTTATCAAAGGCATTTACATGTGTTCAACCCTATTTGCTTTTCATTCTTCTTCAAAGATGCTCATTTCTTCTCCAAGAATTCCTTTGAAAACCAAGGGTTCCTTGGGATTTATGCAGTCTTGGATGAGGCATCTTTGATAGACATGGAGAAGGGTTTGCCATAGGGTCCAGAAAAAGTGCACTGTATTGTAATATTGCCTTCTACATGACATATACAATCTCTTTTCTTTGTCACTGCAATGATGTTTGCTGAAGCTATTAATTAAAACCAGTTTGGTCTTGTTAGGGCACCAGGCTAGAGGGTGGGAGATCATGAGTTCAAATCCCACCTTAGCTATGAAAGTCAACTGGGTGATTTTGGGCCAGTCACTCACTCTCAGTCCAACCCACCTAAAAAGATTGTTGTTGTGGGAAAAATAGGAGGAGGAAGATGTGTTGGATATGTTTCACTGCCTTGGGTTTATTTGTAAAAATAACAAAGGCAGGATACAAATAAAGATTAGGATGGGGAAATGGTATGTGCAATGACATAAAATCACAAAAGGTGGCAGTAAAAGACTGTTAAACATGCAATTTTTCATTGATTGCAATGATTCACTCTCTTCAACTAAAATTACATAATAGGTAAATATAAATGTTTAATGGCCTCTCTGTCTTTTTGTTTTTCAGAAACCAAAAACTTTCTCTTTGGCAATTGGCAATTTGGAAAAGAAGCAGAGCAGTTACTTTGTAAAACTTCCTTTCTTAGGCCATTATCTCTTAGAATTATGCAGTTGGGAAGGTATTTATTTGTAACACCACCCAGCCCTTTTGACAGCCTGTCCTTTGAGGAGATCAATTGTCACAGTGATGGCTAGATAACCAGAGTAAATTGCTAGTTTAGAAATGATTGTAGAACCTGGAAT
Organism: Ptyas mucosa; assembly: GCA_012654045.1. NCBI lineage: Eukaryota > Metazoa > Chordata > Lepidosauria > Squamata > Colubridae > Ptyas > Ptyas mucosa. Next base: position 16,270,148 of record WNWU01000017.1, on the reverse strand, counting down.
GAACATGCCTTTATTCTAATCCTGATGCCAAAGTCTAGCACAGTACATGCCTACATATTTGGAATTGACTATCATTAAGTTCAGTGAGAATTTTGAATAAACTTTGATAGGAATGTAGTGCAAGAGCCAACCGGATTTCTAAATTAAGAAGTGATTTTTGTCTTGTCTACCATCTAGGCTTTTTTGACTTTCTTATCAACAGTTGGCTTGTTCTGTGGCAGGTGCCTGCCTGTTTGAATTCTATAGTCCCAGAACACTTTAGTTCTTCATTTTTTATGTCTTTATTTTATGGTCGCACCAGTTTATACTTGCAGGCAAATGGTATTTCTTGCAGATCTTGCAATGCACCCGTGTTGCTACTTTGTCATGCCATTGTTTGTAGTCAGTTTGTGCAATCTTCTTTAGTTAGGCTGTTTACTGTTAGCTTATGTGGCTGTTCTTAATTGGGGTATTGTTTACTTCTTAATTGTTGGTGTGATATTAATCTTGATGTTAATCTATGCTCATCTGAGAGCTGATTGCTGGTGGGGAGCTGTTTTTGGTCTTTTTCTCCCCTTTTTGGCTTCTTGATTGTATTTTTTGGGCTTCTTGATTATAGATTTTTTTCCCCCCAGAATTTGAAGTCTCAGTAAAACAAAAGCTTGGAAAAAATCAGATAATTTTTTTAAATTTCTTTTGGAGGGGCAGATTCCTATATAAGTATCCCATGAAATAACAATCTCTCAATATGATTATTTCACATTGGTCCAATAGAAATGGCATCTCATCTTTGTCTATTTTGGTTAAATGTTTTTGAATAAATATACTGGGAGAAAATGTCTTCTACTTCCATCTCCATTTCATCCAGCCGACATTGCCTCTGCCTCTCCGTGGCATCATTGGTCAACTTGGCAAGAACTAGCCAAAAAGAATCAGAATAAGTAGTACTCGTAAAATTAAACTTAACATGAAATCTATCATTTTCATTTTTAAAATGAAAATAATTAAAATGTATAAAGTTAAAATAATACTTTCTTCAGTTTATTGGAGCATGATCTTCATTTCATTGGTATGCTTCACAATGCTTGCCATTTTGCTGGCAAGTCTTTGATTTTCCCTAAGATATAGAAATTATAAGAAGCCTACATCAATCACAGAACAGAAATAAGCAGACAAAAAGAGGATTTGTAGGAAACAGGATTGTAAGGAAAATGAATTACTTACATCTGTTATCGTGGCATTTTTTTCTGCCAGCTCCACCTGATGATGCCTTGCCATCATTTCATCCAAGTACTCTCTCTCTTTTCTTTGCCTCTCTCTATATTTCCAGAGACAGATCTGGCAAAAGAAGACATTTTGAACACCTGAAAGCAAACTAACTTGAGGAGGCGAATTTACTAAGTAAATCATAGTGTGATATTGTCTCAAGACTCGTGCTATTAAAGAAAAAACTACAAGACCCAGAAAGCTGTCCTGTCTTCCCTTAATCCTTCTCTAAGCTACACATACCCAATTTATAAGGCTTCTTCATAGAACTTTATCAGAGACAGATAATGATAGAGAGAGCTTTATTTCTGGCTGGAGTCATAGCCAGTTGCAATGCGCTTTGGCTGCATTCTGACCATTTGTTCTAAAGCACTTTGCAGTAGTTGTCTCATTTTGAAAAGCAAGGTAACTACACTAATCTATTATTAATCTTAACACTGTAACATTTTATATTTTAATTTTCAATGGAATTTATGCATTTATTCTCCCAAAAAGTATTAATAGTTGTAGTCAGGATAAAGAATGGTGATTTTAGATTGTTTGCAGCAACATTAAACAGGCTGATTAGAAATGAAGCTGCTGGGAATAATAATTTTGCTATCCTTCCCTTTTTTGTAAAAACTAGTAAGGGATAAAAATTTAATCCTCTAGCCTAGATAGATTTTTTAAAACAATATTAATCTTGCATATAATCTATATAATTCTTCTAAGAAACGTTAATATATCAAAACTGATCTGGAACGAATTGATTAAAATTTTATTTGAATTCTAAATATATATACATTTCTGGAAATATTGCTTGGAAATAATTAGCACATGTCAACAAAAACCACTTGGATGTACATTAGTGAAAAAGATTAATGTTTACCTGCTCTGCCTCTGGAGCTAGCAGTGCATAATAGAGTATTTTCTGTAAAGTTAAATCAGGCTAATATAGAAGCTAAAACTGAATTAATTAATTAATTAATTAATTAATTAATTAATTAATTAATTAATATGTATTTGTTCTTTTATGCATAGAGCATGTCTGTGTTGCAGTCAATATAAATCAACTAGTTCATCCTCATGTTGCTCTAACCATAGCATGAAGGTCCTCACTAACCATTGTTAAGTAACAGTCCTATGACATCCCCTGACTTTTGCCTCTAGCTACCTGCAGGGACAGCTGAAGCTTCTATTTATCTTTCCTCTGATCTGTTTCTGGGCTGATTATCATAGAAGATATTGCTACATGTACTGTTTTGGTTCTACTGTTTGTAGTGACATTAAAAGGAGCCTGAGTGGCGTAGCAGGCTAATGCCTCCTATTAAGGCAGCATCTAACATCCAGCTGCCTGCAATTACTGCAAGTTCTAATCTCACCAGGCTCAAGATTGACTCAGCCTTTGATCCTTTCTAAGGTGGGTAAAATGAGGACCTGGTTTGTGGGGGCAATAAGCTGACTTTGTATAAATATACAAAAGTATGAAGGCTATTGCTTAACGCATTGTAAGCTGCCCTGAGTCTCCGGAGAAGGGCGGCATATAAATATAAATTTTAAAAAAAATTGAGAGGGTTTTTTTGTTGGGCGGGGGGAGACAAACAACATTGGATCCAATGTCAGCTTCTTCATTTAGAACCTAACAGTCCCCATATACTAGGTCAGGATTTTACACCTGCCTGACACCTCCCAGGGAAATACAGTTGATTATCATCAGTATATTCGTGACACAGAACCTTCTCCAGTGCTACAAAAAAGGGACAGGGAATAGCGTAACAACAATATTCACTAACTATTTATTCGACCGGAAGCATCACAGCGAGACAGTCAGGGAATAGCGGGCTCTGATGAGCCTTGTGAAATCCCGGGCTGACAAACCGCTGTCGAGGGGTCTTCGGACCAGATCTGTCCTGTAGGGCAGAGAAGGAGAGGCACCTCGGATGACCAAGAGGAATCGGCAAGTTCCTCAGAGTCAGAGAAAACTCTTCAACTTGGCAGTGGGGACTGTGGCCATTGTGGCGCCATAAAGCTGGGGCAACCGGACCACGTTCTGAGCAGGAGTGGTGATTTGGACGGAATATTGATGCCGAGTGAGTGTTTGTCAGCTCACAGGTAAAAAAAATAAATATTTTTAAATTGTTAAAAGGTGCCCCAGCGAAGAAACAGCAGCTAATGGGCGTGGGGGAATGTGAATGTAGGAAGAAGAACAAAACAGAAGTTTAAAGTCTTAAAGCTTGAAACGGAATTTGACTTTTGGATTACAATGTATGGAGATAATTAAAATATTAGAAGAAAAAACCCATAATAGATATGGAGAGGACTGGAAAAAACTTTAAAATTCTTTTTTGACCATTGAAGGAAGAATAAAGGAATATAAAATTAAAGCCCTGTAACAGAAGTTTTTTTTAAAAAAAATGGATTTGGAACTGGATTTTAAATTAGATTTTGGGGAATATAAAATTAAGAAGATAGAAATTGGCAAATATCGGTAACGTGGATTTAATAAATAAAATGGATACTTTCTGTTGATTGGAATTGTGGATTGGAGAGAGACACCTACAGGTGGAAAAAATATTACAACGCTTAACTTGTATTTTGGAAAAAAAACTTTCTAAAGTGATAAGAGCGGTGGGAACTTTTGAGGAGGTTTTGTTTGCTTGCAAGCTGTGTGACCTCGACAACCAAAGAAGGTGGATTATAATAACTTAAAACTGGAATAACGACAACTTGGAAATAACAAAATGGTGCAGGAACTAATTGAAATGATTAAAAAGATGTGTATATCATTCAAAGCGGAATTAAATGATATAATTATAATGCATGGAAAACCCAAACCTGATGAACAAATTGCGTTAGAACATACCCAGGTGGATAAAGAAACTATGAGAAGCAAGAAAGTGACACTGAAGATAAAGACAAAGATATTTATTATGAAAAATCAAATGATTATGTGGGGAGTAACAATGAAAAAAGAGGAGAACTGGGAGAAAAGGGATAAATTTAGGAATAAAGGTGAACTTTAAAGATTAACATTGGGATTAACAATGACAAAAATAGAGAGGGTGGAAAGAGACAAGGAGAGAAAAGGGGGAAGAGAAAAAATAGAAAAACCTCAAAAGATTACACTGGGATTAACAGTGGGGAAATAAGAAAGATGAAAAGGGGAAGCAGGAGAGCAGATGGAAATACAGGGCAAGCTAGGAGAGTAAAGGACTTTAAAATTAGGGGGGGGGAAAGAAAATAAGAAAATAAGAAAATGGGATAAAGGAAGATAGGAGTAGCTGATGGAAAGGAAAAGGAAAATATGTTTTATATATTTAGAACTATAAATGAATTGAAGTAAGATTATGTAAATCTCACCAACGCTCAAGGTTGACTCAGCCTTCCATCCTTTCTAAGGTAGGTAAATTGAGGACCCAGTTTGTGGGGGCAATAAGCTGACTGTATAAATATACAAAAGTATGAAAGCTATTGCTTAGCGCATTGTAAGCTGCCCTGAGTCTCCGGAGAAGGGCGGCATATAAATCAAAAAATTTTTTAAAAAAATGAATTTTAGTAAGTTCAATATATGAGATGGTAATACTTGGAATGTTTTTAATTGTAATAATGGAATTTAGTTAAAGCATCTGAAATTATAGTGAATTGTGAAAAGGGATCAATGGATCACTAAATACCATATATACTCAAATATAAACCGAGTTTTTCAGCACGTTTTTCAGGCTGAAAAAAGCCCCCTTGGCTTATATTCGAGTCACGAAAAAAATGTCTTTTTCCCTGCAACTGTTTTGGCTCCCGGGGTTGCAGAGAGGCTTGCTAAAGCCAAAATGGGGTGTGGGGGGGGGGCGGTGCCCCTCCCTTGTGCCCCTTTTTGGCTTTAGGGGTTGCAGGGAGGCGGGTGAAATGCTCCTGCTTTGGACCAACTCGGGCAAGTAGGTAGTGGAGATTGAGGCGAGTTCGCCGTACTGGTAGCAATTGGTGGCTGGCCACACCCCCGAACCGGGCCACGTGGAAGGCAGGCAAGCTTCGCAGAGCTGCGGGGAAGGGAGCTTCCCAGCGTGCCCTCCTCCTCTCCCAGGTGACAGCCAGGGCTTCGCTGCCTCCTCTTTTCCTCAGAGGGGCAGCATCTGCCTCCAAGTTCTTGTGGAGGGAGGGACATACATAAACACACATGCCCCTGTTGCCCCCCTCCCCACTACTTTTGCTGTCGGCTTAAAGTCAATCTTGAAGAGCTGGAAGACATTTCCTTACATCTCCACCAAACTCATTGTTGGGAGCGTCAGTGATCTAAGGAAAAGTCTTCTTACACCTTCTCCTCTCCATTCCCATTCCCCCTACCCCGTTTTTCCATTTCTGTGCCTGGATTCTCCTAATTATCCCTTCTCCTCCCCATTCTCATTCCTCCCCTCCCTCGTTATTCCATTTCTGTGCCTGGATTCTGCTAATTACACCCTCTTCTTCCCATTCCCATTCCTCCCCCCCTCCCGTTTTTCCATTTCTGTGCCTAGATTCTGCTAATTACTCCTTCTCCTTCCCATTCCTCCCTCCCCCCCCCCCGT
>WNWU01000017.1:16101380-16263378 GCA_012654045.1 Ptyas mucosa | reverse complement strand
CAGCCCTCTGAGTAGTCCATATGCACAAAAGGACTACCCAGAGGGCTGAAAAAAGTGATTTCTGACAGGTCCTCGCACTTTTGACCAGGCTTTTTTTATTTTGAAATTTACCAGTAGCCGCTGCATTTCCCACCCCTGGCTTATACTCGAGTCAATGAGTTTTCCCAGTTTTTGTGGTAAAATTGGGGGCCTCGGCTTATATTCGGGTCGGCTTATACTCGAGTATATACGGTAAGAGGAGAGGGAAAAGTTGAAAATTAACTTTGTTTAAATTATATATAAAGCAAGGGAAAATTATTTAGAATTATAAATGAATTGAAGGTATATGAAACTAATACTTGGAATATTTTTAATTGTAATTATGGAATTCAGCTAAAGCTTTTGAAATTATATTGTATTGTGAAGATTAATTTTATTTATTGTTTAACAAGAAAAGATTAAAATACTATTGGCAATAATGAAAATTAACTTTTAAAATTATGATTATTATGAAGAGGTGTAGACAATATATATATTTGAAAAAGCAATGGAAAAGTGGGTTTATTTTAAAAAAACAATGGGAATTGAGAAATAAAAATGAATGATTTTAATGTTATAGACTTAAGTGAATTGTAGTAAGATATTTTATTGTAATATTTGAATAAGTTAATAAAGGAAAATGGAAAAGAGGGAAGGAAATGGATTATGAATATTAATATCTGTGATTGGAACAATGGAATTTAAGGAAAACACTTGAAATTATATTATGTTGTGAAAAAGAAGTATTGGGAAAATATTTGAATAGGATGATTTAGAGAAGGTTAAATATTAGAAAAATGATTGAATTTAAATCAAAGGGTTTTAACATGGAGAGCAATTAGAGGAGGAAAAAAGAAAAATTGACTAAGATTAGAGATTAGGGTGAATGGTAATATTGGCTATATATCAGAAAAAACAAAGAAAAGGAAAAAACAAGAAAAATTAGAGAGAAAGAATATTATGGCAAAAAGTGAAATACATAAATTATGTTGGGAGATAACTAAAAACTGTACAAATTTGTGACTCGGCCAATACTGTGTTCAGAAAAAATGCATTGTGTGTTTCTTTGTGTATGTTTGTTAAAAAATAAAAAAACTTTTATAAAAAACCTCTATTCACTAATTATTGTCTGTTGGGTACTTCATTCTATGGCACTTAACCAGGACTAACAACCAATGTAGTTTAGTATAGCATGAGAATAGAATACACTATGTGTTTATTTATTGATCATATTTAAGAATTGCCCATCTCCCTCACAGATGGGACTCTAGATGCTGTACAAATGAAATATTGAAAACATGAGCACCATATACAACATTTAAAAGAGGCAAGTAATGTTACAAATTAATTAGAAAGAGAGATTTGAGGGCTCTAACCTGCAGAGTCATGTTTCCCCACCTTTCAGGAAGGTTGTCCTGTAGATATGTTTAAATTGAAGATATTAACACAATTCACCAAGAAAGAGCCTGGAAGAAGATGTACAGATATTTTTGAAATATTCAAATTCAAATGTTTTTCTAAAAATTATTCTGAAGCAATTTTTGCTTGTTCCTAGATTCCTTTGATTCATGTTTTATTTCATTTTGATTATTTATATCATGTTACCAGTCATGCTACTTCTTTGAATCCTAAAGTAATCCTAGAGTTGCACATTCAAGTTGACAAGTAAATAAATCAATAAAACAGGATCTCTTACCTCAAGCAGGAGTTTTCCCGCATAATACAGGAATGTCTCCATCATTAATGTCTTGAAGTGAAGTAAACTAAACTACTGTAAGCTAAACTAAACTAAACAAATATATTAAATATGATAATGTGTGTAAACTAAAGTAAGTGTGATAGTAAATAAGATAAATAAACAAATACTGTAAACTAAACCTAAACTGTGCAAATGCAACTAAAATAAAAAAACAAAATCTAAGTTTCCAATCCTTAATGATTAAAGACAGGTACATTCAGCGCACACAGAGAAAAAAAGCTGAATAAATAGCTTTCATCTCACCCAAAATTTTATTTACTTCTGCTTTGTGAGTTCATATATCTGCCACACTATTTATGAAGAATGAACCAAAAAAGGAAAAGCAAAGCCAACTGATTGACTGAATGAATGCTACTCAGAATTTTAGCTATTTTTCAAAACTGGTAGAAACTTAAGTACAAAATCCTAATGATATGTTTGGTAGAATCAGAGGATGAGCTAACAAGAAGACTGTCATAGAAAAAATAGTATCATTGAAGAAAGCTGGGAGATCTCTGGAGAAATGCGCACAATTTATATTGAAAAAGTGATGCAAAGGTGACTGAGCAGAATTGGAGAAGTATCTGTGCTTGGCAAAGTAAATTACAGTATGGTTTTTGCTCCACCACACTGTACTTGCCCATTTCTCTTGAAAGAACTGCAAGATGGCTTCAGATGTATATTTAGTGGGTCACAGGACATGTGCCTTCTCAGTTCTGGTGCCCTCACTAACAGAAAGTTCTTCCCAAAGTTAAGTTGGTCCCATCCCTTTTGATTATTGAAAAAGCCCTTAAGAGCATATTAGGTGACCTGGACTGAGTCTGATGGCATGTGCAGCTGAAGGAGCAATGGGGCAGAGTTTGGGCAGCATAGAGTTTTCCCAGAAAGAGACCTGGATCAAGAGAATTCACAGCCCCAAGATGGATGGGGGAGCAAGGAAGAGGTTCAGAGTAGGATAGACTCTCTCAGGGTATATCTCGTAGTTAGAAAATTACAGCTCGAATTTGGCAGGATTCTATCCATTAGGTGTAGCAAATAAAAGATTTAACTCAGAAGGATTTCTCTGTATCATTTCTGGGCTTGGGCCTGACACTGGGTTCCCTCAGAGCCATAGACCTATCTAGATGGCTCCATTATTGAGGCAGAGGGACATTTTTATTTCCTTCAACTCATCCCCTTCTTCTTTTGCCCTCAATCTTTCCCAGCATTTGGGTCTTCTCCAGTGAGGAAGCTATATAAACTTGATAAATAAGTAAGTGGGTAAGTAAATAAATAGTTTATCTCACTTGAAAGCCCCATAGCTTAGGAATTTTTGCTTTCCTTTTCCCTTTCCACTCTTTTTTGAACTCATTACAGTAAGCCTGAGCCTTGCTTTTTTTTTCTTTGATTTTGGTTTTTGCTTGTTTTTGCTGTTGACCTTGAATAGCTCAGGAACATATACTCTAAATATTAAGTCTGCTAATTATCAACTGGTAACACCTGGATTAGGGTATTTTTTTCTATTTGAATGTTTGTCAACCAAGGGCATATGGTTGATAAATGCTACTAATTTGAAACTGCTCTCCTATAAAAAGGGTTTCCTTCAGGAAAAAAACCCACTACAGAATTCCTCTCATTTATAAACCCCTGCCAGGGAATAAATGGGAGTCTCAAAAAGGAACAATACATATCCTCTTTCAATGTTGTGGATCAGCAAAGAACTGTGGCATGGGTCATAATACGTAACCGCATGATATCCCTGAAGTCAGTGGCCCAATGGAATTTAGTCTGGATGCTTTCCCTCAAAAGACATCAGAGAAGTCTGTCATGCCCAACTGCAAGTGGGCATAAAAAGGGACAATACAAGTCCTCTTTCGATATAAACAGATAAAGCAAATAAACCTCCAATTCTCCTCAACAGCTTTTAGACAGAGTATTAACAGCTAGTGACCGCAAAAAAAATATAATCCTTCCATCCTCCCCACCATCCTGTCAGAACCTATCTTTCCATCCCCCCTCCCTCCAATCTCAACTGCCAGTATTTATCCTTCCATCCCCCCACCATCCTGTCTCAACTGTCAGAACCTGTCCTTCCATTCCTCCCTCCCCGCCCACCATCACAACTGATGAAGCTTCCTGGATAAGAAGCGAAATGTATTCTTCTTCCTCCTCAAGGAAAAACAATCCAGTTGCTTCTTTTGAAGAAAAAAAAGCAGCTTTGAAACAATTATGACACCTGGACTATTGAGACCTGGATGACTGAGAATCTCCACAGACATTTAGCCATACACATTGGGATGAACGCCCTTCAAATGGTGCAGGATATGAACAGATTTCCAGAAAATGTGCAAACTACAGGAACCATTTGCGTTTCAATTTGAGATGCAGACATACAGCCTCAATCCCATCAGCCTGCAACAGTGAAAGGATATGGGACCGAAAATTTCATTCAGAAAGCACAGCTCCAACTTCTCAATAAAAGAATAAAACAGATTAATTTTACAATTGAGGTTTTGAAAGAGAGTGGAACACAAACTTCAAGAGCTGAAATCACTTCTTTCAACAGAAGTACTGGCGAAGGTCACAGAATTTAGGAAGAAGGCACAACTCTAGCACAACATAACAAGGGCAAAGACAGAAGGGCAAAGACAGACAGAAAGGCAAATGTTCCATCCTACAGTTTAGACAAGGACACAAAACAGAAGAACCAATCCAGATGAGAGAATGACATATCTCAGAGAACTGACCGACAGGTGAGAGGTCTGTCTGACAGAGAACTTACGCAAACAGAAAAGAATGTTTTATCCAAAGGACTGAATTTTGCAGTAACACCAGAACAGCTACCAAATGTAGAACTCCTCACAGCCACAGAGTCAGCCATCAGGAACAATAAATTGGCAGAACCAAGGCAGAACAATTATGAAGGTATCTGACGATCCTCGCCAATGCCAAAACACCGCCCTCACAATTCAAGAAAGGAAAGCAGTGAAAACCCTAGGAAGAGACCCAAACATCATCATCTTGGCAGCTGATAAAGGAAGGTGCACGGTTATCCTGAACACAGATGACTGCAATGCCAAGATGGACACTTTTCTGAAGGACACTGCTACATATGAGACTCTGAAGAGAGATACTATCAGCAGTTATAAGAAAAGGATCATCAATTTCCTGCAACAACCACTGAAGGACAATGTCGTTTACCTCAGGGAAGCCACTCGATGCATATATGGACTCCACAAAATCCTCAGAGGGAACTCCACACAAGTCAATTGTCAATTCTTGTCACCTATAATATTGCAAAATATTGAACCAACTTATCAGCTCTTCTGGGTTGGCAACACCACCATTCACATCAACAATTCACAGGACTTTGTCAGCATGGTTTAGAAACTAAAATTGGATCTGGATGAAACTATGGTTTCTAATGATGTGACTTCATTCTTCATCTGCATTCCAACAATTGAAGCAGGATGGGTTCATGCAACATTCCAGACCAGGGGTGTCAAACTCAAGGCCATATCTGGCCCACGGAGTGCTTAGATCTGGCCCGCAGGGCTGGGCTGGAAATATCAAAGGAACGGCCCGCGGTGCCTCTGCTGGCCAAAATGGGCCATGAGGGGTTATGCAAGCCCCTCCTGCGGTCCATTTTCGGCCATCAGAGTGTTGCAGGAGGCCATGGAGGCAGAAAACAGGCAGCAGGGTTTGTGCATGGCCCCCCTGCACCCCAGTTTGGTTGGCAGGGTCATTGAGAATTGGGTGCTATATCAATTTTGTAAATTATTACTAATATTAAGTCCTCCTCTAGGACTGTGTCAGAGATAGTAATAAAGATTGATAGACAGACAGTTATACAGACAGTATTTAGAGACATCTGGAGAAATTGTCAGTTCATTTATGCTCTGCTCCTATACAAAAGAGTCAAGCCCCATAGCAGCTGGGGACTCTACAAGTCTTTAATCTCTACATTATGGAATTGAGACCATTTGTGCCAGAAAGTAAATCTCCCTTTGTCTGGAATAGCTGTTTTGAATGCAAAGGGGAAAAATGCATCTTGAGCCTGTGTTGAACTCCCACCATGGCCACAACCACAACCACCTCTGGCCCCACCCCGCCCCATCCCCTGGCCCTCCGAGGTCAAACACAACCCTGATGCGGTCCTCAATGAAATTGAGCTTGACACCCCTGTTCTAGAGTAATGTTTATTAGCTGGTTTGTTTAGCTGGTAGTTCATACCCCTCAATAGATGTATGCAATACGTGTAGGATACATTAGCGATCCTAATTGGAAAATTGCAGGACATCAGCATTGACACAGAATGCATTTTAGAGGCTCCATGACAACCAGAGTTGTCTCAGTATGTTGGCAGACCAGTACATTTTGGAGGATGTATATTTGAGCTAGTGAATAGGAGTTGGAAGATCCAGAATTGGAGATGTTGAATTTTATGGCATGTATTTATTAAATCCATTGGTATGCAGCTGCATTCAAAAGCAACACTTGGAAATTTACATTTTGTAGAACTGTCCAACCTGGCAGGTTTAAAGATATGGGTTGCACAGGAAATGTTTTTAAAAGGGTCAAGATGCCTTCAAATCAAGCTTGACACCTGATGTTTGCATCCTTCTCGTCAGTGTTAGAGACGCTTTCTATTGTCTTTCTCCCTTCCCATTCTAGCCAATACCCTTGAACTCACAGTGTTTCCCATCCAAATCTCCCTACTTAGTTATCAGCATTGGCAAAGTCACCTCGGTATTGACACCTGCCAATGTAGCATTTTAAAGACCTCAATAATCAGGGTTAGCACTGTTCACAATTTCCACAGGAAATACACTGTTAAATTCATTCTTGGAGAAAATGTGTACAGTATTGCCCTCATGGATGTTTATTCAAAAATAAGATAGAGTGCACTTGCATCCATGTTTATTCACAAGGAAAGTGACTGATTAGCCTTAGGCATAAGAAAACTGTCATAGACAGGGACTCTACTTCCATGCCTGCTACTATGGTACTGAGGCTTTGTGCCATCACAGCAGATAGTTAGGCTCTTGTACAGTAGTGAGTGCCCAGCAATGTGACTGATTATTAATATAGCCTCCTGAATGGATCTCAAATCCACTTGTTTATACCTGAGCCATATTCCAATGTCAAATTCTACGTACTGGATTCTAATATGTGGTTTTCAAATGGAGCTCCCATCAACTTTCAGGAAAATGCACTGTCTTTCTAGCCTAATAGAGCCCGAATAACCCCAGGATAGCCTAAAGCTACGCTGACAAAAAGTGCCAAATGCAAATAATACCACTTGGATCGTTCAAAATAAGGACCAGATCCAGCATGGATCAACGAAAATTATAATCCCTAAAAGAGGAAGGCAAGCCCGGCCCAAATCCCTAAGGGAGGAAGGCAAGCCCGACCCAAACATCTCATCCCGCCCGCTTGCTCAGAATCTTTGACTTTTCACCAACGAGAGTTTTCCTTTCGTTTCCACGGCCCTTCAGTCGGTCGGCCCCCGGTTGCCACGCCCACTTGCCAGTGCGCACGCGCAAACCTTCCCAAGCCGTAAAACGTAGAATCCTTAGATGCCTCTGTCGTCAGAGGCAAGATGGTGGCGTCCAGTGGGTGAAATAGTGCTGGCATTCCCGGGCTCTCAATTTAACCCCTTTTCTGCCACTGTTTATCCGACGCCTCGGTGATTTATTCACCTTTCTCCTCCTCTCCGATGTTGCCCTTCGGTCGCGGCTTGCACCGCCTCGCGGTACCGGCGGTCATCGGGTCGCGGTTGCAACGTGCCCGGAGCAGCGGGGCCTCGGCAGAAGAGTCAGGCACTTCAAGATATGACGTCATTGTCATCGGTGGGGGCCATGCTGGCGTGGAGGCCGCTGCTGCGGCTGCCCGGGTGGGAGCCCAGACTTTGCTCATCACGCACAAAATAGACTCCATAGGTAAAGCCTCCCCTTTAAGCAGCATGAGCGTGTGAACATGGCCTGAATGCATCTGAACATAAGCTAGTCAACCACATTAGACTAGCAAAAAGAGAAAGTGTCTATGGAGATTCTCAGTCATCCAGGACCAGGTCATGATTGTCCCAAAGGTGCTTTTTCAAAAGGCAACTGGACTTCCTGGTTTTTCTTTTGAAGACCTTTCGCTTGTCATCCAAGAAGAAGCTATAATTATAAGTATTATAATTATTTTTGTCTCTGCATAATTTAAGGATATTTTGGTCAATTTGAACCAAACTTCCAGGGAAGCTGTCTTAATACTTAAGACAGACTTTTTTTGTTAAAAAAAATAGCTGAAGAAGAGCTGAAAAAGTTTCTTGGATGAGAAACGAAGCGTCGTCAAAAGAAAAACCAGAAAGTCATTGAAAAAGCACCTTTGGGACTCTAGGGTGCTTATCTCTGTTATCCCATCCATTATAGCTAGTTGGATTTGTTGTATTGGGCATAGCCAAGTACGGTAATTGGATTAATTGAGTAAACGATGGTCCAGTTAACAATTTAAGCATGTGAAGCATGCTGTGTGACTATACCTATGTTTTACTTTCAAACTTCTTTCCCACAGTGTTTGCTAAGTATTTTTTCTTACATTTTAAATGTAGACTATTCTGCCATTCTTCCAATTGCCCAATAATGTAGAATGTTGTAATAAATGTTACAACGTGGTTTCCATAACACAACTGAAGTTGTATGGAATTGTTAACCTTTTTGCTGTATTCTAGCCATACTTTGTTAATAAATATATTGTTACTCATGTCCTGGTACTAAATTGCAAGGAAGTTGCTTTTCCAACCCATAGGAACTGTTTTTCTTGCCAGTCAGCCTTTACACCCATTTGTGTGTGTGTGTGTGTCTTTATATATACCTCTATATAAAAATTGAACCTTGTATTTGGTGCAGGACAAATGTCATGCAACCCTTCCTTTGGTGGAATTGGGAAAGGACATCTCATAAGAGAAGTGGATGCACTGGATGGGCTCTGTGGTCGAATCTGCGATCAGTCTGGAGTGCATTACAAAGTGCTAAACAAAAGAAAAGGACCAGCAGTCTGGGGTTACAGGGCACAGATTGACCGAAAGCTCTACAAAGAGAACATGCAGGTGAGATGGGAAAAAGCAAAGTGGAAAAATAGGTTATCTTAGACTGCCATTTTATTTCCCAGAAGAAAGTCTAATATCCAATTGGATTTACTAAATGTCAAATGAAAAAAGATACTGCTAAATGTATAAATAAAAGATACATGAGTTCATTGTGGATTCCAAGTATTAAAAAACAGTGTCTTATAATATTAGTTCTGAGAGATCTTTGAAAATGTCCATTCTCATTTATTAATTTTTAAAATGTACCTATTGCCTCTTACAAGATACTGAAGGAATACATAAGGCTTTAAATGCAAAGGCTTTAATGTGAGAAATCCATGTAATGCATAGGGAAAACGTATCTTCATATTTTTGAAATTTGTACCGTATAAAACTTATACCGCAATCTAGAAAGATTTTTACTAATCCCCCCCCCCTTTTGCAGCTCTAAGAACTTTCTCCTCCACTATTCCATATGGTTCCAATTTCTCTAGAGAAATTTGTAGGGCACAAGCAATTTATAAGCAGTGATCTTTGTCCTATCAACAGAATTGCTTTATTGGTTTAGAAGACTACCTTTAATTCATAGGTGTGGTTTATTCTGTTTTTCCTCATTAATCACACATGAAAAGACCTAGAAGGAAAAATAACATCATATTATATAGACCTCTGGTGTTAATCTTTATGGAACCAAAAAAGCATAACCAAAATAGATCTCCCAATACTTGGGAAAGTTAAAAGTTTGAAAAGATCTCCTTAAAAAAAAAATCCAGGGCTGATTGTGCTTAATAGGGAATGCTGATTGATTCTCAAGGAGAAAAAAAATAGAAAGGGGGATCTTTTGCTAAAGGCTTCACTTGTAGAGTCTAAATTTTCTTTATAATTTATCAGTACTCCGCTTAACGCATTGTAAGCTGCCCTGAGTCTCCGGAGAAGGGCGGCATATAAATTTTTTTTTAAAAAATCCTTTAGCAGAGCACTTTGCAAAGTGGACAAAGCATCTGTCTAAACCTATTGCTTTAAGATGCAAAGGCTCATGTATCTCCCAAACACTTGATGTGGCTGCTGGGAATTTGCTTCTTAATCTTCTGAGTGCGCATGTACATGCACAAAAAACAGCTCTGCCGCAATTGCCACCAAAGCATAGCAGCTGCAAGTGCTGAAGGAAGCTTTTTTTGTTTCATGAAATATCCTTTTGGATGGTTTGCCTAGCTTTCTTAAATGTTGCTGGTTAACTCTAAATAGTGAAATTGTAAATCTTTAGGAAAGTTCAATAAACCAACTAACAAAATCTAATACATTTTGCTTATCCGTTGGCTTACATTTTAATAAAGCCGCGTGGAAAATTCCTCAGTGCACTTGAGGTATCCTTAACAAAAAAAAGAGAGATTTATTTATTAGTAGCAAAGTAGATTTGGAATCTGAATTTTTACCCAATGGCTTGCGCGTAAAGTGATATCCTTGAGAAGGTTCCGTGCTAGTACTTGTAAGGTTTTTGTTTGCTTTTCATTCCACAGGAGGTCTTGATCAAGCGAGGATGTTCAATTCTTTTTCCTTCCCCAGTAGAAAGAAATTCTGCAAATCCCACTCCTGACCACTTGTGAGGCATCAGTGGAAGATCTGCTGCTGACTGTACCAGAGCCAAATCATCCTGGCAAACCCTCCGTCAGTGGAGTCATTCTGGGTTAGTATTGGAAGAAAGTGCTGCTTCCTGAATCAAGGATTCCATCCATCCGCACTGAGAATCATTGCTGTGGAAATCTATTTCCAGGGACTGGAGAAGCCTAGTTGCTGCCAGCGATAATTGGTGCATAAGGTTCTCATGAGTAGGACTTCTCCCCCCACCCAGGTTACTTTTTCAGCTGCCGCTTTGTAAAGTAATCTGTAATAAAATCTGTCTCCTTTCATTTGCATCAGAACATGGTAGCAGGTGGAATTTGGTTTAGAAATTAGCTCAGTTAACTCTAGAAAGCAGTTTTGCTTATTTCTTAGTCAATGTAATGAGAGTAAGAAAACTTTAAGATACCTTAAAACTTTTGGCCCAATGGCCCTCTGGTTCTCCACACCTTGGCTCCGATTTCTGCTTCTCAGAGTAGCAGTTAGATAGTTATTTCTGTCACCACTTAATCTGCAAGGGAGGACCTCATCTGGTTTAACTTCTGGCCAGTTTCTAGGCTAAAGTAAAAAACAATAGCTATAGTGCCACCTTCTGGCTGTATAGCATTGAGCAGTGAGACTAAGGCAGTGGTTCTCAACCTTTGGGTCGCGACCCCTTTGGGGGTCGAACGACCCTTTCACAGGGGTCGCCTAAGACCATAGGAAAACACATATTTTCTATGGTTTTAGGAATAATTTTATGGTTGAGGGTCACCACAATATGAGGAACTGTATTAAAAGGTCGCGGCATTAGGAAGGTTGAAAGCCACTGGACTAAGGGATGCGGCCGTTTTCCTGCCCGGAAATGAATTAGTGTTGAATGGTATAAAGATAAAGACAGTTTTATTAATAAGAGATTGGAAAATTCTCTTGTATTTTAAATAGTAGTATGCAGTAGGTGATCAATGAATGGAACAAAGGTAAAAGAATTCCACAAAACATATGACAGTAGATATAGGGATTCTGGCAAGTCATATGATGCCATTGAACTTTTACCAATAAGGATAAGCTGTTTTTGTTATTGTCCCAAAGGTGTTTTTTCAAGAGGCAACTGGCCTTTCTGGTTTGTCTTTGAAAATGTTTTGTTCCTCATCGAAGAAGCTTTTTCAGCTCTTCTTCAGCTGTTCTTGTTGTTTTTTGTACGTATTAAGACAGCTTCCCTGGAAACTTGGTTCAAATTGACAAATATCCTTAAATTATGCAGAGACAAAAATAATTATAGTACACAAAAAAATAAAATTCAGTTCTAACAAGATATGCTTTTCCATTCCAGCCTTGAATCAAATTTCCTTTTTTGATTTGCAAACAGTCCTCGCTTAATGCCCACATTTGGGACTGGCAACTCTGCCATTAATTGGCAGGGTCATTAAACAAGAAATCATAGAACTGCAATGGACTTAATACCCATTGTCTAAGTGAATCAGCTGCAGTTGTTAAGTGAGACATCATGTGACCATGCAACCTTACGATTTTACTGCTAGGTGCTTTATTGGTTCTGCTTATCAGAATCTAGCAGTGAGATGTGCAAATGACCATGTGACTGCAAGACACTCAAAGATCACACATGCCCATCAGATACAGAACCCCTGAATGTTGATCATGTGACTGAAAGGACCAGTGACAGTTCAAGTGCAATGAATGATCTGTCATAAAGTTACTTTTTCAGCACTTTGCTAAGTGGAGTTGTTAAGCGAAGAATACCTGTTCTTGTTACAGAGAGAGGGAGAGAGCAACACAGAGGGGGAAAAATATGTCAACCTCTTTCTAGGTTGACCTTGAAAAATTTGTACAAGGGTTTTTGGCTCAGGATAGTAAATTATTTTCTTTGTGATTTAGTTCAATGTGTGACTCTTTGATATCCATAATCAGACTAAATGCATATGTTTTATTTTCAAATAGAGCAGAATTTATGCATAAACCTTTGTTGTAGATGAGATCATATAAGTGTAAGATACAGAGTTTAAACATTAACATTGTATAGTTTGGAGTGGCAATCCCTAAATGAATACCCTTCAGATATCTTAGAACTGTAACTCCCAAAATTCTCAGCTATGCCTAGAAGATACCAGATTGAAGCTGCTTTAGGATTTTAAACAATTTTAATGCAATACTTTTTTTTCCTAAATTGTAGCTATCTGTATTGATCTAAATCTGCTTGCCTGGAAAACAGTAGATGCTTACAATTTTCTACTATCAGGGCAGAAATTAGTATGATACATGGTCTGTTTCATTTTCTTTTTCCATCCTCAGAAGATGGAACAAAAATCCATTCTGGGAGTGTCATTCTGACTACAGGGACATTTCTGAGAGGGATGGTTCTAATCGGATTGGAAATGCATCCTGCGGGGCGAATGGGAGACCAACCCTCTGTTGGCCTGGCTCAGACGCTGGAGAAGATTGGATTTACCATGGGAAGGCTCAAGACCGGAACTCCTCCACGGTTGCTGAGAGACTCCATTGATTTCACTCATCTTCAGAAACAGGAGGCAGATAACCCTCCTGTGCCGTTCAGTTTCCTCAATGAAGCTGTGTGGATTAAGGTGGGCCAGAAAATGCAGGGAAGTGCATGTGTATCCATATAGTCCTGGTCTTTTCTAGCACATGAAAAGACATGGCTGTTTTCATATGGAAGGAATCTGAGTGGCTAGGGCTGTGATGGCGAACCTATGGCATGCATGCGGAAGGTGGCACGCAGAGCCCTCTGTGGGTATGTGTGCCATCACCAGCTGCTCTTCTGGTTTCCGGTGCACGCATGCGTGCTGCCAGTTGGTCTTCGTGCTCACTGGAGTGCCAGAAACCTGAAGACCAGCTGGCTGGCGCGCATGTAAGTGCTGGCCAGCTCATCATCAGGTTTTTAGCACTCCATCGCATGTGTGCGTGTTCCGGTTTGAGCACTTGGTGCCGAAAAGGTTCACCATCACTGAGCTAGGGGATTTCATAAAAGAAAATCCCCTCCTAAATCAGGGCCAAAGCCCATCTAATGCAGCAGTCAGTGACAGTTCTCAGAGAATATCTCTACGCAGGGTGTATGGGTTACACTTCCCTTCCTTTCCTGTCTGTTTCTATATGTGGAACAGAGGGATCTGAAGATGGTATTTCTCTATTGCTATGTTAGGAATTGCTAAGTTTACAGAAGCAATTTCTCTAAAGCTTCATTGACATTAGAGCTGCCTGTTGTCCTAACTTTTCAGGGGTCAGGTTTCACTAAATCTTTGAATGGTATTCTCAAGTCATCTTCTAAAAAGTGGTGGGTAGAGATAGCATAAATTAATTAAGTTCATTAAAATATATTTACAATCAAATATTTTTAGTGAAATGGGAAGAATGTTTGGGGACTTTGCACCCCAAGAATAGTAAATTGCTTTAGGATCTCAGAATGTGTAAGCAGACAAGAAAATGAAGACGAAGAAGCAAGACATAGAGACTGAAAATAAAGAAGATAAAGACAATATGATTAAATATGAAGAAGTTACTGAACATGTGGATAGTAATAATAAAAAGGAGGTTTTTAGAGATTACATTGGGATTAACAATGGAAAAAAAGATGATTATGCTGGGATTAACGGTTTTTAGAGATTACACTGATGAAAGTGAAAAAAATAAAGATGATTATACTGGGATTAACAGTGGAATATAAAAGAAAAAGGTTGGAAAATACTAGGGAATATAGAGTAAAATAGAAGAGTCCAGGATTTTGATTTACTAATTATATTGAGATTAACAATGGTAAAATAAGAGAAAGAGAAAAGACCTGCCATATGATTCTTACACTCCAGCTCTTCATCCTCATTCCCTTCTTGAACATTGTATATACTTTTATGTACTATTTAACACTAGTATTTAGGATTAATGTTTAATGCTAACAGTATTTTAAAAAGTATTTGTAAAAGTATACAGTGCTGCATAAAGGCTTCCTCGGTTGATATAAGATTCCTTCCTTCCTCCCTTCCTCCCTCCCTCCCTTCCTTCCTTCCTTCCTTCCTTGGCATTCCCTAAATCTTTTCCATAAATCCCTCAATTTTTCACGGCAAATTTGTGGAACATGCAGGAGAGGGAGAATCTTTATCCAATAGATCAGAGTTCCCCAACCTTTCCAGCTTTGCGGATCAGCCTGGAGGGGTGGGGGAGAGGGGATGGTTTGCGAGAGCAGCCAGCAAGCACACATGTGCATGCAGCTCCATTTGTGCAAGCACGCCACTCATGCAAATGGAGCACGCGTACACACACTTCCCACTGCTTGAGCAAATGGGGATGTGCACACGCGCTTACCTACCTGCCATTTCCACAGCCCGGTTGCAAACAGCTCACAGCCCACTAGTGGACCACAGCACAGAGGTTGGGGACCCCTGCAATAGATCCCAGTTTGTGATGATTGTATTTAGCTGATTGTTTATTGAGCAAAGAATAATTTTAAAAATGGATCACCATTGGAAAGAACCAGATGCTCAGTTTTCTGAATGACATTTGATTCCTCTAGCTAGAATAGGAATTATAATTAGCTTATGATTATTTTTTTTCTCGTGGGCGGAATCCAACGAGTGTATATTTGGCAAGTATAAAAATTATTTAATGCATTCACCAAATCCTGACCATTCTTTTACAGCCAGAAGATCAGTTGCCCTGTTACTTGACCCACACCAACTCTGAGGTAGAGCAGATCATCCATGAGCATCTTCACCTGAGCAATCACATCAAAGAAACAGTAAAAGGACCCCGGTGAGTCTCTATTACATTTTTTAATGTGTGAAGTGCTAGGCTCAGCCACTTTTCCAAATGTCAAGCACTGTCATATGATTTTGTATAGCAGGGTAGAAACCAAAAGGAGGTTTTAAACATTTTATTTTTTAAAATGAGTGGTAGTCAGCATATGATGTGATAGCCCTTTGGGAATAAAGGGTGCTTGCTTTCAATTTATTTCAAGAAATTAATATGTATTGGTTGTTGGTTGTTCAGTCTGAGAGTTACTGCTGTTTTCTATTGTTATTTAAACATTTTTACTATATTATAAGCCACGGTGAATTGATGTAATGTGTCATGTCTTGTTCATCTGAGGTTGCATTTATCTTCTTTTAAGAACTGCTAAGGACCAGATGATACTTATTATGTCCTGATACCTAAACCATAGAACTCAAAGAGGGTGTACATTTTTTTCACAAGACTGTATATTGGATGCCCTCTAGTGATAACCATAGATGCCATATTACTGATTACCACTAATCTCCGTGATACTTGACAGAGTATACTAAAGCCCTAAAATAAAATAAGAAGATAAACATAAATACTGAGGAGCTTAAAATCTAAATGTTAATCTGTGCAGCCGAAACGAAAAATAGCTGTCAAGAAAAAAGAGGCACAAATGCAACTGCATTATACTGAGTCATGATTTCTATCTCCTCTTGTTGAAGGCTTTTGAGCAGGATGCCAGGAACCGCATTCTAAAAACTAGATGATCCCTTAACTATAACTTAATATAACTTTAATCATAGTTTTAATATTCTAATAATATTAAAAGGTATCATTAAATCCTCTTTAATTTGTTTGTTCCTAAAGTTACAATCAAACATTACATTTTTGATGGCAGTTTTTGAACTGACTTGGTGTTCTACTCACAAGGCTTTAAGTGTTATTGATCCCTGTATTAGAAGTTGAGGAATTCACCACAAAGATGAGGCACAAGGGAATCTTACTAGTCCCTCCCAGGCCTTTCATCTGAAAGGGTTGCATGGAGTTGTTTCTTTTTTCTGTTCTCATCTGGCTTCTGTCATCTATTATTTTTTGCTTGTTTCATATTGTATTTTTTGTTTTGACTTGCGAACTGCCTAGAGTCATAGGGAATTGGGTGCATACAAATGAATAGATTAGTTTTCTGATGGTGTCGACATTCTGATTTAGTTATCTGTCCTGTATCTAGATACTGCCCTTCCCTTGAGTCTAAAGTTCTACGTTTTCCGAATCGCCAGCATCAGGTCTGGCTGGAGCCTGAAGGTCTGGATTCCAATGTCATGTACCCACAGGGAATGTCCCTGACCCTGCCTTCTGAGATCCAGGAAAAAATCCTCAGTCTTATCAGAGGCTTGGAACATGCTAAAATGATACAGCCAGGTGAGAAGTTGGAAGAAGGTCAGGTTTTTCGGTAAGCAGATTTGGAAAATCATGTTATTTCCGATATCCTCCCACTCATAGAGGGATTTTATCTGTTCAATGTGGAGGCATCTTTTCCTCCTTTCAGAGAAATGGTTCACTAATCAAATCTGTACATCAGCACGTTGTTCAGCACCTGTAGAAACTCTTAACAGCCAGATTTGTAGAGTTACGTTTTCCATGTGCATTTGACAAACATCGTTTGCAAAACTATTTTATCCATTTTATCCATACCAGGCTATGGAGTTCAGTATGACTATCTGGATCCACGTCAGCTGAGCAACTCCCTGGAATCTCGTTTGGTGCAGCGGCTGTTCTTTGCGGGACAGATCAATGGTACGACAGGCTATGAGGAAGCTGCAGCCCAGGTGGGTGACTTGAGAAAAGCGTGCAGGAAGTGGACCAAGATTCAGAGCCGGCATCTGCGATACTAATTTCGTCAGTGACATTTAGCCACAAGACACTTTACTAGTTCATTCAGATTAAATGACTGTTCCTCATTCTTGTCAGGGCTTTCTTGGAACACACAGCAATGCCCTTTTCACACACCTTTAGAATGCGTGTGATGAGGGAATTTACTCTTGTCCTAGAGGAAATCTGGGGTTCTGGCTGCTGTAGGTCCAGTCACTTATCTTAATATTCAAGAGGAAACATGCTTAACAAATGAATATTTGGGTTGAATAGCAGAGTGCCCTTGAAGGGGTAACAGAGATGAAGCCAGGGATCTTTGTTTTATTGTTTTGGAAAGCCGAATTAGTATTAATAATGGCAGTGAAAAAAATAAATCTGGTTTAGACATTGAAAAGGAAGAGGCATGAACCATATTTTTCTGAATAAAAAGATGCTTAGTTCTAAGCTCTTTCTAAAGGAAAAGTTATACAAAAGAACAGGGATGTCAGTGGGCATGTGTCAAATAATTATTTTGTTTGCACACAATTTGATGCATTAAGGGTTTTTCAAGT
The DNA here is from genome assembly GCA_012654045.1 of Ptyas mucosa. Classification (NCBI taxonomy): domain Eukaryota; kingdom Metazoa; phylum Chordata; class Lepidosauria; order Squamata; family Colubridae; genus Ptyas; species Ptyas mucosa. The sequence goes on along the minus strand of WNWU01000017.1, from coordinate 16,245,809 downwards.
CAAAAATTACCGTATTTTTCAGCGTATAAGACGCACCAGAGTATAAGATGCTCCTTAGTTTTTGAGGAGGAAAATGGGGGGGGGGGGGAATTCTGCCTACCAGGTATTCATCTGGCTAGTCCTTAGCCTGGTCAGCTTCAGCACATTAGTTCGCTTGCTGGTTTTGAGGTTAGGGCTCGTTGGAGCTAAAAAACAGCTTTTAAAGCACAGCTGATCGTCGGAGGGAGCAGCAATTAGAAAAGCAGGCAAAGCACGGAAGATCGCTTCACTCGTGTTGGGGCTGAAAAACAGTTTCAAAAGCACAGCTGATCTTCGAAGGAAGCTCCAGTGACTAAAGCAGGCCAAGAGTGGAAGGGGTAAGAGAAGGCAGCAGCTGTTCTGAGCAGCCATTTTGGGCACCGCACACAGGGTTACATTCGGAGTATAAGATGCACCCAAATTTTCACCCTCTTTTAGGAGGGAAAAAAGTGTGTCTTATACTCTGAAAAATACGATACTTAACCAGACATTAATGGCTAGCCCTATAAACACATCCCTCTCCCCACTTGACCAGTTTCATTTGCTAATATTTCAGACACATTTGCATTTAGAAAGCATCTTAATTGGTAACAAAGTGAACCTGAATTTCTGCTCTCTGTTGGCATCATCTACATAGCTGTTGGTCATTGCACCAGCTTTCCTCTCTGAGGTTCCCCTTTAGGTCTTATTCTTCTTACTCTAAACTATTTGTTGTTTGCATTCTTTTAAGATTTTCAGTTTTTCTTCTGCTGGAATTCTTGGCACATATTTTTTTTCCTAGGATCTTTCCTAGGTCTTTCAGGTTGATTCTCTCTAGGGCAGAGGTAGGCAATTCATAAAGAATTACGAGTTTCAATTCAGTCTCCTGACCTGCTGACTCTCCCCACCACTAATATGTAGATGTGACTAGACAGATGTAAACATTTTTAGACTATTGATTTACAGAGACAGAGCATTAAAGATAAGAACAGAAGTGATTTGCCTCCTGTAGGTCTCTCACACCCATGTCTCACCCTTTGTTTTTGAAGTACTGAAGAAAATTTTTGTCACAGTTCAATCTTATAGCTGCCAAACTTCTATGGGATAACCATGTGATTTGGGGGCCCAAATAAGACCCCCAATTGACCCATATTGGAGAGCCATATATGAATCATTGGCTTCCCTCTACTGCTCTACAGTTAAAGTAGCTCAAGTCCAAAACAGTGGGCAGCAGCATCCATCAAACAGACCAATAATATTTGCTATCCAGTCATATTTTCCTTATAACTTCTATTAACCCGTGGTCATCTTGCAGGGTGTTGTTGCTGGAATCAATGCAGGCTTGCGGATCCAAGAGAAGCCTCCTTTTATCATCAGTCGCACTGAGGGATACATTGGAGTTTTGATTGATGATCTCACCACTCTTGGCACCAAAGAGCCGTACCGGATGTTTACCAGCCGGGCAGAGTTTCGGATGTCCCTGCGACCAGATAATGCTGATAGCAGGCTCACCTTCCGAGGTAGTCCCTCCTTCAACATCTATTTTGATACACCCTTCATTCTGTCCTCATTCCAGGTGCCATTCTTTTTTTTTCTTTCTTTTTTTGGTATAAATTTCAAGGCTACCATGAAGCTGGTTGTGTGTCACAAAAGCGGTATGAACAAGCCTCTTTGATGAAAGCAATGCTGGAAGAAGGAATGGAAGCACTGAAGTCTGTTCGGTTTGGCTATAAAATGTGGCGGCAGCTCATTCCGGAGGCCAGAATGAGTCCTCACCATCATTTCCCTCGCAGGTTGTGGTTATTGTTTTGTTATTCTAGAGTTTTGCTTACTGAGGCATGTAACCATCATTCTTGCATTCCATTTCTCACCTTTTACTGGAACAATCTAGTACGTGTATGGATTTTAAGAAGTTCTTTGAGTGCACAAAGCTGTCCAGGTGTATCTTTGAAAACATAAATACATCTCCTTCACCACTGCTTTGAATGAGCCCAGATGCATGAGGAATTGAACATTGTTTGTTTAAAAGTTTAAGCTGCCCCATACATAGCCAAAGCTCTCTGGGCATTTATAATAAAACTCACTAAAAAATGTAAATTGGATAAAAATGCCAAACAATAAAATGAAATATAATGTAAAATAAAAGCATACACAAACTAGGCAGCAGAAAGGTGTTCGCTCAAATTCTAAAAAAAATGTGACTTAAAATGCAATTAAAAGCCAATTAATAAGCCTGAGAAAATGCATAGGTCTTCTTCATCTGGTATCAAAATGATGCTTATGTGGGTGCCGCTTGAATATCTCTGGGAGGGTATTTTATAAGTGACGTGCCACCACAGAGGAAGCAATCTTTCCTGGTCTGGACCCACTTTACCTCTTTGGTGGGAAGATTTCAAGGAGGCCCTCCTTGGAAAAACCTGACCCAAGGTGGTACATATGGGAAAAGGCACTCCTTAAGTAACCTGGTCCTTAGTAGGATAAGGGCCTGTGTGCTGACAACTTCAGTTAGATGAAGTAGGAACTATAGTAAATACTTTTTTATAGGAAAAATGGAGTAATCTGCTGAAAGTTTGTGATTCAAATGTAATCAAAATTTCAAAACAAAAAAAGGAGTTCCTGTTTCATTTATTGTGACAAATTTAGAGATTATTTCACTCCTTAATAATAGGATGGTTTGTTTCTTTTTGTTTAGTGCTCTAGAAATTTTCCAGAATCCAGAGATCAGTATGGATATTTTAGCTAGAGCTCTCCCAGAACCCATGAAAAAATTCACTGAATGGAAACCACTGGCAGAAAGGCTGAAAATAGAAGGTACAGAATATTTTATTGGGTGGTACATAACTATAATAGTCATAGAATTTCTTTTGCAACAATTTAGCTCAAGACATAGGCCATAAATTCTTGTCAAACTGAGGACACACTGAATTTCTGTGAAAAATAGGTGCTGTAGAAAAAAATGGTTGTTCCTTTTCTTCTGCAATGCAGAAGGAAATTAATTATGTGAACTATGGAAAAAGCAAAATTGAATATAATGGAATTATTTCCGGACCTTAATGTGTGGCTTTGAAAAAAGCCAAGTTTACTCACATCACTTTTCTTGTGATATTATTGCTCATGATAAGGCATTTATTCTCCATTTACATTAAGAAATAAATCAAAAATCCTAAGCAATTGCCAAAGTATACAGTTGAGAGTTTTTTTCTGTATCCTATTTTTTGCTTCTTCATTTTTTTTTTTATTTTCATGGTTTTTCCTACAAGCTGTTTATGGTTTCCATGTGGCCAATCAAAAGCTGGAAATAGAGGAAGTACGTCAAGATGAGGCTCTCCATTTACCTGAGGACCTAGATTATCTCACTATCGATGTATCTCTATCCCAGGAAGTGCGAGAGATACTGCATGCCCACCGCCCCCAAACGGTAAAGTATTGGAGGAAGCAGAAAGCTTAATGAATACTGTGTAAACTGTGCTATGTGTATCCTGGAAGAGTTAAGAAATTTTCAGATGTGGTGTTACGTACAAGTAGACCTCAATCAACAACCTGTCTGCCTTTATTTGAAATAAAACAGGAGAAATATAGCTAAAGAAATACTTCCAATCTATTTTGTAGCAGTTACAGAAATAATAGTTACCATGTCCACCAAATTGTTCATCTTGGTTATCATCTTCCCATAAACACCCCCTTTTTAATCAGTAAATCTGGACTTCACCAGTTCATTTTTATCCATTCTCGTCAAAAAAGACCATAAAGGATTTCCAGTCTTTTATAAAGGTAGTAATTGCTTCTTCTCGAATGAAGCAGATCGGTTTAACCATTTCTGTAAGCTTTGCCATTCTCATAACCCCTTTCTTTGGGCGTTTCTGTAGTCTTGTCTTTGTAAATCTAATAACCTCGTGACAGTTATATTATAAAACCTGCTCTTTTGCCTTCTTTGGTTTTAGATCGGCGCCATCAGCCGCATCCCTGGGGTTACACCAGCTGCTGTTTGTCATGTACTGAGATTTGTGAAAAGCAACCATAGACGAACAGAGCAGATAGACAATTTATCTAGGACTGCTGAGCCACTGTCTGCTGCAGAGCTGCTGGGTCAAAGAAAGTTTGAAGCTACTGGTTACAAATAGTGCTTTTTGAGCCAGAGCCACTGAACCATGACAGGTATTCCTGGTGCTTACAACTGTAAATCAATTCAGTTAATGTATATCATTTAATACATACATAAATATCTATAACAACCTCAGCAGTGGATGTTGTGTTATTTTTTGTATCCACAAAAGAGCATATCACTGAATTTGATGTACCGAATTTGACAAAGGAGGATCATAGCGGTCTTAAATGTCTGCTGGAGCGATTATTTCTGTAATGTTTTGTTTACATTTAATAGTGTAAACACACAGCTTTGTGTGGTTCCTGGCCACAAGAAAGAACAAGGACAATGAGTCCAATTAGATAAGTAAATACAATTCTTTCTAAATAATTTAAGAAAAATGTAACTGTCATAGTGAATAATATTCACTATTCATTCATATAATCTTCAGAATACTTTGCTGTACTCCAAAGAAGCAGTGCCGATGTAGTTTTATTTACCTGCCTATTTATTGAATTTCTGATCCATCAAGTCTCCTTCAGTTGTGTTAAGCTATATCTGAAGCTCTCTCTCTCCCTCTCTCTCTCTCTCTCTCTCTCTCTCTCTCTCTCTCTCTCCTCTCTCTTGGATCTAAAAGGAATACTCCCATTTTCAACAAGGAAAAGCATTAACAAGATGCAAATGTGACACTTTTAATCATATAGTTTTCTACCCTTTAGACAAAGTTGTTCCACACGCCGTGTCTGTTTTTCTTTTTCTTGTTTGGTAACTTTATTAAACAGTAATATACTTAAATACCTCTATTTGCTAATAAGGATTCAATATGTGAATTGACTGGAATAACCACCAACATTTGCACCCCCACTAAAGACTCTTAAGGAATACAGTCTCCAGGGAAATAACTGCTATTTATTTTGAAGGAGAGAAAACATGTCAATTTCCCATTTTTTTGTTTTGTTTTCTGATTTAAAGACAACCCAAGGAGTCTGTTGATTATGGCTTTGCTAATAATTTGCAAGACAGTATGTGAACTCTAATAAGAAAGGGGTTAGTCATTCATTCCTGAATTTTGAGATTCTGGATCCATTCCAGAGAGAACAAGTTGCTGCTTTAACTTGGTACTGATGAAAAAGATGAAGCAGATTTTGCAGCCTTTCTGTAGCAAAAAAAAAAGGCTGGAGTGTTTTGCTGCTAATGTTTGGGTAGTGTGCTATTCAGAGAGGAATGTATCATATAAAGGGAATTACCCTCTGAATCCCTGAGATGCTTGAGCAATCACCGTGAAACAAGTTTATTCTACCAGCCAAAAAATAAAATATATTAAGATCAACAAGAAGGCCAAGATTCATAGCCTCAAGAACACATTTGCACATGATTAATGACGGGAAATGCATGAATGGAAACATGGAAATAAAAATTTACATGCAATTTTCATTGATCTGACTGATAATGTTTGAAGATTTTAATCAGCATTGTAGTTCATTCTCTTCTAATTGCAAACTAAGTAATTAATCTCAGTTCTACAGTTACTAGATGACAAGTTTGTACTGTTGCAGTGAAAAAAGCAGTGGCTTTCCAGATTCTGCTGTACTAATAACAAAATATACATACCTGATAGATAAGATGCCATCAAAAAACATTGGGTTTTTTATGACATTATAATACAAATTTCACAAATTAATGTATACTTTCATCATTTTACTTCATGACCTGACACAAGTAGCAATAGCACTTAGACATATACCACTTCATGGTGCTTTATAGCTCTCTAAGTGGTTTACAAAGTCAGGTATATATTGCCCCCAACAATCTGAGTCCTCATTTTATCGACCTCAGAAGGATGGTAGGCTGAGTCAGCCTTCAGACGGTGTTCTGACCTAGGCTTCCTTAGAAATTAAGCAGCACAAACTTAGTCCTGACAAACCTCTTTTATTTATACGACTGTAAATTACTTTCATTTACAGTCCGCAAGGCTTGATAAACAGTCTTTCAGAGGAAGGTTATCAACACCCGCCTATCTCACGTGGCCAAACTTGGCACAGAATCACAAACAGCATTTTCACATCTTGAATTGGCTAATTGCTTCCTGCAAAAGCTCACGTCCCGTTCACTTCTCTATTATGTCTTATGGGAGGGGCCAATTATCTCCAAGTCTTATTCCCAAGTCGACCGTTTTCTTAATTGTTCCTGTCTCCTGGCAGCTCTGCGCATGCACACACTGGGAACAGGCTCGTGCTGTTCTTCTGCCTCGCTAATGTCAGACTCCGGAGGCAGCAAAGAACTACCAGATGGCCTTGGCCCCCTCTCTGCCTCCAACTCGGAGCCATCGTCCGAGCCTTCCCCAGACTCCAGGACTGGCCCACATTCTTCCCCAACCTCCTCACTGTCTGAATCTGCTGCCAGTTCTGCTGGCTGCTGGCGGGCCACAACAGATGGTGAGAATCAAACTGCTGGCAGTCGGCAGAATTAGCCTGCAATAGTACATTCTAACCACTGCGCCTCCATAGCTCAATTACATATTTTGTATCAATTGCATAACATGTCATGATGCACGTATTATCGCCACCCCACTTGCTGCATCGTTGACATAGCATCATCATAATCTTCATCACTAGCTACTGTAACCTTTTTGGAGAGCTATCAATTTCCCATGCTGCAGTACAACCTATCTATTGATCTAGCAGTTGTTCGATTTATATCAGATTTAAGAAGCATACTATTAAACAACCAGTGTCTCATTGAATTATCATTTCAGAGATATTTCCTTACCTAAACGTAGAAACAGAATGATCAACAGAATGGGCAAAGACGTGATGGGGACAGAAACAACCTCCAACTTCCTCGTAGTTTCACCATTGAATTTACTGAGGCAAACTGGCAGGAAATTTTTGAAATTAGAATCATGTCAGTGTTGAAGCAGCCACAACTTTGCCAAATTTCAATCCCACTGGAGTGATGGGTCCTGTATTTTGGATTCAAGTTAGCTCATTTGAAATACGTTAATTCAAAAAATGTTGTCCTATGATGCACTGTTGCACCCAACTGAAAGTTATAAACAGACAGACAAACCAAAGTTGTGTAGTAGAATCTAGTAAACTACCGGTAGTAGTACAGAGATTCTCCCCAGCCCCAATCTTTTGCAATGAATTATACTAACGGGTAGAAGGGACCTTGGAGGTCTTCTAGTCCAATCCCCTGCTCAAGAAGACCCCATACCATTCCAGATGGTTGTCCAACATGAGCTTGAAAGCTGCACACTGATTCGGTTATGTCTGGCACATCTAGCTATACATTGTCCAAGAATATCTAGATTTTAATACATTTAGTTACTGCCCTTTTATCCTAACTGGCTAATGCAGTGGTGACCGGAACGTAGCCATTTTGTCTCACCTGCTTATGGGCAGGGACAAAATGGCAGCCACCAGACAAACTGCTTAATTTTGCTGCCTTAACAAGGTCTGCACAGGTCTGCAGAAAGCTTTATCAGTGCTGTGCAGACCTTGTTAAGGCAGCAAAACAAAGCAAGTTTGTCCCACAGCAGCACAGAGGCAACCTGAATACAGCCGCCACTTCCAGACTCATCCCATGTGGCCACTCAAAGAGGCAATCCATTCCAGCACTCTGGAAGGCCTTGGAGGTCTTCAAAAATAAGTGAGGAGGAGGAGGGTGTTTGGCCTGGTGGGGTGGGAATTAGGCCTAAGGGGGACCCGGTGGAAGTGGGAAAAGGCCTGTGGAGACCCCATGGGCAGGAAGCAGAACACGGGGTGTCTTCAGGAGTGGAGGAGACTTTGGGAGGGCCAGGGCAGGCGTACCTAGGCTGTTCAAGGCCTCCAAGGGCCTCTCCCACCCCAAGGCATCCCACACTCTGCTTTAACGACCCACAAGTGTAATTAACAATTAATGGAAAAAGCAGGGATGGGGAGTCATTCGGTAAGACACTTCACCTAATGGTTGTTGTGACATGGAAGGCTCCATTATGGTTGTATTTCGAGGACTACCTATATAAAGAAAGTCCATTTTACTGGGACCAAGACTATGCACTCTAGTCTCCGTTCTCAGATTTTCTAAGTACGAAGAAAAGAATGGAAAATGTACAGTTGCCAAACTTATTTCGGAGAAAAAAGATCTATTTTTAACCAACCAGGTTCTTAAAAGTCAGAAAAACAGTGTTATTCCACAGCTGGTAAAAATCTGTCCAAATCCCCTTGGTGCTTCTGTTTTCCAGATCTTTTTCCAACAGCAGTGCTTTTCCAATGCTAATCTAGCCTTTATTCTTTATTTTCTCCCCAGAAAAAATCCTGCAATTTGACAAAGCTGTTCTGGAAATTTTCAACTATATTAAAAGTGAATAACAGTAAAACAAATAGAAATCCCAGAAGCAAATGTTAATCTTTGGAAACCAGAATAATAGTGCAATTATATATTCCTCAAATGTACCTCCCCCTCCAGATCTATGGTTTTCTTTGCCTGTAATAACAATCTTTCCATGCTTAAAATATATTTTCTTTTTGTTGTTCTTTGCTCCACATCTAAGCCCTGCCATTAAAACAAAAAAAGCATGAGGCAGTCAAGGGGAGAGAATTATTCAAAGGCACATTTATTCCAAAGAATGCTCTACTGACCTTAAATTGAGACACCTACGATGGCTAGCTATCATTGTGCAATTCACTTTGACAAATGCGGTTAAGATAATGAACAACTTTTAAAAACACAAACTAGCTAGATTCCTGAGCTGTTAACTAGAAGAAAACATTTTTGGAATTCTTGAGATATAGGCTCAGTATCCCGTCACCAAATTGCGAATCGATTCATTTTTAAAACGTCCCACAATATTTATTGCAAAAGCCTATTTATTTTGAATCATTTAGATACCCCTTTTGTTACTGCTTTTTAAATTATTATTATTACTATCTATAGCTAAATTAAGGCCAAGTATAGGGCCGAAGTACTGCGTTTTGACATTCCCTTCCCTTTTGGAAATCTAGCCTCATTCCGAGGTTACACCCATGCAGAGTTGTCCAAAACCAAATGCTTGAGATTTTAAAAAAAACAAAAAAACCGAGAGGGAATAAGAAAATTAAATAAACTTAAATACGTTTTCTCTCCCTTTTAGCACTTTGCGGTGGGGAGCGGATAAGCGGCTGGAGATCTCGGGGTGGGTTTGGGGGAATCCGCAACGAACAAATTTAAACCCCAAGGAAAGTTCTTGGGACAAGCGGGAAAACAAGAAAAAAAGGAACGAGGAAGGATGGATCCCACCCTCTTGGGCCACCGCCCGCCAAGAAGCCGCAACAGTTGGCCTTTAGAATCAGAACCATCTGGAAAGCAATCGGGAGCAGCAAAGCGGCTTCGAGCAGCTGCAACCGCAAGGAAAGGCAAAGCGCTATGGGCACCGGCAGCAGCAGGGAGGGCAAGGCGCGCAACTTCAGCCCGCCGCGCCACTGGCGGGGTCCCGGATCGGGCAGGGCCAGTCACAGCGCCCCCTCTCGGCAGGGCTTGGCGGACGACGGGGAGGAGGCGTACGCCAGGGCTGCGAGCCGGACTCCTCCGCTCGTCCCCTCGCTGCAGATGGAGCAGCCCGACTCGGACTCGGACTCGGAGCTCCTGGACCAGGTGCTGGAGGAGTGCGAGGAAGACGGTCCCCGACTCCTACCCACCGCCGCGCCCCGCCGGCCTTCGTGCCGCGGCTCCGGAGACTGCTGCTCCCTCCCGGCAGAGGGCGGCGGCGAGGAGATCGGGGGGCAGCGGGAAGCGGCGGAGGTAAACGTGCCGGCCGAGCGGCGGGAAGGGACGGGGGTAAAATGTGTGCGGAAAAGAACAGGAGATGAAGATCCTCGGTTCTTCGCAACCGAGAAGTTGTGGCTCTCTTTTCCCGGCACTTCCAAGCGGAGGGATGCATGTGAGTCTTTATAGATTGGGCTAATTGCAACACCCAGCATCTTTTTGCCTTGGCTAGGCTGCTGGATAGTGTTGTGCAACATCTGGAGACCCTCATTTGTAGAGATAGTTCTCGACTAACGACCACAATTGAGCCCCACATTTCTGTTGTTAAGGGAGACATTGGTTGAGGGCGTTTTGCCCCGTTTTTCGACCTTTCTTGCCACAGTTGTGAAACAATTGATTAGATAGTAACCCAGTTATTAAGTGACTCTGGCTTCCCCGTTGACTTTGCTTGTCAGAAGGTCGCCAAAGGGGATCACGTGATCTTGGGACACAGCAAGGGTCATAAATATGAACCAATAGCCAAGCGTCGGAATTTTGATCACCTGATCATGGGGGTGTTGCGAAGGTCGTAACTGTGAAAAATGGTCATAAGTCACTTTTTTTCAGTGCAGTTGTAACTTTGAACAATCACTAAATGAACCGCTGCAAGTCAAGGACTACCTGTACCATATAGCCAGCAAACTCACAACTGGTGTCATTGAACTCTTAGCTAGTTTCCCCATATTTAATTAAAACAGTATTCCTGAGGGGATACTCTACTCCTAGTCACTTCATACGCCTGTCCAAATTGTTTTCTTGGCACCAATACCAAAATGGTTTGCTGTTACCTTCTACGATATTTTTCCAAGCCGCTAGCCACTTTTGTAATAGTTTCTAACCAAATCTGACCCCACTTAAGTTTTTGAGATCAGCAGCTAAACCTGGCAGTTCTTTGAGATATTTCAAACTTCAACTCTGCTACAGTATCCTTGAATATAGCCACACCATTTGAAGCTGATGGAAATTGAAATTTGCTAACACAGATTGAGGAAGACTAATCTAGCCTCCCACTGAGATTTACTGTGAGCATAACATAGATGAAAAGAATGACCTGTGCTATGTTTAATTCCTCAAATAAAATAAAAAATATAAATAAAACACAAAATCTGGTGGTTATATTATGCCCAAGCCTTGATCTAAAACAGGCTTGAAACACAGGAAGTGGCAAGCCAATTATCTGTGGCCGCTATATTAACTTTTTTTTAATATGCAGAAACATCCATGAATGTAAATCATTGTAGATAAAATGAGTATTAAACTAATGAAATGGGCTACAAATAAAACAATTGCAAATTAGAAAGTCTGTGTGATGCAAAAAACATTTCTCATCTGAGGCACAATTTGGCCCCAGACTGGCTCAAACTATTGCGCTGAGTTTCTTGTTTATTCCAATTCCAAGTTTGCTTGATTCTCGATTGGATCGTCTCTCAGATGAGGCTTGTACTATTAAGCCAGGATTCCAAGTATTGTTTGAGCTACAGCTCCCAACTTCATACAGCTTTGCTTTAGGAAAGCAGCATCACTAGAACAGCATTAAGTTCATGGAACCGGTTGATTCAGATTAGTAGAAGCTTCATTCAGGAGTGAAAGTTTCCATCCACAGAATAGGGATTTTGTAGTAGATTGCATAGTTCTCACTGATATGTTGTTGTGGGTTCTGAGTTGACAAGTTGGTACAATATAATGTTGGCAAAATCATAATTCCTTGTCTTCTGAAGGAGCTTCTGAATGGGCTGTAGGCAGGAAGGGAAATCATCTCTTGCTGATGGAAGTTTCCGCTGGATATTGAAGCTTTGAGACACTACAAGGATACCATGCAATAGCGGTGTACAGCGTATACTGTAAAGCATGAATTCTACCCTAAGTCCTGTACAGCTTAATTTACTGTCACTCATCTTGCATGCATAAGCCATTTTTGCTCCCTAGACCAGGTCGAAATTGGTTCAAAAAGCTAATTATTTAATTAGAACAGTTTAACTCCTGGGACTTTATTCTTTATGTGTAACAAAGAAAGATTCATTCAAGCCAAGCTAGACTCTTGGGAACTACATGACTATATCTATGTTGTTCTCATGGCAACAAAATGGAAGTGATTAAATATCCGGCATATCTACAGTTATTCATATTTGTCATTTGGGAACATTTGGTATCCTGAAAGCAAAAGGAGAAAAGAACCTTGTCAGTTAGAAACAATTCTGACTCATCACTGAGAGCTTATTAACTATTTATAAGTCTGTGTTTGCCTTTGGGATGTAATTAATGCAAAAATGCCATGCTTTTTTAGGGGAGATATTCCTGTGTCAAAGGACTTCTTTGAGGCCTTTATTAATCAACCAAATGGTGAAAATGACATTTGGATTTAGAAAACCAAACTAATATGCTTCATTCCAGATTTTTGTTGGTGGGATGAATCTTTGTTTTCTTTTAGCAAAGTCTTTATAAAGCAGTGCCCTCTTGTGGCTGCCTCCTTAATCAGTACTTGGTCACATACTGTATTACAAAAATCTGAATTTCTTGTATAAACCTGATACCATACTCCAGGAATGGTTTCCTTAAAGCTTCTGGGGGGTGGAAATGCAAGCAATGCCTCAGCGTTACTAGGAGGCTACATTCCTACTGCGGTATAAGTTTAAAGCTCTATACACAAAGTTGGCTATAACTGAGTATTGTTAACACAGGGGCCTATCCTATGCCTCTGTCAATCGTTGCAATTCCTTGCCAAAATGTATTCCTTGTATTTGCAAATGGACCAGTTTTCACAGTTCTGTTAATTGGTTCTTCCTACCTACCACCCAGCCAGCTCTTTGCACATCACCATCTAGCAGGATACCTATTCTGCTGGCACTGATCTTACCTAGTTTGGGTAATGAAACATCTGCAAGAAAACAAGCTCAGAGAGCACCAATGACCCCTCATGTCAACCCTGAGGTACAAATATTAATATCTATTCTCGTAACAGGTGTAATTTATTCCAAAGGGTAGATCAGATTCCAAGGATGAATCTTTCTATTGGCTTCTCTGTACTGGTTCTTCCTTCTACTCACCATTTGAACACTTGATGGGATAAAGCAGGATGAAAGGAAGACATAAGTAGATGGCACCCAATCATTAATCTGTGTGTGTAGCCATTTTTTAAAATGTAAATGAATTAAATATCATTTGACCTGGTTTAAAGTAACTGACCGACTCCAAAACAGATTCCAGGTCAGACAGATATAATTAGACATGCTTAGGGACATCCTATGGCAGAAATAGCCTGTGAACCAGAGTCTGGTATTTACGTTATGTGCTGAAGATAACTTTAGGCCAACTTGACTTCTGGATTGCTAAGTATCTAAAATTGGCCACTGCTAGCCTCATCTATTACAGCACTAGGGAAAGTGATTATTTCGAGAAGCAGATCTTCTCTCTTCTACGGACCTCTGTTGTTTTTTTGTTTTGGGGTTTTTTTCTTTGTTGTTCTGGCTGAAAGCTAAGAAAGATGACACACACACACCCCAGGAAAAGATCCTGTGACCCAATCCCAAGGGATGGGGTGGGTGGTGGTGGATACCAGTTAGTGATCAGAGGGAAGGAGGTGAGCCTGTAGTTTGAAACTCCTGAGCTGTGCTCTAGTTACATGCATAATAGTAGGTGACAATATGCTATAGATTTTATGCATTACATTTCTGGAGTCCATTTAAACTCACGCCTACTGCTTCAACGACTCCATCCAGCCACCTCATTCTCTATCGTCCCCTTCTACTTTTGCCCTCAGTCTTTCCCAGTATTAGGCTCTTCTCCAGTGAGTCCTCCCTTCTCATTAGGTGGTCAAAGTATTTGAGTTTAAGATGTGGTACTCACTCTCAAATATAGTTTAAAAGATGAGGTATTTTTCATTGTCCTTAAAGACCCCTTGCCCACTTGCACAAGCATGCCCTGGCAGCATTATTTTTCTGCTGGGTCCCCATCATTGCCTTGATCTGTTCCAAAACCAGTACTGTCCTGAGAGGCAAAATCTGCCCTTCACCTCAGCAGTGTGGAAAAAGTTCCAGTAAGAATACAAACCATACATGTGGTTTTAAGTTTCTCACAGGTAGGATTGTTAATATGATTGCTAATCTGAACTCTATGTGGGAGATGGGCGGTTAAGAAGTTTGATGTATAAATAAATAATAAATAAATAAATAACCCACATCATATTCCATTTTCAAGGATGGATGAACCTGTTAACTTTGCTCAGTAGACTCCAGTATATCTGTTAATCTAAACTGATTGGAATAGCAGGAAGATTTAGATTAAATTGTGCCATTGGTGTATTGTATTTACCTTGGTGTGGAAACTGGTAAGGAGAACAGAGATGGCATCCCTCTGTCAGACTCTTAGCATAAGTGCACACATAAATATGTGTATGTTGCCATCGTCCCATCATACTTACTCTCCTGCTAATATTTTCATAGGATCTTAGGATTTTTATTGGTAAGGTAATGATGCATGTTCTTCAACGCAACAGTATTCTTCTAGCTTGTATCTGTGTGAATCCCCTGCTCATTATCTTGTCTTAGAACTAGGAAAGATAAACATATAATATCCATTGTATACAGTATACAGTCATCAACTTTTCTAAGCCCAGCAATCAGAATGCTTACAAAGAGGAATATCAGAGTTACTCATCTTCTTTGTCCAAAATTACTTTTGCTTTCAGAGATCTATATCATTATGAGATTTACTAGAAGGGGTAAATCTGTGTTTCTTTGTCATAGGCTATCTAAGTGTTATTATGTTCATGTGTTTTTCAGGGTTTCTTAACAAGAGCTACACCAGGGAGCAATAACTTTGCCAATCAGTAAGTTATCGTGAATCAAATAACCGGGAGTGGAGACAACATCAGTGTGCTCCTTTGCAGAAATGAAGAAGAGCTTTCATTCCTGTGCTTTCATCAGTTATTCAACATGGTTCAGTAATAATTTTCTTCACATTTTTCTACAAGCATTTCTGTAGGAAATATTATAGCAAGAAGTTTTTTTTTCTTTCAATGGCAGCTTAACAAGATTAAATTGTTGCTTTTCTTATTATATCTCTCAGACCATCCATATTCTTATGGAAGAAAACTGATGGAGGGGCTGAATTTAATCACATTATTTTCTTAATTTAGATATGGAATGGTTGACAAAGATCACATGCATTGGCCATCCATTTGATTATAAATCTTTATTGCTATAGTTTAGATTTCATTTAGCATTCTTTTTCTTTTCATTCAAGAAACATTATTGGTACATTTCTTCTTCCATTTATGGGGATTCTAATTATAATCACAGTTTAAAGAAGGTTTTCCAACGTAGCATGACATTTTAATCTTTTTATTCTTCCAGAGTAATTATTCGGCTTTTGTCTTGGTCTCCGTACCAACTGGGTCCCTGTCCCCATCATGGTGTACATATCTTTGTTGGCTGTAGTGCTTTGGGTACTAGGGAAGGGATGTGTAATAGATTCCAGAATAAAAACAAAGCTTTATTTTTTTTTAAAAAAAATGGATACTTATATATGAAAGCCTACATTGAGCAATTTTTACAATGTGCCCCTCAACTTTCCAAGGATACTCCTTAGCTAGAAAAAGTCAGAGATTTTGCCCTAGGCAAGTGATGGCAAACCTACGACATAAGTGTCAAATGTGACATGCCACAACGTTTCGGGTGATACTCCAGCATTCACCAACACCTGACAACTATTCTTAAAAGCATGCCCCATTCTCTCACAATTTTCTGAGGCAATGGAGGCGATGCACCAAAAGTATGTACTCTCACACAGCATCTAGATCTAGACTCTCCAGTGCAAGAATAAGGTATGCTTTTGCACTTTTGGAGGCTGAAAAGGGCATGGAAGAGAATTCTCCAAAGCCACTTCAAGAACATATAACCCGGGTAGGCCTCAGGCCTGTCAGTAGAAACAGACTACTGCTTGAAGGTAAGCAGGATGCAGCAGATCCTGTGGAATGTTGGGCTATGGGGGTAATCACACTGTTGTCCAAGGTTTACGTGCCTTGGGGAATGGTATGATGCAGCCTTTTTGAGTGGCAATAGTGGCGTTAGGACAGGTCAAGGCCTGGGCCGCTACTTCAGACGCAATGTGGCCCTGCCATTGAATGTTACTGCTCAGAGTGGCCTAGATGGGGCAGGGGGGATATAGAAAATAGTTTTTCTTTTGTTCAGGGATACAAGCAGCAACATGTCAGCAAAGTCAAGTTAGGCATTTTCAGAATTTTTGACACAATTGAACCCAAAAGATTTGCCATCACTGCCCTAGAACTGGCACCCATTTCTCCTTTCATGGCCCCTTTCAAATCCTGTTGTTCTTCCATGTAATGAGTTCCATTTAGTTTAAAATTAAATGATGTCAACCTGTTCAAACACATTGTGAGAATTAGGTACACAAGCTAATTAGAGGAGAAATGGGAAGATAACATGTTGCTAGCTAAATTAGGCCTCATTTTAACTTGTTTTATTATTTTTGGTCCTGATTAGTGCTTTCTCCCATAAATCTGCAGGTTGCCTCTCAAGAAGCCAGAGAGACAGGCCAAGATATCCTATGACTGCTCTGAAGAGGAACTGATGGCAACAATAGAGCAGGAGTACTGTCGCTGAAGCCACTCACAGCTATACCAATATGACCATAAACAAATTTACCTAGGGGCTAGGTTATAAAACTACAGTGTTTCTGAGAAAAAGTCTACTAGCATGGCATGCAGAAAGACAACTCAGAACCCTGACCAGGGTAAAACAGGAAACTCTTTTATCTGAACATTTTCTATGGATCCAAATGAGAATCTGTTCTTTATGGAAAAGAAAAAAATTATACACAAATGTTCATCTTCACCTAAAGCTTGAGGTGTGAAGTAGTGAAAGAGCAATCATTTGTCCACATTTTAATGAAACTAAAGTAAAGATCATTAACTTTGGGTGGTCTTACTACATAGGGTCTTACTGCGGAATATTAATAATAATACCACCAATAAATCAGTAAGACCTTAATTACTCCTGCACCCGAAGTTTTGGGTCACGTGCCCATCTTTACAATACTGGTTAATGCTACAGTGCCTAAATGGAAGTATCCTTGAGAAAATCTCAGGATGGCAATAATTATTTTGTCTGAGATACTCCTGTGTGATCACTTTAAATTAGTGGCCAACCAACTCCGCTGGTCACTTGCAGAGAATCGCATAGGCTGAAGTACCTCTTACAGATAATGTGTGACAAAAATGTTCCTTCTAAATCACATTCCTGTCAGGTGTCTGCATGCAAAATGGAAGCATGAAGTTAACAAAAAGGTTCTGTTCCTAAAGATGTTAGTGGTGCAATGTGCTTTGTGTATCTTAGTAGATGCAAAGAGCACCAGAGGGGCTGATGTGCTGTAGTCACTTTGCCTAGTTATCTCTCTGTGAATCTCATCTCAGACTCAATGATTTGGAAGGGCCATTTAAGATCTCTAGCTCAATTCTCTGCTTAGTCTAAAATAATAGCAAATAGCCTGTTTGATTGGAAGCTCACCACCTCTCTGTCCAAAGGTAACAATGCAAAATTGACTATTGTACTTTCATTATTCAAGGAGTTGCTGACATGCAATGTGCTTTCTCACACATGCTCCAAAGCACCTTTGTTTCCTTGGAATCAAACACAAATTATTCTGTTTCCCCTTTTTAGACTTTTAATTATATTTTTAACAACATTATTCTCTTGATTTCTTTTTGTTTCCGCATCAGTCTTATGAAGGTATATCTAGCCTTTGGGGGGGAAAGAAGAAATCTGTCAACATTAATGCTGGCAGGATTCTGAAACATTTCAGCAAGATCAGAATATAAATGTTGGAAATATTAGCATATACTTTAAACGGTTCCTGCTCATGTATTGCTGATGGACTGAGTTAATACTCAGATAATATAATAAGACTTTAACAGTGGAGAGTAGTTATACTGTTTCAGGTTTGCAAAATGTACTATGTAGCTTTCATGTTCAAATATTAAGAAAAATGTCTATTAATACAATAGTATTATTATTCTACAATTATTTATATAATGGTATCTTTCCAGGAAGTTCAATCTGTTAGGGTTGTTGTGTTGTGGATTCCATTGATTAAAAAATATCATATTTCAGAACACTGGAAGTGAAACTTCTTTGTAGTAAATGCCTGTCCTCTGGAACCATCACATTTATAACCCATCTCTGACTCGGGGAAATATCTGGAGATTCCTGTATTGGAGGGGACATTGAATTGTAACCTAAATGCTATACTTAAGCCAACTGTTAACATTAGCAATGGATACTATTAACTCTCCTATTCCTTTACGGTACTGTTTCACATTAAGAAGATTGTCCACACAAGGGAAGAGAAAATACAACCAAAACTTTATGTAAATATCCACTTTACTAGAAGAGGAATTACAACACAGCCCTTGAAGAAATACAAGAGTATTTGTATGTATATTCACACAAATAACAAGGATTTCACCATAAATGCTGAACAGAAAGTAACAAATAAGTTTTATTCATATAAAATATTAGGCACAAAATTTTACTACATTGAACAATAGTTCCCATAATCCCTAGTCAAATAGCCAATAATTAGGTCATAAAATTGTCCAGAAAGGGAAAAGCGGACTCTGTGTATTGTAGAAAAGGGAAAAGGGTAGTTTCAAATTAATCAAACTTGCGGTCTGATTATATGAACTGAATTTATACCACTAACATGTCTATTCTTACAAGCTATAAAAATTAATGAGGATATTCTTTTTCTTCTGTTAATGAAAAATTAAGAATAAATTGGGAGAAAACAACTATGTGATCTGCAGGTTTATCATTTTGCTTCAATAACTCAAAATATGGCAAGTAGTATGAGCGTAAAAGAAAAACACACACACACATGCATGTCCATAATATATATATATATATATATATATATATATATACCCAAACACACGCATACACATATATATACACACAAACATTGAGGTGCAGTATTTTATAATATTCCTCTACTTTGATCTAGTGACCAATCAAATGCAGCCCAGTCACTATGACCCATCATTGCCAGCTAGCTTTCTGTTCTAGCATTTACAGTAACTAGTTCAAATTGCAATAATGCAAAAGCTTTCAAGCACCAGGCAAACTATCATATATGGCTGAGGACTACATATGCATGACAACCTGGTTTAATCTCATTTCAAAGGAAGCCTACTTACACTTGATTTGGGAGTGCAAGCCAAAATGAAATGTTCCCATCAACTGAAGATAATTCATCTATCCAAGAGCTGCTATGTTCTAAGAGAAAGAAATGCCTGATCCTTATGGTTTGCTTCATGAACACTAGTCCCTTCAGATTCAGATAGTTAAATACTTAGAATGGGCATCATTAAAATGACGGTCCAGCAGATTTTCAAAACATGTTAATTTTGCCTAGATTCACCCTCCCCTCCTGCCATAATGGAAGATGTCATGCTGTTTTTAACATGAATTGCTCCCTGGGATGAAGTGAAAGGAAAATCATAACCTCCCGATTGTCTCAGGCTGTTGCTACTGGTGCAAAATAAAGCTAATAAAACAACTGACCAAACATTAATATTACCTAAGTGTTATTTTGGAACATATAGCAAATGTAGTTTTCAAACACTCATTCCAGCAAATTCCTATCATCCACAGAAATATCTCAAGATAGCTTCAGAATAAATAAAAGTATTGCAAGCTTGTCTTAACAAAGATAACCAATGTATATTGCAATTGTAAAAGATCTATTTAGTTTAAGATACTAATGATATGTCAGATATACTCCATACATATACACCATGCTTTCATATACTCATTAAAAACAATTTTCTTAGCTTGAGATGCAGTATTTGGCATGTCATCATAGATGATATCTCATGACAAATAAGTCTGACTTCCCACAGGACCCTCCAAAAGACAAGTAACAATTATCTATTACTTCAGTTACTCATTCAGTTAATACAGTGCTGTAGAACAAAACAAGAAGAAAAGAAAAATTAAAGCATTTTTGCTCCAAGGCTAAGAATTTTTAAGGCAGCTTTAAAATACAGGATTATCACTTTCAGGTAAGTCTATTTTTATTTCTTTGACATAAGCCCACAAGTGACACCCATTCCCCCTTATTTTAAAAGCATTAAGTACTGCAACTCAAGAGACTTTAGTGCAAGACATGCAGCTGAATCCTCCCAGTGTCTTTCCCACACTCAGAATAGCATCTTTCAGTGAGACAAATTACCCCATGAATCCTGACCTTGGCCTGGATTCTCCAGAATAGATTTTGGGGAGTGTTAGGGGTAGAGAAGAAGGGAAAGTTCCATTGCACAAGTTCCAATATTGGATTTGATCAAGAAATCCTTCTGCCTGAATTCTGCAAATCAAACAGCCTCATTTGCTCTGCTGACCTTCCTTGAAAGGCTTATGTGAAAATTCTTGATCAATCAACAATGAGGTGGTAAGAAGTTTTAGTTTGTTTAGATCAGAGGTGGAGAACTATGGCCCATGATTTGTGGACTTCAACTCGCTGGCTCAGGAATTCTGGGAGTTGAAGTCCACAAGTCATAAAAGGGCCATGGTTCCCAACTCCTGGTTTAGATGATTAAAAAAACTAGTTGAAGCAGGAGTACATTTTTAACTTTGGCCTTCCTGCTTTTATGTATGGCTACCCCAAGGGCATAATCCAAATTAAGTTATGTGGCTAGTACTTATTAAATTTAAAAAAGTAGATTTAAGGATGCACTTAACTCCTTTTATGGAAATACAAGTTTCTGACTGAATTATATTGATGAAATGCAGCCCACAATTCTGTTAAGTTAGCCATACCAAAAGAAAGGCTACTTCTCAATTACAATAATTAAAGTATTAACAATTATAATGAAGAAGTAGGTGTTATCACAAGTCACTGTTTCCTTCATAGTATGTCCAAACTTTTAATAGCCACTGTCATGTGTTTATGCTATTCAAGACATCCATTGTGATGTAGCAGGTGTCCTGAAATTCTGTATTAAGTATCTGCTTTTGATGTGAGTTGATTCCCATATTTAAACAGCTGATAACCATGGCCACAGTTCTGTTCGCATACCAACAAGTTTTGCTAACACATACATGGAACAGCAAACCTTGGGCAGTATGGAATGAACAGGGGGAAATTAATTCAGTGCCACTGCAGGCCAGGTCTTTTCAGCTTTGATGCACATGGTTGGTGTCACAACAAAGTGAATCCTGAGCTAGCTGAATAAACCAACTTTAAATACAATCTCTAGGCATCAACCTCCAGATAGAGCGCTCCAAATGGTAACTGATATGACAGGCAATCCTAAAGCAGATTGCCTCACGTATGAAATCGAAGTTCAGACCCAAGTTGATAATCAGTTTGGACTGTATTCACACCAAGGAGAACAGTTTCTGAGAGGTAGTTTCGATCTCCCATACCACTGCTTCAGAGGATAAATGCAGAATCAGGCTATAGCAGCTACATTTGTACAAAGTAGACAGAAAACTAGTGTAAAACTGAAAACAACCAAGTCAGCCTGCTTCACTTTCTATTAATTATTCTTACTCAAGTAAAGATAAATTTTCAAAGAATAGTCCTTGCTAATATTCTATCCCACCCCACCCTTAAATATATTTTCTTTTTCTGAAGTGCTGGTGATTCTCCCAAAATCTTGGAAGAATGAAAAGGGAAAAAAAGATAATGTAACATTAAGTAGGACAAACACTGAAGCAGGGAAAGAAGGTAGAAAAAGAGGAAGAGAAAAATACTTTCCCACCCTCCCCAACAGGAAACCATAACTTGTAGAAATTAAGTCAAAAATCAGTAAAAGCAGTAATTTTGGGAACAATAAAGTTCATCAGAAAATGTGTGTTTTGGCAGCTGGCCCACTACCCTGGCGATAACATTGGGAGGAGCATGCTCAGAGCATTCTCATTCCTTGGCTTCTCTAGAGCTGCAATCCGATTTAGTTTGCCAACTTCTGTTTGCCAGCTGGGCATCTTCTTGGTCATGTGACGACGTGCATGTTTTGTCAGGTGATCACTACGCATAAAACGGCGGTCGCAGACTGGGCAGGCAAACTTCTTCTCCCCTGTGTGGGTTCTGCGGTGCCGAGAAAGCTCATCAGAACGGGCAAATTTTTTATCGCAACCTTCCCAGCTACAAGTGAAAGGTTTTTCTCCTGCAATAGTGGAATAGAGAAGGAAAGACAATTCAAAAATAAATTCGTTGGATTCTCCAATGAAGTTATTAAATATGTTCTATCAAGTAAATAAAAGAACAAACAGAAGTAACTGGAAGCTTTTGCCCATACTGTAAAATCGATCACAATTTTGCTGCACCTCTTACAAGGGTTATTTGGGGAAAGAAAACCTTTTCTAGGAGTGTATTTTACAAATACTGATAAGATATAGGAAGTTCAATCCTTTTAGTATACAGGTACTCCTTGACTTACAGCCATTCATTTAGTGACCAGTGAGAGTTGTAACAGCACTGAAAAAAGTGACTTATGACTGTTTTTCACACTTACGACCGTTGCAGCATCCCCATGGTCAAGTGATCAAAATTCTGACACTTGGCAACTGGTATGTATTTATGATGGTTGCAGTGTCCCAGGGTCATGTGATCACCTTTTGTGACCTTCTGACAACCATGATGCTGACTTAATAACTGCAGTGATACATTTAACACCTGTGGCAAGGAAGGTCATAAAGTGGGGCAAAATTCACTTAAAATTGCCTCGCTTAGCAACAGAAATGTTAGGCTCAACTGTGGTCGTACATCAAGGACTACTTGTAATATTAACATATCATTAGTATCAATGGTAAGTAATACCAGTTTATTTTGTGCTCCTTTTGTAAAGATTAGAAGTACGCTAAGCATTTTGTTACAAAATGTTCTAGACCCGTGATGGCGAACCTATGGCACGGGTGCCACAGGTGGCACACGGAGCCATATCGGTGGGCACGCGAGCTCAGCTCTGGCACGTATGCGTGCGCCAGCCAGCTGATTTTCAAGCCTTCCGGGCCCACCAGAAGTCAGGAAACACACTGTTTCCGGCCTCCAGAGGGCCTCTGGGAGGGGGGGAAAGTCGGTTTTGCCCTCCCCAGGCTCCTAGAAAGGCTCTGGAGCCTGGGGAGAGCAAAAAACAGGCCTACCGGCCCGCCATGCCATCATGTGCCAAAAACAGGGGAGCATGGAAGGGGAGGGGCGCATAGAATTATGGTTGTGGGCACGTATGCATGTGACCCCACTGCGCTCCCCCCGCTTTTGGCACGCGATGGCAAAAAGGTTAGCCATCACTGTTCTAGACAATTCCAAAGGCCACTCCAAACATTCTCAAAGTGGTTTGATCTTGAAATGGGATCATTCTGAAGTCAATCAATTTTAGAATATTCCACCATGAAAAGGTTTTCAATTTTTTGGAATGTCAATGTGTTTTTTTTCCATCTACTTCTTCTACTGTAGTTAAGTCAAGGAATGGGATCTGTAAATACCCTCTCCCTTTCCCTCTACACATCGTGTAAAGATTCAACTGCACTTTTTTGCATGCCTCTAAATTACAGACATTTGCATGGTTTCTCAGCTTCCCTAAGATACCATGAAAATACAAGTGGATATATATTGCCCCAATTTTAAAAACTGCAATGCCACATCTGGAGAGCAGCATATGTTTGTGAAGAGCACTCTAGTGCACAAGTGTCCAACTCGCCACATCACATTACCATCATGTGACATTTCATGACAGTTTTCCCATTCGGGCAGCTGGGGTGGGCGTGGCCTGCATTGATGCATCCGGCCCGCGGGCCGCCAGTTTGATACCCTTGCTCTAGTGAGTCCCACACTACTATAATTTCAATGTTCGTTTTTGATGCTTGACAAGCATCATCAGTGAGATTATAAGGTACATCACATTCCTTCAGTTCTATACATACCAGTATGAGTACGCAGATGGGCTTTGAGGTGAGAGCTTTTGAAATACGTTTTCCGGCAGCCAGGAAAGTTGCAAACATAATTCCTCCTCCGAGAAAAGTCTATCAAAGGCGTACTGCTTTGGCCAGAGGCAATAAAAACTGGAGCGGGGGCCAGAGGTAATAACTTGGTGTTCCCCACAGACATCACAGTTTGTTGGCACGGGGATGCCTGGGCAACAGCTGCCTGTGGAAGAACCAACATAACAGTCCCCTGAGGCATAGAAGGTCCCATCAGGACAGGCTGAGAAACTGGAGCCGTGTGGGGTAAGATGGATTTGACAGTTCCTGCAGTCTGAGCAGAAGGTTTTAATAGAGCAGGAACCATACCTCTTGGTCCATCCAAGGGGATCATCTGACAGATCACCTGTGGATTTGAGAGAGGGGAGGGTAGAAGGGAGCTGGTCTTTTGCTGCATATCATGCTCACAATTCTTTGGGTAAAGAGACTGCTGCAAAGCAAGCCTTGGAATTTCACATCCTTTATTGGCAGTTCTAGAGCAACCTGAGACATGTGAGGAAGATTTGTGTGCAAGTAAAGTGTCACAAGTCAAGTTCTCTGCAATATTGCAATCCCGGGAAGCTCTGGAATGTTGCTGGCCTTGGGCCTCCTGCCAGTCTGCAGGCCCACTGTAGCCCGATGAAACTTCTGGTTTCACTTGCACACCAGGAATGCGGGAGTAACCAGAACTGTTGCCTGTGTGACGGATCACACTAGTTGCCATGGCTCTGCAAAGCGGAGGAACAGGTTGCTCAGTCCTTGCTGGCATCTGGCTGGATTGCTTCTCCATGTTCAAAACAGATGGCTGGGTGGCAGTAAGACCTGGGGGAGTGACTACGCTAGCAGGTACGTTTGCCTTGATTGACCTAGGTTTTGAGTAAGTAGTTTGGGAGGAGGGCAGTGATGCTGTAGAAGGCTCAACAAAATCAGGACTGTATGGTGGGGTCATGCACTACATTAAAAAGGAAAAAGAAGGAAATCAGCACACACAGATCAACATGACTAACCATAGTTATGGCCATAACTAGTTATGTTTATAATTCATACTCTCTCTCAGACCTCAAGATACTGTTTTTTTATCCAAACTATAATATGAAAGGATGTTTACCCCAATTTTGTATTTTCATTTCATTCTATACTGTTCTATAATTAGATGTTCCAACATTCGTCCTTCCAAAATCACAATTTTATGGTGCTTAGCAAGCAATATTCTCAGATGACTCCTGTGTCTTGCTGGGGTTCAGTGGAACAATCCCATCCATCTCCTTCAGAAAATCATGCAACAACTACTTGATTCAGATTTCCCCATCTCATAGCTGTAAATTGGACAATGATTTGTCTTAAATTAAGTTAACAGGGAATCATAGAAAAATATGGGATGTAATAAACCAAAGCAATTAGCACCAGATTGTTTCAACTGCATTTGCAAAAATGGTATGTATAATATGTAAAAAAAAAAAATCTGATACGCATTATTAAAAAAAATCATCACCCGTCAAGTTCAATAAAGCACTAAGGAAATTAATTGGGGAAAGCCAATTCATGCATATTCAATTTCTTTCACACAGTTTTCTTCTTTTTCCTTACCAGTGTGGATAAAAAGTTATAATCCTTGGACATCTCAGATGTAGGTTCATGCTGCACTACAAAATCCCCAGAATCTGAGACAGGTGTTAAAGGTCTTATTTTTAATAGGTCGCCTTTCTGTGATCTTTGACCCCAGGAGCTCATACAAACAAGGGTCTCAACTGCTTCTATGTCATTCCGCTCCAAGGTGCTACAAGTAGATCTTTCACTGTCGTGACGCCTCCGTTCACGGATGGATTCGTAGATGTCCACAATATCAACCTTGAGATGAGATGAATCGCCACATTTTAATCATTCAGAAGAAAAGTGAATACATTTTCACTGTTTGCTTAAACATTCATCCCATGATTCAACATCCTGACCTGATCTCTTTGGAAATCTGGGTGCCAATACTGGTTCTTAAGACCTCCTACCCATTGGGCTATGAGGGCTAATTAATTAACTCTGTATAATGCAACAGTCTCTCACAAATAAAACAGGCTTGTGTCAACCCTTAGCGGCTTTCCTGCACTTTGATTATTGCTATTTCTAAATACTCATTTCCTAGAGAACCTTTAGTCTAAAAACCTGTACATTAACTCCCTGTCATTTTTATCACAGGATCACAAAATACAGAATAAGCCTAAGCCAGTAGGCTTTTGAGCACTTGACCTTTATCTGTACTAAAATATCTACAACCTCTAGTCCCAGGGCCCCAAAGCTTCAAAACATCCCTCAGAATCCACCAAAACGTGTAGCCACACTGTGATGTTGAATGAAAGGGAAAATTTCTATAATACTGAGGGAACAATAATATTAAATACACTTAATTAAATCACTTTTTTGTCTGATTCCCTATCCTTTTTTAATTTAAGAATATAATACCTAGCCCTTGGTCCAAAACATATTAGGCAACCTGGTTCTATAGAAACATTTTCCTTTAATAGGCTATGATCAAATGTGATTAACTAAATGCTACCTTTGTAGCTAAAAAGACTATAGTTATTAACTGTACTGAAGATACCCCCTAGGCTGAATCTTAGTTTTAAAAAAATTAATCAGCCAGTTGGTAATAAGCCTGATAAGAATACCTAGAACAGATAATCTTTTAATGTCTCATTAAACTATCTACAGGTATCATACAGACTCCTGACTAAATACTGAAGTATACAGACTATCTCTTAATAGCCAGCTGTATGTAAGTAAATCCAGGTGTAACCAAATAGGCTTCGATGTAAATACAGTGAAAAAGTTGCCAATCACAGTACTTAAGTTCACACAAATAGGTACATGTGGGCACCAAATAGAGTAGTAGATTCTTGATTCATAATATGTGAAACCAAAAATATCTTTTACTCAGTGAAATCTATATGGAATTTGCAATTAACTTAAATTGTTATCTCCAAGTCTATAAATGAAGTTAAAATTTGGGAGTGAAAGAAGATTAGAAGTAAACTTGATACTCAATTACAGTTTGATGCTATTATTTAATGTTAAATTCATGATGATCCAAAATGAATCTATAAATCATTTAACTATTAACAGATTTAACATGAAGTAGAAGTTACCATAATATTAAACAATATAAATAATAAACATTAAGGGGACTTAGTTATCAAAATATTTTCCAAGATGATACTACTGGAGAAAACAAACATTGAGAAGAAGGCTTTTTATATCCTCTTGAACATTTTGAATTGTAAAATAGATTCATAACTTGAGAGAGAGAAAGGAAGGGAGAGAGAGAAAAAAAGGAAAAAGCAAGCTGGGGCCTCATTTCCATACAGAAATGCAAGAGCGGAACTGCAACAGCCTCTTAGTGCGTCCTCAGATCACCTCCTTTCACCCAGACACTGCAGTGGCAAACTGGAGATGACACACAATGCAAGAAGCCGCTGCAAATTACAGCCGCACAAATATCGGAAA
Organism: Ptyas mucosa; assembly: GCA_012654045.1. Classification (NCBI taxonomy): domain Eukaryota; kingdom Metazoa; phylum Chordata; class Lepidosauria; order Squamata; family Colubridae; genus Ptyas; species Ptyas mucosa. The sequence goes on along the minus strand of WNWU01000017.1, from coordinate 16,218,500 downwards.
TTCTACTTCACTGTACTCAGCAGCAAGCAAGCATTCTTACGTAACGGTTATGATATTTTTTTAATGTTTATTCCCCCCTTCCCATGCTATTCATATGCCCACTTCTTTACTCTGCTTTAAAGAAAAAGGAGAATGGAGAGGGCGACTGATATGAAGATTAGTCAAAACTACAAGGCCAGAAGAGGTGAAGCACCTCCTCCTAATGGAGGTGGGAGGGGATTACTTCCCACCTCCATGGGATCCAGAGTAATCAAATATAGTTCAAGGTTTGGGGGTGGGGGTGGAAAGGAAGGAGTGGGGAAACGTCATGCATCAAAATAGCCATGTGAGCAAAATGGGTGGTGGTCCCTGACTGAGCCAGTGCTGGGAAGTCCTCTTAAGGCACAGTAGCTCTGCCCTCAAATCAGACAAGGCAGAGAATCCTGATAAGAGCCAAGACACTTTATCTTGGGAGGCATTCACAACTCTATGTGGGGGGGAGGGAAAGAGTGAGAGAAAGAGAGGGGGGAGGGGGAGGGAGGGGGAGAGAGTGAGTGAGAGAGAGTGAGAGAAAGAAAAAGAGAGGGAGGGGAGAGAAAGGGAAAGAGGGGGGAGGGAGGGAGGAAGGGGGAGAGAGAGAAAGAGAAAGGGGGAGAGAAGAACGGGGAGAGAGAGTGAGAGAAAGAAAGAGGAAGGGAGGGGAGAGAAAGGGAAAGAGAGGGAGGGGGAGAGAGAGGAAGAGGAAGGGGAAGGGGAGAGAGAGTGAGAGAGAGAGGGAGGGAGGGGAGAGAAAGGGAAAGAGAGGGGGAGAGAGGGGGGAAGGGGGAGGGAAAGAGGAAGGGGGAGAGAGGGAGGGAGGGAGAAAAGGAAGGAAGATAAGGATGCCCCTCCCAACCTACCAGCTGAAAGAGGAGCACTTACTGTAATCTCCAGGGCATGAAGTCATGCCATTAGCAAGCAACTGTGGATCACAGTCAGTTTAGATTACTCATGCTAAAGCACTTTATTCTGCCCACATCAGCCATCTAGCCAGGTCTGTGCCCAGAGCGAAGCCTCAAAAACCCCCACCCCACCCCAGGGCCAATAAAAACTGCAGCCCTCGATCCACTCTCAGACTTACTTCTAAAGCAAGCATGCCTAAGGAATTGGCCGCGAGAAAGAGAAGCATCCGCCGCATACACCCCCCCCCCAACATTCGCTTAAATCGATAAGTCTTCCAAGCGGGGTTTACTTGAAGGAAGCGGCGTTTCCTTAGTCCGCCCGTCGCCCCCCACCTACCTCCCCAGTTCAGACACGTCACTCGGTCTAGATAAGTTGAAGGAAAGCCCCCTCCCCCCCCCCCCCCCAGCGCTCGAATTCCTAGAGCGCGAGCTCCAGGAAAGGGTGGAATCAGAAGGGTCGCCCGCTCCGGATCAGGTTAGAGTTCCCACCCGCGGGTGGAGGAAGCGGGCAAGGCTGCCTGAGCTCCGGGGCTGAAGGAGAGCGCGCTCAGGTATCTCTCCAGCCCCCCTCACTCACCTCGGGGTCTCGATCGCCCCCGAATTGCATTTTGCAAAGAAAACGTGGGGAGCCCGTTTGCTCCCAGCTCCCACTCGAGATGCATCATCAGCACCTTGGCCTCTGCTACTCCGGGTATACCTCGCCGCTCCTTTGGAAAGTCACGCCGATCAGATCAGAATCCCAAAGGGGGGGTGGGGGGGGAGAGAGAGGGCACGTCACACGCCGAGCCTCTTTAGCCCTGGAAGGTATTGAGCGAGGGGGATCCTGCTCTGCCCGCCGCGTCCCCGTCCCGCCCCGTGCAGCAACAAGTGGTACTCACCGAAGGGGCATCTCCCATCTCCTCGCTGCGAGGAGATGTGTGCATGGCGAGGGCTCCCGCAAGCAGCGGCTGTATGACAAAGCCAGCCGAAGCAATCGGCCAGAACCACCTCCCTCCCTCCCGCCCCTCCTTCCAGGGGAGGCGAGCAGCCAAAACAGAGGGAAGCACACCAAAACACTCCATCCAGCGAAGCAGCTGGGAAGGGGCGGAGGAGGGAGGAGGAAAAGAACGAAAGGGGACGGGAAGAAGGGCTCCGCCAATCGCGACACGAGCTGCCTCTTAGCCAGCCAATGGATTTCCTCGGGCGGCGTGATAGCCTCGTGCAGCTATGCTGATAGCAGGAAAGGACCCTCGTGGGCACGTTTGGCGGCGGCGGCGGCCAAGACGAGCCACCCTCTGGAAACTAGGGGAAAGGTCGGCGCGAGGAGAGAGAGAGAGAAAGAGAGAGAGAGGGAAGGCGGGGCCGGCAGCAGCGGGGAAGGGCGGGGCGGCCGTCTGTCAGTGAGCGGCGGCCAGCCAGGGAATGCCCGGGAGGGCGGGGGGGGGAGGAGAGGGGAGCGCTAGGGAGTGGGCGTGTCCGCGCGTAGAGACGCGGCTTGGGGTGGGTTGACATCGCCTTTCCCGCCGCGCTCCAGCAGCAAAGCGGGCTCCCTTCGAAGCCCCGCCCAGCGTGAGTAATGCTTCTTTGAGCTCGTGCGGCGCGCGAGGCGCTGTCCTCTCGGATTTCTCTCTCTCTCTTTCTCTCTCTCTCTCTCCCCGCCCCGCTTTTGCCACATCTGGGTCGCAGCCACAAGGGGCCGTTACGGCCTCTTCGAAGCTGTGGCAGCCCTCCTCCTGGTCTAGAGTTGAAAACAAAAAGTTACAGGCTGCCCTTTTCTTCAGGAAAAGAGGAGGAGGCAGCATTTTATTTATAGATGGTTGCTCCGTAAGCAGCGAACGGCAACCCGCTTTGCAAGAAGTTGCTTTCCCGATTGCAAAAACTGAAATATTTACATTCAGTGGGTTTCTTTATTTAAGGAGCCGGTGTTTTGCATTTTTAAAGACGTTTGCTCAGAAGTTAAATTCTACTAACCTTAATCAGATTGTTCCCAAAAGGGATTTTAGGAGAGTAGGAACTCTAGGAGTAGGCACATTGAATTCCATGGGATTGATGTATAGTAGACACACAACCTGAGCCTGGATTAAATACCATAGGAACTCCAGAGTTGACATGGACCGTGTTTTAAATTATAGAAGCCAAAGTACTCTGCTGCTGCTAATCCTTGCTGTTGGACAGGGAGGCACTGGCACTTCTGTTCAAATGAAATGCTTCCTGATGCAAAATAATGGGAGAAAAGGGAAAGAGTTTCTTATTCACTACTTTTCCCTGGATTCTGATCTCCATATAAAGCCCAGTATATTTTTCTAGGAGTTAAAACTAACTGCTTTGATTTAGGACATGATTAAGGTTTATGAATTCATTGCGGTTGAAGGTCTGCGAAGCAATTTGTTTGAAGATGTCCTCACTTTAAAAAGTTCATTGTCAGGTACTTGAGAGACAACAAAACAGGCAAATGGGGTCATTAAAACAACCTTACTGATTTTTCTTGTCTTATTCTATTTTGCAATTATTTTGCTCTGAAATATAGACCACTTCTCAATTCAGGTCTGCACTGTTTAAAAAACAGTCCACCTACCTTCCATTTATGTTGAATTGTTTTCTTATAGTAGCACATTTGCAAGAATTTATGTTTTGAGCATAAGCAGTACAATAGGCAATTTGAGAAAATGGTGTTTAGGTTATTCTCTGATACAAATATTTTTCTTGCTTTTGAAATAGATATTATTGCAGCAGTGTTTAGATTGTTTAGACACTATCAACATTCCTTTTAGAAACAATTCAGGGAACAAGTGTTGAATAGATTATTAATTGTAATATACCACTTTCCATTCTATAATTTTGAAGTTGATTATTTTTATTTATTAAATTGGTATATTTTTGTACAAGAACTCAGAGTGGTTTGTAAAGTATTCACTCCTATTTTTCCCCACCACAATCCTGTGAGATAGGTTGGGATGAGAGATGGTGACTGGCCCAAAATTACCCTGGGAGTTTCTATAGCTGAACAAGGACCTAAACCTGCATTTCCCCCAATCCTAATCCAACAATTTAACTAAGGCTCCACTGACTATCTTAATGTACAAACAAATCTTGGAAAAGTTATAGACAAAACAGTGTTGCCAAAAAAATAAAGAAGACATAGTTTGGCTAATGAGAAGCTGTAGTCCAGAATTTACTGCCATAGTGGAGCCTGCCTATTACAATTGCAAGTTATTGCAGTTATTAAGCTTGTGGATCTTGCTTAACTGTCTTACTTAACCCCCATTCCTTCTCTCGTAGTCCTTAAGTGGCTGCATGTGTCATTAAGCAGAGCACAGGATGCCTCGGGTGGGGAAGGCCTTGGGAGGCCTCCTAATGCCTTCCCCTGCCCATGAGGGACCATGTGTTCTGCTTCCTGTCCCTCAGGAAGTCCACAGGCCTTGTGCTTGCTTTCCCACTTCAACTGACCCCACTCCCTCTTCATACCCCACCACCAATCACTCACTTTCCATAGATCTCGGGAGCTTGGGTTATGAAAGGAGAGGAGGCTGTTCCACCCCTCGGCATCCCTTCAGGTGTTCTGCCCCAGCTACGGACCCCAAAGAACACAGCAGACACAAAGTTTGTACAAAACTTAATTTACTAAAATAACTCAGTCTTTTTCAAAACAAAGGCTGTTAACAAGAAACCAAAGATAAAGTAATTACAATCTTACTAAGGTTGGCAAAAAGCCCAGAAGCAATTTTGCAGAGAATCCAGACGCGAAGTAGAGTGAACTAAAGTTGTTTCCTACAAATTACTTCAGTCAGCCTTCCTCCTTATATAGGCTAAGGGAGTGGCCAATTAGCCCCAAGCCTTACTCTCGAGGAGACCTCCTCCTGAGGAGCCACTCCTGCTTTTTGGCAGCCCTGCGTGCCCATGCATCGAGAAGAGGCTCTTCCTCTTTGTCCTCTTCACTTAAAGGAGCTTCTGGAGGTTCTGAAGGCCCTGGCTGAATCCCTACCTCTGGCATCACATCTTCTCCAGCCTCCTCATTGTCTGACTCGAGTGCCAGCTGCACAGGCTGCTGGCGCAGCACCACACCAGCCTCCTCGCTGTCAGAATCAGCTACAATCTGCACAGGCCGCTGACGGGCCACAACATCAGGTGATGTGGCGCTTTCCCAGACATGGGTGCCATTTTAAGATGGCCACAATTCTTTGGGAAACTCTGAAAATGCTGCCCACTTCTGGGACAGGATGCTGAGGGGCAGAGCATCTTGCTCTCCTTTCCCAACAAGAGCTCAAGTGCAAGTAAGGGAGCAGTCGGTGGGGAGGAGGAGAGGAGGGACATAGGACCCAGGGGGCTGGGAAACAAGCCCAGGGCCTGCAGGGATCAGCAAGGCAGAATGGATGGGAGATGGGGGTAGGGGTGCCACCCTGCAGTTGTTCATAAGGGTGAATCTGCTTAAATTTTGTTCACACAACCACACAACCTGGTTATTTACGAGACCGCCTACTGCCACCAGTAGCTTCCCACTGGCCGGTTCGCTCTCACAGACAGGGTCTCTTCAGGGTGCCGTCAGCCAAACAATGCCGGCTGGCGACCCCCAGGGGGAGAGCCTTCTCTGTGGGGGCACCTACCATCTGGAATGAGCTTCCCCCGGAGATATGAAGGATCCCGGACCTACGCACCTTCCGCCGCGCTCTCAAGACCTTTTTATTTAACCAGGCCAGCCTGGCCTAATTCTCCTCTCATAATAATCATGTAAATTTTAATATTTTAATTTGTTTTAAATTCTTAGGCTTTTAAATATTAAGGCCAAATTATTTAATCGGATTTTAATTTGTTTTAAATTTTGTATGCATATTGTTTTACTTTATGGCTGTTCACCGCCCTGAGTCCCTTGGGAGATAGGGCGATATACAAATTGAATAAACCTGAATAAACCTAACATGGTTCTGCAGAGCAGCAATAATTTCAAAACTGGCTGTAAATAGCTTTTCATGGGTCTGTCATAATGCTGGATGGTCATGAAGTAGCTAGTGATAAGTGGAGGACTATCTTTAGAAGGAAATCAGACCAAAAAAAACAAAGTTGAGGCAATAAAGCTGAGGAGGTTAAAAAAAGAGATCCAACTAATGGAAAATATTACTTGACTTATTCCATATATTAGCAAAAAGTTTTTATTTCTATTGTTTTTTATTAATAAATGTTAAAACAAATATTTCTTATTAGTTTATTAAACCATTTGGTTATTAAACAAATACCGTATTAAAACATGATTTCTTGTTTCATCCAATTTACAAACACTAGGCCTGCAGTATTTTTCCAGGTATGCAATTAACTGTAACTTTCATGTCTTTATAAATCACTGAGTAGTGAATTGCATCAATATACAACATACCAGCTTTCTCAGTCTTGCCTTCATATGAGGATAGATCTCTTATTGTCACAGCAGGCCATGGTTGGGGCAATTTGCAGAATGTGGAATTAATGCACATCCAAAGAGCGTCATGTTGAGACTGGTGGCATTAATTTGATCAGAAAGAAAAAGCAATTGTTGGTAGATTGAGCAGCAAGAAAAAAGTCTAATAACTATTCATATTTTGTATGAAGACATAACTTGCTTTATCATGATATACACTAGTTTATCCATAATTGGCTTGGTAATGTCTAAGTCCAGGTCCTTAAATATGCTTTCTAGTTAAGACAGGAATCTGGAATTAAAACCCCTGTTGTGTATTTTGAGCTTTTGGGAAGAGAATAAGAAAAGGGCAAGTTCCTTCTTTGCTTCATTGCATATTGTGTGATTATTTTGATCTTACTCTTGGCATCTGCAATTATGAAAAAAGTTCACAATTAACAATACTTTGAACGCATGTAAGAAAAGCCTGACGGAGACTGCTCCTGGAAATGGGAAGGCAATTGAAAAGGCCTGGTAAGCAGATAGCCATAGTTGAGAGCCCATAAGAAACAGAAGACTGACCTTTAGTTTTTTTCCCCTTCTGTCCTTTGATTTTGGGCTTTTTCTAGGCTAAGTACCATAATTAAACAGTATGCTGGGAACCACAATTCCAAAAGGAGTAAGTGAGGTTAAGGGAAAAATGAATTGAATAAAAATTAAACACTTTCCAGCTATATGTTTTTGTCACATTATTACAATTTGATGTCAACATCTAGAGGCCAGACTCTTGACATTTGGAGAGCATTCAGATTCCAACTAACCCTGTGGCCCCTGCGTTATATGCTTTCCTCTGTTCCAAATCTGACCCAAAGCTGTGGTTTCAGCTGTCTGAGTTACCCAGACAAGGGTCAGGGAGCAAACACACATGCCTACCAGAACTGACTCTTGGAAATGCCAGCAGTGCCAGCTTGCAGGCAGGAATTAGGGGACAGGTCACAGCAAGAAGAACAGCTCATCTTACCTCCTCTCTGCAGCAGTTTTGAAATAGAAAGGAACCTGGGAACAGCAATAGGTGCTTTTTACAAATGACAAGTATTTTTAAATAACCACGTGTTGACTTTTTTAAAAATTTGATTTATATGCCGCCCTTCTCCAGAGACTCAGGGCGGCTTACAATGCGTTAAGCAATAGCCTTCATACTTTTGTATATTTATACAAAGTCAGCTTATTGCCCCCACAATCTGGGTTCTCATTTCACCTACCTTAGAAAGGATGGAAGGCTGAGTCAACCTTGAGCCTGGTGAGATTAGAATTTGCAGTAATTGCAGGCAGCTGAATGTTAATCAGTGCCTTAGTATACTGTGCCATTCAAGCTCCTTGCAGTGGAAGTGCATAAGAAATCCCACCAGACTTGGTATTTTGAGCAGGGAGTTATTTGAGCCATGTTCCATACCAGACTGTTCTGAAAAAGGGTCAAGTCCATGTCAGGTTGCCTTGTACTGTATTTAAACCACTGGTTTCAAATATAATATGAACAATTTCCCAGAGATGAGTGGGGGTTCTACTGATACATTTTGTTTCAAAAGTAGCATGTAAGAGGCTAGTGATAACAATACAAGTCCATTGTATATCAGGTTATTTAGTATGTGCCTACCCAATTGGGGGCTGCCAAAATTTGAAAGATATTTTTCTCTGTCTCTTCTCTGCCTTCGAGCAATTGCCCAAATTTTGGCAGCCCTACTGTTGTGCTTTAACTTTTCAGGCTCTCAAAAGCAGAGGACCTGTGATAACCCTGTATCAGTTGGGAAGCCATATAAACAAACAAACAAACAAACAAATCTTTCCTACAGTTGTAGTTTGACTGAGCAGTAGTATCGTAGAATGTGTTTGTGTTACTCTGCTTTGGGTACAAAGTGACTTCTAGCACTTTGTCTACATGAGTCTAGCAACTCATGTAGGGGGCTAATAAGCTTTTTTATGGGCAGTGATAGTATGGTTTAATTATGGCTTTTGCAGGGCAATGAAATATGAAAATGGGTAGATACAAGTTAACTGCTTGCAGACAAATTATAGATAGATTGTCAGCAGCAGGTTTTTGGAGGCCATTGAGCAAACATAATTAGGCTAGTGTCATCCCCCAAGACCAGTCTGTATCACTGGCTCATGGAAACAGGATAGTGAATGGAGAAGGCTGTGAATTTTCCTTGATCTTTGATTCTCCCTCACTTGGAGAGAGCAGGACCCCAGAGAGCAAAGCCATGAGAGAATTAGCCGAGCCTTATGTCAGTGAACACATTTTCTAAGCATAATGAGAATACTCTGGCTACCTTGGAGGGGAACTTGTTCATTCCTAAAATGGTTATGAAACATGGGAGAGAGATCTGTGGCTATGTAAACACCTACACTTACAGGTTGGGACCCAAGATGAATTAGTTTTATTTTCTGTCTTGCCTAGGTTTAAGAGTCAGTGAACACAGCAGGATTACATATGTATAGGATAAAGTTTGTGTAATTTTAGGACATGACTGTGGCTGTTATATTTTTGAAGATGTTTTCAAGGAAGTGCAAAGCTGTTTGTATCATATTACAAGCTAGAGAGTTTTCCAGGAATTTTATGTTGCAAAACTACAGCTGGAGCAAGTTTCTTGCAATCCAAGGAATGCATATGTCTTGTTTGTCTTATTCTTCTAGGAATTTTCCAGGGTGGCAGCAGTATGAAACCTTCCATCACTTCTAGATAATTTATTTTCTTAGAAAAATAATTATAATAGCTTTATTGCCTTCAGTAATCAATCATGTATGGAAAAAGAATAAGAAACATCAAATATCTAAAAATTACATAGTTGTAAAACCTTAAAGTTAAGGCAGTACTTTTCTACCTAAAGCAATAATGGCTCTAAGAAATTTTGCAGTTTATCTAGAGGGGTTTATGTTCTGATCTGATAACATGAAGCAAATAAAACAACAGGTGATACTTCTGTTAACAAGCAGCATTGTGAGAACAAGTTATTAGAAGAAGTACTGCTATTGCATTCTTAGCTTATTATCTTAATATGAAAACTTTTTTACAAATTATATTTACAAAATAATGCTGTTCTGACACTCTTGATAAAATAGCTTTGATTTATTTTGTTATAGCATTTGCTCCACCTGTTCAGCAGAAAGTAATACTGGCATGAAATGTACTGCCACAACTACTGCTCTCTATCCTGCCTCTTGATTCCATTTGCCAAAAAGTGTTCTTCTGATTATGCACAAGTAACAACTGTTCATTCTCTGGCCTTCTGTAGTTTTTTTTAGCAGGTCACCAATTAGTAGGAAGACTTCAGCAAGGTGTTTGACAAAGTAGACCACAACCTACTTCTTGGTAAACTAGAAAAAAGTGGGATAGATAGCATCACCATCAAATGGATTTGTAACTGGCTGACAAATTGTACTCAACGAGTAGTCCTTAATGGTACTACATCTACATGAAGGGAAGTAAGCAGTGGGGTACCACAAAGTTCTGTCTTAGGCCCTGTACTCTTCAATATTTTCATAAACGACTTAGATGAGGGACTGGAAGGGGAACTTAACAAATTTGTGGATGACACTAAGCTGGGAGGAATAGTCAACACCCTAGATCAGGGGTGTCAAACTCAATTTCATTAAGGGTCGAATCAGGGTTGTGTTTGACCTCAGGGGGCCAGAGTGGGCATGGTCAGCTCAACACCACTCATGTAAGGGGCACCTGCGGCGGCCCAAGCGCTCTGCCAGTGAAAATTGGCTCCCGAGCTCCATTTTCGGCTGCAATGGCTTCCTGCAACACTCTGCCAGCGAAAACAGAGTTCAGGTGGGTTACCCGTGGGCCAGTCCTTTGCTGTTTCCAGGGTGACCCCACGAGCCAGATCTAAGCACCCCATGGTCCAGATCCAGCCCCCGGGCCTTGAGTTTGACACCCCTGCCTTAGATGATAGGCTCAAGATTCAGATGGATCTTGACAAACACTGGGCCCTATCTAACAAAATGAAATTCAGTGTAGAGAAAAGTAAGGTCTTACACTTAGGCAAGAAAAACCAAAAGTACACATATAGACTGGGTGAAACCAGGCTTAATAGCAGTAACTGTGAGAGGGATCTTGGAGTCTTATTGGACAGTCTATTAAGTATGAGCCAACAGTGTGCAGTGGCAGCCAAAAAAGCCAATGCAATCCTAAATTGCATTAACAGAGGGATACAATCAAGATCAAGTGAGGTACTACTACCACTTTATAAAGCCTTATAAGACCACACCTAGAATACTGCATCCAGTTTTGGTCACCACACTATAAAAAAGATGTTGAGATGCTAGAAAAAGTGCAGAAAAGAGCAACCAAGATGATTAGGGAACTGGAGGCTAAAACATACAATGAATGGTTGCAGGAACTGGCCATTTCTAGTCTAGTGAAGATAAGGACCTGGGTAGACATGATAGCAGTGTTCCAATATTTGAGGGACTGCCACAGAGAGGAGGGGGGTCAACCTATTTTCCAAAGCACCCGAAGGCCAGACAAGAAATAATGGATGAAAACTGATCAAGGAGATACTCAACCTGGAAATAAGGAGAAATTTTCTGACAGTGAGAGCAATCAACCAATGGAACAGCTTGCCTTCAGAAGTTGTGGGAGCTTCATCACTGGAGGCTTTCAAGAAGAGACTGGACTGCCACCTGTCAGAAATGGTGTAGGGCAGGGGTGTCAAACTCAAGCCCTGGGAGTCAGATCCAGCCCATGGGGTGCTTAGATCTGGCTGCAAGGCTGCCCTAAAAAGAAGCAAAAGGCACCGGCCCACAGTGTCTTTGCCAGCAAAAACAGGCTCCAGAACTCCATTTTTGGCTGCAACAGCCTCCTGCCACCCTCTGCCAGTGAAAATGGAGCTCGGGGTGTGTGCAAAAGGGAGCTCTGGAGCTCATTTTTTCTGGCACAGCGCTTGGGCCACCACAGACGCCACCAACACTAGTGATGTCAAGCTGGCCACGCCCACCCTAGCCTATCCCAGCTCCTGAGGTCAAACACAACCTTGATGCAGCCTTCAATGAAATCAAGTTTGACACCCCTGGTGTAGGGTCTCCTGCTTGGGCAGGGGGTTGAAGGGGTACAAGGTCCCTTCCAATTCTGTTAATCTGTTAAATCTGTTAAATCCTACCAATTAGTGCACTGGAGTAGGAGTGGGACAGGCTCAGTTGCAAGGCTGTGTGTGCTTCCTGTGCTGCTCCTCCAACATCTGATTTAGTTGTAACCTCAGTTGAATGAAGATTTTTAAAACGTAAGTCTAGTAGAGAAAGTGCTGAATCACAAACAGTTGTTTTATATAGGATTTTTCTTCATTTCTTTATCTAGCCAACATATAATATGTATTCAATGTAAAGTGCTTTTCTGTACAATTGAGATGGCTTAGAGAAATTATAATGTATACAGGTACTCTTCAACTTGCAACTGTTTAATGATGATCCAAAATTATGATGACCTTGGAAAGTTGTACCAAAATGTTGCACCACCCCCATGGTCACATGATCATGATATGGGTGGTTGGCTACCTATTCATATTAATGACTGGTTGCCAAGGTCGCTGCAATCATATGGTCACTATTTGCAATCTTCTCTGCTGACTTCTCCAGCAAATCACTGAAGAAGCTGGTAGGGAAGGTTGCAAGCTGTTGCTGCATCCCAGAGGATTTCAGCCTCACATGGAGCTGAATCTCTGGCAGGCAGCACTTTCGCTCTGAAAGAGCTATCTTCACTAGGCAACTCTTTTGCTTCATCTGCTTAATTATTCAGGAGATCACTTAACGATCACAGTTGGGAGTGCTCGGATTCTGATCAGTCAGCAAAGCAGTCACGTGCTGTCTCATTTAATGATTGCTTTGCTCAGCGACTAACATCCCAGTCTCAATTGTAGCCATAAGTCAAGAACTACCTGTAAGTTAATACTTTAGGTTCGAAGAAGACATCCTATTGTGCAGTTCATCTGTGGAGAAAGAGAGAAGCAGATTTCCAGTCTGGAAACAGAGTCTAGCACAATGGGGGCACTGGAAGTTCATTGTTGTAGTAACTTTGGGTGTTATTTTGTGACACCACTCAAGGTTTTCTATCAGTTTTTGGTGCCGCCTGTCCTCCAAGCTGGTGGAAACTTCATAGCACATGACTCACCAGTGGGTTCTGTCAGCAGGCACAATTTCCATTTCCCTTGATTGGGTATGACAGTGACATTGGGTTTCTTTCACAGTGTCTTTGTAGTGCTTGCATGGTCAAACTCAAAGTCTCTTCCTAAATTCCAATATACTATAGAGCAACTTGCAAGGCATAGGGCAATCACCCATTCTTATGATGTGTCCCACCTATCTCATCTAGGCTCCGATAATCAGGGACTCAATGCTGGTGGAAACCCTGTGATCCAAGACTCCAGGTTGGAGACATGGTCTTCCCAATGAATACCAAGAATGGAGCAGAGAGTGCACATGTGAAATTTCTGCAACTGTTTGATGTGTCTTCAGTACAGAGTCCAGGACTTCCATCCATATAGGAGAGAAAAGGTAACCACAGCAATGCACACTTTCAGCTTTGTGGAGATATGGTGGTTGTATTGATTGAGCACACTAATATACAGCCACCCCAGTGCCTGGCTGGTCTTGCTGATCCTTGAGTCAATTTATTTGTGAAAAGGCGCATCACTTGAGATAATGCTTAAAAGTATTTGAAGCTGTTAACATTTATTAGTTGTCGACAGCTATTTTTTTGTTCTATGGGTTTTGTATTTGGCATGAGGCAGTAAAGTACTTCAGTTTTCTTCAAGGCGATAGTCAAGCAGAATCTGAGGATTTATTCAGCATTACCTCTAGATCAGTGTCTTTGTATGTCAGGTGTCATCACAAAGAGGGTTCTTGAATGATTGTATGGAGGCATTTCATCTGTGCATTCAAGCATCAAAGATCAAAGAGAGAGCCATCCAATCACTATCTGACGTACACTCCCTTCTTCAGACCCTAGACAGCATGTGACAACATGCAAATAAAGAGCAGACTGAATAGGACACAATCTGTTTTACCTAATTGGAAATGGCAAATGCAGCTGATGTATCATCATTGTAAAGAATCTGTTATGCCATTCCATGGTTGGAGTAGCTGAATCAACTTCATGAATTTCTTTGAGCATCCATAACATCTCAGGATGATTCAGAATGCCTCCTGGTTTACCATGTCAAATGTGTTTATGCAGTTAGTGAAGACAGAGTAAATAGCTTGATGCGCTTCTCATGGACTTGCCTTGTGGCAAACATCCTATCTGCTATACTTCATTCTGTCTGAAAGCCATACTGCACCTTTGGGAGGTTCCTTTCCAAGGCAGTGATAAGTCTGTTCAGAAGAATGCAGGCAAAGATCTTGCCTGTAATGGACAGCAGAGAGATTTTTGTAGTTTCTGCAGTCTGGTTTGTTTTCCTTATTTTAATAGAGAATCACAATATGACAGTGTCACAATGACGAAAACTGAAGTCATCAGGCATCTCCTCTGTGGACTAAATGTCTGTTGAGATGTCCTGGAACCCGTGCAAGACATTTGGTTAGTGCCTATTGAGTAAATTGGAAATGTGTTCAACCCAGTGATTTTTAAGTCCTTCCTGGTCTTTGATAAGGCTCAACCGATCAGATGACAAGGGGAGCATCCTGATTTAGAAGGACATTCCCTATGCTCCATACAATCAGGTAAATTACAATATTAATTACAAAATACAAGTAGTCCTCGACTTACAACCACAATGGAGACCAAAATTCCTGTTGCTGAGTGAGACATTTGGTAAGTGAATTTTGCCCCATTTTATGACCTTTCTTGTCATATTTGTTAAGCGAATCCCTGCAGCTGTTAAATCAGTAACATGGCTGTTAAGTGTGTTGGGCTTCCCAATTGATTTTGCTTGTCAGAAGTTCACAGAAGGAGATCACATGACCCCGGGACACTGCAACCATCATAAATATGAGTCAGTTACCAAGTGTCTGAATTGTGATCACGTGACCATGAGGATGTTGCAACGGTCATAAGTGAAAAATGATCATAAGCCACTTTTTTCAGTGCCTGTGTAACTTTGGTCACTAAATGACCTATTGTAATTCGAAGACTACCTGTAGTAAAATCAAGTATTATAATTCTTCTAAAATCAAGAGAAATTTAAAATCACTCTTAACAAAATCCAAATCAATTCGGCTAAGGGCAAAGTTTGGCATATGGTTAAGTTTTCATCGTTTTCCTAACTTCTGCGAGTAAGGAACCCTAGGCACTTCCATAGAGAGTGCATTCCAGCCACAGAGGAAAAGGCTGTTTGCCACGGACTAGACAGCCAAGCCTCTGGCAGCTGACAACTCTTTGAAACAGCTTCTTTTTCTGATCCAAGTAACAGATATATAGTAAAAATGCTGATTTCTCAGATAGCGAAGTCCTAAGTTAGACCTTTGAAGGTCATACAGTAGGTAGTTGGCAACAGTCTGCAGATCTTTCAGTGTAACCATCATATGATGCATGGACTTTGTACCAGTAAGCAGCCTTGCTGCCACATTTTGTATCCATTGCAATTTCCATATGCAGATAACGTGCATAGATACTTTAAGGCCAGCTTCACATTAAGGCACAGCCAGTAGTCAAGGCATAATGTAAGTAAAGGATACAGTAATTAATTTCCCCAAAGCCACACCAGCTTAGAAAAAGCCAGAGTTGCAACTAATCTGATGTTTAAAAATAGGACTTCTAGGTTGGGTGGGTGGGGCAACTTCACTATTATGTTGATTTCCTAGTTAGTCTGCAAACTTAAATGAAAATACACCAGCCATCAGCCTGACCACCTTTCTTTGCAGCTTCAACATTTCATTCCAGGCCATGCTCCAGTCCTCATTGTCCGCCATCCCTCTGCATACTAATCTGGAAGTCATAGGGGGTTGATTGTTTCATTTATGCATGTTACTCATTTACTGTCCAGCAAGCCTCAGGAAATAGTGTTCATTATATTTCATGCACCATTGCACAAATGATGGCAAATGCAGCTAACCAGGGACCAGGTGGGAGGGGAGAGACTTGTCTAGATCAGTTGGAAATGACCAATAGGAACCTCTCAAATCTCACTTATTCCTGGTCACCTGACTTGCCTCCAACATGATGGATGGCAAATGATAATAGATTTTAAATATCTTAGAGTTGTCTTTGATTCTTCTTAAAGGGAAAATACTAGTAAAGCTCAGTTGACTAAAGTCTTTCTCCTTCATGGGCTGGGGAAGAGAAGAAAACATCTGGTGGTGGTGGTGGCAGAAAACCCTACACCTTTTTGTTATCATTAAGTTTGCTAACCTTGCTGCAAAAATCTGTAACATGGCTAGAAAGCAGCAAGAGATACAGACAATTGCCACTGACCGATCATCCAAGCATTCTCTGTGCAGATCAGGTAGTCCTAATATCCAGCATAATACTTGGATTAAGCTGTGGAGGTTTTACTTGGCAGTTGCAGTTTGTGTAGCAGCATTTTTTTGTTTTGTTTAGTTTTATTGACTTTGACTCCTAGTGACAGCCCGGGCAAGTTTGTGCTGTTTTCTTGGTAATGTTTTCGGAAGTGGCTTGCCATGACCTCTCTGAAAGAGGCTGGGAGAGAATGACTGGCCCAAGTAGAGGCTAAACTGCCTCTACAAGGAAGCAAGAATAAAGTTTCTCTTTTACAAATATACAGAGTCCAAAAGTGACTTAATAAACATATTTTGGGCAGTCAGTTATAACTGAGTCATAGCCACAAAAGGACCAAGCCAACCAAAAACAAAAGCAATGGGTCATGAGTACATTTCTATAATAGAAAATAGAAAAAGCCTGACAGGATTAAGATGTTTGCTTCTTCAGCAGCAGCTAATAAGCACTCAAGGCATTGCAGTAGGAAAATGTCAAGCCATGTTTGGGTAAAAGGAAAACAAGGCTTTTTAGGAAAAGAGGGGGAAGGAGAGCATTCATTAAAAAAATTCCTACTCAGAGGCAAAAGTTGTCATGGGAACTAACTAAAAACCCAGAGGCTTATATAGCGTAAGTGCACCTCTAAATACAAACCCTAAAATTGAGTGTCTTTTCAAAAAGATGTGCTGGTTTTATGCTAGCATTGTCCCAATCCCCAAGATTTCTGTCACTGCTCCAAAACGTGTATTTGAAAATTCAACTGGAGTTTCTACATAATATTCCCAAAGGAGTAAATAGCATTCCTAAATAAATAATATTCCTAAGGGAACCCTAACTGTAACTATAAAGGAATAGTATATTCATTCAAAATCTTTACCGAATTACTATCTTCCAAACTCCAAGATTTTATTCTGGCAAGATGTGACTAAGCAACATATACACCCTAAAAGCAACATAGGCATAGATGTTAAAAGATAACAACCAAGAATTTGCTGTGTTGTTCCACAAACAATACTCATAGCCATCCAGATAACTGTTCCTCTGGTTAGTACTCTCCAAATTCCAAGCCTAAGTTTGATACTTGTTTTGATTTAGTTCCATTCCATTATTCTTAATGAATATAATTTTTTTAAAAATCAAAAATGAATATAAAGATTAGTCCCTGCACTTTTCTTGGCAAAAGTTTGGAAAGATTTTGCCATGGCCTTCTTAGATTGAGAGAGAATGAATAGAATGTATCATAGATGTGTGGAAATCAAATGTCTGATATTTTATATTTCATGAATAATCAACAGGATTTTTTTAATAATTTGAAGAATATCTGGTAAAATATTTTGCCTGAGTAGCCATACTGGAAAATGTCAGGGAAGCGTATTTATTTTGAACCCAACTTGCTGATGGATGCCATGCTAATTTGATATTAAACTGCTACAAGGCCAGCAAAATCAGATGTTTGCTTATCTACCTTTTCATTTAAAGGTACCTCTCATTTATATTACAAGAACACTGACCAAGTTCAGAGTCTCTGCCATTAAATGCTTTGCAAACATGGAGTGCATTAACCCTAAACTGCCTGAGTAAATAAGAGCAATCACTTTGAAGAAATGATCCTATTATCTTCAGCATTGAGGAAATCAATGAATGGTGAGAATTTACACATTTTCTCACCGAGTTGTAAGGGTAGGAAATGTAACCTGTTACCTGTGCTACAGCACCCACCCCCACTCATGCAACACAACCTGTTTTCTTTTTCATTCATTTGAACAATAATTTATATAGGAAGATGCAAAATAAAAGTAGTATTTATTCTTTATTGGGTTATTGGGGACTTATATAAACATTCCTTTAAAAAAATAGAAGTAGACAAATGTAATCCATTATTTTGTTTGGAAGCATGTCCCTTTAGGGAAAAAAAATATAATCGGGGGTATAAAGAGCATCCCAAATAGTGAAAGGAAAAAGTTCTGTTTGTATTGTGATAAATAGGAGTTATGCTAGCCAAGACAGCCAATTTGCGAACTAACGAGCAATAGCAATAACACTTAAACTTATATACCACTTCATAGTGCTTTACAGCCCTCTCTAAGTGGGTTTACAGAGTCAGCATATTGCCCCCAACAATCTTGGTCCTTATTTCATCATCCTCGGAAGGCTGGAAGGCTGAGTCAACCTAGAGCTGGTGAGGATCAAACTCCTGGCTGTGAGCAGAGTTAGCCTGCAGTACTGCATTCTAACCATCACGCCACCACGGCTCTTAAGCCACCATGTTCTTGAAGTTTGAAAAGTGTCCAAAATTTCAATGACATCCCATTACCTTATTATCCCATAACTTGATTCATTGATACAAAAGTAGGTGAAAATATGAGTGGTTCCCAAAACTGAGTGAGAAATATGTAAGAATTTCCCCACAAAAAGAGCATGTTGATGGAAAACAAAAGTTTTCAGCGTTAAAACTGTCAGTCACACATAGCACCCCCTCAGTTATTATTTACGTATTATCTTTTTATTAAATTTGAGCACTCAAAACTGATAATACTCAGAATAATGTTAAGTATGAAATATTAAAAATCAAGGGCATCAAACAAAAGAATGCTTCAATTAGCAATTAGAAACCTGGGCAAAGAGATATGATTTGATTGCTCTTCTGAAGGTAGAGAACAAAGACGAGTGTTGCTGGACTGCATTCTTCAGCCTAAGAGGAATGCAAGAAAAAGTCTTCTCCATGTGCCAGGAGAGCAGAAGCTTCTTCAGCAGGCCTTTCTTTCAGATTTTAATGCCCAAGCAAGTTCATAATTAGAGAGATAATCCCTCACAGGGTTGGATTCTAAGCCATTTGGGGGCTTAAAGGTTAATACCAACATCTAAAATTGTGCCCAGCAAATAATTGTTTAATACAATTATTGTTTAATTCCTTTATTTTATATGAATTAGTCTAGTGGCTGAATTTAGCACCGGTTTTTATTTCCAGATGCTTTTCAACAATAGTTGTACACACAGTATGCTGCAGTAGTTGAGGGAAAATGTAGCCATGGCATCGATAACCATTGCCCAAACTAATTAGCTCAGGATCCATTAGCCAGCAGCCGTTAGTTTATCTAAAATTCCCCAACTTTATCTCGCATCTGAGAATCCGATGATGAAGAAAATCAAGAAAAACTTGGATTTGCAGAAATGGCAAAGGTTTCAGCTTTTTTAAAAGATCAGACGCATGAGAAGTATATACAGGAATGGAAATTATGGATTGAGTATGTACAGAATAAGTATCAGGCTAGAAAATATTATATCGCTTTTAGCTGAGATGACTATGTTAGTATGTTAGTAAATATAGAAAAAAGATATGGAAGTTTGAATAACATATATATTGTTTGGGAATATTAATATTGCATATAATGGAAGTCAAGGGGGGGAGGGAAGAGGGAGGAGGGGGAGGGTTAGGGTGGGGATGGGAAGGATTTATATATTCTTTTTACATGTATTCTACAATCTGTGGCTAGGGAGGGGGGGGGGAAAGGGGGAAAAATTTGTATTGTTAAAACTTTTTCAATAAAAAAAAAAAGAAAAACTTGACTTCAGGCCCATTCTTCCAAGGAAAATGCCATGCATCCAAAACACACTGAATTTTGAATCCTAGATCAAGTTACGTCTTGAGAAAAGCAGCTCTGTATTGTCTGGATTCAGTTTCACTTTAGTTTCCTTCATTTAGGAAGCTAAAGATTTAGGTTTGGCTATATTCAAAAATAGCAATTGGTTTTTTGCACCTAGATGGCAAGGAGCAGTATAATTAGATATTATTAATATATTTATAATCTCAATTAATGACGAAGTGCATGTGAGAGTGAATAAAGCATGGTTACAATGGAAGGAGATCATTGGAGTGCTCTGCGATTGATGCATGTCAATCTAAGGTACAGAAAACAATGGTATGTCCAGTAGCTTTATGTAGCACCAAGTGCTGGCCAATCACCAAATGCAGTGAGCGCTCTTTACACACCACACCATGGAGATGTTCATGCTTCATTGGTCGTCAGGTATTTTTCTTCTTGATCTTGTCAGCAATGATACAATATGGCAGTAAATGGGTGTTGTGCCAATACTGAAAAAATGTGACAGAAATTCCTACAGTGGTATGACCATCTCCTACGAGCAGTACCCTATAGTGCTGACTGCATCACCTTCCACTTTAAAAGAGATGGCTAGTGCCCACATGGAAGGTCAAAGCAAAGATGGCAAGACACAATAAAAACAGACATGAAAATTGCCCAGTTGGGCCCAGATGCTGTGTTTGATTGTGCAAGATGTTCATCGATCCAAAAAGTGACCTGTGGGAATAGCGCTAGGAATTAGGAATATAATTTATGATACCTCACTCCAAAATTCTGAATGATCTCCCCAGCAGTTACATGCAAATGTTGAATAACACGGGACAGAATAGAAACCTTTGGAAAACCAAACGTGTTTTATAAACGATCAGCAGTTCCCCCCCCCACATGTCATATTCCATTCTTAACATGGCCCAGAACAATTGCGTAACAGTGCTCAAAGCTTAACCCTTCTTGATAATCCAAAAGGATACCATAGTTGATGAGAGCCAGTTTGGTTGAGAGCCATCAAGAAGTCTTAAAGAATTATCCAAGTTGCATCCTCAGAGCAGGATTTCTGCAGGAAGCTGCTAAATTGACTGGTATGGCTTAACTATCATAATATTATTTATTTTATTTATTTTTTTTATTTTATTAAATTTCTATACCACCCTTCTCCCGAAGGACTCAAGGTGGTGTACAGCCAGAAATAAAACCATAAAAGCAATTTAAAACAATTAAATGAATTAGCCGAAAACTCTAATAAAACAACCCATTAAAATAGTAAAATATTGTTATTATTTAGGCCAGCCCTGCTTGTTGGAATAGTAATGTTTTTAGGGTGCAACGAAAGGTACGCAGGTCGGGAATCCTACGAATCTCCGGGGGCAGCTCATTCCAGAGGGTGGGGGCCCCCACAAAGAATGCTCTCCCCCTGGGTGTCGTCAGCCGACATTGCCTAGCCGACGGCACCCGGAGGAGCCCCTCTCTATGGGAGCGTACCAGTCGATGGGACACTATCGGTGGCAGAAGGCGGTCTCATAGATACCCCGGTCCCAAGCCATGGAGCGCTTTAAAGGTGGCAACAAACACCTTGAATCGCACCCAGAAGACCACCAGGAGCAGAGTTACATGGGAGCGTTGAGTCGCTCCCATAATTACCCATGTGGCCGCATTCTGGACCAGTTGGAGCCTCTGGGTGCTCTTCAAGGGGAGCCCCATGTAGAGAGCATTACAATAGTCCAGATGGGAAGTGACGAGGGCGTGACTGTGCGTAAGGAGTCCCTGTCTAGAAAGGGACGCAACTGGTAAATCAGGCGAACCTGATAAAAAGCCCGCCTGGCCACAGCCGTCAGATGGTCTTCTAAGGACAGCTGCGAGTCCAGGAGGACACCCAAGTTGCGAGTCCTCTCTGAGGGGGTCAAGAGCTCACCCCCAATAGTCAGTGACGGAGTCAACTGACTATAACGGGACGCCGGAAACCACAGCCACTCAGTCTTGGAGGGGTTAAGTCTGAGCTTGTTCCTCCCCATCCAGATCCGTACAGGTCATCACTTCAAGGGCATAATTGGGCTGGTCCGGGGTGGAAATGTACAGCTGAGTATCAACAGCGTACTGATGGAAATCCACCCTGAAACCATGGATGATCTCACCCAGCGGCTTCACATAAATGTTGAACAGGAGGGGCAAGAGGACTGACCCCTGTGGCACCCCACAAACTAGGCGCCTTGGGGTCGACCTCTGCCCCCCTGCCAACACTGACTGCATATGGCCAGAGAGGAAGGAGGCAAACCACCGTATGATGGTGCCCCCCACTCCTAACCCCTCCAGCCAGCGCAGCATGATACCATGGTCGATGGTATCAAAAGCCGCTGAGAGATCTAATAGGACCAGGACAGAGGAACAATCCCTGTCCCGAGCCCTCCAGAGATCATCAACCAATGCGACCAATACCATTTCCGTGCTATACCCAGGCCTGAAACCCGACTGGAACGGATCCAGATAATCTGCTTCATCCAGGTGGTGAGGAAGCTGTCGTGCCACCACACTCTCAACAACCTTCGCCATGAAATAAAGGTTGGAGACAGGACGATAATTTGATAAAACAGCCGGGTCCAGGGAAGGCTTCTTGAAGAGGGGCCTCACCACCGCCTCTTTCAAAGTGGCGGGAAAGAAACCCTCACTCAAAGAAGCGTTAATAATCCCCTGGAGCCAGCCTCGTGTAACCTCCCGGGAAGCCAACACCAACCAGGAGGGACACGGGTCCAGCAAACATGTGGTCGCATTCAGCCTACCCAAGACCCTGTCCACATCCTCCAGAGTCACAAGGTCAAACTCCACCCAGTTGACACTCTCAAGATCCACCTCCGTCAACCCATCTGAACCCATCCAGTCGGAGTCCAAGCCCTCCTGAATCTGAGCGATTTTGTCATGCAGATATTGCACAAAATCCTCAGCCCTACCCTTCAAGGGGTCTTCCTGCACTCCCGTATGGAGAAGGGAGCGGGTTACCCTAAATAAGGCGGCTGGGCGGTTATCCGCAGACTCAATCAGAGCGGAAAAATAATTAAATTTTGCCACTTTGATCGCCACTAGGTAGGTCTTAATATGAGACCTCACCAGTGTTCGGTCAAATTCGGAACGGCTGGCCCTCCAACCGCTCTCCAGGCGTCTTTTCCGGCGCTTCAACTCTCTCAGCTCCTCGGAGAACCAAGGAGCCAATTGAGATCAGCACCACGTCAGAGGCCGCAAAGGCACGATGCGATCCAAAGCCCCAGCGGCTGCCCTATGCCAGGCAGCCACTAGTTCTTCAGTCAAGTCGTGACTAAACCCTGGTTGAAATGGGCCTAGATTACCAGTAGCATCCATTTTCTAAGCAGGCCAGGAAAAATCTGCCTTTTGAAAGAGAGCTTTGAAAGCTTTCATTCTCAGAAAAGTGTGCATTTAGCATTTCTTTAAAACTCTAAACCTATGCAAGAGTTGCAGAAGTATGACACAACTTTTTCAAAACTAGGCTTCCAGGTGAGCCTGCTAAACAGTATTGCCTGGACTTGCAGAGTTGAGGTTTCAAGAACCAAGTTCATTTCAGACAATCATGCTCTTGTGAAATTTGACACCTCTCCATTTCCATGTGAAGGGTGAAAAGAAAAAGAAAAAAGAATGGCAGTGAAAAGAATAGGCTCATACTTACACATAGCCAGGAGATACTGGGCTGATTCATCCACTCTAGGCTGCCAACAACATAGGCCCTTGAGTTGAATAGCATGTCACACCTTGAAATTCCACCTGGTTGCTGTAAATTTAACATGAAAATGCCATTGTAGTACCAGTTCAACTAAAGATGACTTGAGATTGTCATGTACATGAGCTGGCAGCATTGGGATTTGTGTCCCTTGGTTAGTAGCCTGAGAGGAAGAACCCTACAGCCAATCATGTTTTCAAAAGCAGGAGATCGACATGACGATTTGCTCTACCGTTGTTTCAATTAGCCCAGAGAGAACCAACATAGTACTGGTGGGTGCTCGGCCAAGCCTCCTGCCTCATTTTATTTTATTTTATTATAATTAAAAAGAAAAATGGAAGAGAAGGATGTGGCATACTGCAGTGCAAAGGATCTGCTTTTAGTATCATTTATCTATCAGAATACAGGCAGGAAACTGTATAACATTACAGGTATAATATTGAGGGTTGTTAGAGGAATGGTAAATTACTAGTAAAGGCAAGGCTGGCAGACCTGATTTTTAAACATCTAAACTGCCAGAGGGCAGCAAAGAGATTTATTTATTTATTTTATATCCCACCTTCATTGTTTTTATAAACAAAGCAGCAAACATATCTACTACTCCTATTTTCTTCATAATAACCCTGTGAAGTGAGTTCAGCTGAGAGAGTGGCTGGCTCAATTTTACTCAGCTACCTTTATGCCTAAAGCGGATTAAAGCTCATTGTCTCCTGATTCCTAGCCTGGTGCCTTAATTACTAGACCAAACTGGCTCTTATGCAGGTGGTCCTCAATTTATGACATTCGATTCTAAAATTTCTGTTGCAAAGTGAGGCAGTTAATGATTTGCACCATTTTACAATCTTTTTAGCCATAGTTGTTAAGCAAATCACTGCAGTTAGGTGAATCATGTGGTCGTTAAGCGAATCTGGCTTTCCTCATTGACTTTGCTGGTCAAAAGCCAGCTGGTAAGGTTACAAATGGTGGTCACATGACCCCAGCAACTTGTCATAAATACATGCCAGTTGGCAAGTGTCCAAAGTTTGATCACATGACCACAGGGATGCTGCAATGGTTGTAAGAATGAAAACCGCTCATAAGTCATTTTTTTCCAATACTGTTGCATTTTCAAAGGTCACTAAATGAATGGTCGTAAGTCAAGGACCATCTGTACAGAAAATGCTAACTAATTGGTGGTATTTAGTGGCTATCTTGATTTTGTGTAACCAAATCTAGTAGCCCTAGTAAATTAGGTGTTTTGTGATAGGCCACACAGCCCAAGGCAGCCATTTTGTCACCAGAGAATTCTCATAGGAGCCATTTTGTGGGAGGATCCACGTTATAGTCTGTGTACTGGCTCCATATGCTTATAATTCCTAACAATTTTGAAGATAGATACTTCTTTCTTCAGAGGAAGAAAGCCCCCATTTACAAAATAATTGAGAATTAAGCAACCACTAGCATATTATGAATAAACTGATTGTAAAGAATAGTCTTTATTACCATGATCTTGATTAATCAGTTAAAATAAATTCATCTTCTGTGTTCGTAAATGTTCAGTTATGCAAAGATATATATACTATTTTTTTACAGATGACAATTTTTTTTCCATTTGCGAAGCTGACAGAGTGTGCTTTGACTTATGAGAAAGGGTGTACGTGTTAGTTTCCAAAGTCTGTTAAAATATTAATTACAATTCACGTGTGCCTGCCAAAGGCAGCTGAACAAAGAGCTACAACTTGGTCCCATGACTTCTGGCCACTCAACCTGTGTTTAAGTACAAAGCTCAAACTGCTAGCTTGGAACCCAATGCAAGACACTCAGCCAGATCATACGTCTCTTTCCAATAAACATCGAGTAGACATGATTAAGATAGCAGCCAGCAACAGATTAAGAGTCCTTCTAAACTGCATGTTATAAACTGCAGTAATCAAAAGCCTGAGTCCAGTTTCCTTCTTCTAGAGATTCCCTAGAAACAGATAATTACAATCTGTTTACCTGCAGTCAGGCTGAACCTCAAGCACACTCCTTAGCCTGTCTAGACATGGGGGGGGGGGTTCCCCCAACTTTGGCCACTTTAAAGTCTGTGGACTTCAACTCCCAGAATTCCTCAGCCAGCATGTCTCCTCAGAAAGACCTTTGCTTGATTTAACAGTAACAAGAGTTGGAAGGGATCTTGGAGGTCATCTAGTCCAACTCCCTGCTCATGCAGGAGACCTATACTAGGGATTTGAACTGCCGAACTGCCGACCTTTCTGATTGACTGTAGCGCTCTACAAAGGTTTTTGTCCCAGGAATAATTGCCAGTGGTGTCAGTCTCTGAAGGAGAATAACTATAATTTTTTGAGAATTTATGGAAGCAACTGTGAAACTCGACAGTGCTTGCTTCTGACAATGTGTGTTTTATTTGTGAAAGAATTGAGCTTAAATCAAAAGAAAACAAATTGCCCGCTCAAGTTTGACCATTAGCTTTTAGGTCACATTGTAACATGTTCTTGCAAGGAGGTGCTATGGTTTGTATTGCTAGCATGATGTCAAAGCTGAAGATTGATAAGACAAATTGCAGTAAACTTGAATTCCTTAGTCAGAGCAAGGAAGACCCATCTGGTATAATGCTAATGGTATAGCATTATACCATTGCTATAATGGTATTGCTATAATGGTATAGATCAGTGATGGCTAACCTTTTTGCCATCGTGTGCCAAAAGCGGGGGTAGTGGGGGGGATTGCATGTGCGCCCACAAGGCAAAAACAGCGTCCCCACTGTCAGCTTGTTTCCTGACTTCCAGTGGGCCCGGAAGACCCGAAAATCAGCTGGCCAGCATGCACATGCCTGCTGGACTGAGGTAGGGCAACGCTCGCGTGCCCACAGACATGGCTCCATGTGCCAGCTGTGGCACCCGTGCCATAGGTTCGCTATCACAGGTATAGATAGACCAATGTTTTTCAATCTTGGCAACTTCAAAGTTTGGGAATTTCACTCCAACAATTCTCCACCAGATTCCTAGACTATCCAAGTCTGGGAATTGAAATCCGCAGATCTCAAAGGTGCTAAGGTTGAAAAACACTGGAGTGGGGAATATGGACATAGATTTGAAGAAGCAAGGCAAAAGCAGTAATGCACTAAGCGCACGTTTAGCCCCCCAAAAAGAGAAGATGAAAACAAAAAAACAAACTATTGGGATTGCCATGCCTTGATTCTCTTGCCTATTGGCAGGGGGTGGAGGGCAAAGGTTTAGAGAGAGAGAAAATCTCTGTCAAATTTTCAAGATCCTGTTGTTATACCATGCAACAATAAAGTGGAGTTTCAGTAGACTTTGTCAAATGTTTCCTGCCTGGCCTACCTCAAATCTTCACTTATTTTTTCAAAAAAAGCATTTAATGTATTATGCCACATTTTCTATATCCCTTCTTGTGCCTTCTTAGATATCATTTGATGCGGTCCATTTATATATTTTCATTTTATGGGAAGCACAGTTTGAACAGGAAAAATAACCACCCTTTTTTACCCACTTTTAATTTAAAAATTTGTCTAGATTGTTCACTGACCCAATCAGTCATAAAATAATCCATAATATTCTTTAATGCAGGTGGTTCTCATTATTTTGATCAAACCTTGGAGGCCAGGAAAAGAGTATTTTCTGTTTGGCTTCTGTTCTCTGCAAACACCCTACCCCCATCCCCGTGAGATCCACTCCTACCCTTTTGGCCTTCTGAAAAGGTGAAGACCTGGCTCTGCAAATTGGCCTGGGTCCCCAAAAGGAGCATGTCATTCTAGAGCCGTGATGGCGAACCTATGGCACGGGTGCCACAGGTGGCACATGGAGCCATATCTATGGGCACGCGAGCATTGCCCTACCTCAGTCCAGCAGGCATGTGTGTGCTGGCCAGCTGATTTTCGGGTCTTCCGGGCCCACTGGAAGTCAGGAAACAAGCTGTTTCCAGGCCTCCGGAGGGCCTCCAGAGGGCCTCCGGGGGGGTGGGGAGGCTGTTTTTGCCTTCCCCAGGCTCCTAGAAAGGCTCTGGAGCCTGGGGAGGGAAACAAACATCGTGTGCCAAAAGCGGGGGGGGGGTCATGCGTGCATGTGTGGGGGGACGGGGTGAATTGAATTATGGGTGTGGGCACGCACACATGCAATCCCCCCCACTACCCCCGCTTTTGGCACGTGATGGCAAAAAGGTTAGCCATCACTGTTCTAAAGGATGCTAATGGATTAGATAAGACCCACCTTCTATTGATCCCCAGTATGCATCTTGCTCTCTTCCACTCCACCCTGGTTAATTTAAATTTAATGTGTTCATTGTTTTAAAGTTCTATATTGGCATTTTTATTGATTAATTGTAAACTGCATTAAAATGCAAGCCTTAGCGAGATAGGTGGCATATAAATTTAATAAAACAAACAAACCAAAGTAGACATCAAGACCAATTTAACAAAGGCATGAAAAAAGCATACTTTTTGCAAAGTAAAAAAATCCTCTGCCATTTTGTGCCTATGTAAAACACACACACACACACACACACACACACACACACACAAATCCAAAACTTCGGATAAACTTCACCTGGTTGGATACTGTATATTTTCGGGCTATGAATATTAAGATCATGGGTAAAAAAAAGCCACTGTCAGACTACCAGATTTGGTCCAAAAAAATTTGGATAACCACTAAAGAGCAGCATAGAATAGGCTTCCTGTCTCTCTTTCCTGCCCCTCTAGTTAGTCATCATACAGATTTGTGTGATCTGGCTATGGTAGCTTAATTAGGAAAAAAGAAATTATTACTGATTTTCTCATATCTTTTGTACTTTTTCAAAAGAGCTAAGTGACCTTGATATAAAAATGAAAAGAAGAAAAATGCGAAGAAAAGCCTCAATCATCTGCTGCAGTTAATAGGAAGTTAAGCAAACTGTGGAAGAGGAATTCTGTACTATCCACAGCTAATTGGAAACAAGATCACAGGTACATTTACAAGCTGAAAATGTTAATATTTAAAAGGGGGTTATTCAGTAAATATTTCAGAATATCCTTGCCTTGGGAAAGGACAGTATTAAAGAATATGCTGTGCAGGCATTCCAATTTTAATTCTTTTCTTTTTAGAAATTAAACCAGCACTGTACTGTTCACTTACTATCTTATTCTGTTGCAGTGTCTTGACTCAATACACTAAACTGACAGGACCATCTTAGTATAAAGCATTCATTTATAGGAGCAAAGCAGTGAGCAGTTACATTATCAGTGTTTTTCTATCCTCATTTAACTCGTCCTGTAATTAGAGGGCAATGAATTGCTATAACAGAAGTAGAAACACCTTTAGTACAATAGGAATATTAGATATTTTAGACGCTCTGAGCATGGTCACTCACAAAAGATTCATTCAACAGAAAAGTAAACTGAGGCCATTGCTCTCTGCTACTTTTATTACAGTAAACCCTTACATATTTCCCATCTCTCCAGCTCACTTTTGTCTCCTTTTTTATTTTGCAAGAAACCCTGTACACACTTATCATTTTTATTTTCTTGGAAATCTTGGAAATAAAAGCAATGTTACATCCTACGGCTTTGCAACATGCCCAGTTTCTGTTTAAATGTATAATGTGTGTGGGAAGGAAGATATAGGTGCTTTTTACATTGACATCAAGCAGGGTCTTATGCAGCCAAGGAAAATATCTATAGTCACAGTTAGTGTCATATGGCATCAAAAAGTTAAGCTCATAGCCACAGCAGTGTGATGGAAACTTATTCTATTTTTCATGTTTTTAATGTACCTTGGGGATGTTAATTGACTGTGTTATAATAGAACATAGAAGATGGGCAAGGGGTGACAATAAGCATGTATTTTTTTAAATCATAACTTCATAGTTAAACAGAATTTTGAGCTCAGCTTAATCTGCAAATCTGTGAACACTTCCGTTATGTCACATCTTCAATAGGGGAAAGGAGGTAGCTTTGAAGATTAGTTTGCCCCATTGGGATCTGTTCCTCCAGTCCCATATGTGGTACACTATATGCTTTCGAATTGCCCAAGCAAGCCACTTATAATGAGACAGAGCCCTCAGGTCTATTTTGTTGGCACAGCTCTTAGTTGTGAGCAAATGTGTACACACACCAAGAGCAAGAGGTGAGAAAATCTTCCAGACATTTGTGTTTGGGTGTGTTGTGAGAGAGAGAGGGAGGGAGGGAGAGACAGAGAGAGAGAATGACAGCAGACACTACTTAGTTTCCTGTAACGGCAAATGTTTCCTCTGCCAGTTGTGTCTGACTCTAGGGGATGGCACTCATCTCCACAGCTGAAGAGTCAGCATTGTCTGAAGATGTTTCCATGGCCATTTGGCGGGCATGAATATATGCCGAATGGACATGGAACACTTTACCTTCCCACCGAAGTGGTATCTATCTACTTGCATTTATATGTTTTTGAACTCCTAGGTTGGCAAGAGCTGGAGCAAATAATGGAAGCTAACTGTCACCTGATACTTGGTCTTGAACTGCCAACCTTCTGGTCATCAAGCCCAGTGTCTTAATAGCAATAGCATTTAGACTTATATACTGCTTCATAGTACCGTGTTTCCATGAAAATAAGACCCTGTCTTATATTTTTTTAAACCCTGAAATAAGCGCTTGGCCTTATTGCCATGTGCTCAAAAGCCTGATTGGGCTTATTATCAGGGGATGTCTTATTTTGGGGGAAACAGGGCACTTTACAGCCCTCTCTAAGCAGTTTACAGAATCAGTATATTGCCCCCAACAATCTGGGTCCTCATTTTACCGACCTCAAAAGGAGGAGGGGAGGGGAGGGGAGGGGAGGGGAAGGGAAGAGAGAAGAGAAGAGAAGAGAAGAGAAGAGAAGAGAAGAGAAGAGAAGAGAAGAGAAGAGAAGAGAAAAACAGAGCTGGGAGAGACTTTGGAGGTCTTCTAGTCCAACCCCCTGCTCAGGCAGGAAACCGTATACCATTTCAGACAAATGGTTGTCCAATCTCTTCTTAAAAACTTCCAGTGTTGGAGCATTCATGACTTCTGGAGGCAAGTTGTTCCATTGATTAATTGTTCTGTCAGGAAATTTCTTCTTAGTTCTAGGTTGCTTCTTCTGATATTGGAACATTGCTAGTACTTCTTTTCATTAAACTAGACATACCCAATTCCAGCTGTTCTTTATATGTTTTAGCCTCCAGTCCCCTAATCATCTTTGCTGCTCTTCTCTGTACTCTTTCCAGAGTCTCAACATCTTTTTTACATCATGGCGACCAAAACTGGATGCACTATTCCAAGTGTGGCCTTACCAAGACATTATAAAATGGTATTAACACTTCACTTGACCTTGATTCTCTCCCTCTGTTAATGCAGCCTAGAACTACATTGGCTTTTTTGGCAACTGCAGCACACTACTGGCTCATATTTAAGTGTCTACTAGGACTCAAGATCCTTCTCACAGTTATACTATTGAGTGAGATACCACCTATACCAGTGATGGCTAACCTTTTTGCCGTCGCGTGCCAAAAGTGGGAGGAGCGCAGGGGGGTGATGTGCGCACATGCCCACACCCATAATTCAATGCGCCCCACCACCCCCTGCGCATGCCCACCTGACCCCACCAAGCTCCCCCCGCTTTTGGCACACAATGGCCCGGTGGGCCCAGTAGGCCCATTTTTCACCCTCCCCAGGCTCCAGAGGCTTTCTTGGAGCCTAGGGAGGGCAAAAATGACCTTCCCCCACTCAGAGGCCCTCTGGAGGCCAGAAACAGTCTGTTTGCTGACTTCCAGTGGGAGCTAGAAAGCCTCTGGAGCCTTGGGAGAGCAAAAAACAGGCCTTCCCTTCCCCAGAGGCCCTCCAGAGGCTGGAAACAGCCTGTTTCCTGACTTCTGTTGGGCTTGGAAGGCCCGAAAATCAGCTGGCTGGTGTGCGCATGTGCGCCAGAGCTGAGCTAAGGCAACGTTCGCGTGCCCACCGATATGGCTATACGTGCCACTTGTGGCACACGTGCCATAGGTTCGCCATCACGGACCTATACTGTACCTGTGCATATGGTTTTTCTTGCCTAAATGTAGAACCTTACTTTTTTCACCATTGAATTTCATTTTGTTAGTTAGCACCCAATGTTCAAGTCTGTCAAGATCATTGAATGTAGTGTATTTTCATGTTATAGTTATATAACATTATAGTTATATCATTATGAAAAGGGAAGTTAAATGAAATAACACTTAGAAATAGCACTTAGACTTATATACCGCTTCACAGTGCTTTACAGCCCTCTCTAAACAGTATACAGTCAGCATATTGCCCCCATCAACTTGGGTCCTCATTTTACCTACCTCGGAAGGATGGAAAGCTGAGTAAACCTTGACCCTGGTGAGATTTGAACTGCCAAATTGCAGGCAGCCAGCAGAAGTAGTCTGCAGCACTGCACTCTAACCAATGCGCCACTGTGGCTCAGTGGTATGTTAGATGTACTGTAGTATATAGTAACAAAGGGAAATGTAATCTTACTATTAGCAAATGGTAGGAAACGGGATATAAATAGGAAAATGCAGATGAGGTTTAATTTACAAATATTATATCCTGTGTAGTGAGGACCAGTTCTGTTTTACAAGAAGAAAACATTCCAAAAGATGCTTTACTTGGGCAGTATACCAAAATAAAGTTTTTCCTTCATTTGAAAATCACCCACCCATCTTATTCTAATCAAAAGAATAATAATTTGTCCTATATTGTAAAGAGGCCTCTTTGTAAATGAAATAGAACAGAATTACACTAAACTTATTTAATATCTGTCCCCATTATCTCTTTTTGTCTTTTTTTAATAATTTTATTATTACCCAAAATAACTTTTTATTTTCAAAAAAGTTGTGAAGTAGAAGTGAAGGAAAACAAGACTTCAGTTTTAGATATCTGTGGGCTTTGTGTTGCCTTTCCTTGCTTTGAGCAAACACCCACCTCCACTTATAACAAATACCAGTCAAAGTTAACTGAATGGTTACAAATGGACATATAAAATTTAATTGCTCTTGCCTTACAGCAAATGTTCAATTACACAGACACATAAAAGCAAACATGGGCAAAATCACTTCCATTGAACTCTACAAATATGGCTATGGTTAAAGGCCCCATGTCCCACAAAATAAATCAACAGTTTAATTCATACATTACATATAAATATAACCACAAGTGCATTCATTCTTAATAGAGAAAAATCTTATATTTACTCAATTTTATCTGTAGCAAAACCTCAATTTTCTACAAAAGACGGAAATTGTCATGCATGTTTACAGATACAAAAATTCTCCTGATATAATATCTTCCAACTCTGAATTATTAATGACAGCATTTTCAAAAACTGTTTCTAGTTTTCATCAACAAGATCTATTTAATCTTTAATCTGTAAATACATGACTATTTACAATTATTAGAGTTTATTAAAGTTATTAGATTTTTCTTTTAGGAAGGATTCTCTTTGGGTTTGCTTCAACATATACATCTATTCAACATTTCTCAGGATTCTATTGCTATGCAATATACATAATACTAATAATAATTATAATAATAATAGTGGTAATAAGAACCACACACAATAGGTAAAGAAATCAAATAACAAAGAGCCTAAGTGTTCAAAATTCCAGGCAAAACTTTGTGCTAGCCTGTTGCAGAATTAACCTTCTCAGCTTCATGCTGTATAGATATGTACAATCCATATATTGGATTGTAATTTAGCTAATATGTCAGGACTCAGGAGGTTGGGGGAGACTGCGACAGAAAAGTCATGAGTCAGCCAACAATGCAGGTTTATCACTTGAATGCCATTTTGAAATGGGCTTCATGTGAATGGGTTTTTTTCCCCTCTGCTACTATTAATGTTTATATTTGCTCAAAATATTTTTGGGCCCCATAAAAGACATTCAAAGTGATTAATAAAAACAATATACAAACCTAACCATATCAAATAAAGTAGGAGACTGACCAAAAGGAATCTGGAGTAGGGGGTCATATGTATTATATCGTGTGCAGGCAGGTTGTATGGAGAAAGCGTATTTCAAAATAAACATGTAGCCCAAATAAAATTTTGGCAACCAAAAGAAATAACAAGTAGTTTTATTGGCTAGTTGTAGTAGTTAATGTGTGTCTCCGGACTGGCTACATCACTTTCTCCTCAAAACATATATTGAATTCACATCTGTGTAACTAGCACTGGTGTGGGTGGACTCCATTAAGAATCCTATTAAGTTGTCTGGCTCACATATTATTTTAAGTTATGTTTTTTTAATGACCTTTTGTTGACTAAATCACAATCTTCTTTAATTTCCATTTTGAGGTTTGCACAGCTTGGAAATCCCTGCACAAAACAAACTACATAACGATTTACGTAGCATGTTGAATGGAACCAGGATTATTGTTTGCTACCATAGCAGTTTACAGAGTTTATTTTTGGAAGCATCTATTCTATGCCATAAACCTTGCAAATGTACTCTGATTTATAATGGAAAATGGTGAGAAAACAATCTCTGTTTCATGTATTAAAATGGTAGGCATCTACATTTTGGAACAAAGAAAATAATAGTGTTTGAAATTGCAGTGAGAACCGAAGCCCAAAGTCACTAATACCAGTTCTGATACTTAATGCTTCTTCAGTTATAATCATAGGGTACACGAGCAAGTCTCATTTCAGACTCTAATAATAAAAAGAAATTAAATAAAATATGCAAAAATGTCCTTTTACCTATTTTCCCTTACAAGAGATTGAATACGCTCAACAAAAATTTAATTTAGCACCAAGATTACTTTTCTTAGTGATATATTTATATACATATAGCCTTTTTAAGTTGGCTTCGTCATATGCTTTATGTTATGCATGCACATAGATATATAATCATACCACTGTATATCCTGAATATTATATATAATATAATCTATATACACATTTACAACCCTTCAAAATACACCACACTTATATACAGATATAGTTCATCAGTGGGCTACACACAATTAAAGTTCTTCATAAAGCAAGAAACAAGAAATTGTAGCAGAAAATTATAGTCTTATGCCCTGGGCAGCTGTAAACATCACAACAATCCAGTCCTACACTTTTCTGAAACTCCTATAAGCACCAAAGGAGTTTGGAAGTTCTGAGCTGATAAAGAAACTTATACACATATTTAATGGATAAGGGAATGTGTTGATAATATAACAAGTTCATTTTAATTGTGCTTTGATTATATCTGCAAATTTCATTTTTTAAAAAAATAAAATCAATGTCTGTTCTTCTGTTTCAAGTGCAGTGTTGCAGCCAAAAGGCCTGATTTATCAATTGATAATTCTTATTTTTTTAAAAAAACAAAACAAAACGATATTCCAAAGGTTCTTTGGAAGAATAAAATGACTTCTTCCTTAAAAAACACATTTAGATCCTGAGGACAAAAATAAACGAGGTTTTGTATTTAGAGCCTTCACTGAAAGATGCCACAAGGAGCCCAACAAATTAGGTTTCAGATTTCAGTAAGGGTGAGTTTGTAAGATCCAGCAGCTTCTTCTATCTGTAACTGGAAGGTGTCTTCATTGGAATAATGCTTCACAATATTATCATCCATATTCACTAAAATACTAAGAAAAAAAATCGGGTATTAAGAACAGGACATATCATAGCGGAACCAAAGACTGTAAGAACTAAAGTAATGAAAAAGTTAGCATCTTTGGACCTAATAGAGCAGAATATTCTGGTTAGCCTAGCAAAGTAGCACACTCTTCTCAATGAGAAAATTATATTAAGCAAAGAGTCTGTCCTTCACGCTTTCCACTTAGTAAGAAAAAAAAAATGCCACTATGGACTAGTTTCTAAGCAAGCCATGGAGGAAATTTAATCAGTCCACGGCAGTACAAGTCTATCAGCAAAAAACCTTGAAAACACTAAGACATTAAGGAAAATGTCATAACTTCTATAGGTATCAACCTTTTTTCTTACCTTGTGCAGCCTATCCTGTTTTAGTTCACGGTAAATAAAAAGGTCATTTGCATACTATAAACAAGCTTCACTTCTGCTCAAAGATCTCTTAAAAATGTAACTTTGAGAAAAGTTTACAGATGCCCAATAGAAAAGTTTAATAAATGTCCACATGATATCCATTTCCCATGACCGAGAGGAAGGGAAATGACTATTAAATAAATTATTTGCTATTAGATATTGACATTGACTGAAGTGAGAATCCACTCTTGAACTGGATTTATGCCAATTTGTGTTTATTTTGTAGAGTGCTTTACATGTTGTTCATTCAGAATCATTTTAAGAAAAATCCCTGCTCATTTAGGTACAATTGCAGGTTAAAGCATCCTATCTCCACTGAATTCCAGGGCATTTGCAAACATAA
This sequence comes from Ptyas mucosa, assembly GCA_012654045.1. Taxonomy (NCBI): domain Eukaryota; kingdom Metazoa; phylum Chordata; class Lepidosauria; order Squamata; family Colubridae; genus Ptyas; species Ptyas mucosa. Next base: position 16,183,159 of record WNWU01000017.1, on the reverse strand, counting down.
TGCAGATTTTGAAAATGAAAAGAGCGCCAGTAGCTCTGCAGTTGAGAATAAATATGGCCCTAGCAGCTAATACAGAAGCCAAGAATACGTAGCTTTCTATGAAACTTCATGGCAATTTTTAGAAAAAAATATTAAAGGATTATTACAGGTAGTTCTCCACTTAACAAACATTCATTTAGTGACTGTTCAAATTTACAGTGGCACTGAAAAAGTGACATGATCATTTTTCACATGACTCGTGCAGCATCTCCATGGTCATGTGATCAACATTCAGATGCTTGGCAATTGGTTCATATCGTGACAGTTGCAGTATCCTGGGGTCATGTGATTATCTTTTGCAACTTTCTGATAAGCAAAGTCAATTCACAGTATGTGCAATCTGCCTTAAATACAAAACTCCCAGTTTGCTGAGCAAATAATTCTGGATATTATGACAGTAGATATAAGCTGTTGCCACCCTTCTGGTTCAAGGGAAATGGACAAGAAACAGATTGAATGAAGGGAGAGGTTGGCTGTATGCAAGATGAAAAAGATAAAAACTGCACACCAATTAAGAAGTGTTAATTTAGGTATACTCACCCTTTTTTACATTTCTTGAAGACTTTTCCTATTTTGTCCAAGGGGACATCATATTTGTCAGATATCTAAATATAAAAATCAAATAAAAAAGGTTAAATCCTTGAACCACAGAAGGGAAAATACTTTTATACAATACACGACATCAGAATTGCTAATGCCTATGACAAAATATACATTACAACTGAAATCATTTAAATTTCCATCACATACAGCAAAAAAAGAGCATGATATAATTTTGCTTACCATACTTTTCAGAGTATACAACACACTTTTTCCCCCCTAAAAGAGGGTGGAAATCAGGGGTGAAATGCTCCTGGTTCGGACCGGATCACCCGATCCGGTAGCGATGGAGGCGGGTGGTTCGGAGAACCGGTAGCAAAAATCCCTGCCCCCCCCCATGCCCAGCTGAGCTGCGCGGTCATCAGAGGCTTTTTTTATTTTAAATGGCTCTGACCATCCCAGCTGAGTTGCCTGATCGTCAGAGGGATTTTTAAAAACCGTCTGCAGATCAAAACAACTCAGCTGGGATCGTCAGAGCGATTTAAAAGAAAAAAGTTTTTTTTAAATGCCTCTGACAATCCAAGCTGAGTTGCCTGATCGTCAGAGGCATTTAAAAGAAAAAAAGTCTCTGCTGATCAGGCAACTCAGCTGGGATCGTCAGAGCCTTTTGAAAGCATTTTTTTACAACCTCTTCGCTGAAGAGGTTGTAGAAAAAATGGTTTTAAAAGTAAAACAAATTAAGAAATAAAATTGGCCACGCCCCCCCAGTCACATTACACCCCCCACCAAGCCACGCCCACAGAACCGGCAGTAACAAATTTTAGATTTCACCACTGGTGGAAATGTTGGTGCGTCTTATACACTGAATACAGTCATTTTTGGCCTCCCAAAGCCCCGCCCCATGTGTCCCGTTTTTACCAAAAATGGGCCAATTTTTCGCAAAAACAGGGCGTGCAGAGGCTTTGGGAGGCCTGCAGAGTGCTCCTGTGGGCTGGGGAGGGAAAAAACTTTTTTTTTCTTCCTTACCTCTTCGAAATCTTGGTGCGTCTTATGCACCAGTGCATCTTATAGTCCGAAAAATACATGATTTCATTGACTGTATATGATTTCATTGACTGTTTTTATTTATTTCTATTTGTATTGTATCTCACCTTTATTATTTTTACAAATAATGCAAGGCAGCGAACATATCCAGCACGCCTATTTCCTAATTTTCCCCACAACAACAACCTTCTGAGATGGGTTGGGCTGAGAGAGAATGTCACACAGCAGACTGTCAGGGTGATCAATTTGGCTTTGTGAGTTCATTCTTATTAGAACAGAAATCTCTGGAGGAATGGTTGTACCTATGCCTTATCAGGTCACGCATCAAGCCAGCCCACATTTAACAATGTCTACCGGTAGTTTATAAATCATAGTTCCAGACTCTGGTTTCCTCACTGATCGCAAATTATGGCTTCCCAAGTCAGAGAACAGATTGAATTAAGCAAATTTCTTTAGCTGCAATTTAGTGTGATATCTGAACTGAGTTAATCTCTGATGTATACTGTTGAATTTCTCAGTAACTCACACAACTTGTGGGTTGGTTTCCAAATGTTTTGTTACCAGGTGAGGTAACACATTTAGCAGAATTTAGAGGATGTCAATGTCAGTGTTCTTCTGCTTATAAGGATTGTGATCAGTAGGTCTTGTGATGGTGAGGACACATCAGGTGAGGGTTTCTGATGGGTCAGGTGTGGGTTGTGTCAAGTGAGAGTCTCGTGATGGGGAGGTGAGGTCAGGTGAGGGTCATAGGGAGGTGAAGTGCTGGTTGAGTTGGGGCTTGCGTGGGTTGGTTGAGGGCCAGCGCTGTCTCTGGTTGGCTGTGCAGTTGATTTGAATTCTGAGGGGTTCGTAGGCTGGTTGTAGGTTGATGTGTCTGTTGATGGTACAGTGAAAGTAGCCCAATTAAAGCTTTTCTTATATATATATCCCATGTTAACACCTTAGCCATTAATTTGTTTCTTTAATTTTCAGTTTTTCATGATTCTTTTTTATAGTAGAATTTACATATACCTATGCAAAAAATGTCTTCATCCAGTTTAGCAGCATGGGATAGAGATAAAAGAGAGAGAGATACAATTTATACTTTAAAAATGTGTTATTATGAACAATTTACAATGCATTTTTTCTTGATAATGAATGCTAAATTTGGTGTGGAGAGAGAGTTACATTTCTGAAACTTGCCGTTAAAGGAGTTGCTTGCCAAGCAGAATTCATTTTCTAAGGAAAGGGAAAATTCAGACAACTAATTTTTCTCCAAACAAAAGTGACTTCTTGGATGATCAATATGAATAGAAATCTGTATGTTTTCTGAAAATTACACTAGTGCCCAGCCCTCCTCTCAGAGGGATGCGCAGGTTAAAAGTAAAGAGCCTCGGTGGTGCAGCAGACTAAGTGCTGTTAAGTGCTAGCACTTAGCTGCCAAGCTGCCTGCAATTAGTGCGAGTTCAAATCTCACCAGGCTCAAGGTTGACTCAGCCTTCCATCCTTTCGAGGTAGGTAAATTGAGGACCCAGATTGTGGGGGCAATAAGCCAGCTTTGTATAGAACAACACCGCTTGGGGGGGGGGCAAAAGCCCTAATAAGCAGGTATATACATAAGAGTATGCAGGCTATTGCTATAATGCATTGTAAGCCACCCTGAGTCTACGGAAAAGGGCGGCATATAAATTGGACTAATTAATTAATTAATTAATTAATTAATTAACAGTTCTTTGTTTGTTCCTTCTAATCCCTGCAAATGCGTCCTCTTCACATGCTATGTTACCACAGATAGTGTGATGGAAAGAAATTGGTTTAGCCTGCTTGGTTTATATATCAATTAGAAAAATCTAAAATTATTCTGTAGTTTTTGTATTTCCTTCAAAATTCGCATTTGACTTAACAAGTTAATAAATAACCATTACCTACCAATGAAAATAGATACCCAGAACTAAGTGCTGTAAATATATACCCATCATTCTATTCCCTTTTGAGATAAGCAATTTTAGGCCATGTACAGAACAGAGAAAATGAAATAGTAAACTAATGAAAATAAGATGTGAGGTGAGAAAATGAAAATGAAATATAACAATATAATTAATACCCTTTATTGTATTTGTCCATATCTTTCTATCCTTGCAAACGATCTTTGCTTCTACTACTTTATGTTCCACATGAGCCATCTTTTGAATTTTAAATTTCTTATTTCCCTCTTTTTCTCGTCATCCCCATTCAGTCATGATTTGTTTGATTTTCTCATGTTTCTCAATCTTTCCATTCTTCCTTACTTTATTTGATTTGCAAATTGAACCTCTCACACTCTCTCTGAATGTTCAAACATCAGTTATTTTTTATTTAATAATTCATAGGCCGCCCATCTCATATACATGACCCTGGGCAGCTAACAATGAAAAGAGAGTGAAAACAATAAAAACAACCAAAATTGAAGTAACAAAAATAACATAAGAATAGCAGTTGAAACCCCTTATAAAGACAAATTAACCGTGAAACCAGGAATGGTTCTGAAATGTTTCTGTAAAACATTTTTGTTTTCAATCTCACTTTTTTGTTTTCAATCTACATTCCATTCCATCCCATTTGATTCAACTCTTAGGTTTCTGCTTGCATACCCAACCAATGTTATATTGTTATATTGTATAACATTACAATTGTTATATTTCCATGAAATAGTGTGAGCAGAAGCACAAATTCGTATTTTCTATAGGCCATGATTAGCACCAGGAAGTTCTATAGATATTGACTTTTATCTTCCATTATAGTTATGGTCAATTAGGTCTTTCACATAATTCTTTTTAGGAAGATAAAGATGGAGTAAGCCCGTGATGGCGAACCTATGGCACGGGTGCCACAGGTGGCACACGGAGCCATATCTGTGGGCACGCGAGCGTTGCCCTACCTCAGTCCAGCCCGCATGTGCATGCTGGCCAGCTGATTTTCGGGCCTTCTAGGCCCACTGGAAGTCAGGAAACGGGCTGTTTCCAGGCCTCCAGAGGGCCTCCAGGGGACGGAGGCTGTTTTCGCCTTCCCCAGGCTCCTAGAAAGGCTCTGGAGCCTGGGGAGGGCAAAAAATGGGCCTATCGGGCCCACTGTGCCATCGCGTGCCAAAAGCGGGGGGAGAGTGGGGGGGGTCATGCGTGCATGCATGGGGACACGGGGCACATTGCATTATGGGTGTGGGCACGCGTGCATGCAATCCCCCTCACTAACCCCGCTTTTGGCACGCAATGGCAAAAAGGTTAGCCATCACTGGTGTAAGCCATTGTACATTACCACTTGTAATCACATCCATGTCACATACAGCATTCCTGGCCATCCATAAAGATACTAATGGTGAGGTTCCAGTTTATACCAAGTGCGTTATTATACGTTTCTATGCAACATAGGATGTCCCAGCTAGAAATAATAATGTTGCTTGAATTCCAACAACTAGAAGGTACATGTTCTATGCTAACACAGAATAAGAATCTAAGTCCAATTTTTTTGTAATAATTCAAGCATTTGAAATCCTACACTTAGACAGCATACAGTAGCTATTTAGATTAAGTACAAAGAAGAAGATATGTAGGTTTCTCCATTTTTTTTCTTACAGTATGATGATAAAGATCCTTACAACTTACAGCTTCCATAAGACCTTTCAGAGATGGAACTTTAAGCATAAGTGCATCAAATACTTCTTCTGATTCTTTCCGGACATACAACAACACTAAAAGAAAGGTGATAAAAGAAAAAAAAATTATAAACACTATTTTCTCTCTTTGCCAAAAGCAGGTGACAAAACGTGAAACAAGTAATTTAGCCTGGGGTGACCTAGAAATAGCACTTTTAATACTGCACTGGTCCTATTTTGCTTTGACAATGCAAGGCAGAATATATGCACACTCTCTCAGGACAGTATAGCATAGTCTGGCCTCTAGCCCCATGTAAATTAACCTCCACTGCTGCTGGTATCAGGCAGAACATTTGGAAAGCTACCCTGCCAAGTTTCCAAATTTGTTCTGAACAATGAGCCAATTAACACCCAGGTCCTTGCTTTTTTTTTTCTTCCTTCAGTTTGTTCAATGGTTCCTCAAATATATTGGAGGGAATTGTTGTGCAAAGGAGGATGGGATTTAGAAGTCAAGCTACTGCTATATTTAAGTTCATTTTTTAAAAAATAAACTAAAAATACATAGAGGATCATGAAGGAAACTTCAATGCTTCCTTGCTATGCATCCCCTCCATTATTAATATATTACATGCCTTTTAAAATTTTCTAGACAATTAAGGACTTTTTGTTATCAAGGAATAAACTGTAGAGATTAAAATACATTACTGATCTTAAACTAATAATGTAGATGTAAATATTTTTTAAGTTTGGGGGGAAAACTTAACCTTCTACTTATTTTCAAAATAAAATATGTGTAAGAAACAGTAATGCCTTATATAGTAACCTAGGATGGAGTTGAACCTTCTGACAATCGGAAGTTTCACTAAATTAAGCCAGTTAGGCACAGTTAGCATGTGTCGACCTTTTTTCCCTTCTGTCAGGTTAGACTTGCAATTCAGCAACAGAGGGGGAACAGTCGCTGCAGAATATAATCAAGTTTTTGGGGACAGAGGCAGGATCTATACTTTTGCTCCATTAGGACAAGAATCATGTGCTCGTAGACTGCCTAAAGAGGTTTAATATAGAAAGGACTCTACAATGCTGCTCCTGTAGTTCAGGTTGTATTCTGAAGAAATACAGCAGTTAATTAGCACATGTGACTAAGTACAGGAATCTGCTTTATGCTAAATTAAAACATTGGCCCATCTAGTCCAGTATTTTTCAACCTTGGCAACTTCCAGATGTGTGGACTTCAACTCCCCAGAATTTCCCAGGTGGCATGCTAGCTAGGGAATTATGGGAATTGAAGCCCATACATCTTAAAGTCAACAAGGTTGAAAAATACTGATAGAGCCCAATGTAATATTGTCTAACCTGACAGGCATTCTTTGCCAAGTATAAAAAAAGAAGCTTTCCTAGCCTTACCGGGAAATACTGAGGAGTTTTCTCTTTCTGTAAACACCAGTTCCTAGATACTCAATAAACTAGAATGCTATCAGAATTTTGTTTCCTAACAATTCTTGTAACTTGTCCTGAAAAAACAGATGAGACTAAGCTCACTTAAAGCCAGACAGTTCAACATAATATATTGGTTGTCCTCAATTTACTTCTCCTGAACAACTGATTTCAAAGTCCTCTTAGATTATGTGCTACTGTTATATTAACAACATGTCAATCAACAAGGGTGAGTTCAAAACTCCAAAGTGAGTCAGAAAAAAATCCTTGACGCAAAGGAGCTTAAAAATGAACTCCAAGGAGAAACGAGGTCTAAAAGAATACAGAGATAAAATTCTTGAATTCTCAACAGAAACCAGTGACTCATTTTGTGACTTGCACCAAAATAGAAAAACAAGCCAACTGACAGCATTTGCCCTATTGAAAAGTCACATGGAGAAAATGTGACATATTTCTTGACTTAGCTGCTTTTGGACTTTGGACTTGACTCCCAAGTACACGCTATTTAGACAAGGTCTGATTTCTCACAAGTGCCTAGGTCTACGAGCTCTTCTGTAAAATATTACAGGAACTCCAGCTCCATTCTTTCTCATCTTTCTTCCTGGGTAGTTAATCAAATGATCACTTATACATAAGAGGTTAATTTTAATTACGGCCACTCCACATGTATCTTGTACTCACATATTCATTCCTTATCAGGAAAGGAAAGGAGAAGAAAAAAATACCAGTCTTGGGATGTTTCTAGGCAATCTGAATATATTTATTTATTTATTTATTAGCTGTATCTTCTACAACTATTTGGAAATTCTAGGTTGAGCATATATTCCTCTTCTCCTATTTTTTTTCCTACATTAAACTTATGAGGTAGAATAGGAGAAAGAGATTCAGACAAAATAACCCAGTGAGCTTTTGTAATTGAAGTGGACTTGACCTAGTTCTCTTGACTCTTAATCCAATGTATTAACTACTACAGCATACTAACTGTATGCAGCAAAAGAAGGTTTTCCCCATAACGTAAGGCAAAATACCTCTTGTAGCACCAATTTCTCAATGATAGTGGATTTTTTAAAAGTACCATGAAATCCTTGTTTAAAACCTGCAGGCTGGAGGCCCTCTGAAGAAGACTTGATTCATTGCACTACACTTAGCACATCACAGAGACAGGACTTGGCCCCAGTGGCTATAATTAGCTTGCCCCTTGCCTCTTGTAGAAGCTGTGTAAGTCCAACTGGACCAACCAATTCAATGTCATGCATAAGCAAAGTTCTAACAAGACAAAGGTTGGTCTATCTTGATGATTTTTTTAAAACTGATGATTTAGTAATCAACTGGTTTGGTGTTGGGAGATGTGTCAAGAATATGGGGGCGAAATGAGGAATGGAATGTGACTGGGAGGAAATATTTTTATATATAACTGGCAGGGGGCAAAATGGCGGGAAACTGCTACCTGGCCATTGCAAGGGAAGAGGCCTTCCTTTCAGGTTGCAGTCTAACCACGATAATCAAGAAAGCAATGAAGGTAGGTCTTCAGTCCTGTTTTTTACTGGAGATGAGTTGCTAGTATAACATCTATTACCTAGGATTCAATCTTGAATGAAAGCATGGATCTGGCAAGTGGTAGAGGTCTGGCTGACAGCTCTCCAAGCTATCGCCTGAGTTAAATTATGATGCAGCAGGCTATGGGTGGCAAGCATAAGTTTACAAGACTGATCTCTTATTGATCCAAAGCTTCATCTAACACGCTTCCAATTCTGAATGCTTGTTGCTCTGTTTGAATGTCTGAGACAGGGTTGAGACAATAACACTGAACAAAGGTCTCTCCTCCGGAACAATTTGGGGTGATCTTTGGCTTAGCACTGGACATCCCCAGACTTCTTTTCCTGGAGGATTTCCACTCCAGGCTGAGATTGCATGGACATTACAAAAGGTTTGTACTGAATGATCCTTGCTGCTAATTGCGAACAAGGCATTACATTTAAGATTTTGATATTGTCCATTGTAATACAGTCCTGAATATCTTTGGGCCTGTCTGAGGGACCACTCATCCCACTAGGAACCTGCTTAATTATTTAGTAGATTTTGAAGATTTATTTATTAAACAAATTTATATAGTTGCTCACACATGGTTGACGCCAGGTGGCTTACAGTATTAAAAGAAGATCACACTGCCAGAAGCTCAACTATCTAATACATGAGAGAAGGACTCCTCTGATCCCCAGTTATGGGTAGGAGATGCGTTTAGCCCACACTCTCCCAGTAATTAAAAAAATGCCAAAAATACAATTATTTTGACACACTGAATGATTACACTAATTTTGTCTCAATTTTATGGTTGTGTTTTGTATTTTGTATTTGTTTTCCTATTGTAAGCTGACTTGTAAAGCAGAAAGATGAAATATAAATTAAATAACCAAAATTCCTTGAGGGATGGATTACCTCTTTTTGGTTCTTCTATTCGAGATATCTTAATTGGACTAGCAGCAAATTCATCTTCATTTAGGTAAGCCCCTCTCTTCATGGTAGACCTGAAAGGAAAATCAGTTAATCAATTAATCAATCAATCCAAACAACATTTTGGATTTACTGCAATCATCAGGTAGAGGATTGTCCCTAAACATTTCAAGGCACTGAAGAGAAATGAACTGAGAATATACAATTGCAAGATCTACTAGTTATGCCATTACATTTAAGCACCTAGTTAAAATGTTAATAGCCAATATAATCAAGAGATAATATGTTTAACACACTTCTGTAACAGTTAGAAGGGCCTTCGTTTTATTGTAAGGGTCCTGAAATTACACTATCACATTATGTCAGTATGCTTTCATAATTAACAACTAGAAAGTGGAGAACAAGGTTCAGTCCAGCATCAGCCATGCAAACTCACTGGATGTCTTTAAGCCACTCAATATCTCTTAGCTCATCCTTGGGCATTCAAAGAAAAGGCAGGATATAACGGCAGTAAACAAAAATGCCACATAATGTTGGCATTGCAGAAAAGGAAAATATATCTTTTCATATGCCTACTTTCCTTATATGGATTTTAGGTTTGTAGTCAATTTATCCAATTAGAGAACACTGGCCAGAACAGCCTGTTCCTCAACAACTATTAACGAGAAATCCATTAACTAGACATGTTGGCAAATTAACCTGAAACTACCTCATGCAAAACAAGTACTCTTCCACTGAGCCACTGATTTTCTCCCCATGCTACACCACATATATCAGTCCAAACATTAAATTGTTCACAAGGTTGCACTGAACAGAAAATTGATATACACTCTTCTACATGGCATAATTCCATGTCAATACAGATATGAAGGCAGCATTGCTTATTGCTGTAGAATAAACTAACAAGTACAAGGCGCATGTCAAGGTGATTCATCCATATTTGAAAACTGTCTTCTGACTGAATCCTTCTGCATTGCAGATGAGCTGATAATAAATTGGCTGAACTACTCATTGGTAACAAGGAGACAAGATCACAGAAATACAGAATCAATCTGAGAATGGCATAATGGATGTATGAAGAATGATTACTTTTCCAAAACAGAAATATTTGTTGGCTTCTCTGATACCACATTATATAGTTGGAAAAAGATTTAAAAGCAAATATGGAGAATAGTTTTTTCTTCTTCTTACTACAGACAATCCTTGACTTACTACTTTATTTGTTTGTTTGTTTGTTTGTTTGTTTATTCCATGTATTTATATGCCACCTTTCTCCCAAAGGACTCAGGGCGGCGTACACAAGTTAAAAACATGCAACAATAAAGCCCCCTTTTAAAATCAAATTAGATAATAAATAATAAATAATAAAACCCAGAATCATAGTCAGCCCATTTGCTTGAACAGCCAAGTCTTCAGGTCACGACGGAAGGAGCGGAGAATTGAACTCAACATTTCTGTTGCTAAGTGAAATGATTTTACCCCATTTTACAACCTTTCTTGCCACAGTTGTTAAGGGAATCACTGCAGTTGTTAAGTTAGTAACATGGCTGTTAAGTGAATCTGGCTTTCCCATTGTCTTTGCTTGTCAAAAGTTCGCAAAAGGTGATCATGACCTAAGCACACTGCAACCATCATAAACGTGTCAGTTAATCAAGTGAGCATGGGGATGCTGCAATGGTCGTAAGTGTGAAAAACAGTCATAAGTCACTTTTCAGTGTTGTAACTTTGAAGGTCACTAAATGAACTGTTGTAAGTTGGGGACCACCTGTACGATGTAAAATAATCTACTTGCCCAATGAGAACCTGTTCAGGTAGAAGTACAATTCTCACGATCTCTGACCAGTATGGCTACAATGATCACAGAACTGATATAACAAAAAAAGACCAGAATAATATAGTTCAATATTTCTAGATAGCACCGGATGCTATATCTATACTATATCATACTGCATTTTCTAGTTTAGTTAGAAAGTCACTTAGTCAGAACAAAAATAGTTAGAGCATTCTGTAAATATGATTGGAATTTGAATGAGAAAAAATAGTAACAAAACTTACCCTTCTCCTTCCATTTCCTCAGATGCAACAGGAAAACTCTACAATGGAAAGGAGAGAAACAAGCTATTTTTCCACTTGGACCTCAGTTTTTATGTGATGGCAAGATTAATTCCCCATACAGTACAACATATTCTTTCATTTCCAGCTAACTCATGACAAATAGAAACTATTTAATTTCAAAGAGTTTATTTTGTATCTTCTGGGCAGCAACTTTGAGAGTTCTGTGAGGTTTTTTTTAACGTGGTTTATTGCTGTTTATAATTCTATTTGTTTTAGTGTCAAGTTTGCCCTAGTTTAATTTCTTTTGAGTTAAAGTCTTGCTGAGATGCTCTGGCAGGAGAGAGTGCATTATTTCTTTGGCTGCAGTATATAAAATGATTTAACTAATTAAATTAATGCAGCTATACAATATTTGACACTGCGATATAAATAAGAATAGTATAGACAGAATACTTTTAAAAAGTTCTATGAAAAAAAAGTTAGAATGCATCAAAATGGAATTAGCCTTATTAATGTTGCCTTCAGAATCTATCTCTGGTTTCCACAAAAGAAAAATACACATATATATCTTAAGTGAGTGGTTTGCAAGCCACTTGCATGTCCAGCCTCTTTTCGTGGTTCCTGAAGCTTTCCTGATTATGTGGTCAGCACTATCTATTAAAATATGGCTTTTGCTTAATTCTCCTATGATCCTCTCTGCCAAGACAATGCTAAGCTGTCTGTCTCCAGGGATACCGTATCACCATCCAGTGTTTAAAAGGGCCAAGGAATTATTGCCTGTCCCTCAAATTGCTAAAAGGACAACCAATTAACTGCAAGCAATTAGGTAACAAAGATCAGCTCTCTCACCCGCCCACCCTTTTTTAATTGCTGTCCTCCTTTGACAAAATTAGCAAGAAAGAAAACTTACATGAGTTCCACGCTGAATATTTGAATAATGAACATCAGGTATGAAGAGAACTGGCTGAGTATCAAGATCCATAAATGGCTTGAAGATGGTGATGTCTGTTCGCTTATGGGAGGGAAGCATGGGTACCTTGACATCAGAAACTGGTAGGGAGGAGAAGAAACAAGACTTAAAATTAAGCAGGTTTCAGAAGAATTCTTTTTTTAAACACTGAATTGTGAAGGAGACTCTGTTTTAAACTAAATACAAAGCTGTATTTAGCAATATAGATTGCAGTTGGAGCTAAGATGTTCTGATGCAGAATGCTCTTCCAATTACCACTTTTGTATTTGTCAATCCTTTGAAAGCTGTACTGCTATCATCTTTCTTTCTCCTCACCATAAACTCTAAAAGCAAAGAGAGAACACTCTGGGCCATTAAGTGTTCACCTCCAGCTGACCAATAAGAAAGTGCAAAAAAAGTGTTACCCAATCAGTGTCCAACCCCAAAGGTGCCCCAGATTCCTAAGCATCAAAATTCCCTTCCCAACCATTCCAGGCAACTGAGAAATAAAAGAAATAATTATTGCCTCTCTATCCACCTATATGTTTAGTACATGTTGTGTGCAAAAATAATTCTGAGTGATTGCTGTGAGAAGCAGCTTTCAGCGAAAATACAATTTATGAGTTCAGTGACAGAAATTAATTTATTTTATCCCATGGAACCCTTATAGTTTGGTTCTGAATCCATTTCTTAACTATGCAAAAATTTAATAATATGATTATATAAAGCGAGGCTGATATTTATTTTTTGTTTGTTTATATCCCGCTCTTATTATTTTTTATAAATAATTTAATATGATCATATACTATAATATGGCAAAAATATGTTTCCTTCAATGGCCAAAAGCTTTACAAGATATATCTCATAAAATGCCTGTATTTTGCAATACGGTGTTATATATTTTCAATTGAAATCTCTTCTGATTTTGATATTTTTCCCCTGAATTTTCATGCAAGAATATTGGAATCTTGCAAGATTTGGCAGTCTAATAAATTTTCAGGCAGATATAAATAAAGGCATAGTTATAAACGTAACAGTTTCCCTGTCCAGTCATGTCCAACTCTAGAGCGCGGTGCTCATCTCCATTTCTTAGCCAAGGGAGCCAGCATTGTCTAAAGACATTTTCCTTAGTCATGTGGCCAGCATGGCTATATGCTGAAGGTGCATGGAATGCTGATACCTTCATATCATATTTATCTACTTGATTTTGAACTGCTATGTGGGCAGGAGCTGGGGCAAATAATGAGAGCTCATCTCATTGTGTGGGCTCGGGTCTTGAACCCAGGCTGTCAAAAGCTCAGCATCTTTAACCACTGAGCCATTGCACCCCCTTATTATAGTTATAGACATAAATAGATACGATATAGGTATTCAGTGATGGGATTCAAGTAATTTAACAACCGGTTCTCTGCCCTAATGATTTCTTCCAACAACCAGTTTTTCAAACTGCTCAGAAAGTTAACAACCGGTTCTCCCAAAGTGGTGCGAACTGGCTGAATCCCACCACTGCCTGTATTATTATATATTAGGTAGCACTGCCTGTCTTACTCCAACAATATTTAAACTGTTTACATTATTCCTTTTCACATGGAATATTTTCACCTCTTAACTCAAAGTTCAGTGGAACCAGTCTCTTAATTATCCCTAGTCAACATAGGTAACTTCCTTTTTCTAAAAAATTAAAAAAATTAAAAGGTTTGTTTCATTTCTGGTTTACACAGTAAATAAGGTTTATTTGACTATTTCCACTCCATTAGAGGGCACTCTATATATTTTCTACTTACAGGCATTCAGCTGAGAACTGGGGTCACTGCATTTGCCTTTTCTTTTGCTCTGTTTCCGTTCTTCATCCCGGATCTTCCTTTCTGCTCCCTATAGGAAGGTAGGTAGGTAGGAAGGAAGGAAGGAAGGAAGGAAGGAAGGAAGGAAGGAAGGAAGGAAGGAAGGAAATGTCCAGTTCTTAAATTGTTTTTTTTTAATCTACCTTTGGAGTTCATCTTCTGTAATCTCTCTGAAGTCAGGCACTACTACACAAGCTATGCAAGCTGCAATAACTTTAAGGCAAACTTGTATAATCATGGGTGAAGCTTAACTACCACGCATACCATTTGGGCATGACGGCCAAGAAAATCAGGACCTACAAAATTAGGGCCTACTCTGTAAGCCTATCAACAGAACATTAAGATATTTTATAAGGTCAGGAATGGCATACACTGTCCTAACAAATATATTCTTCAAAGTAGTGATGAACACCATCATTTATTTGTAAACTACATTTGAATCTGTTTTAAAAGATTGTATACAACTTCCAGGCAGTGTTAATTTATGTGCCAATTCTATGACCAGCAAAATGTTTTTTTATTTCAGAGTGGAAGAGATGCTCCACACCAGGTTAAAGTGGCCAATAGGATCTGTACTGATCCTATCCCCTAAAAGATCATTAACCATGCCACTAACAATATGGCAATGAAGTTGGCAATATGGCAAAAAAGTTAAGTATTAAAAGTTAATTATTTAAAAAAAAAGTGGGTCAGATTGTATCCACAACAATAACAAGGGGAAAGAAGAACATCTGGAACATCTAAAGACAATTTAACTTATTACAGCTATGTGCTGGGTATGAGATGAAGGCATGACATCATGGAAACTGACAGAAAAACATAACTGGTAGTGAGATGGGATTATTTTGATTGCACCTCAGAGATGCCAACCAAGGAAACAAGTAACCTTGTCTTCCTATCAGTAATTGCTGGGACAAAATGCAGTTTTGAAAAACATGGTTGTAACTTGTTTCTCTAGGGAACGCAAGCAATTGATCTATAGCAATAGACCAAATGATTGGGTTTTTTTGAAAAAACAAATCTCTAAAAGGGCTTGGCTATTACTATTGTCACTACCATTACTATTTATTTATTTAGCATCCTTCCTTTTTTATTTTTATTTTTTTGAAATAACTCAAGGTGGCGAACATATCCAGCATGCTTTCCTTCTCCTATTTTCCCCACAACAACCACCCTGTGAAGTGTGTTGGGCTGAAAGAGAATGACTTGCACAAGGTCACCCAGCTGTCTAAGGTGGGACTAGAACTCACAGTCTCCCACTTTCTGGGTGATGCCTTAATCACTAGGCCAAACTGGCTATAGAAGCATTTCATGTTCAAATTTGTCTATAAACAAGTTTTCAGGGCTTAGACAGCTAAATTAAAAATATAAAGTATACAGTAATATTAAATGCTATAATAAAACATTACAACATTGAAAAAAATAAATAAAGATTGAGATTTATTATTGACTACAGCATGGAAAAAATGCAGACATATTGCATGAAACCCCTGAGGAAAGGGCAGGTTGTGTCACGCTAGCTGATCAAAAGAAGCTGAAATCTGAACTGAGTTTTACAAATTCCTTTTAGCCCGCTCTTGTCTCTTTCAAAGCAATCTTGATTAAAGCGGTCTTAAACAGAGATTAAACAGATAAGCTTTATTCCCCAATGTCTCACTTAAATTTGGCGTTGCTTTTTTGTTGATGAAGACAGAATTTATAGGACAGAGTGACCACTTGATAACAAATGTTGTGGAAATGCCAAAAGTCATTGGGAAAAAACCCAAGTAGGCCAAAGTTGGCAGACTAATGAAGTACAGTGTTACGTTCTTAAAAGCTGAAAATAACCAGGGTTTAGAATTTCCCTGGATCAAGAATTGTGTCATGTAATCAATTTATTTAATAAAGTTCAGCCGGACTTTAAAATTATTACAATTTTAAAGGCACAAATCTTCTAGGCAAGATTTGTGAAGTAAATAAAAATATAATCCAAATGCTATCAATTATAAAATAAAATTTAACAGGTGGAATCTAAGAGGGAGTAGCAAAATCCATGTTGGTTGTTACTCGAAGTTATTAAATATCCTGTGTATAAAGAATGAAAGTCCAGCTCTGTTTATGTATTTTTCTATGGAAATAGAATTCAAGGTCATAAAATAGTGTGCAATGTTTTGAGTTTTTCAGGATTTTTCGTTGTGCAAAATAATAAACAAAGCAAGAGAGAGGGAGAGAAAAAGGAGGGGAGAGAACTGATGGAATTTGCCTTTGGCTACCAACTGTATGAAAAGTAGAATGCAGTTAATCATATCACACACTGTCAAATGCTGAAAAAAAATTCTGATTGCATTTCAACTCACTCAAGGGCTAAACTATGGGACAAACATATACAATACATCATACCTACCTACATACTTACATACATACATAAACACATACATACATACTTACAGGTAGTCCTCAACTTATGACCACAACAGAGTCCAAAATTTATGTTGCTAAGTGAGACATTTGTTAAGTGAATTTTGCCCCATTTTATGACCTTTCTTGCCACAGTTGTTAAGTGAATCTGGCTTCCCCATTCATTTGCTTGTCAGAAGCTGATCGTATGATCCAGGGACACTGCAACCGTCATAAATATGAGTCAGTTGCCAAGCATTGAGTTTTGATCACATAACCATGGGGATGCTGCAGTGGTCATTAAGTGTGAAAAATGTTCATATGTCACTTTTTTCAATGCCGTTGTAACTTAGAATGGTCACTAAATGAAAGGTTATAAGTTGAGGACCACCTGCACATACATAGTACACTGTTATTTTGATGCTCATCTCTTTTGACTGGTCATATCCCCACAACCAGAGAATAACCGTCTCTTTCACCAACCCCAATGAACCAAAGGATAGCCAATCATCTTTGTATCTAAATTGCTGATTATTATTTTTTTTCCTTCAATCTCTTAGTACCCCTGAGTGGCTATATTGAATGTTTGGCCGAAACAAAAGATTCAAGAAGGACTTGGGCAGCTTTACCTTGTCACAGAAGACTTTAATCTGGCAGTAAGCTCTGTGGATGGGTTTGTTGCTTCTGTTGTTGTAGCTGTAGGTGTCAATCTGAAGATTGAGAGGGAGGCCTTTGACACCTTTCTGGGAGGAGAAATCCGTACTAAGGCAGTTCACAGCAATGAAGACCTGCAGGGCAAACCAAGCGTAAACTAAATCTAAAGTTGCTTTGAAAAACAATTCAGTGTTTTCCATTGGGCTACATCGCTTCCCTCCAATATACTGGTATACTGTATGTAATCATACATAAATCAGGACAAAGAGACACATCTTCATCCATCACTAACCAGAATCCAAGATCACGGCCCATCTGTAACTATAGCGTAGGAACATCCCTTTTAGTGACGTATCCTTTCTTGACATTTTGGTTCAGTCCACTGCTCTACTGTCCACTAAAAGATTTTTTTATTTGACAGTGATGTACTGTAGCAAAATAGCCAAGTATAGTTTATGATGTTGTAACTTGAGTTGCAGACTGGATTCAAGTTCACCCCCTGACAGACTCCCTTCTGGGAAGATACCTAGAGAATTATTTTAGTCACCTTCAGCAATCTAGACTTGCTAGCCCAATGCTGTCAATCCATATCAAAAACTGCCTACATTATAGAGCAGTGATGGCAAACCTTTTCGGCACCAAGTGCCCAAACTGGAACGCGCATGTGTGTGCCAGACCACCGGAAATCCAATGCACATGCGCATCGGCCATCTGGTCTTCCGGGTTCCGGCCCTCCACGCGCAAAGACCAGCTAGCCAATACGTATGTGCATGCCGGAAATCAAAAGAGCAGCTAGTGACGGCTCATGTGCCACCTCCGGCATAGGTTTGCCATCACGGTTATAGAGCATTACATGCCAAAACTACTAGACATCAAGATAGTTTTCCCCCATGCCATCACTCTACTGAACACTTAATTCCACAGCACTGTCTCATTTCTCATCTTTTGCCATCTTCCCTACTATTCTCTTCTATTGGTTTCTTATGATTTATCAATTGTTTGTAACTTATGATTAACGATTGTAACTATGATTGATGATCTATGACCTATTACTTGCTTTTTATATATACATTGTGAGCTTGTGCACCACTGAAAAATTTCTTGTGTGTTCAATCATCCTTGGCCGATTAAGAATGTTCTGTTCTGTTCTGTTCTGTTCTGTTCTGTTCTGTTCTGTTCTATTCTATTCTATTCTATTCTATTCCTACTCCTACTCCTACTCCTACTCCTACTCCTACTCCTACTCCTATTCCTACTCGCTGAGCTCCACACAGAAAGGTAGGGTACTGTTCCTCAGAGGTTTTGAAAGGTGATTTGGGTCTCACAAACCTGCAGCCAAGCTTATTGATTATTGTTGCTCTATTTTCACTCCGAGGAAAAGATTTTTGTGAAAGTTTGTACCTCAGAGGCCACAATAACTCAGCCAGGCCTGAACACTATGCATTTCAACATCAGGAATTCCCCCTCTCAGTCTACAGCTCTGCTTCAAATAAATTACCAAATTTGTTAAAAACAGCACTAAATAAATGTATTTAGCTCTAGTTATATGTACATTGCAGACCAAGAGCCTATTCATATGACTAAGGATTTTTAGGATTTTATCCCAAAGCAGCAGTGGACATATTAACCTTACAGAAGGTGCACTTACAGACTTTACAAACATAGTTAATTCTCAGTTACTGAACAAATGCTCATCTGGCATTCAGAAAAATAACTGGGGTTAGTGTCTTGATGAATCTAACAATATTTATCACCAGCTTAGATTTTTTTTGTCTTGCTTTCTGTCTATATATGTATATATTAGGCATTTTAGAAAAAATAGGAAAAGAAAAGGAAACAAATAAAAGGATAGGCTACAAATAATTAAACTTAGCTTAGATTTCTGTTTATTACGCTATAGGTGACTGTGGTTTATGCAAATAAGAAATAGTAAACCTTGCACAACTGTACATGTTCAATGGTTTTTCTCCTCACATTTATTTTTAGTAAAAGTGTGAATTCTAGAAAAGCAGAGAACTGGCAGTGCAAGATACTTGTATCTCATGGACTCACCCACTACTTTTAACTCTAAGGTACATTTTAAAAACTCATTTTTTGAAGCAGTTTTCCTTAGCATATTTTCAGGGATTCAGGACAATAGTTTTTGTACACACAATGTGAACGCAATTGTCAATCAATAGCAAATATTAAGCAATATCGTTCCAATAATAGTAGTGTAATTTACTTTGCTGCTGCTTTCCTTCAAAAGAAAAACTAAATTTAGAACTGATATGTGGGGAATGTGAGCCTCCTAGTGGAACAAATCAGGCATTGCAATACAAATAGATTTCCTAATTCATTTTTGTGTATAGAAGGTCACACCATAAAAGCTTTTAACTGAACAAACAAAGGAGGGGGAAATGGAATTTATCCAAGTTTTTTAAAATAATCCCTGCTCTAAAGAAGTCTGCATTGCAAATGAAAAAAATTGTAAAAATATATATGGTATAGAAAAGGTAAAGGTTTCACCTGTCCAGTCGTGTCCGACTCTAGAGGGCACTGTTCACCTTCATTTCTTAGCTAAGGGAGCCAGCATTGCCCAAAGATGCTTCTATGGTCATGTGGCCAGCATGACTCTACGCTAAGGCGCATGGAACTCTGTTACCGTCCCATCAAAGTGGTACCTATTAATCTACTTGCATTTGCATGCTTTTGAACTGCTAGGTGGGCAGGAGCTGGGGCAAGAATAGGAGCTCACCCAGTTGCATAGCACTTGGATCTCAAACCCAGGCTGTCAGCTTTCCCGCTGACAAGCTCAGTGTTTTTAACTGCTGAGCCATCACCCCCCTATATGTGGTATAGTTCCATGTTATTATTACCCCACTGATTAACTGATTATGTGCTATCAAGTCAGTATCAACTTTTAACTACACTACCCTGCTACACAATAATAATATCTAACAATTCTGCACATGTATTTTTCCTTAGAAGTCACATCCTCTTGAGAACTTATTTCCAATAGTGATTCACATGTGCATGAGTGAAAAAACAAAGCAGATCTAATATCTGGGGGATTATCACATATTAAAATCGATATCAGGTTGTTTGAGCTTAAATAAATTGGGCTGGGAGACAAGGTTTTGAATCACTCAAGGCATTGTAAAGAAAATAAATTATTTAATTTATAAGAGCCTTGGATAGAACAGTGGTCTAAAGCACCCTGTTATTAACACCAGCTGCCTGCAATTATTGCAGGTTCGAATCTCACCAAGGCTCAAGGTTGACTCAGCCTTCCATCCTTTCTAAGGTAGGTAAATTGAGGACCCAGTTTGTGGGGGCAATAAGCTGACTTTGTATAAAATATACAAAAGTATGAAGGCTATTGCTTAGCACATTGTAAGCCGCCCTGAGTCTCCGGAGAAGGGCGGCATATAAATCAATTTTTTTTAAAAAAAGTGCGAATGCAGTGACAGCCATATAGTCAATAGAATGCTCCATATTCTATAATCTGTTCCTCAAAGCAACCTTTCCTCCTTCCCTCCCTCTGAAAGGCCTTGTTGCAAACTTCGAAACAATCAAATATGTGTCAGTCTCCTCGCTTACTAAGGTGTTTCCCCAAAAAGACCCAACCAGAAAATAAGCCCTAGTATGATTTTTCAGGACTCTCATAATATAAGCCCTACCCCAAAAATAAGCCCCAGTTAAAATAACCAGCCAGATACATTTAGTACCGAATTTCCCTGAAAATAAGATCTAACAAGAAAATAAGCCCTAATGTGTCTTTTGGGGCAAAATTAATATAAGACCCGGTCTTATTTTTGGGGAAACATGGTAGGTCTGAAAGCAAACCCACCTGTCTTGTTAACATCAGAGTGACAAATCACTTTTGGGTCTCCCCCTTGTCTGCAAATAAAACCCAACCATAGATGCTGCATTTTGTAGTGATAACTCAATAAGTTGTTTTCATTTTTGTGGTTTACAAAAAGTGAGGATAAGAGAGGTGTTTCAGCAACTTTTGAGATAGCTATCTAAAATAAGTTTCTACTTTTAAAATCGGATTAAGAAAAGATGCAACGATAGGAGTATTTTGAGTCACGTGAATAGCCTCATAGCTTTTTTTAAAAAAGTGAAATTAAGAAAATTGATGCTTTTCGGGGAGGAGAGAATCTTGTATCTGTGTTTTGAAGGAAAAAAGGAAAGCTAGGTGACTATGTTAGGTATTTCCCACCCAAAAGTTGCTGAAGAATCATGTAGCTGGTGAAGTTGTTGAACCCCTTCAGCCTGTACAGCAAGATTCCTCTTATGATAGTCTTTCTGGTTTCAGAGGACTATTCCGCATTCTTAGATATATGAAAATTGGCTTGTGGGTTTTGATAAACATTTTCTATCATTTGGACGTCAAATGCAGATCATAAGAGAAAAGGGGAGACTATGTACAAGTGTACATGCTGATGCATTTTGAGGTCCTGCTTGTGCGGGCAAATCCGACAATTCTTGGGAAACTCAGATGTCCACAGGGCATCTATTATTGGAAAATTGCTCAGTGCATGCCCACAAGAACTGCTACATGCAGGCATCATTATCCTTCACTGAATAAGAAAAGAGAAGGCACACTCTATCAGACTGTGACCAGAGATACTATATTTCAAAACCAAAATAAAGAGCTCAAAATATCTCATAGTCAAGATGCCTGAAACTATTTTCTGGAGAGATGAGCACAAATTTCTCGTCTCATTACACACTCACGAAAATAGAAGAATTCTTATTTTTCTCTTGGGACGTTGGGGAGGGTGAGAGTCAAGCAGGATATTAGAAAATAAGCAAAAAAGTTGGTAAAACTATCAGTATGTTGTTCTACTGTCATTTTTGCATTAAGAACAGCCAATAAGCACTGAACAAAGCTTGCCGCTCTCACTGATCTTGGTAAATCCTCTCATAAAAAAAATTGAATAATTCCTATTCCTCTTCAAGAAGGAGAAAAAAAAACCAACATTGACCAAGTTAAGCCCCACCATCACTACCACTTCACAATGTGTGGAGAAATTTGAGAGGAGAACACTTATGCACAATCTTGATGTAAACTTTAAAAATGCTTTCCCTAAACATGAGCCCTTCTGCTGTACATTACTGAGATTTCAATTTATGACTTGGTTTATGACTATGATTTCAATTTACATTACAATTTATGACTGTAATTACATATTTGATTGATTGATCAATTTCTGAAGCTCTCTCCCCTATCAATATACAGCAACCAAAAGTTGCTGTAGCAATTTTGAGAAAGTAGCTGAAGTAAAAAAAAAATAGATCTACAAAATTTCAAAGCATCTCTCACAAGATAGCAATATATAAAACAGGGACGGTGGTTTTTCAGGGAAAAAAATAGTCATAGATACATAGCATTCTGTGAAAACCTAAAGGAAGAACAGCACCTGTAACACCGAGAGAAAAATATCAAGAGCATTATTCAGGAATTCACAGAGGTAAATTAATATGCCATAAGACTGCCTAGGTAAGTGGGTGTGTTCGCTTTGTAATATTTTTCCCACACTTAAGAATGCTGAGAATTATTCATTCAATGAGTTTTAATAAATGGGAATTATACTCCTGTACCTCAATTGCCTGGAAATATCATGTCAGCAGATCTAACGTGGATAATCCCATGGAAGATATTTTGTACATTTAGCAGATCTAGGAGCAGTTGATACAATCTAGGCTACAAAAAAATTTTTTAGCAGCAACCAAAAGGAAACTTGAAAGAATATATTCATTAACAATCACCGTATTCCATAAGTAACTTTTTAGAGGAATTTTTAATGTAGATGGAAAACTAGAAATCTGATTTTGTTAGTCTGCATTACACAGGTGGTAATATGGTTGCTTAATTAGGATTGTTAGGGAAAGAAGATCCAAGCTGGACCGGTTGATACATTGTAAAAGTTGATTTGGATTGGTTAGAACAGAGGTTCCCAATCTTTTTCGGTTCGCGGCTCCCATAGCAATCCGACTTGCAACTGTGCATGCACACTAGACGTTTCAGAAATGGCGCATCAGCGTTAGACCCAGCGGGCGGAATATTTCACGGCGCCCTTATGACGATAGCGCGGCTCCCCAGGGAGCCGCGGCTCACACTTTGGGAACCACTGGGTTAGAAGGTAAAGTCACTGCTCTATTAGCAATTAGAAAGCTTGTGAGGAATATAATCAGTGGGATTTTTAAACTATGAAAAGATCTGTCAGACAAAAAATATTTGACTTGGTTGTTCTTGAAGGGAGCACAGGAAACTTTGAGGGAAATCTGATGGGAAAAGTGAAAGCTAATGAGAGATTTAACAGAGGTTAAGTAGTTTGAAGAAAAAGTCAATGAACTGGGGGCACTTCTGTTAAGTTACAGGAAAAGTAACCAAGCATATTCAGTCAAAGTTTGACTTAACTTTGAGGAAAATGCTTTATCCCCATTGTAAACGACATAGATAGCTGGACAGATGGATTGATAGATGACAGATAGATAAATATATATAGAGACAGACAATCAACCAACCAGAAAGATTCTCTTGCCAATGTAATCAAATCTGTGTAAGGGGTTCTTTTTTGTGGCAGCAGCTGAAAGAGTTATTAAAGTTTAGAAATACGATTAAAAGAAAACTATCCAGCAAGTCCCACGGAACTACGTCTCAAAGTTTGCGGTTCACAGTGAGGAAGCTCATTTGGAGTCTTCCAGATACAGGCAAGCAGTTTCCCAGTGAGAAGGCTGGAGAGCCTATGAAAAAAAATGGAGCTTGCAAGATATTTGACAATCCAATGCGGTGACCTGTTGACATAAATTTTAATTATGAAGATTCTTTTCATATAATCCACACTCTTAAGAGTAATTTATTTTTTTATTTTTTATATTTATATGCCGCCCTTCTCCGGAGACTCAGGACGGCTTACAATGCGTTAAGAAATAGCCTTCATACTTTTGTATATTTTATACAAAGTCAGCTTATTGCCCCCACAAACTGTGTTCATTCACCCGTTCTCTTTTTACCCAGCTTAGAAAGGATGGAAGGCTGAGTCAACCTTGAGCCTGGTGGGATTTGAACTCACAGTAATTGCAGGCAGCTGGATGTTAAATGCTGCCTTAGTAGGAGGCATTCGCCTCCTACGCCACTCAGGCTATGCTGTCATCTATGAAAAGAGAACGGGTGAATGAACACAGTTTATGGGAAACCTCTGGGTGAAGCATGGCCCCTCCCTTGTCTTCCTTACAATCTGGGCCAAGCCGGAGGGCCAGGGAGAGGGAGCCCAGCTACAGACACCTGTCTTTTATCCCTGGAGGAAGGTGCAGACAGCTGATCTTGCACTCAGTCTAGCAGGGACTCTGGCAGTAGAAGCCAACTGCGTTGGACCTGGCCTTTAAAGGTGCTCCTCCCTGCAGGGCAAGGAAGAACTACAAGGTCTGTTTCAAGGAACGAAGAAAGTTGCTTCAAAGCCCTGATGCTTTATTCCTGAGAGGCAGGGCTTGGCTCCTGCCCCAATTTAAATGAAGTTCAGCCCATGAGAGAGTCTGGGCCAGAATCCACCCCTTGGGTCTGGCCGTTTCTGACTCTTGGTTGAAGTAAAGGTTGCAAGCTTTATTCAGTAAACCGATCAGTTACGATTGCCTATATACACAGATAATCCTATGCACACATCCTACACTGTAGGTCATGCCGAACTCCCCAAGATTGATTTCTGAGTAAACACTTTTGATGTGTTATGATTAAAATGATGCCATATATTTTCCAGAGATTAAACCTCGGCTGAATTCAAACAAGCTTTCTTCTCTGGTGTAAACCTGAACAGAATTGGGTTGCCTGGCTTTGGTGGCGGGAGTGATAAATCTTGTTCATTTTTTAGATTATATTGGCTGGAGATTGTTGCAATTAGAGCAGAATTAAAGCATGCACAGGTGCCTTATAAGGGGGGGGGGGAAGACTACTAGCTAGTTAAACTGCAGCTTCTCATACATCTTCATTATCTTAGAATGGCAAAGCTATGAAAGCTAAATGTTAACTAGCTTTAGCTAATTAACCACATTGTGATTAGCTATCAGTTTCCTACTAGTTGTCATCTCAAATAATTAGAACTGCATCCTATAAGGCACTTTTCTTTTTTTATTAAGGCATGATAGAGATTCAGAGCAGCAGAAAAGTACCGTGTTTTCCCGAAAATAAGACCCTGTCTTATATTTTTTTGAACCTCGAAATAAGTGCTTAGCCTTATTTTGGGGGAAGTCTTATTATTTTGGGGTACATGGAGGAAACTAGAGGAAATGGCAGGGACTGGCTGTGGATGTGTTTAAATATTTTCGGGGAGGGCTTATTTTCAGGGGGAGGCTTATTTTAGCACATTGCCTCAAAAGCCCGATTGGGCTTATTATCAGGAAATGTCTTATTTTTGGGGAAACAGGGTAGCACAGAGAGGTCAATGATAAGCACGGATTTTTAGTGGTTCAGTTTGAAGAGCGGCAGCCATTTCATAAGATTATAGTACTTCAGAGAGGAAACTAGGAAGATAACAGGTCATTTCATTGAATGCTAAGATGTCAGCTCATATGGCTCTTCAACTATTTTAATTCCAGATGGATGCTGATGGCTGTATTATAACTATGGCAGAATTTGAGGGGGGAGGGTTTCTCTTCTCTCATCATCCCATTTTTCTTTTGTGTTAGGTCTTCTACCTGTACACCTAGGCAAGTAAGAAGAGACTGCTTTGCATGTGGACATATTCTTACTTGTTCTTTAGCTGGAAAATGCCATAACAGATTACCCATAAAACATGTTAAGATATTGTAATCTAATAAAATCTGTGCCTAACATCTAGCAGTTCACAAGCATGCAAATGTGAATAGATCAATAGGTACCACTTCGGTGGGAAGGTATCAGTGTTCAGTGTGCCTCTGGCATATAGCCATGTTGGTCATATGACCATGGAAATGTCCTCAGACAACGCTAGTTGTCTTGGCCAAGAAATAGAGATGAGCACCATGCAGTGGTGGGTTGCTACCGGTTCACCCCAGTACAGACGAACTGGTAGTGGCGGTAGCGGGAGGCTCTGCCCACCCGCCCGGACATCATCAAATACGATCTGCACATGCGGATGTGTAGAAGTGGTGTGTGCAAGAGCGAAGCGCGTACGCGAGAGAGAGAGAGAGCAAACCAGTAGCAAAAACCCACCACTGGCACCATGCCCTAGAGTCAGACATGACTGGACTGGGAAACCTTTACCTTCTTTTTTAAAAACTACATACCCAAATGGAAGTGGGAAAGGAGGGAACAATGCACAAAGATCACCTACTCAAAGCAATGATCAGAAGGCTGTGAACTGCAAATACAAGGAAGAAGGAATAAGACATTGCAATCCTCTGCACAGTTATTCTCAGCACATTCCACTGAACTCATTAGAATTTATTTTCAAGGAAACGTGCAGAAGACTGCTAACGCCTGTGCTACAGTCGGAATTATCACAGATGCCAAGTGTGACTGACTCATCCATATGTCTCTCATTTAATTTCATTCTAACCAAACTGGTTATACAGCAAAAGGGGCAACACCTTATTTTGAAGGTCCAGGTGACTGAGTGTGTCACGAGGGGAAAAAAAACATCCTTACAGTTGTAAGTGACCTCATAATCTAAAGGGGTGCATTAATATTAATTGTAATAATTGAGCTGCTTTCCTCCATTTGTACTTTTAAGAGAATCCTATATGATTCTAAATGCTTCTATAACACAGAGGGGAAGCCTGAAACTGCTCCCAGCATCCTATCTGTTTCTCTGGAGACTGCACTGCTGAAATCTATCCTCAAAATGGCCGTATTTTGACAGCACTTTTTTTTTCGCTTTGGTGCCAAGGTCAGGGCTGGAATGAAAACAAAAAAACCTCTGAGAAGTTACATTGCTTCAAACCCTCCATTTAATAAAAACTCCCAAACTGTGCCACATTGATCAGCAAAATAGCTAAATTTTATCAGTACAATTTTTGAGTTAAAGTCGAATACAAATGAAAATTGGAGCAGAAGTCCTCTGAGAGAGATTAATTGTTCCAATTTCTACTTTTCAGTAGTCACAATGATAAAAAGAAAATATTAGGCCCGCTTTATTTGGTGATGTCACTGGAGAAGATCTCATCCAGCCTGCCAACTAGTCAGAACTTGCAGCTTTTGACACAGAGGGAGTTACCCATCTTGTGCCACAGGCTGGTTGGAGCTTTTCCACGAATGCATCCACATGTACAGGTAGTTCTTGACTTACAACAGTTTGTTTAATGACTGTCCGAAATTACAATGGCACTGAAAAAGTGACTTATGACAGCTTTTCACACGTGGTCATTGCAGCATTCCCCATGGTCACATGATCAGATTCAGCCACTTGGCAACTAACTCATATTAATGATGGTTGAAGTGTTCTGGGTTCATGTGATAACCTTTGCAATCTTCTTGAGAAGCACAACCAGTGGGGAAACCAGATTCACTTAAACAACTGTGTTACTAACTTAACAACTGCAGTGATTCACTTAACAACGGTGGCAAGAAGGGTCGTAAAATGAGGAAAAACTCACTTAAGAAATGTCTTACATAGCAACATCAATTTTGGGCTCAATTATGGCCATAAGTTGAGGACTTACTTATTATATATATGTGACCATGTGCCACAGGATGGTACTTGAACTCTTCTAGTCAGGACCAGGAGAATGGTAGCCCTGGACAGTTGCGAAATCTTATACTCAAGAGCCCAACAAAGATGTCATCTGGCCAATCCACTGGGCCATGACATGTCCTTTGATTCCTCTGAATGTCACCTCTAGGGACTCAACATTGCGTTGATAAGAAAATTTGTAGGAAATTATAAAACACTACCTGTTACCAGGTGTAACAGATAAACTTAAGGCTGGGATGACAAGCAAAATAAGATCTGTGGTTGCAGACTCTTCCAACCATTTTTAGGTGACTCTTCAATCAGTTTTATAGCGAATGCAAATAATCCACTAAAGCCATTTGTCTGGATGATGCATTCATCCCTAACACAGGAAGTCATCTGTATAAGATCAGTGACACTGGCCATGAAGATATGGAAGCCTGAGCTATTTCTAGCACCTTAGCAGTTCACACATGCTTTCTGGATTTCCATGTGATTCTGAAAGCCTTTGCACACAGGCATGTGCCTGGAAGGGCATTTCAGCCCCATTGGTAATTGGTAATACAAGCCAGATCCATTTTATTTCATTTTTAAGCTTACAGTGATAGATCAACTACTGGGAAGGAAGGATGAAAAATAAGAGGTTTTTCCATATCGGGCTACATTGCCTCTTAAACAGGAGTTCCTTCCCTTTCTTCCTGCTCTCTCTCACACAGTCAAGAGTATTGAGTCTCTGTGCTAACCCAAGATAAGTTTCTTCTTCACAATAAAAAAATTGTGTTGCCCTGACTCAGAGTCCTTGGTCTCCTCTTTCCCTACTTCTGGTTTTCCCAGCCTTGGCAACTTTAAGCACATGAACTTCAATTCCCAGAATTCACCAGCCAGCCAATCTATTGCCTGCCTTTGTCCAATCTGCCATACTTTGTCCATTCTGAAGTAACTGGTTTAAGAATACCACGATAATCAAGAGAGAAACACTAACAGTGAAGATAAGATTTGTGGATGATGATGCCTAATTCTAGCAATTGCCAGAACTAGTAAGTCCCTCTACCACGTGTTAAAAAATGTGAAATACATTCCCCATGATTTAAAAATTAAATTTAAAATATTATTTTAAAATGATTAGAAAGGAATGGTTGATAACTGTCTTAGGTTGTCGATGTAAGAAATTTGAACATTTCTTTTAATTCACATGATTTGGTCTTGTTCTGTTACAGCTTTGTTTTGGTTTCAAATTAATACATATATTAGTATAACTTTGGAAAGAAATATTGTATTTTAAGGATTTCAATATGATACTGAACTACATTCATAAAGCGTGCATTTTGTCATCTCATGCAGACTTTGACTCTTTTAACTCTGGGGTAGGACAAAGAGGATAATTCTATGTAGCTAGAAAAGGAAAATCACTTTCCTTATTTTAAGGAATGGGTCCAAGATATTAATATTATCTATTTTTGAAAAGGATTTAGATTCTAAAAATAAGATATGGTATCCTGTTATAGGATAAATTTAATGATGGTGTAGGAATTCCATATAGGTATTTGAACTTACCATAGTTGATCATTCTTTCTATTAACTAGGGATTGGGTTTTGTTATGTGTAGTTCATTTTAATTACTATTCAGAGTTCGTTCTTTCTTTTTCTTTCTTTTTCTTTCTTTTTCTCTTTCTTTCTTTCCTTTCTTTCTTCCTTCCTTCCTTCTTCTTCTTCCTTTTTTCTTTCCTTTTTTCCTTTTTTCCTTTTTTCCTCTTTCTTTCTTTCTTTTCTATTTTCTTTTTCTTTGCATGGGGATCGTCTTTGAGTCGGTGTTGACTCTGGCATTAAACTAGTCCCTGCAGTTCTCTTGGCAAGATTTTCACAAGTGATTTGCCATGACCTTATTCTGCCTAGGATGAGGGAGAGTATCTGACCCAAGGTCACCCAACTGGATTTGTGACTAAGGCAGGAGTAGAACTCCAAATCTCTAGCCTGATGCTTTTACCACTACTCTAGATATGATCACTATTTAACATGGTTTGGTTGGGTTTCCCCTTACAAGCTTTGCACTAAGAAATGGAATTTGGCTTATATAAATAGTTCTCAACTTGCAGCCGTTCAAAGTTATAATGGACTCTGACAAAGCTAATTATAACCCAAATTTAAATTCATGTCTCAGTCGCGCCCCCCCCCAATCATGTGACTGCATTTTGGGCACTCTGTAACTGCCTGCATTTATGGCAGCACCCCACGATATAGAATTTCCCAGTCTGTATTTTCAGCAGGTGTGATGATCTTTTCCAGGAAAGGGTCTTTTGATGTGCACACACACACTCTGGGCAAAAGAACTCACAGCACCACCTTCAATAGATGGCGATAAACTGATGATAATAATAATCTGGAGTAATAGCTTCATTTCTCTTATTAGATATATATAAACAGACGTGATGGCATATAGTCCAACACTTTTCTCTCTCTAACCCTAACCCTAACTCCTAACTTTGCAAAGAAGCTAACAAAGCTAAGGAGCCCACCATTCAAGAATTCACTATTTCAAGGAGAAAGACAACCTAGCTTTTGCTCAATACATTTTTAGAGGCTTATTGCCACAAGATACCCCTAAGGCTAATTATTTGGAAACCTTGAACTATGTCTAGAAAAATGATTGTACAGTACTGTGTGCTTGCTTTCAAACCCACTGCAAAATGATGAAGCAATAAACTGCTGTAGGATGCCAAATGGCCATGAAATACAAACCTTGTAATGAGGAAAGTGGGAACAGTTGAGGAGGAAAAGGAGAGTGAAAATAATCAATATTGTATACCACTTTAAGAACCAAGCTATAAATACATTTGTATTTATTTTTATACAATTGCTTTTCCTAACTTGGTGCTGGCTATCTCACAGAAGGATACCGTCTTGAAGTAAGCTACCCTATGGACTGTCATGTATCTTTCTTGATTTCTTTTTATTCTCAGTAAGTCCTTCAACCTTCCTTTCTCACTAATTCATATTATATCTGTTTCCCTTCTGTTCTCCATTTTTTAGCACGTTACCTAGTTGACTTTGACTAATCTTGAAAAGGCAAAGTGGGGTATAACTTACTTAGTAGTTGGGTCATTAGGGTTAAGTTGAGAAGTCTGAAATAAACACCTCAGAAGGAGGCAACGAGAAACCATTTCCAGATGGTTGCCAAGAGTCTATATGGAGGTCAACCTCATCTCAAAGGACTGCTTAGCTGGTTCTTAGCCAGTTCTTCCGCTCATCTCCAAAACATCATTGACTTCATGCCTGCCACACATTTGTGCCAATCCAAGTTAACAGTGTTAAATGAAGTTTCTCCAAATTAAATGATGGTTCTGCAGCCAATTCATAATACAGTATCCTTCAATGCAAAACTTGTTATCATGATTTACCACACAAGAAATGTAGTAAGGACCTCACTTAAACTCAGCTTTTGTCTCTACTTTCCCTGTGCACAGCACCACATAAAAGTCTTTGTCTGGTAATTAAAAATAAATAAATGGAGCAGTCAAATGAACCATGTAATGAAAATAGTGGAAATTGGCTAGATCTCTTCCTGATAAGATCAGAGTGCTAAGAAAGAATTGCTGCTCTGTCTGCGAGTAATCTGATCAAGAATCACTGTCAAATCTGTTCTCTCTGAAGGAGGAGGAAGAGATTAAATAAGAAACAGCAATCCAAAATAGTTATGGGAAATCTGTTTTTGCTTCCTGATATTTGATAATATTACACGATCAAACTCAATTAGAATCCTTAAAAAAAAGAAACTTGGGCCTGTTGACATGGAAAAGGGAAATATTCATTATTGTTCTGCAGTAGCCTTTCCTAACACTTTGACCTCAATATTATTCAACCCCAATTCCCGGCCAGAAAATAGAGCCAAGGATGATTGATATTTTCTGCAAAATCAGGGAACAGAAAGTGGGAAAAGATATTCAGTAACATCATACTTTTCTGAAGTAAAGGCCATACTTCTCTAAAAAGGGAGCAATGGACTGCTCCTACGAGTCTTCACAATTAGGCCAACCTATGTATATAAAACTCCAATATACACATTTCACTATAACAAACAGCTATTTTAATTCCTTCAACTAAGGACATTAGGATGGTATAATGATGTCCCTCAACTTTATCAATATATCTATGGAATGTTTGAGGAGAGAGGATTGCTACCAATATGTTCATTGGTAGTGTAGGAAAAGGAAAGGCAGAGCCTGAGGACAGAGTCTAGAGAGGAATCAGCCTGGATCGTTATGTTAACACAAGCATTCTAAGTCCAACTCCTCTTGAATTCCATTAACTCTTACTAGCGCCAATTTAGGGCTGAACGTTCGTTGACTAGATTCTTGTGTATAGGCATGAGCAGTAAACCAGCTTCCCTAGAATTTAATGTGTAGTCCTGACTCTTTACACCTGACAGGTAGTAAGCAATTGACAGATCCTGGGACACCATGAGGGGCAACCTTAATGACATGGAGCTCAAACTCTCTCATTTCTCCCAAAGGCTCTGGATCAACATCTCACCCTTACCCACCAACTTGCTAGCTCTCACTCTAGCTGACATGAAACAAAAGAACACAGGAATGATGTTGGCCATGTTACAGATTGTTCTCTTTCATATGCACACACAGTTTAGGATTAGACTGTCCACCTGCAAATCTGTACCACCCCCACCCCCAATTTGGTAATAAGCCTCATATAATATGTACAATGGTGTTTAACTGAATAGATATGTATAGAATTGCAGTACAACATGTACATTTTTGGTCATCGATGCCCATGCTCTCTCCACTATCAACTTACAGTGTAGCACTCACATATTCTGCCAGCGTTTAGAAGTTTTCAAACATCCTGCAGCTACCTATCCAGATGAATTATTTGTTTGCTAGCCTTTGGCTCATTCTACCTGTTCTCAAGGATTATTTAAGAGACGCACCAGGTGAATTTGCACGATGCAGAAATGAACAAATAGATGGTTCTTTCAACTTGAGCTCCAATGACTACCGGATTTCAATTAACCCTAAAAAAAAGTAGTTCAGTTTAAAAAATAGTGCAGTAAAGATTAATACCACGTGTAAGAGATTGCCATGCAGGAAACCTTGGCGTTTGAGACCTGCCATTTTAAGCATCAGCATATGCTGACATACTGGAAGGATAAACACATCAGGCTTTACCTGATGAGGAGGGAATATTTATTTAGCAATAAAGATTTGGAACCGCTTCATGCCCATCCCCTAATCACCTCCTCCTCTGCCCACAAATCCTTCCTTAAAGAGTCCCCTGCCAAATTCAACTGTGAAAGCCTTCCATTTCCTCTCTTCTGAACATTTGCCCAGATCATCTGTCAGGTGCAGCTAAGAAAAGGGCAACAATCTTGTGATTCTCATGTTTTTTGAAGCATTCAAAGTGGGAGTAGGGATTTGGGGGGGGGGGGCAGAAACATACTCAACAGACGCTTTCCTTATGTCCTTGCTTGACTGTTTAAGGAATACATTGCTCAGTCTTCTGCCTCACCCAACTTTTTTACATGTAAGTCATTTTAATTCATTTTTTTATGTATTTGTATCTTGCCTTTATTATTTTTTACTAACAACACAAGGTGGCAAACATATCCAACACACCTTCCTCCTCCAATTTTCCCCACAACCACCCTGTGAGGTGGGTTGGGCTGAGAGAGGGTGACTGTCCCAAGGTCACCCAGCTGGCTTTCATGACTAAGGCGGGATTGGAACTCATGGTCTCTCATTTTCTAGCCCGGTACTTTGGACATTATGTTTATTTATATAAAGGCCTAGGAAATCCCTAGATTTTGCAAAATAAATATCGTACGTGGCAACAGCCTACTGCTTTGTTTGGAAGTATACCCATCTATTAAACGACACTTAAAAAGGCGAAAGGCAAGTGGTATGTGCAGAGATGAAGCAAACGGGTTGAGAGAAAGTGGTTCAACCCACAAAGAAAGTGAATTATTTAAAGCTAAACAGAGATTTTAATCCAGGTTCCAGATTATGGTTAACATAATCTAACATAAAGAGTCTTGGTGGCGCAGCAGACTAAAGTGCTACTAAGTAGCACCAGCTGCCTGCAGTTACTGCAAGTTCAAATCTCACCAGGCTCAAGGCTGACTCAGCCTTCCATCCTTTCGAGTAGGTAAAATGAGGACCCGGATTGTGGGGGCAATAAAATGACTTTGTATAAAAAAGAATGCCACTTAGGGGAGGCCAAAAGCCCTACTAAGCAGGTATATACAAAAGTATGAAGGCTATTGCTTAACGCATTGTAAGCTGCCCTGAGTCTCCGGAGAAGGGCAGCATATAAAACAAATAAACAAACAAACAAATATGATAACTCTCTAGAACAGGGGTGTCAAACTCAAGATCCACAGGGTGCTTAGATCTGGCCTGCGGAGCCAGCCTGAAAATAGTAAAGGACCAGTCCACAGTGCTTCTGATTCCCTTGCACCCCGTTTTTGGCCTGGACAGTCTCCTGCAGCACTTTGCCGCCCAAAGCGGGGCACGGGAGGCCCACAGAGGACAACTACAATGCTGATCTGGCCCTCAAAGAAATTCAGTTTGACACCCCCACTCTAGAAAAACTGACATTGCAGTTCTAAGAACTGTTAGTTGAGAACAGATCCTACTGAAAACAGGACTTCCTTCTGATTAACTATGAAGGTTATCCTCTGAGTACATATACAATACTGCCATCAATGCTAAGGTTTGTGTACATGACGTTCCAGTGATGTTCAATTCTTCAACAAATAACTCTTGATCTGAATGCAGTTTAAAACTGCTATGGAAACCATACTCTGAGTTCAGGATCCAGAGCAACAGGGGGTAAAAGCTATGCATCCAGAAAAGGAGCCTGATTTACGAAGTAGTCCAAGTCCAAATCTCTCTTGGCGGTTCTTGAGAATTAGCTGCTCCTTCTCACATATAGATTTTGTCAATGTTTCTTTGTTCCAAACCAGCAAGGAGAAGACGCAGAAATGGCTTCTGGAATTCTTTCCAACATAAAGCTTCTCTGCTAAATTTTGTTTTGTTTGAGAGAAAATGAGGAATGGCATTCAAAACAGCGGCAGTCTTACACCACCCCACCTCAAACACACATATGCAGATAGAAATGCATCTTGAAATGTTGCAGTCCTTTTTTGTACACCTGTTACAGGTACTGCAGCTAAGGGAACAGGAAATGCAAGGTATTCTGGAACTCTATTTATACTCTAGGTCCAGGATATAATAGCAAGAGAATCTTGAAAACCTGTCAGAGTTTCTGTCTGTTACTAAACAGAATCAAGTCAGGATTATCATTTGTTTCTTTATCACATCAGGGCTAAAAACTGATGTTTACTTAACACATCCTTCCTCAAGGCTGTCTCCATATCCCCCTATATGTACACATAAATATATACACACAAGGAGGCTAGAATTTCTAGCCCGAAAGTCTTGGCATACTGATCATATTCAGGATGCTATTTTTTGTACTTATTTCTCCTAAATAGAGGGATACACGGAACTGTGCAAGACAGGTTCTTCTAGCAAGAGGCAGACCTTGAAAATAACCCAGCCCTAAATTCTTCAGGAAGGAAAGCAGTACTCTTGAAATCCAGTGGCAAATCCAGAGGTTTATTAATGTAAATAGTATTTAAAAAAAAAACTAAATAGATCAAGCAGTGACACAAATTTAGTTCCCCATCGCAATTAAGTCCTCTATCAGATCAAGAGTCTATTAGCTCCAAGAGGATTCCTGGTGAAAAGGTCCTTTCCATTGCTGCCTTTTCCATGATCTATCTTTGCTCCTTGTATGACTCATAGCAGATTACCCATTGGACCAGCCTTTTCTCCCCAAATTCATTCTTACATATATTGATCTTCAACTCACCTATTTAGCCAAAACAAACAAAGATCTTTGACTATATTGGTTAATGTTTATGGGAATTTGAGACTAATGCACCTGGACAGGTACCAGTTAAGAACATTGATAGAAGAGACCACTGCTGCATCTATGACTTGGTAGAATTCTCCCAAGACATTGATAAATTTAAAAACAGTAAGCCCATCATACGCATCAATGGGCTTCCAATGTGAAAGGCACCGCCAAATCCTAAGAAATTATTTCAGAATCATATGAGAATTCTTTTAATATCTCAAATAATTCTGAATATCTTTTTTCCCCCAAAGTTGAAAATATTTTGAACGGACCAAGAACCGATCGAAATCAAACCGATGGCTTGGAAAACTCTTCGATAACACAATTTTGGTTATTGTTCATTGATCAAATTTTGTTTCCCTTTTGAATATCTAATAAATCTGAGAATTATTTATTTGTCTATTTATTTATATTCATTAAATTGATGTGCCACCTGTTCAAGGAGACTCTGAGTGGCAAATAAGGTTGCCCATCATTCTCTGAAAGCTCCATACAGAAACACAAGGAAAGTTCCATAGGTGACATCACCATAAGTCTATCTAGTGATATCCACAGAGCAAATGGAAAATGAGAGGTGACTCCATTCGAATGACATGCAAGGACACTTGGTGGAGAAGATGGACTGTTTGCAGAGGACTACAAGTTCCAGCCTTCAAACACACCTCTGTTTAAACTGAGATGATTGAAAGCTATGTGTTTGAATAGGAGCAGCAGTCTCAGATGCTGAACCAACCGCCTTGTCTTCTTCTGGAAGAATACCGAAAAGGCCTAGTGCACTTTCTGACTCCTGTTCATTCACGCTTTTTTGATCAGACTAAATCCAAAGGCAAGGGGAAAAAAATAGTCAGAAAAGGGTCAGCTTTTTGGGCTTCGTGCCATTTCATAATCCAAGTTGTGACGCTTTCATCAGCTTCAAACTTTATTTTCCCAGAAAGCTTTTGGCAATTATTTATTTATTTATTTATTTAGTCAATCATATATAAGATAACAGGTAAAAGTATAAATATAATTTGAATACATGAAAAGAGTAAGTAAAAAGGAATATTAGGACAGGGATGGTAGGCACGCTGGTGCACTTATACACACCCCTTACAGACCTCTTAGGAATAGGGTGAGGTCAACAGTCGATAGTTTAAGGTTAAAGTTTTGGGGGCTTCGGGAAGAAACCACAGAGTCAGGTAGTGCATTCCAGGCATTGACCACTCTGTTACTGAAGTCATATTTTCTGCAATCAAATTTGGAGCAGTTTACCTTGAGTAAACTATTTCATCATAGCTTGCTTTTAAGAGAGCTCCGAGCTTAATTTTTGTTTTCTTCCTAGTGTTTTCCCACAAGAGAGCTTCTTACCTATGTCAGTGCTGGTTTTTTGGACCAACCAACTATTGATTTATTGGTAGTGACAGGAATTGGCCAACCAGCCTGTAACCCAAGCCTGATGTTATAGGCTAAGAGAGAGAGAGACTGACCCAAAATCACCAGCCGGCTTTCATGCCTAAGGTGAGACTAGAACTCACAGTCTCCTTGTTTCTAGCCTGGTGCCATACCTACTAGACATAACTGGCTCTCAACTTAAGCTTTCCCTTTCTTTCATTAATACTCAGAAGGGTCATGAAGGAAGAGCCCTGGCACTTACCTTTGCTTCATCATTAATGTCCCAAGTGAAGGAGATGGCATTATAGGCTATCTCTTCAATATTATTTATGGTGTTGAAGCTCTCCTTATAATCAGCTGTTGATAACATAAAGGAGGGAAAATATATCAAAATAGCTTACTTGACTGACAAACACAGACCCAAATTAGGCGAACAGTCATTTTTCTTCTGAGCTGTCTTAGAGAAGACAAAAGAAATCTAAATGTTTCTCTGGGCATCCCTTTAAGTTTTTATTTAAGTACAATGCAGGAAATGAAATTAAGAAATAGCAAAGGAGACAGGCAATACCTGCTACCTTTGTCATGCCTTCAATTCTCCTTTAAAAAAGGAGTTAGACAGCACAATCAGGATATGTTGCTCTTCATAAAAATTGATAATAAAGGAAGATTTGCATGTGCGTCTCCCTTTAAGTGCTAAGCATTAATCCCCACTTTTATTTACAAGAGGAAAGAAAAAAAAAAGATTGACTGCAACCCAGCCTTCAAACCAAAGGAGCTGGAAGTGGGCCAATCATAGCTTGGCTGTAGGCAAATGGGTATCTGTAATGTCATCTTTCATCTCCTTGCCCAAACTGTACCTAAGGCTTGACTTCTGCCAGCGACTCAATTTTGGAACCTGTTCTGCAACCTCAAAGCGTCCTTTCAGATCTCTGACTAAGAAGCAACAGCAGCTTTGCTCATGTGAAGAGTGCCTTTCCCCTCTGCACTGAGTCGCCACTTCTGATCCATACATTTACAGAGCCAAGAGTTTAGTTTAGTTTAGTTTAGTTTAGTTTAGTTTAGTTTAGTTTAGTTTAGTTTAGTTTAGTTTAGTTTAGTTTAGTTTAGTTTAGTTTATTATATTTATATACCGCCCTTCTCCTGAGGGACTCAGGGCGGTGAACAGCCATGGTAAAAACAATATACAACAAAAATTAAAAACTTATTAAAATAATTCAATCATTGGCCGAATTTAAAACGCCCAACTAAAATCATTTTAAAACCCCTATCAAAACCCAATTTAAAATCCTTTATCCCATCAGACCAGCTTGCTGGAATAATAGGGTCTTCAGAGCACGACGGAAGGCGCGGAGGTCGGGGATCCTTCGTATGTCCGGGGGCAGTTCATTCCATAAGGCCGGGGCTCCCACAGAGAAGGCTCTCCCCCCGGGGGTTGCCAGCCTACATTGTTTGGCCGACGGCACCCTGAGGAGGCCCTCTCTATGGGAGCGTATTGGTCGGTGGGAGGCAATCGGTGGCAGAATGCGGTCCTGTAGATAACCAGGTCCTAAGCCATGGAGCGCTTTAAAGGTGGTAACCAACACTTGAAGAGGCTCCAGGATTGATGGCATCAACTACAGGCAACATTTAAGGCCAGAGGGGTTTGGGAATTAAGAATGAAAAAAAATGCTATTTTTGGGGAAGAGGAATAAAAGAAAAAGAGGATTCTAAGCAGCAATGACTGAAAATTTAATGAAGTTCAGAAAATAGGATTACTCAAATTTCTGCGATGTTCAGATATGATAAACTTGATATAGGCAAGTACTGCGGCACAAAACTGTAACAGCCGCAGCCAGTTCTGTTGCAACCAGAAGCTTGAAACCCAGTCCACCCAATGAACCATTCTCCAGCTTTCAACGTTAGAGATTCGTTTTAACATCCATTGCAAGTTCAAACTTCTATTATTCAACTGTGGACCCATTTGATCGATCGGTCGGTTGGTCAATTGACCAAGTGACAAGAGATTGGTATATTTGTTTATATCTGTAATTCTCTCCGAAACAAAATATTCTGATGGGCAGTTGGATTTCCATATAACCAGTGTTGGGATTCAGCCGGTTTGGGCCAGTTCGGGCGAACCGGTAGTTAAATTGCTGGCTGGCTCTGCCCCGCCCCTTCCAGGAGTTCCCATGTGCTCCATTTTGGCTCCCAGGTAAGTGCAGGGAGGCCAACTAGGCCCAAAATGGGGTGCAGGGGGGTGGCGCCCCCCCATGGCCCGTTTTTGTTCCCAGGGGGGTGCAGGAGGCCGAGTGCTGCCTGTCTCACCCTCTGGCCACACCCCAACCCAGCTGATCATTTTAGGGCAGACAACCGGTTGTTAAATTATAAAATCCCACCACTGCAACTAACCTCAAAAGAGCAGGGATTGGGAACCATTGACTGAAGAGGGTCCTGAGGTCACAAGCAAACACAAGACCTGAAACCTGCTAAATTGTGTTTTGGCACCTGCTGCTTGAGAGCTTCTTACCTATGTCAATGCACCTTTGTTTAGCTGTGTGTTGCCTGGAGTGCCAGTACTTCCAGTGCCTGAGCTGATCCTCCCGGCTTTTGTCCTCAGCAAATACAACCATGATGACACTCTGCAAAGAGGAGGAAAGAAAAAGGTGGGGAGGGGGGGAAGCAGAAAAGCTTAATTAACAGAATAGTTATATGGTGGGTGGGTATGCCCGTTTTTTGCTGAAGGGTGGACAGCTATTACCTAGGACTAGCAACTCTGGAGATTTATCTCTGCCCTCTATATCTGTGGGCTCTGAAGGGCAAGTGAAGTGAACTTTCCAAGTTTAGAAGAACAAGCTTCTCAGATTTGAGAACAACAGTGGCAGACACAAGGAATTAACCATGAAGGGTGCCCCAAAACCAGAGAAAAGCATCTATAATCCAAAACAGCAACACCTTTCTTTCAAAAATATCACAGGCTGAAAAATAAAGTTCTAGAGATAGACCTACAATGGCAGCAAATGTAAAAATCCTCAGACAATAACATAACACCATTTCAAGAAATCGTAACTTGGAATAGTTTAGGAAGCAGCATAATAATAAAATAAAGGAATATTCTTGTTAAATAGGCTGATAACATTCTGCCTTTCAATGGTACTTGAAGATGTTCCTTACGTTCTTCCAAAAGTAAGGAAGAACCCCTTATTTATTTGGGAAAATTAGAAATAAAACCTGCTCTTTGCAATGAGGATTACTAAGTATCACTGAGGAAGTCTGGTTCATTATAAGATCATAATAATCGGTTACATGCTTTTGCAAAAATCAAACCAGCCCAGCCACAAAATGTTGTCATTGCTCGTGATTTCATACTTTTTCATAGATAGGTGTTTTGATGTATGTGAATATTATTAATGAAGAAGGTAGTAATTATTTGTCAGCCTGATCTACCTAGCAACCACTATCAAGAGCATAAAGAAAGAATTGTTCACTCCTGGTCCAAAATCTACTGGGCTAATTTAGATTAACATTACAGTAAGAGCTTTCCAGACTGCAAGCAAAAAAGATATCTTTATATTCTAAGAAAAAACTTGCTAAAAAGAGGGGAAACAAGTTGATGGATCAGATCAAAGTCAATTGAGAACAGTTATGGACTATTTGTAGCCTTACGAATGATGGGTAGCCCATAAGAAGTTTGAGTCATCCACAAACAAATTATTTCCCCTCTTGTACAGCAGAAATGCTATTACCAGCCTTTGCCATTAGCTTCTCTCCTATACACTTTCTTTAATTGTAACTCACTCTAACTTTACTGATGGGTTGATGGATTCCTTCACCACCACTAATTTCCTTCAGTGTAATGGGATAAAATTGGCCCTTGTTTAGATAAGTCATCGTATTATCTCCTGGCTTCTGCCGAAGTGATTTTGAAGCTTCCAACGTATATTCAAAGTTGTTCCTGGAAAAATTCAGAACAGGAAGTTTTATAAACAACTTATTGCATGAAATCATCCAAACATAACAATCCCAATGTGCTAGATATTACAGCTGAAGACTCAATAGTGGGACTGACCATAAACGGCAGATATGTGAGAAATACAGGATTGGAAATTTAAGATGACATCACCAGGATCCACTCTTATAATTTTAGGAATGAGGCAGAGGATTTGCAGACTTTAAAAATGCCACCAGAAGTATCTAGAATTTGATACCCAGATTTAAAAATCTGATGTATCATGATTGCTCAACTGCTGTGAAGATGTTACACTCGCTAATCTGCACTTGGGTTACAGTATTTTATATTTGTGTAGAATGAGAAAAAACGCTGCACAGAATGTGATAAGAGTAAGATAATAACATTTATATAATGCTTTTGAAGCACCTTAATCGTTGTCTGATTAAATGAAACGTTCAACTCTCCTCCAATTTAGAGACACTGTGACTAAAGTGATGAAAAGAGTGCCTACATCCACTGATGTGTTTGTGGTAGAAGCATTATCTGATTCACAGCTCACTTTCTGTGGTACACCAAAAGAGCAATGAAATACACTTCCACAGACTCAATATTAATCCACCTGCTTTCCTTTGCGAGGCCACACTGCTTTACAATCCGCAATGCTAAACTTTTAAGTTTCAAGCCAAGGGCGGAAAAGTACCGGTACCTCATTTTACCTAAGCACATTCTTGTGTACGTGTTCTGATTCACGTGATATTTCCAAAGGGATTAGGGGCGGAATAGCCAAATCTCACCACTCGGGGATTCGGTCTTTCATTTCACAAAGCAGAACATGAGCAAGAGGACAGAGCAATTGTGAGGTGTGCCAAGACAAGCTTGCAAGAGCATCAGAATCCAGTTGTTGTGCAAGAACTAAATTTGCAGGGAAATATACTTACCCAGTAATGCTTTCAAACACATAGTCTTCAGAATTCACATTGGGCATCCGAAGATTCAGCTCAGAAGGGAAAAAAACCTGTAGGTGTTCATAAAGATTTCAGACAAACAGCCATTTTTAAATAGTACAACAACACTAAATTTATCACCAATAGACTATTTGCTGACACCCATAATTCAGATACAAAACAAGCTTAGTCTAGAACCAAGGTAACTCATGTATCACACAAACAATTTGCTCACATTCAAGGTGAGTGAGCCACGTCCTGTAAGGTGAGCCATGTTCTCTTGCTAGCAATTCCATACTGTACAGAAGTTGCTTTTGTTTTAAAATTAGAATTATATACCCATATACAACCTGAAAAAAAATCTTCTATTTCTAATCCACTGGACTGAAATTTCAGGTTTACATAAGAATTAAATAGGAACTTGATATCCATGTGCAGATTAGTGAGTACACTCAAAATCAGAGGGGAAAGGAGAAGGAATGTCATTGTTATTTATTCTCAGAGCTGGGGTTAGTCTCTGCTTTTAAGATGGTCAACATTCAAGTAGACAAAATTCTAAGATCTGCATTTTTAATCTTTTTCCAACATAATCTCATTATGTTTACTCAGAATCCATAGTGATTATGTTACATGAATGTCTATAGCAGAGTCTGGACCAGGGGTGAAATGCTCCCGGTTCGGACCGGATCGCCTGATCCGGTAGCGATGGAGGCGGGTGGTTCAGAGAACCAGTAGCAAAAATCCCTGCCTCCTCCCCATGCCCAGCTCAGCCGTGCAATCATCAGAGGCTTTTTTTCTTTTAAATAGCTCTGCCGATCCAAGCTGAGTTGCCTTGATCGGCAGAGGGTTTTTAACTCAGCTTGGATCGTCAGAGGCATTTAAAAGAAAAAAACTTTTCAGATCAGCTGATTTCAACTCAGCTGCCGATCAGGCAACTCAGCTGGGATTGTCAGAGCCATTTAAAAGAAAAGAAGTCTTTCGATCCAAGCTCTGACGATCCCAGCTGAGTTGCCTGATCGCAGAAGGTTTTTAAAAAAACTCTGACGATTAGGCAGCTCAGCTGGGATCGTCAGAGCCTTTTGAAAGCATTTTTTTTACCACCTCTTCGCCGAAGAGGTTGTAGAAAAAATGGTTTTAAAAGTAAAAAAAAAAAATGGCCATGCCTACCCAGTCATATTACTTCCCCCACCAAGCCATGTCCACAGAACCGGTAGTAACAAATTTTAGATTTCACCACTGGTCTGGACAATGAGCAGGGACAAAGGATGACATCTGTTACATCGAAGTTCTTATAAATATTCTCATCTATTATTTTGTTAACAAAAATTCGGTTACTTTTACTATTTTTATTATATGTATAGTCATAATTTGCAACTGTAAGAACTCATAATTTTCATAATTCTCTGGAAGGCCAATTGTCTACCCAAGATCACGTTCCAACATTATGTTGTACGGCTTTTCTTCATCACTACAGAAGACCCAGTTCTAGGCTAAGAACCCAATAAGCAAAAGATGCAGGTTACTTCTGTACCTCTTGCACACCTTCTTTAAAAGACTCTGAGAAGGTGGAATCAGGAGTACGTCGCTGGGAATTTTGAGGCTGGCTGTTGGTGCTAAACTGGTCAGTGTTGAGGCTCCGATCTAAAGCTACCACCCTCTCCGGCGCTTCTGGGTGATAGACATTTGGAGGAATGCCCACAGTGAAACTGTGGGACTGAGTTTCTGTCTTGATGGAATGGGTGGGCATAGATGCAATGGAGACAGTGACCGTAGTATCTGGGGTTGTCAGGTGGCCCCTCTTGTCAATGCCCATTTGGGAACTGTGTGGAAGGACAATATTCATAGGCATGTTTTTCAAGACTTGCACTCTGTTCTCCCCAGCAGAAATAAGTGACTGTTCCATCAGGTTTGGCATACTGTTCCTAAACAAACAAGAGAACTGATTGAGTGGTAGATTAAGCGTATGGCAGAAAGAATCAATTTCAAGAGGAGAGACGCTAATGCCGAAGCCTGTTTGATGTTACCTTTCCTCCGTGAATTATTCTCCTGTTGCTACCAATAAGCAAAAAACTAATCCAGACAACACATTGTTGGAAGAAAGACAATAGAAATACTAAGCACTGAGGGAAGATTTCTGACCCTTCCACTTTTGTTCTTTTTTATTTTCTTCAGACTAGAGATAAGGGGGCAAAACAGATGCATATAATCTTTCTTTCAGACTTAGTATTTTTGACTATTGGGATAAGTCCTTTGCCCTCTTTCACCAGTGACTATCTTTCAGTTCCTGGAATCTCTCAGAAATTCCTTAGCACCTACAGTTG
The DNA here is from genome assembly GCA_012654045.1 of Ptyas mucosa. Taxonomy (NCBI): domain Eukaryota; kingdom Metazoa; phylum Chordata; class Lepidosauria; order Squamata; family Colubridae; genus Ptyas; species Ptyas mucosa. The sequence goes on along the minus strand of WNWU01000017.1, from coordinate 16,139,036 downwards.
GTATGTCTAGCTTAAGGCTTTACACTAGCAGTTGTATTCACAAAATACACATTTTCATCAGAGACCAAGTATCTCAAGTAAAGACAGTGCAACTATAAATTAACAGCCAAACAGGCAAATCTTCTAATGATCGTATAGTCAAAGGCAGCAAGATCACATTGGATAATTAGTTATAAAAGCACCATCAGAGACTCCTAACAATTGAAAGGTTCAGGTTATAATTGAAAAAAATATCTAGCTATGAGAAATGCAACACTTTTCTTCCAGAAGGTTTGAGTCCCCTCAAATCTGAAGCTGAGAGAAAAGCCAGTGGCAGACTCTTCATTGCAACTACTTTTGATGAAATCACAGAATTCTGAGTTGTAAAGGAGAAACAATAATCATATCCCTGCCATTTTTCAAAATTAAGCTGCAGCATTTTCTATAGATCTGTAGTGATAATCTGGACAAAAATACAGATGGCTTTTGGGACACGCCTAGTGTTTGAATTTTCCAAGAATTTATTCTTTTTGACATACCCAAGTTTAGTCATATAAGCCAGACACTTCTGTATTTATGTTAATCTACCTATAGGAAGCTGAGAACAAGAGTGGACTTACATTTGTATTATATCTGGATAAACTCAAGCTTTAAACCACTTGATAAAGTCTCACTGGGTTCATATCTTGCACTTATTAAACCATAACTTGGTTGATTGGTTTTGCCATACAATAGTGTGATTTGCTAACACAATTATTGCAGCTAATTAATTTGTATAAGCTAAGATACTTTGATTTAATCAACAGCTGAGGGTAAACAAAATCTTGGTGTCAACTCACTATATAAAAAACCAAATCTTAATGTAGTTAAAAATTATTCCTTTCTTTAAAAAGGATCCTGGCTTAAAACAGGTATATACCCATTTCAAAACTGAATACTGAACCTTTTCCCATGATCTTGATCAGAATGGTCTACATCTGGTTTCACTGTAGAAGCTTTCCTTTCCCGGGGAACCTTGGAATATAAAATATATCAATTACTTTATTAAAAGAACAATAACTAAGCACAGTTTTTTAGGATATTAACAATTACCAGAATACACAGTATCACAAATACATTTTAAAAACATAAGTATTTGGCTTGGAGATACCAGCTAAAAACAATCAGTCTTGTTTCAAAGCTAACAACGTCAGAATTGTTTTATCAATCAAATAGGAAACTATGGCCAAGGCATTCTATTTGTTATATCTCCTATTTCAGTTTAACATTTGTTTTTAAGACATGATGCAAATATTGTAGTAATTCTACAGTCTAAAAAAAAATGAATGATGATCACAGCTTTAGTAAACATGAAGTAGATTATCTGTACTTTAGCAACATTTTTTTACAAAGCAATTTGCTTGTTAGCTCAGTATCCTCCAGCATGGAAATCTGCTGTATCAGCAGCACCTTTGCATCCAAACAATTTTGTCTGCTGAACACAAACCATATAAATGACAGTGGGAACACCCTCTTTAAGCAGCTGACTATTTGTCAAAAAGGCAAGAATGTTGTACAAAATGGCTTTAAGCACAACTTAGCAAATCAGAGGGGTGTGTATGTGTGCAGTGCTACATGAGTCAAGAAGCACTGGAAAAATACAGACTCAACTGTAGGCAATGCTTTGTTTGCTTGTAAGTCAATCATAAGCCACCTTGGAAAGCTATCATAATCAGAACATAGAATTTTCAGGGTTGGTCTACATAGTTCAGAAATTCTGTGTTGAAACTCCAGGTCCAATAGACTATTAAAAGATGATGATGGTGAGATGGTGATGGTGATGATGATATGATGATGACAATGATGGCTACATCACCAAATCCCCAAGGATTCTTGGCAGTTTACAGAGAAGACACATCAGAAACAATATGCATAATAATCATACATATACATAATAATGCATATACACTGCTTTGATTTAATATACAAATACTGTAAAATAAAATTTTCCAAACCAAACCAAAATGAAATACAGCCACAAATGCCTTTACAACAGCTCTCTTCAGTCTGACAGTTAGTTCTGAAGAGTGATCAGTACTCATACCTGTGTTGGGCTTATAACCCTAGGTAGGGAGGAGAGAAAAGTAAAGGTTTCCCTGTTCAGTCGTGTCCAACTCTAGAGTGCGTTGTTCAGTTATTTAGGTCTTAATAGTAACATGAGGCTGACAGAAACCCATACAGTTTACTGTGGCTAACCCCAGCGTAAAGAATGCGAATTAAATTCCAGCAGTCCCAAGTTCCAATGAGTTACCTTATAGTAGTCGTACAAGAGGCCCAAAGCAGCTGCGCTGTCCTCGTCCCCGTTGATGCTCATCATGGCTTTGGTAGCTGCTGTAAGGGGGTTTTCAAGGAAGGACTTCCAGGCTTCATCCTCACTAGTGTACGGTCGCCTTTGGGAATAGAGGGTTTCATTCTGAAGAACCAAGACAGGCCTTTTGCTTGAGAGAGAGAGAGAGAGAGAGAGAAAGAGAGAGAGACTGAACAAAGTACAATTGCAAAGGAGCTGAACACAAACTTTGATTGGCATCCAGAAGGTAAAGTACTTCCACCACCCATTAAAGTTGTGTGTGTCAGACTACAGTGTCCTTGCTGCAGGGGTGAAATCCAGCAGGTTCTGACAGGTTCTGGAGAACCAGTAGCGGAAATTTGGAGTAGTTCGGAGAACCAGCAAATACCATCTCTGGCTGGCCCCAGAGTGGGGTGGGAATGGAGATTTTGCAATATCCTTCCCCCAGGAGTGGGGAGGGAATGGAGATTTTGCAGTATCCTTCCCCTGCCACGCCCACCAAGCCACACCACGTCCACCAAGCCACACCCATAGAACCGGTAGTAAAAAAAATTGCCTTGCTGCCACTGACCACATTTAACATGAATCTAGGAGTTGTAGGTTGTCTTACATACTAAGCCATAATGGTCAGATTCAAACTTATTCAAAACAAACCACATTATGATTTAGGATGAAATGTTGGATGACAATCTTAAGGGTACCCATTATCTGACCCATCATCGTTAACTGGCATAGTCTGACTTGATTCACAACTCAAAGCTCACAAATAAACACAACATTTTGTAAGCTGTGCATATCTTGCATATTCAATTAATAGCTTACACCTTGGCCAGGCTCAATTCATTCTGCAGCAAAGGGCCACCACATACAAACAAAGACACTCACAGAGTGTTTCCCAGCTATGAAATTTTACGTTCAACTTTATTATTATACAATGCACAGTATTACTAGCCCAATTCTATTTTTTTAGGAATCCAAGGAGGCAAAATATTTTCATTTTTATTAAACTTCGGAAATTATACACAGTGACTTAGGAATGTTGATCCCATTCATTTTCCAATGTTCTTCTGGGGCCATGAAACTGTAACTTTCACATGCACTGGAATTTCAGTATTCCCCATCAGCCTGGCCAGCCAAAATTTGGAGAGAGTTTAGAATATTGGAGGGATATATAACCTGTTGTAAGATCAAAAATCGATTTGGTCTTGGAATGAGCCACCAATGAATATCAAATTGGGCCATGACAGAAAGAGAAATTTAATGTCATGATTTAGGTGTGATGCAGTTAGCATGATTATCACCATTATAGTTCATCATTTTCCACTTTGGCCTATTACAATTTCAAATTCGGTGACAATTTCTGGAGCAATTCTGCTTACTGTACTCAAATGAGAAGGTCAGACAGCCCTAGGACCCTCCTTGCACATCTCTAACTTAGATATTTCTTATTTGCTTTAAGGATGTACAGTAAGGACCTGCTGGTATCTGCCTGACATCAAATCAGATAATTAGTCAAGAGTCCTCCCAGTCATACCTGAGGATTTGAGCTACAGGTAGATAACAGGTATAAAACCTAGCTGGAATTTAATATGTAAAAGACATTTGTTTTCACACTAAATTATTATCTCCCATTAAGTTTAAAACTTAAAGTCAACATATTTATAGAAAAAGCTTCAGAGGAGTTAATTTTTGTAGAACAAGTAATGCAAACTTGAAAAGCAAAAGGCAAACACACAAACCTCTATTTTAAAAATATCAACTTGATTTCTGTTTTTTGGATAGAGTCTCAAAGCTTTCTCTCATCTAGTGAGCTAGAACAGAGGCCCCCAACCTTTGGGGCACCAGGAACCGATTCCATGGAGAAAGATTTTTCTGACGACCAGAGGGGAGGTAGTTTTGCATGGTGTCTGCATCCCACGGATGGAGCTTTGCTTGTTTCCGTGGACCGGTGCCAGTCCAAAGACTGGGGGTTGGGGACCCCTGAGCTAGAACACAGCAATTCAGAGCTACCTGTAGCCTCACCTGTGCTGGATACAGTCAAAATCTCCTCTAGCCAACAATCTTACCCCTATCAATTCAACCAGTGTAGAAAACAGTGTAAAAGGCAACACCAATATGACCATTTTTGCCCTTAGAATCCACATTTTGGGTCCAATTCAAGTGAGACTTTCCATTTCTGGTGACTCAGATGGATTAAACTCAGTGGTCTGTCTATTTCTTATTTCAGCATGCACACTTATTTATCTATTTATTTGATTTCTATAGCTATCCAGAATCAAGTTGGGTATAGAAATCGAATCAATGAATAAACAAACAAACAACATGCGTAGAAGGAAACTTGCATAGAGTAATGCCCACTATCTAAAAGGCTTTCTTTGGCCTAGTAAATGTGTTAAAAATATTCAACACATTTTTAGGTTTCTAAAATGATGTTTATCCAATATCTGCTTTGTCCCTATAGATGAGATAATGCTGCTTGAGCTGGCTTTAAACCAGTTAAAACACAGTTTGTCCTTGAGTATGTACAAGATTTAGTTAACACTTAAGACAGAATCAAGAGTTTTGCTTCATACTGTATATTTCTTGAAGGGCTGGAACCACATGTAAACATAAGATACTATCAGTCCTTGAAGCAAAAGTAGCAGAAACCTACAAAGGACACTCTTTTTTGTCAAGCACTAATGTTGGGACCTATAATTTCCACAATACCAAACCAATAGTTCCCAAATATCTAAATGCTACCTGGCTGGAGAAAATGGATATCACTCTTCATCACACATGTCCTTTTTTTAAGAAAGCATAAAATGTGGCCCAGATGATATAATTGTTGGTTTCATAATTCACTGAATAACCATTTCCACAAAGTACTCATACTGGATTCTACATCAACTTGTAGAGTAATAGTATCAAGAGGAATACCACAAGTCTCCAGCTGTCCAAACTTGATATTAACGACCTGTACCCAGATGATTAGCGAATTTTCAGATGGCCCAACCTAGAAGGGATTAACAATTTAGAAGAGGAAGAGAAAAGACCTAGTCAGACTTGAACAATGGGCCAAAACAAACAAGACAAAACTTAATTGGGAGATTTGTGAAATCCTAAAGCTAAGAAGTGAAACAAAAGGGTATAAGTATAGGATGGGGAGCACCTGGCTTGGTAGTAGTATATTTGAAAAATATCTGGATGTTCTCAAGAAGATCATAAGTTGAACATGAGCCAATAGTTGTAATGAGGTTGTGAGGAGAACAAATGCTATTTTGGACTATATTAACACAGAGTCCAGAAACAGAGCACAGAGCACAGGAAGAAATTGTCCCAATCTGCTCTGCTCTGCTTTGCTTAGATAACATTGGAATAGCATGTTGTTCTTGGCACTGCGGTCTAAAAAGGACATCAATAAATGAGGGAATTTAGAACAGGGCAACTAAAATGGTGAGAGGACGGGAAATCAAGTTCTGCAAGGAACTACATATGTTTGTCTGCAGAAGAGAAGTCTGAGGGGACATATGACAGTAGACTTCAGGTTGACATACTGAGGAAGAAGTAGAATTGTCACGGTTGACCTGGCAGCAATGTTCTGAACCAATGGCTTGAACCACACAGATTCAGGCTATATATTAGGAGACGTTTCCAGCCAGTAAAAGCGGCCAGCCAGCAGAATTTATTATCTGGGGTGGAAGCACTGGTGGGATTCAAGTAATTCAAAAACCAGTTCTGTGCCCTAATGATTTCTTCCAACAACCAGTTTGCCAAACTGTTCAGAAAGTTAACAACCGGTTCTCCCGAAGTGGTGTGAACTGGTTGAATCCCACCACTGGGAGAAAGCCAGTAGTCATCTGCACTGCTCCATAGGGCAATCGTGTGGGATTTCACACAGGATATACCGTACTTTTCTCCCACATTACTTACATAGTATTTTCATGAAAATTCTCAGCAGGGATATCTAAAAAACTGAGGCACGGTGTAATATTTACTATTCTATTTCAGCAAATCCCAAATGAAACAATGGATTAAATTGTATTTTAAATCACTGGCCAGATGGATTAAGCCAAATTATATAACCTGGTGAAAGGTATACAGCCTAAGGGGCACTTTGGGATTTATCACCATTCCTGAAAGTCCAAATAATGCCTGTCAAGCAATATATTTTTCCCACCTTCACCTGATTTACCATCTGTACACTCTTCTGAAAAAGGATTTGTCCTATTAAAAATCCACATGAAAGAGCTGAGATGTTTTATTCAGTCCATTTAGTTGTGAACAGTTACTGTCTTCAAAATCCATGTTTTACAAGTCCTAAAGTAGCTAAAAATTTAATTCCATGATGAAAATCTAAGTTCTAGTGGTTACTTTTAAAATCCTAGTCAGACTATGCAGAGATCTGGCTTTGAAAGGTGACTTGGAATGTGTGTGGGTGTGCACGTTAGGCCAGTCAGCATTTCCTTAAATCAAAAGCATATTTTCCTGGGATTGTATGTCTGCCACTGTGTATGCCCATGGAAAGAGACAGTTTCTTTAAGTAGCTGCTGACAGGTGCAATGTGTATTCCAAATCACCTTTTCTCCTTTAAATTAGCATAGCTCTAAATCCTTTATTATGTGGGACCATGACATTATCCATTCTCCTTTCTACTACATCATCCTGTCTGGACATCTATTTGTTTTATGAGTCACATCAAATATATTGAAATGGTGTCTTCGTTGGCTGAAATTACACTGGCATCACCAAGAACAAATTTTCTCTAATGGCAGAAAGGATAATCTAAAAATAGGGTGTATTTTAAGCAGACTCACTGACCAGTTGTTAGCAACTGAAAACATCAGACAAGATCTTGATTCCGCAGGGTAAATGCAGTTGTTGCTTTCCGTCCTCTTTCTCTACTAATTCCTTTGCCCGCCTTAATCTATTATATGGCCAAATTAAAATTCTACTTGCTTCAGAAGTCAAGGCAGGTCCATCATTTACAGGTTGTTCTGCTATATTTAATGGAACAGTTAAGATTACCCAGTTGGTTTTTGATGTCCTTCATCTGGAAGCTCTGCCCATACAGTCACCAAGGATTCCCAAAATGTGTGAGAAGTTCTGTGCAACACTTTCTACTTAATTCCCTCCCTTATCCTCTAACAAAGAGCCATGAATAATATGCGTGATTTCTCTAGCAGATTAAAGCTGCCCTCATCTACATAACAACCACCCAGTGATTAGTAGATGTTGCATCAAGATTATGCTCCTGCCCGAAGTCTCCTATCTTCCTATGCGAGCTGTTGCCATTTAATAATAAATTTAGGATTAATTCAGTCCAAACAGTACAATTTTAACTGTACAGTTTTATTATTCCTATTACTTCAACAAGAAAGTCATCCATCTCCAAAAGACACCTGCATTATGACACATTTTGATGGACACTAGTCTGCCAAATAGGTATAGTCAAAAATGTATTTTAAGTACAAAGTCTTTTATTTAAGAATTGTCCAACACCATCTGTAAAGTTACTATTGGCTGAGAGCACAGATATTCACTTACCAGTATATGGTTTAATAGTTTAAATTAAACAAAACATGTCCAAAAGGTGCCTTTTCAAGAGGCAACAAAGTCTAGTTGCCTTTTGAAAAAGCACTTTTGGGACATCCATGACCTGGATGACTGAGAATCTCCATAGACACTTAAACAAAACATGGTTTGTTTAATGAACAACAGCTGAAGAGGTGGGAGAATATACACCGTACTAAGCAGCTCCTATTGTGGTTTAGTGAAATAGGTGAAGCACAATCTGTGTAGCATATGGAAGAGCACGCCAAGGTATTTAATATACCAATGAAGTGTTTTCCTGCTGTTGGAAGACTAGGAAGAGCTGTAAAAGGTTCTATTAGGGGAGATTCTACCAAAAGCCACCTCAGTTTTCATGAGGTGTTTGAGTTTTGAGGTCCTTCACCTCTTTTCCAACTACTTCTGCTTAAGGTAGAACAAATTTCATCCAACACCTCAGTTGGAATTAGGATTTGGATGTGAATTCAGCTAAGTGGTTTCCTACAGTAGTGATTTAAAAGTTTGTGAACTTTTGCAAGTTCAATATTTCTGCATAATATGATATAAAGCAGTGATTCTCAACCTTTTCTTCAACACGGACCCCCTTTAAATATGTTTTGTGGCCATGAACCATGGCCACAGACCCCCAAGATTTAACTCAAGATTTAAATCATAACATTTCTTCAAGCCTTTATGGGCCCCTGTGATAACATTGTGCCCCCCCCCCCCCCCCCTGGGGTCCATGGATTACAGGCTGAGAGCCACTGACCTAAAAGATAATCTGTTCTCCACACAATTCCCAAAACTAGCTAAAGACAACCCAATTAAACAAACGAGTCAAGAGGTTTGTACTTATTCATTTCTGGGTAAATTATGATGATATTTGACACAGCCATAAGATGGCCTAGTAGCAGGGAAAATTATGAGATGGTATTTTTTTCCTAAAAATAATGGCCTGTAATTTGGTCTCATCTGGCAGACCCCCAAATTATACTATTGCTAATATATAAAAAAGGCAAACTCATTCTCATTGCATCATCCCCAAATAAAATCCTCAAATGCCTTAAAGCTAAGCTAGCTCTGTTAAAAAGGGGTATAGAAAGAATTATCTCTAGAACTATCAACAAAGCCCAGGGTCTGGCAGTAACTCAATCTCTGAATAAAACAGCAGGTTCTTTTAGGAAAATGAGACCATGTTTTCTTTAAAAAAGCCCTCAAAATGTGTATATTTTTGACAGCTGTCCTGTGTCAAGTTTTACGTTCTGAGGAGTCGACTGGCAGAGTGAACTAGCCATACAATACTAAAAAGCATTTGGCAAGATCTGCAAATAAGTCTTCTATTGTGCTTGTAATTACTTCATAAGTACCAGTTTGTTTTCTGCTTCAATAATTTGCAAAAAAAAAAAGATAGCAAAACATTACAGCAGTAATGCATTACAGGGATAAAGTAGTTTTAATACAGAGGTTCTTCAGATGATAAACTGTTAGGACTTTTTTTGGAGTCATGCTTACAGAATACAGAGTACGGAACTACCGTATGTCTTTCCCAGTACATAGTGAAATACAGTTCACTATGTTCTGGGAAAAATATAGTGAACCGAAGTAAAAGCAGAGCCAGTGACTACCATGGAACAAAGAGCCAGCAAATAGCCTTTCGTAATTCCTCCCTGAACAAGAGGAGGACTTGAGATTGCCCACAAGTGCTCCATTCAATTCCTCCTCATGAGGAGATTGAAAGACAGGGGTCTCTGGTGGATTTAGAGCTCCGGGAAAGGAGCAGTGGTGGGATTCAAATAATTTAACAACCGGTTCTCTGCCCTAATGATTTCTTTCAACAACCAGTTCACCAAACTGCTCAGAAAGTTAACAACCGGTTCTCCCGAAGTGGTGCGAATTGGCTGAATCCCACCACTGGAAAGGAGAGAATAGCCATCTTGCTCAAACTGCAGTTGGTATCTTTGAAAGGACACAAAATTCACATATTTCCTTTTCTAATCATTTTTGGAAATTGTTAAGTGCTTTGCAGCTGTTAGGAACCTTTGGTTCAACAAGTTTTACAGCGCCAAATGAGTTTCCTTCAAATCTTAGTGAAAGAAGTTTTAAATACAAGTTTAAAGACTTATATGGATGTTCAGGGAACAATTTTAAAAGAATCAATGGTCACACCTCCTTGATCAGAGCTCTGTAGAGCTAGAACAGCCAAAGAAGAAACATATTTAAGAGTTTTTTTTAATTTTAAAATTTAATGCAATTAAAAGCTCAGAACATTCTTGTTCCTTCTTTTGCCTACCAAAAAGCTTTAGCCCACCAGAGAGTTTCATGCACCAATCAATTATGTCCATTTCACTTTGGCTGTCTAGTATTTTTCCCTCCCACCTAATGAGTATGGATTAGGATTATTAATTGATGATTGACAGTTCTTCTATGAATTTATGTACCCACATAATCATAACATGAATACCTCACCAATCAATTATCTCTGCGGTGGGTTTTAGACATATTTTAACACTAGGGATGGGGGGAAAGGAACAGGTTCCACTCGGAATATAAATAATGGCAGATAGCCATTTGAAACTTCAATCTCCCCCAATGAACACTGGGAACAAAAAAACTTTAAAAGATTGAGAGAACAAAGAGCCAAATACAGAGGAGTTTGCCAAACAAAAGACTGTTTAATTTGATGGTTTGATAAAGCAATCTCTGAGAGTTTTAGGGTTTTGCAAATGTATCGTAAATCACATTTGCAAAACCCTGAAAAAGCAAATAGCTTTGATTGTCTGGTCTACTGAAAAATAACCGTGCAATTCCAGGACCAGTTTCTAAATTCTGCTTTGGAAAAGGACTACATAGAGAAGTGGTATTTCAGTAATAATAAATCCAAATATATTGGTTTCACAAATGTGTATATGAGAAGAGGCATTTACAAATTGTGCACACTTATTAAACCTTGACAAAGAGCACAGTTGGATTTGATCTTTAAAAACAACTTGGCAATATACACGAATTATGTCAAGTCTCCTCTGCAATGTCTTTTAGTAAAGAAAACAAACGGAGCACCCTTAAAGGCAATAATTAAAAAGTATGATTAATAGAAGATACTCTCCTTCTCTTATGCTGGAATATCATTCTAATGTTTTACAATTTTATAGCACAGCAGTTTTCCCAGTGATTTAATTACTATCACTGGAAAATGTAGTCATTACAAAACGAATTCCAGGATTCAGCATAACTGCTCTAGTTTTAGACAAAAATCATTGGAGGTGACTTCAGCAATATCTACAAACTACAGGGTAAACCATATACACCCTGAACTTGTTTCTTTACACAAACTAGTATGTTTCATTACCCAAACTAGTACTGATGATATTACCTAGTTTGGGTAATGAAACATCTGCAGAAAAAAATAAAATAAACCAAGCTCAGAGAGCACTATGGAGCCCTAATTTCAACAAATTTTCTCCTTTATTGGTAAACCATATACAATCACAATGGGAGCCACTTTAGGTATGGATGAGTAAAACTACTGTATAGCACCAAAGGGAAACAAGTACCTTGTCTTAGCTAAATCTGCAGGAAACTCTCCTCCAATTCTAGAAGTCAAATTTGCTCTTATCATAAGAAGTATTATCCATACTACCAGGCAACATTGCACTAGAACAGGAAACTTTTACAGTGACTGTCCTCCAATTCTCAACAATCCTACATGATAGCATATAGACAAGTAGTTGAATGCAACTAAAGGTCCTCTTACAAAGACACACATGCATATATGTTGCATCGACAGCTCAATAAAGTCCATGTTGCAAAGTAGGAAGACAAGAGGATGCCAGAATCCGCACAGATTCAATTTTGGAGCAGCAATACACTCTCAAAATTCTTGCATGTCCAGATGGCTATTGAAGCACCAAATTAGATTTAGAACTTGGGAGCCCAAAGAATAACAGCATTCTATCTGCAGCAGTGTTCTGTCCCCAGAGCCAGGACAAGCAACGATGCATTCTCAAAAGGTGTCTCTATAAATATTGTATATATAATCCTAGCCAAAGATCTAATAAGCTTCTCTATGAACCTGCCTTTAATAAAGTTCCCTTCCAAGAAGAGGTAGCCTTCTATCTTTATCATGGAACACATAATTAAAAGAAATTTTTAAAAAGTTTTCTCGCCATATACTAGCTAGAAATTAAGCAAAATTATTAAAGGGGCTCTTAAGTCTACTTTGCATGCAATCAGCCCAAAAAGCTAATCCTCGAACTTACATAGCCATTCTTTTATCTCAGATAATAAAGGCAGAAACACTTGAAAAAAGACACATCAGAGTCACCACACATAAAATAAAGTCCAGGCTAGATAAGATTACCTATCATTTTATATGTTTTACCCACTCACATATAAGGTCATTTTAAAAATGTCTACAAAAAGAGCAAATTACCTGGATAAATCCACCTTCCCTAGAGAGTGACTTTCATAAAAATCCATTAGTGTTTTTTTCCCCCCTTCTTCTTCAACAAGGCATCAAAGAGGTGGTTCTTTGATATCCACGGAATAAGCCTGCACATCAGGGCCTACTGGAACCTCAGTCTCAAAGCTCAGCAAAATCTTAAATCAACAGCATTCAAAGCAATTAACACCAAAGTAATGATGCCCCAGTTAAGGCAGCTCTCTCATTGCCCAGCCCTTGTCCTCATCTTCAAAGAAGAAGGAGAAAAAAAAATATATGTACAGCCCTTCATTAAGTTTCTGCTCTAGATAAATCAGTCAAAGGGACAGCCCTGGGCAAGGCGAAGGGTTGCACTGGAGCCACCTCCATGGACATTACTTTTTTTCTCCTCCTTTTTGGAAGGTGGAGACCTTAAGCTCCTCCTGAGATACAAGTGATTATTCATCACACTCAACATTTAAAGAGGCAGCGGTGGAGAAGATGTGGGGAGGGGGGAATGACAAACCACTCAGCATGGGTGTCAAGTTTCAAAGGCAAGCTCTTCTCAGTCACGACTTCAGGTGGAAAGAGCCACGCAAAATCCAAAAAAGCACTACTCGACTGCTTTGACCAAGTCAATCCAGAACATTAGAAGGCAGAGAATCAAAAGAATGCCACTTCATTCCAAGCCTCCCTCCTGTCTCTTCTGCCTTGGGGACACAGTCCCAGGCAGTGCTTTCACACGCACGGCGGAATTCGTTTGCAAATTCAATCCGGATCTAGGCAAAGTTGAACACCTGTTTCCCACATCGGAGTCCACTTAAGCCCGCTGCCCTTAACGCTCTCTCTTCCTTGTTTAATCTCAAAACGGGCTGGAGTGTTTATCCTTAGCTGGATTATTTCTTAACAGTGATCAGGTGGACTAACATCAATAGAACAAGCACACACACACACACATATACACCCCACTCGTTCAGCCGGCAATCTCTTACACGCGCGACCCTGCCGGGCAGGACTTGCTCCCTGAGCAAACTGGCGCGGACTCCCGACTTCAAATTTCGATCGCTCGATCGCCCACGTTCGTTCGAACTCCTCGGACAGGCGCCCTCCAGTAGGATCTCAATTCTGAAGGGTTACCCAGTGGCTATGTATTAATGGGGCTTGTTGTCCGACGCTGAGGGAAGAAGGCCCTAGTTAAGGGACGCCCATTCCAGAAAGCCACCCATACAACCCGATTTCTGGGAAACGAGCCACGAAGAATCGATGCACCACCGCCCGCCACTGGAAATATTTGGGAGAGGCAACGCGCGGGGATGTAGGGTGTGTAAAAATGTAAGCTGGGACCCGAACTAATACAGGGGGTAGGCGCAGGTGTAAACTTCACCTCCACACAGACGGGCTAGATTATGGTCGCGTTTGGGATCGTTTCGGGTATCAAATCTGTTCGCCTGTAAATTGCACACGCACACACACTTAATCCGGGTCGACGGCTTTCTTTACCGTATAACGCGCTTCTAATAGCTCAATCTTAAACCAGAGAAGCAGACGGGGCGAGGAGGACCCGGCGCGGCTTCTTGCCCCCCCCCCTCATCCTCCTCCCCCACCTTCAAAAGACTCCGATCGCTTCGCCCCCTCCACCATTAGTAGCCAGCAAGAATAGCCTGAAAAAAGTGACAAAAATCCCACGGGAGGAGGGGGCGGAGTGTGGGTTGGGGGTAGGCACACCGGTCCAACCTGCCCAGACTCACCCCCTTTTTCCTCTCCTTCCAGTCTACCCAGCTCGATCACTTACTTGTCGTATTCTTGTGTCATGTCTGGCAGTCAGTGGGTGGCAGAACTGGCCTGGCTGGTTGGGACGGGAACTTGCCGCGGCCCAGGCGAGTTAGGGAGGGGATGAGGAAGAGCAAAGAAGAGCAGCGAGAGAAAGATCGTACGCAGATCGCCGCACAAACGGGTTTTGTCGGCTTTTCTCGCTCGCTCAGGTGGCTCCCGGCAGGCGCAGGTGGATTCGCAACTGCGCCTCGCTTCCCATTGGCTGGAGCCGAGAGGCTGGTGCCCGGTGGGATGGAACGACAGCGGAGCAACGCCCCCAGCGGCACGCCCGATTGGAGGATTGCCGCGGAGAGGGCGGGGCCGAGAGGGTGTTTGCCGCGTTCTAAATGGAACGTTGGGGTTTGGTGTGTATTCCCCCGTTGCGCTGCGCTGGCAGAGGATCGCCCTCGGATCCCACGGGAGGTTCTGTCAACGTAGCGTTGTTGTGACGCAGCTTCTCCGGCGTGGTTCAGGCTCCCCTCGAACCTCCTCGGTGCTGTCAAGAAGAAGAAAGGGCCAAATTATGTAAACGCTCCCCCTCCCCTCCCCGCGGAGTTGAGAGAGAGAGAGAGAGAGAGAGAGAGAGAGAGAGAGACGCCGTGGTTGCGTTATTGAAATCCTGGCTGTGGTTGAGAGACGCAAGATCGGAATGAGGATTTAAAGCGTATCTTAAGTGTGTCACTGACGGTGATTCCGACGGGCGGGGCTGGGGATTTCTGCGTCCGTGTGTTTGTTTCACTTGCCGGAACTAAATCCAAACCTGTTCCCCGATTTCACTTTCATGGAGAATGCGGACGCATTCTATTGATATTGAAATTTCCACTTGCTGCCTTTCTGATAGAGGTATCTTTGAAACGCGGCTCAAATATCTCGAAGAAGGGTGTCTACAATCTATATTCTGAGTAATTTTTTTTTTATTCCGGGGGGAAAAAAACCCAACAATGCGACGCAAAATAAACATCAACCTGAAAGATGCATATCCAGCAATAGAGCTTTATGCAAATAGTTGCCTAATTTTAAAAAAATACACCAGACGGTAGATGCGTGTCTACCAAAGTGTTCCCGAACCGAGATGCTGCTATACACTTTTGATTTGCCTTCCAATTTTCTGAGGACTGAGACTAGGCCTTATGTGATGATCTCTGAAGGCAGGTTCCTGTTAGTAGACACTCTGTAAACAAAACGCTTCATCATACAGATTTCTCTCCTAACCACCCAGTAAAATGGATTGGATAAAGTGACTTGCCCAAGGCAAATATCTTGATAAAAGGTGGTTTTTGAATTTAGGTATTTGTTTTATCTCTACATTTCCTAGTAATGTAATACGACATTGAAATATGGGTAAGATCAGTCATTAACGAAGGATGAAGATTATCAGCAAAACATAAAAAGTCACCACCCTTTGAAAAGATAATTAGACATTTTCGTTTTGTTTCTTGTATATTGACATACTAGAGTCTTGTTTATCAACTCCATTTCCCCATAATTTAGAGTTACATTATCAGGCCTCCATAATTACATATTTAACATTTGTAACATTTACATTGACAGAGGAAACATTTAATATTCAAATCACATATAAAAAAAAGTTCAAATATTTAATAATAAAATCAGCAAACGTTACACTCCAATAGTAGAACGGTAATAATGGAGGGATCAAATAGAAGTTTGAGGGGTAATTGTGAAACATTGTGCAACATTGCAAAATGGCATGGGGGGAATTTGGTTGTGTAACATAAATTGATAGTGAAAACAAGACAAGGTATAAAAAAGTGAATTGATCATTTGGAGATCCCAGTACAAAAGAAAGTCTTTAGTAACCAATTTTGAGAAAAACATATATTTGTTTTGATTATATGATTTAAACATAAGTCCATCAATGTATAGACAGGGCAAAGGAATGACTAGAATTCTAAGAACATAATTTATTCATTTGTTCACAATGAAAGATTGAATTAGTGAACGGTACAATGATGGGGAGAGAATCTAAATGTGGCGTAGATAATTTCTTGCTAATGTCAAGAGAGGATTTCAGGAAACAAAAAAGTACATGGAAGAAAAATGAAAGAAATTAGCATACAGAGTTGAGGGAAGAGAAAATATTGCCTTGGATAGTACAGTGGTCTAAAGCCCTGTTATTAATGTTAGGATTCTATATGGTGTATATAATGTTAGAACCAATTGTCCAGGCAATATATGTATACTGTAACTTTAAACTGTAAATGTTACCTTCTTGCTGAGTCATGCTGTAATGGGATAATGACTAGTTGGAAGTATATTTAAACGAAGTATTGTAACCTGGTCAGTTGCTGCTGCTGCTATGAACTGCTATTGTGACTGAACTGCTATGAACTGCTATTGTGAAGGAGTTGCTATCTGTTGATGGATCTGCTACCATCGTGGTTTGTTAACCAGAGTGAGTTGTTTGGACTGATTTACTGGACTGATTTATTGGTGAAGACTTGGGATTTGTTTATGACTACGCTACTGCTTTTTCCTATGATAAAGTACACTTTTGCTAAACCAGTTTTCTTATTCATTGCTCTCAACGTTTCCTTGTGCAGTTACTCTGCTGGTTGGTCAAACAACATCAATATCCTTAACAATTAACATCAGCTGCCTGCAATTATTGCAGGTTCGAATCTCACCAAGGCTCAAGGTTGACTCAGCCTTCCATCCTTTCTAAGGTAGGTAAATTGAGGACCCAGTTTGTGGGGGCAATAAGCTGACTTTGTATAAATATACAAAAAGTATGAAGGCTATTGCTTAGCGCATTGTAAGCCGCCCTGAGTCTCCGGAGAAGGGCGGCATATAAATCACATTTTTTTAAAAAAAATGAATCCTATATGAAAAAAATATTACAAGACAGGTGACTCTCACCACAGGATGAATGGAAGGGGATACAAGGAAAGAGAATTTGGAGGTATTTGAGTCAATGAAAAGTACTGTACATCACAGAGTGCATAGAAGTGTGAAGAGCTGCAAGTAAGATCTCAACTTATGACACAGTTAGGACCAGAATTTCTGTTATAAATCAGTGCAGTTGTAAAGGGAATCATCATGTGACCAGACCTGGTTTTACATCCAGTTTTAATGCAGTTGTTAAGCAAATCTAATTTCCCCAATTAATTTGCTTGTCAGAAGCCAGCTGAGAATGTCACAGATCACAATCAAGTGTCACTGGGATGCCGCAACCATTATAAATCTTGAGCTGATTGCCAAGTGCCCAAATTGTGAACATATGACTGCAGGAGAGGTGCAACAATCTTAACTTCAAGGATAGTGTGTAAGTCACTTTTTCCAAGGCTGTCATAACTTCAAGCTGTCATTAAACGAATGGTCGTAAGTCCAGGACTACCTGCACATTAATAGGAAGTATGGGGAAATAATTGCTTAAAGGAATGATGATTTGAAAGTAGCTGTGGAGGAGAAAACATGCGCAGAAATGAGGCCAAAATAAAGATGCTGTCTGATGAAGAGAAAAAGATGGTTGCAAAGAATGTAATAAAACAAGGAACTCTGGAAATCTAGAGAAGCAAAATAAAAATGAAGAATGATTTTGACTGCTTTATCTTAATAAAAGGTTTATTAAATACATGAATGTTAAAACAACCAAGTGCTAGTCAAAAGATAATGGACAACAACTAAAATGGCTGGGCAGAGGAGTCTGTGTCTATCCACTGTATTATATAGAAGTGAGGACTGGGTGTGTCAAGAAAAAAAAATAAGTGGAATGAAGTGGGATTGTTAAGTAGTGGGTGTGGTGAAATGAGGAGAGACCAGGAAAAATGAGGGAGATGAATTAATGTGGATTGAATTAACAATGGCCAAGTCGGGCTGGTGAAACCACTGGCGTGATTTGATTCGATTGACAAAAGGAGCATCGGATTTCCAATCTTTCGAATGAAAGAAAAATTAATGGGAGAGGAGGAAGGAACAAAAATCAGGGTTGATGGAGTTTGTGAGTTGGTTGAAAGGATAGAAGTCTAAAGAACAAAACTCAATGTATGAAGAACTGTACGAACGATGTCTGGAAAAAAGGAGAGAGAGAGGTGAAGAGATACAGTGACCCCAGACTAGTTCAAAATTACAGACCAATCTCATTATGTTGTGTCACCTGGAAAGTCATGGAATCAATCAAAAACCAATACATTATCCTCCACTTAGAGACAAACAACCTATTCTCCAACAAGCAGTCTGGTTTCAGAAAAAAAATGTCCTGCAATCTGCAACTCTTACACTTCAAAAACATATGGATTACACAACTCAACCGGGGTAAAGCAATAGACACAATTTACATAGACTTCTGTAAAGCCCAATCCCATTCAGTGGTACATGACAAACTACTTCTAAAACTCAAATCTTATGGCATTTCCGGATCCCTGCATAAATGGATAGCTGCATTCCTGTCAAATAGACAACAGGTAGTCAAATTAGGGATCGCCCTATCAAACCTTGTACCTGGTAACAGTGCTGTCCCCCAAGGCAGCGTTCTAGGACTCACACTCTTTATACTTTACATAAATGACCATTGCAATAATATTATAAGCAACTGCATTCTCTTTGCTGACGATGTAAAATTATTCAACACCACCAACAATGCTGCTACCCTACAAAGAGACCTTAACTATATGTCAGATGGTTCAAACAATTGCCAACTCAAAATATCAACCAACAAATGATCTGTCTTACACATTGGCAAAAAAAATTCAGAAGATAAAATACAAGCTGGGTGGAAACTACCTTGTAGACGACCTTTATTCTGTCAAGGACCTTGGAGTACTCATGTTGTGACCCAGGCCCACGTAGTTAATATTAAATGCAAAACAGTTCCAAAAACAAACAGATTTTATTAAAACAGCTGAGAATTAACTCATTCTCATCTTATTCCAAATTAAATGAAAGCAAAGTTCTCAAAACACCTTCAGTTTATCTCTGACCTTGGGATAATTAGGCAAACTGCCAAAGGCTTTTCTTGGCAACAGTTCAGGTACAGAAGATGCTGACAAGAAAGAAATACATCCAAACACGAAGCAAATCTCTCAACGGTTGTTGGAAGAGGCCAAGAGCCATTGCTGGTCTTTTAAGCCTTATGGGAGGGCCAATCATCTCTTGGCCCTACTCTCGAGTCGTCTGCTTTAGCTGCTCCTGCCTTCTGGCAGCTCTTCTCATATGTGCACTAGGAACAGGCTCCTCCTGTTCCTCTGCCTCTGGAGGCTCCGAAATCCGTGCATCACTCCCAGATGGCCCTGGCCCCATCTCTGCCTCCAACACAGAGCCCTCATCCGGGCCTTCCCCAGCCTCCAGGACTGGCCCATGTTCTTCCTCAGCCTCATCGCTGTCCCACTCTTCTGCCAGCTCTGCAGGCTGCTGGCGGACTACAACAACTCATCTCAAATGATTTAAATGCCAGAGCTCACTGCAACAACATTGCCAAAAAGGCATTAAGAGTTGTTAACCTAATATTGCAAAGCTTCTTCTCTGGTAATATTGTACTGCAAACTTGGACATAGAAAACCTTTGCTAGACCAGTTCTCGAATACAGCTCATCTGTCTGGAACCCGCACTGTATATTGGACATTAATACAATTGAGTGAGTCCAGAGATATTTCACGAGAAGAGTCCTCCACTCCTCTGTTCACAACAGAATACCTTATGCCACCAGGCTTGAAATTTTGGGCTTAGACAACTTAGAACTACATCGCCTTCGGTCTGACCTAAGCGTAGTACACAAAATTATCTGCTACAATGTCCTACCTGTCAATGACTTCAGTTCCAACCGCAACAATACACAAGCACACAATAGATACAAACTCAAGGTAAACCGCTCCAAACTCGATTGCAGAAAATATGACTTCAGCAACAGAGTGGTCAATGCCTGGAATGCACTACCTGACTCTGTGGTTTCTTCCCCAAACCCCCAAAACTTTAACCTTAGACTGCCTACTGTTGACCTCACCCCAATCCTAAAAGATCTTTAAGGGGTGTGCATAAGCGCACCAACGTGCTTACCATCACTGTCCTACTGTCCCCATTTATTTGTATCCTGTATTCATAATCGTGTTTATACTTATATCTGTTATCTTACGTGTTTGACAAATAAATAAATAAAATAAATAAAAAATAAATAGTGTATGGTGAAGGAAGAATTGAAAAGTCCACAAGGCAGTCATGGCTGTTTAATCGAAGACTTAGCCTTTAATCACAGGCATCATCCTGGCTTTTTAAACCCTTCCTGTGAACTCATTGAGAGAAAAAGAGAGGGAGGGGGAGAGAGGGGGATATATATATATATATATATATATATATATATATATATATATATGCTTAAATCAACATTTTGGTTTATTTGGTTCACACATGTATGTGTATGCATTGTATATATGTATGTCAATTCTGAGTTTTGGACAAACTTTTTGTAATCAAACTTAACTGTAGACCCAGAATTTTCATAAAATCATCATTTTATTGGATAAATAAAATGCTTTGTCCTTAAAGAACTCAGGGTGATCCATTATTTTATCCTCCCAACAACTATGGGAAGTAGGATGGCTGCAAGAGATTTAATCCAAATCATCTAGTGAGACTCGTGATGATGGGAGGACTTGAACCCGATTCCCTCAATCCAACACTTTAGCCGCCCCATTAGCTCTTTGTGGCCTTCATCAGTGGTGAGTTTCTAACTCATAAAAGAAAAAAGAATGCTGTCTCTTATAGTAGTAGGTGGTCTCCAAATTAAAAGTTGAAACAGGAAAAATCCAATGGCAAACCGCTCCCATATTATCATCTTACAAAATGATTCTTAAATGCTACATTAATTTTAGACTTCTCATACCATAACGGAGCCACCCAAATATCAATTCATGACCTTCTAATTCCAACTGTCTTTTATTTTTTAAAGTTACCCACTTTTTCAACAGAGAATTATGGACAAAGTCACCCCAGGTTCAGAGAGGAGGAGGAGGAGGAGAAAAATACTATAAAGAAGAGGGAAGAGAGACAAACTGGGTGAAAATATCCTCTCGTGAAGAAGTGCAAATCTGGGAAGGTACTTAGGTGGTTGTTTTTACACTTCCTTTTCATATCTCCCCCTACTCCCAAAATGCCAAACGCGTGCCTCTACATTTGTTTGAATTAAATAGTCAGAAGAAAGCTGTAGCTCCCACGTCAACCAGGCTGATTCATCAGCGACTCCATTCACAGAGCTGCTTTCCGTGAAGTAACACCCTTTTGTTGCACAGACTGGGTGGCTACAACACATTTGACTAATGGGCCAAGCAGAAGTAAACGGCTTGTAACATTGCTGTAATTACACTGGAGTTGAGAAAAGCTGTTTACAGCTCTGGTTTTCAATCTTTCAATTCCTACTGGTCACTTTCTGTGAAAGCATGTGGGGTTCCACAGTGAGGAAATCAAAAGCCCCCGCTCCCTTCCCAGAACATTTGTATGGTACACTGGTATTATAATTGTTTGTGGGTTAAAAGATTTCATTGAATTCCACATGACTTATTTAACAGATTAATAGAATTGGAAGGGACCTTGTAGGTCATCTAGCCCAACCCCCTGCCCAAGCAGGAGACCCTACACCATTTCTGACAGAGGGCAGTCCAGTCTCTTCTTGAAAGCCTCCAGTGATGAAGCTCCCACAACTTCTGAAGGCAAGCTGTTCCATTGGTTGATTGCTCTCACTGTCAGAAAATGTCTCCTTATTTCCAGGTTGAATCTCTCCTTGTTTAGTTTCCATCTTGTGTCTCACATAGATTACTTCTGAGACTCACTGATAAAAAACTTGTTACCAATTGAGAACCATTGTTTCATGGCACGAGGCTGCCCTAAAGACATGATTGCAATTGCATGTAGAAACCTCCAGCATTCACAGATTAGGCTGGTTCTTTCTAACTCATCAATAGAGGAAGAACATTCCCAAGGAAAGTGAAACAGTCGTGATAGCAGCCAATTTTTATTTTATTATTGTAATAGATTGGGCAATGAGCCATCACATGTCTTTATATCAGTAAATCAAATCTAACCATTTCAAAACATCGGAACATCCTTTCTTTGAAGCACTTTTTTCTTTGTGGGGTGCTTGGTGCCCTTTGAGCTTGGTTGTTTTCTCTCAGACGTTTCATTATCCAACTAGGTAACATCATCAGAGCACTGATGATGTTAGCTAGTTGGGGGAAATGCCTGCAAGAAGACAAGCAAGCTAAGAGACCACTAAGGACTCCATAAAAGCTTCCATGAAGCTCCATGAAGAAGCTTCTTGGATGAGAAGCGAAACGCCTTCAAAGAAAAACCAGAAAGTCCAGTTGCTTCTTGAAAAAGCACCTTTGGGGACAATCACGACCTGGATGACTGAGAATCTCCATAGACAAGGACTCCATAGTTCATTCCTGAGCTGCAAATATTTTCTTCTATTAATATTATTTTCTCTTACTTCTTTTTCTTCCAGTCTCTACTGATTCTTCTCAACCCTGCCTTGTTTGCAAAGGGGGAAACAAGCTGTCATGGAACAATTTGATTTCTGGTAAATCAATGTTTTGTGGCTGCCTAAATAATTATTTAAATGCACCCATGATATGCCCTGAGAATTTCCAATATGCTCAAAGATCATCTCCTTTTTAAAGAAGTGCACAGAAAACCTTTTTCATTCTGATGTGTTGTAGAAACACAGGGTAGACCTTGTATTGGCATAGTTGCTGCAATATTTAATCTTTTTCTTAACAGCAAGCAGAGCTACTTTTTTTTGTTACTGAAGAAAAAATTGGCGGCAGTAGTGCAGTCTGTGCCCTCTATTATTTTTGTTAATGATTTAAGCCAGTCAGTTTGATGACTCAAACCAGTCATGTGATAGCTCGTATTGCTGTTGGAGTATCTTCAATTAATCACTCATCATTTGATGCTCAAAGCAATCACGTTACTATTGGAAGTGGAATCCCCAAGGAATAAGTGTTTGAAAAACGTATTACTATTGGACAACCTTAATCGGTGATCTTAGTAATCTCCCTCTCTCCCTTTGAATGTGTATTGTTTTGCCACCAGAAATGGCAACCTAGTTTTCTGCTTATGATAGAGGGTATTCTGCTAACTCTATTTAGAGGAATTTTGGAACTTCTGCTCTATAGTCCTGCCTTGACGGCATCCCCAGCAGAGATGCCCAACATTTGCTGACTCTTTGGAGGAATCCGTGTGACTGCAGTGGCACTGTTTCAAATCATAATCACACAATTTTTAGCTCTGCATAAACAGTTCCCAGATGTAGCTAACCCAACAGATTCTCCACTTGATTACAGCTTGGTTTCAACCCAAACAACATCCAGGTTCGTTCCTGCGTAATTTATGTAGAATCTGCTGTAAAGTTCTCAGAGAAACTGCAATCCAGAACGTGCTTTTCAAATATAGCATTTTCTACTTGCTACATACTGTTACTATATGGTATTTTCTGCTGCACGTTATTCTCACAATTTATCCTGTGTAAAAAGAAAATGTGGATTTAAAATTAAAATTACTAATTTGCATCTGTTGTCATGGGGTCTTCCACCAGGTAAATTATATAGTGCATCTTATTGATCTCTAGGTCCTTTATGCGACTCGTAAAATGTAGAGAGTCAGGTAATAGGGGCACGTTTTGGGAGAAGATCTTCAGATCTCACACAAGCAGGTTTTTTTCAGGTTCCTGCACCTAGATTGGTTTAATCAAAGGTTACTGGGCTTGATCCTGGTCCAAAATAATGATTCCATATAATTTTCAAAGTGTGTACAGGCCTAATATTTAACACATTACTCAAAGCTGCCTCATATATTACAGAGGAAATCAACTTTAATTTTTTTATTGAAAATCTATAATGTCTGAAGGGTTTTCCTTCCTAGAGGCAAGGGCATTGCATACTGTCCGATTTCAAATATTGTAAGAAAAACATACATCAACCTACAGAGAAATAGATATTTATTCTTTGTTTTAAAGTGTGAGAAATGGGAAGTACCTTAAAGTTAGCAATAGAATTTGCCAAAGTGTAGAATGTTTGTTGGTAACCTGTTCAATCATTTTTGAGACTTTATCAGAGCTCCTAGGATGGTTGGATGATGGATGGATATATGTATTCTTCTATTTATACTTAGAGAAATTAAATAATTGGTTTATATATTTTTTATTATAAATGCAGACACACAAGAAGATCAAACCACTAATATCTCTTTAATACGTTTACAAGGTGTAACTGCAATTTTATGGAAACTTAAGCAAAGAGTAAATTTACCTAAATTCACTAAGGCTTTATTTATTCTTACTTCATAAATTCATCTGTCAGAACACAACAGAAGAATTTCAGCTAATTTTAACTTTGTATTATTCATGTAAAATTTGTGAAATGGTACCATTTAAGTTAGAACCTGGCAAGCACGTCACAAAGAAAAAGGAATATCCAAGCTGTGCTTCCTTATGGGCTGCGCTCTTGGATTTCTGCCCTTCTTCCCCCGCCCCCCTTTCCCGCTCTTGTGACAAATAAATCTTGAAAGCTTTTCTACTAGTTTATTCGCTTGCTAGCACAGAGAGAGACTATTACCCTACTGATTTGGGAGATAACATCATCCTGCTTTGAAAAATGTCCTAAAGCTTTGTTGCCCTCCCACTTCACTCTATTTTAAGAATCTGATCTTGTTCATGGCACCCCATACTGTACTGCTTTACAAAAGTATGAAAGAGCTACCTAAATCCACAGGGTGAGATTTTTCTGAACCTCGTTTTGTTTCTGAATACTTGGATGTCACCTCCTAGCATTAGGAACTATTGTCAAGCTTAAGCTAGGAGAGCAGACAGGTGATGGTAATCATCTAAACCTAATAATACAATCCTATGTATATCTAATCAGAAGTAAATCCTATTTTGTTACCTGGCTTATTTCCAAATAGACATTGTTGGACTGTTGCAACACCCAGGACTGCCATTCAGAGATTTCAGGTGTAGAAACTGTAGCCAGCAAGAATATGGCAGCAAAAATCAGAACTGTAAATCTATGTCTGTAATATGTATTACAATGAATTTCTCCCAATGTACTTTAGCTATAAGTGCAATTCATAGTAATTATTACTGCAGTTAGTACAGATGTAGTTATCTCAGCCATGGTGGCGCAGTGATTAGAAGGCAGTATTGCAGGCTAACTCACTGCTCATTGCCAGGAGTTTGATCCTGACCGGCTCAAGGTTGACTCAGCCTTCTATCCTTCCGAGGTTTATAAAATGAGGACCCAGATTATTGAGGGCAATATGCTGATTGTTCAAACTGCTTTGAGAGGGGTTGTAAAGCACTGTGAAGTCTAAGTGCTATTGCTTCTGGGCCCTATTATTCCTTTAAATCTATGTGTTTCAAAGTCGGCAACTTGAAGATATGTGGCTGGGGAATTCTGGGAGTTGAAGTCGGCACGTTTTCAAGTTGCCAACTTTGAAAAATATTGCTTTAAATTAAGTATGGGAAATTATTTTATACATTCTGCTGATAATCACAACATAATTGTTTGTTGCTCAGATCTGGGCGAATTATTCTCTTTAGCTGCACCTGATTACAGAATGGAATTTGCTTCCTGGGAAATTCATCACAAACACACCCCAATAGATGCTATTGTTCCAGCAGGCATTTTCTTTGATGAGCTGAATAGTTTCAATATGCAAATGTCATTTCTTAAAACCCAAGTTTCCTTTTCCAGGATGATACATAGTATTGTCTGTTGTGGTATTTGATTAATTTGGCATTTGTGCATTTTTTTAAACTGTTGAAAGCCACCTGGACTGTTCTGACAAGAAGATTTAATTTTTATACAATAAAAAGTATATTTGAGCCTAATTAGCAAAGAATGCTAAAGTACTGGTTACTGTATTAGTGTTCTGTATCTGAAGCAAGGAGGATTGCTATTAAATCAAAAGTAGAACTGGAGATACGCTATTAAAAAAAATTACCATCAATCATTATTAATTATTTAAATTAATTATAGCTGCCCGCACCCATAGACTCTGGGTGGCTTACAAATACAAGACAATAAAAACATACAATCCTACAGGCAGCCCAGACTAAAACAATCAAACGATAACAAATCAAACTAAATCAGGGATCCCACAAACTCATGAAATCCAGACCTGGGACCAAGGCCAGATTTTAAGACCTTTCCAGAACTCTAGGAGAAGGGGAGGGCTCAATCTTGGGGAGAGGGGAATGATGTTGTTCCAGAGAGCAAAGACTGTGGCAGATAAGGCACACTTCCTTGGTACCACAAAATAACTGCATTTAATAGGAAGGGCCTACACATACTCCCTCTGGCAGAACATACTGGGCAGGCAGAAACAATTGGAGATCAGTGGTCCCTCAGGTACCCAGGGTTCAGAATGCAGTATAGGTAGTCCTTGACATACAACAGTTCGCTTAGTGACTATTCAAAGTTACAATGGCACCGAAAAAAGTGACTTATGACCAGTGGTGGGATTCAGCCGGTTCGCACCACTTCGGGAGAACCGGTTGTTAACTTTCTGAGTAGTTTGGCAAACTGGTTATTAATCCCATCACTGCTTATGACCATTTTCACACTTATGACCATTGCAGCATCCCCGTGGTCACGTGATTTATATTTGGATGCTTGACAACTGATTTTATTTATGATGGTTGCAGTGTCCCAGGGTCATATGATTACCTTTTGCAACAAGCAAAGTCAATGGGGAATCCAGATTCACTTAATAACCGTGTTACTAATTTAACAACTGCAGTGATTTATTTAACAAATGTGGCAAGAAAAGTCAAAAAAATGGGGCAAAACTAACTTAACAAATTTCTCACTTAGCAACAGAAATGTTGGGCTCAATTGTGGGCATGAGGATTACCTCTATAACAGAGTTGGAAGGGACCCTTAGAGGTCTTCTGGTCCAATCGCCTGCCCAAGTTGGAGACCCTATATTATTCCAGACAAATGGTTGTCCTGTCATCCTCCCCTCCCCCGGCACTTCTAACCTAATGTAAATGGATAAGATCTGTCATACTCAGTTTCCTTATCAGCCTCACTATGATCCTCATTACTCAGTGCTTTCCAGAAAGGTTGAGGTGGAAGCAGAGCACATGGTGACAAAGAAGGAAACAAAAATACAAGAAATTGTGATACAGAAATAAACTGCTGATTTCAATTGAAGAGTATATATGTAGCTTAGGGTTGAATTGTGAAGTCCTTGGTACTTTCTGAGTTTGGTTGTTCTCTTGCAGACATTTCATTACTTGAGTAGGTGACTGTGAGTGCGCGCTCCTTATTTATATACAACGGTTTGTGCTGTTGGTGAGGGATTAGTTTTCTACTTGGTAGTTTCTTAATTAGAGTATTGTTTTCTGCTAGATTGTTAATCCCAGTTTATTTGGCTATAGGCTACTGAAGCAGATGTATTTTGGTCTGCTTCCTTCTTAGCTTTTTTATTGTTTCTTTTGAATAGTGTGTAAATGTAATTTATCTCTATGTGTCTATTAATGGCTGATTTGTCAGAATACTGCGTTCCCAAGAATTCCCTAGTGGTTTTGAATTTAGCTTGCTCTAGGATGCTCAGTTTCCCAGACAAAATTATGGTTGAGTCTGTCCATGTGATGTAACTTTTCATTGTGTCTTGTGACGGTTAGTTGGTATTCATTGTTGTGCTATGCTATCTTCTGCCTTCTGTCACACATAGTGAATATTACACAGTATGTTGCAGATAACTTCTGGGATTTTTTTTTGTTTATCATATTTGTATAGTTGCCCACCTCACATGAAAGTGATTCTGGGCAGTGTTGTTTTTGAGGGACTGGGTCTACACTGTGGTTTACTAGAGATGTTTTGAAGAGCTTTACTTGATTCATGTGCTATGGCATGTGGTTGTTTCTAAGATGTCTTTGTTATAGGGCAGTGTTATCCTTTTCACGACTTGCATTAATTGTGTTGTAGTGAGTTAAATACCTAGTCAGGCACACGTTTATAATGTTGCATGGCGATCCATTCTGTTGGAAGATGTATAGGCAGTTTGATTCCTTTTTCTGGTGTTCTGGGTTACTGCAGTGTATTTGTACTAATCTGAATGATGTTCTTATACAGCTTCTCTTGTGGGAGGTTGGGTTGTTACCTTGGCAATAGAGCATTTGGTTAGTATGGGTTGTTTTTCAATTGGCTTGTTTTTCTAATTTGCTGTCATTTCTTCTGCTGGTGAGGGTATGTAGGGAGGGCAGTGAATTGTTGCTTTTATTCATTTGATTGCTGTTGATTGCTTCATCTTTTCCACTTGTTCCTTTTTTATTATGATGGAGATGTCGTCTACATAGTGGATCCATACTTTTAGTTGCAATGTTGGAGTGCTATAGTCTTAGATTATGAATTATGGCTTCTACTGAGCCCTAAGTATGGTGATCCCACGGATGTTGCTCTGATTTGTTGGTCTATTTGTCTGTCAAACTGAAAATTGGTAGAGAGTCAGAGACTGATGAGGCTTATGATTCTGGTTATTTCAATCTTAGTGTAATGGACTAGGTTGGTGTTGTATAGTTGTGCTGCTGTGGACCTTTCACTCCTTTTAGAATCTAGATCTATGGGTGTAAAGAACTGTGACATCGGGCTTCCAGTGGGACAGCGACATCGCCAGACGCTTCTTTTTGAAGCGCCAGCCCAGGGCTCCGTAGAACCGCAAAGAACAGCGACTATCAGCTGTCTTGCGGTTTGAAAACTTTCCCCCTGGTATGAGGGGGGAAAGTGAGTAGACGGGTGGGGTAGAGCTCCCTGAAAGTGCCGGATTTCACACATAATCTGGCGCTTGAAGATGAGAGCTCCCCGTTAAGCCTGTCAGTACTCCGGACCCTGGATGCCTCTGCTTTGCAGAGCTAGATGTCGTTAACCATTCCAGCACCAACTTTAAACAGATATTTTTTGAATCGAGCTGGCGGAGCACAAGCAGTATGAATCAAACAGCAAGTATTTTTTTTTCCTTTTAACTCCAAAGATTTACTTTCTTTAAAAGATTCTTCCTAAGCTGAAAGTGAAAGCAAGATGGCGTTTGAGTTTTAACGGGGCGTGAAGAAGTGAAAGCTAAAAGTAATTATTGACAAGCCCCTGTTTGAAACGTAAAACTCCTTTTTGAAAAATGGATGTAACAAGAAAGGAATAATAATAATTGAAGCAGCAATACAAATTACAAATTGTAAAGGATTCCCTTTTTTTTTCTTCTTGAAACTCTTTTTTTCTTTTCTCTTCCCCCTTTTTTTTCTGTCCTTCTGGGAAGGAAGAAGGGGGGCAAGATGGCTGGGCTTTTTGAAAGCAAAGGAGGGTTATTTAACCCTCAATGGTCTGAATTTGAGGAAGCTTTGAGTTCAATTACCTCTGCTTTATTGAAAAGAATTGATACTATATTTCAAGTTTCTCAAGCTGGAAATAATGAAATACATGGAAATACTGAGTTGCAATCTAGCAGTGGGGGATTGAATGAAGAGTTGGGAGATGCAAAAAAACAACAACAGATTATAGCAGATTTTACTGAGGAGAGAAAGATGAATGTTGTGCAAAATAAGGAGCAAGAAGTGTTGCAAGCTGATGAAATTTTGGTTTCACGAATTTTTTTTTATAAACTCAATCTGCACTTAAAGAGTTGTTTCCAGAAGAAGCTACATTTCTGCAAAAATTTTATAATATGCAATCCCAAAAACCGCAAAATTTTATTGGAGCTAAAAAAGGCAGAGGGATCAAAGTTAAGAAGAAAGTTCGTAAAAAGGAAAAGAAGAAAGACTGGAGAAATGGAAAATAACCCTGCTTGATGAGATGATGGTCCTTAAAAAGTACTGTTTAACTGTTTAAAGATTTTGAATTTTTTGGAAAAAGAAAAAAAAACAGACAGCAGTTTAATGCCAGTTAACTAAGCGATGAGCGACGATGAGGAGGCAACTTACAGCTGTATTGGAATATTTGAGAAGAATAAACAGATCACAGCAATGCTGGTGTATTGGGTTGTGAAATATGCCCTGACTTGAATGATTTGGATTATTTTATTAAGGACTGCAACAAATTTGGACTTAATTGCAATCGCAGAAGTTCTACTGAATATAGCAAATTGAAGTTTCCTGCTTGATGGTAATGAATACAAGGCAAAAGGACTATGGACCTAGGGCAATTGCAGTTGATCTGGTGGTTTCCCTAATATGTCTGACGAATTTATTAATCTAATTTTTGACTGGATTTGATGGATATCATTTCAAATATAATTACAATTACAAAGTCACTCGGGGGGCTTTTTTTTTATATACAGAAGCAATTTTTATTTAGGGGGTAGATGTAAATGAAGATATCTTATATGCTGTTGGAAGATGTGAAGACAAGAAGATTAGCAATTGGTTCAATCTAGTATGAAGAATTTAAAGGATTGATAAAGTTCTTAAATGATGTTCTTAGTTGATTTGTTAATATGTATTGATATAAGAGGTTTGATTATTAATTAAAAAATTATTGTTAATATTATTTCTTATTAAGTGTTTTGATTATAATTGGACCTTGATGGTTTAAAAGTGAAGGACGGAAGAGTTTATATAGTAATTTTTTTTTTTAAATCGGAGGTTTTTTGAGTGAGGGTTTCCTTTTTTTTTCTTTCTTGTTGTTGTTGTTGTTTTGTTTTAAATGAAAGAAGTTATAAAATATTTTGTTAAATTGTATAGACCTAATAATTTGTTAAGTAACAATTAGCCAAATTGAGTAATGATAGGTTTGATTAGATAATACTTAATTGTTTTAATTGCTGTAATTATAAATGGAGATAATTTTGTTGAATTAGATGGAATAAGGAGAAAAAAAGACTTGCTTTCCTTTTATCTATTTGTTTAATGATCATGATTATAATAAGTGTGAAATGGAGTTTAATTTAGAGAATTTAAGCTGTATTTTATTTTGTACTTGCTCTGGGAAGTCGGGGGAGGTGGTTGGGGAGGGGGGGAGAAAATGTATGTAAAATTTTTAAAACTTTTTCAATAAAAAAAAAAAAGAACTGTGACATCAAATGAAACCATACTTTCATTTTCTATTTTTACATCTTTGATTTTTCTGAAGCCACTATAGTGGGGAGTCGATAGAATATTTGCTCCCTATATGAGATGTCCAAGCTTTGGACATGTCCAAACTGCTGATTCTGCATTTGGGAAGAGAACAAAGAATGCTAATCTGAATACAAACAGAAAAGTAGTTTATTTTTTTTAGAGTTATTATTTAGAGCCTCACACCTTACCCCCAGGTGATTCTACTTTTAGCTGCTTGAGAAATACAGCTCCACCTCAGCATAATGTAAAGTGGACTTACAACATTTGGTATTCTGGGCTCATATAAATAAAATCAGTCTCCTTAACTTCTGGGCCTTTCACAGGTACATGGAATGTATGAAGTTTTCTTGGCCTCAGATAGAAATGGTTTGCTACTGACTTCTGGATATTTTTTCCACTTTCTATTTTCCTTTAAAACCTGATCCCCAGAAAGGTTATGCTTACTATGCACTATTACTTTGCCTTTTATTTGTGATTTAATTAGTAAAATGCTGAATGCTTGAACTGAGATCAATTGCTTAAGAAGTGTGGCACTTTTTATTTGTAAATCCTGGATTGTTTACACCAAAATACAAGGACTAAAAAAAAAGTTTTAGTTTTGTATATTGGATATTAAACTGCTCCAGCATCCCAAAAAGAATACAACAAATTGCTTGGGCCAGGACTGGTTCAAGATAAGCAGTAGAAGAAACAGAATTGACTCCCTCTAGTTCCAAAATAAAGTTGTATCTGTCATTAAATACACCCCATTTTTCAAAAGGAGGTAAGCAATTAAACACATCTATACAATTAGCTAAAAGTTAATATTGTATCTCAGAAGCAGGGTGGAGTTTAAGTTGAAATGGTAAGGTCCAGGAAAACCAAATTTGAACCTGTAGTAGTCCAGTATTACAAGTTTAACTTGAATAGTGTAGTAAAATAAAAACTAGGTATGACCGCTGTTCCACACTTATTTTAGAACCTTAACATTCTACACTAAGAAGCTACTTAGGCCATGGAATCTAACCCTTCTTCAATTTAGGAAACCAAGAGAAAAAATTCTAGCAGAAACTAACACAGAATAAAAGAGAACAAAGAAGGGGGGGGAGAAAAGAAAACCCAATATACAAAAAGAAAGAAGCTTCCAATTTCCTTCTTAGCAAATGAGTACAAAACTATATCTTACTTGATGATTACAAAAAACCCCTACCTTTTTCTATTATTCACTTTTTTCTAATCATCAAAACGGCAAATAAAGAGTGCATTTTTTGTTTTATGCACAAAAATTATAAGAGATTTTCAGTCAGCCATAAATGTAGATAAATGTATTTTCTCTAATAAAAAAAAGTTAATTTAGCTGTCTCTGCAAGTTCCACCAGCATCACAAACCATTGTGGGTAGTGTTGAATTCCTCCACTTTGGAGCATATGATAATCTTGCTGCAAGTGTCATTTTTTAAAAAAAATTGATTTATATGTCGCCCTTCTCCTGAGACTCAGGGCGACTTACAATGCGTTAAGCAATAGCCTTCATACTTTTGTATATTTATACAAAGTCAGCTTATTGCCCCCACAAACTGGGTCCTCATTTAACCTACCTTAGAAGGGATGGAAGGCTGAGTCAACCTTGAGCCTGGTGAGATTTGAACTTACAGTAATTGCAGACAGCTGGTTTAAATCACCATGCTTTTAGTCTGAGATAAACCAGGCTCTTTTTATATATATAATATATATAAGAACAAAGATTCATGGCTTTATTCCAGTTGCCTATTAGTTCCGAAAGAAAGCCTCTGGTTTCAATCATGCTTTAATCTTTAAAACGTTCTTAATTAATGTACTGAATGAATTTTGTATTCATTTTTTTAGCTTTTTTACATGATAAAATGTCCCTTCCTGTTCTTCTCTCTAGTAGCTCTTTGTACAGTATATTCAATTCTACTGTCACTGATTAGGATACTTCTAGAAATCAATGGTTATCTGCCTTTCTATCGCTTAAATTGTTGTTCCAGGTCTTACAGTCATGGCGGTAAATGTTGACACCCATGAAACTTTTCCAGAAAATGAAGTATTTCTCACAGAAAAGTATTGCAGTAACACATGTTTTGCTATACACATGATTATTGCCTTTGTGTGTATTGGAACAAAACCAAAAAAAGGAGGAAAAAAAGCAAATTGGACGTAATGTCACACAAAACTCCAAAAATGGGCTGGACAAAATCATTGGCACCCTTTACTTAATATTTGGTTGCACACCCTTTGGAATAAATAACTGAAATCAGTTGCTTCCGATAACCATTAATAAGCTTCTTACACCTCTCACCCGGAATTTTGGACCACTCTTCCTTTGCAAACTGCTCCAGGTCTCTCTTATTGGAAGGGTGCCTCTTCCCAACAGCAATTTTAAGATCTCTCCACAGGTGTTCAATGGGATTGAGATCTGGACTCATTGCTGGCCAATTCAGAACTCTCCAGCGCTTTGTTGCCATCCATTTCTGGGTGCTTTCTGACGTTTGTTTGGGGTCATTGTCCTGCTGGAAGACCCAAGATCTCCGACGCAAACCCAGCTTTCTGACACTGGGCTCTACAGTGCAACCCAAACTCCGTTGGTAATCCTCAGATTTCATGACGCCTTGCACACATTCAAGGCACCCAGTGCCAGAGGCAGCAAAACAACCCCAAAACATCAGTGAACCTCCACCATATTTCACTGTAGGTACTGTGTTCTTTTCTTTGTAGGCCTCAGTTTGTGGTAAACAGTAGAATGATGTGCTTTATCAAAAAGATCTATCTTGGTCTCATCTGTCCACAAGACGTTTGCCCAGAAGGATTTTGGCTTACTCAGGTACATGTTGGCAAACTGTAGTCTTGCTTTTTTATGTCTCTGTGTCAGCAGTGGGGTCCTCCTGGGTCTCCTGCCATAGCGTTTCATTTCATTTAAATGTCGACGGATAGTTCGCGCTGACACTGATGCTCCTTGAGCCTGCAGGACAGCTTGAATTGCTTTGGAACTTGTTTGGGGCTGCTTATCCACCATCTGGACTATCCTGCGTTGGCACCTTTCATCAATTTTTCTCTTCCGTGCACTCCCAGGGAGATTAGTTAGTGCCATGGGTTGCAAACTTCTTGATAATGTTGCGCACTGTGGACAAAAGCAAATCTAGATCTCTGGAGATGGACTTGTAACCTTGAGATTGGTGATATTTTTCCACAATTTTGGTTCTCAAGTCCTCAGACAGTTCTCTTCTCCTCTTTCTGTTGTCCATGCTTAGTGTGGCACACACAGACACACAATGCAAAGACTAAGTGAACTTCTCTCCTTTTTATCTGCTTTCAGGTGCGAGTTCTATTCTGGAGCTGACCAGAAGTCCGGTTCCCCCATCATAGTCTCCTCCTAGCACGGCGTCCTTTTTCCTCTGCTGACAGGAAGTCCGGTTCCCCCACCATAGAGTCTTCTCCTAGCGTAGCATCCTTTTTCCTCTACCTGTCCTAACTGAAAGCCCTATCAATTGTGGAGCCGACCAGCAACAGGGAGCCACAGCAGAGGGATAAAAGAGCCACATGTGGCTCCAGAGCCGCAGGTTGTTGATCCCTGATCTAAAACCTTCTTTGAAACAAGGCATCCAGAACAGAGGGGATGGGGATGGGGATCTGACCAAATACAGAATAAGTGGATTACTTTTTATGACTAAGAAACAGCTCTTCTATTAATGCAGCCTAAAATTACATTTGCTGCTTTGGCAATCTCTGTTCACTCACATTCAGTTTGTAATCAACTAGTATTCCAAATTCTTCAAAAGTATCATTAGGAAGTGAGATATCCCTGATCAAGTACATTTGATTTGATTCTCCTCCCCAAGACAAAGAAACAAAAAAAATAAATAAATCCTTTACCTTTCAATGTTATGGCCATGTTTAGGAAGGGAGTGAGACTGAAATTGTTCAGGGTATCAGATTGAAAAGTCGAAAGCTGCCTCTGCACTTTGAGATAAGGCATTGTAAAAAATGGCCTTCTGTTTCATTAGATTCAGATTTATTTTTAATTTCCAAAAAGGTAACATTTCAATATATCAAGTTTTATTTTTTGCAGTAATAAATTCACTTCGATGAAAAAAATATTACAGATGTATATAAAGAAAATATTATCTATATTGTTTATATTATACAATATAAATAAATGTATGAACATTTTACAACATCTTTGGTATTGCACAGAAAAAAACAAACTTTGGTAATCAGGTCTCATCTTTTTACCTGATGAATGGATGTGCAAGATTCATTTCAAACATATTACTCATCCAACAAGTTCAGCTTAAACTCAGTTTGTATGAATCACAAACTCAAAAGTTTCCCAAACTGGATGTTTAGGAAACGGGGTCTTCCCCAGTATTATAGGCATTTTGTGGAAAACTGTTGTTTAACAAACTGGTTCATCTTTTACAAAACAAAGACTGCTAAGGAGAGACCTGAGAAAACAGAGGTAGTGTTTGAACTCATCACTGATTTTTTTTCCTTCACAAAGCTTGGTTGTTAGATTGGGCATTTGATTTCTGACTTCTTAAATATAAACTAATTGCAGACAGGATGTATTTATCTTAACTTGATGATTTCCATGGAATTAATGAGATGCAGCATGAAACTTGCATGGATTATTTTTGGTTACTATAGGCTTTCATTACAATAGTTACTGGTCTTACGACTTTTCACTTTTTTTGAACTTTGAATATTCTGGACTTCATATGCAATTTGGAATGAAACAGTTTAAGTTCTATTGTAGATACTTCTTCATGGATGAGATAGGGCTGAACTCTCAGGAGGAAGGAAAACAGATCAAGCACAAACCGATAGGTATGAGGGAAATCCGATTCATTGTACCGTCCATGAGGACTGCGTGCCCTAACAAAGGAAGAAATAATGTTGTAAGAAAAGTAGCACAAATGTATTCTAAAATTAAAATGTTAAAAAAAAAAGAGAGACCAAATCACAAATACTAATCATCTTGTGGGCTTAAAATAAAGAAAGATCCCAAGTCAATTTCCTTGGAGGAAAAGCAAGATATAAATACAAATAAATAATGTTCAAATCCCACCAGGCTCAGGGTTGACTCAGCCTTCCATCCTTTCTAAGGTAGGTAAAATGAGGACCCAGATTGTGGGGGCAATAAACTGACTTTGTATAAATATACAAAAGTATGAAGGCTATTGCTTAACACACTGTAAGCCGTCCTGAGTCTCCGGAGAAGGGCGACATATAAATCAAATTTAAAAAAAAAAGATAAATTAATTAAGACTGAGCTATTTATTTGGTTCTTAGTTTTAATGTCTATGTACTACTTCTGGAATCACAGGAATTATGTCCAAAATACCTGCAGATGAAAGACAACAGGGAAGAGGACTATTGTTCTCCTGGTCATGTTTATTAACTTCCTGAATGCATCTGGTTAGTCATAACATAGACCAGATGGCCATCAATTAAACCATTACAGATCATCTAATGTTCTTTACTGCAAAGCACTTACAAAGAGTAGTGGTGTCAGATAGAGGTCATTCCACCAGTAGAACAAATCATAATTTCAGATTCATGTTCTTTCCCCTTAAAATATATTTTCCAAAGCAGAACTGGGATACATTTAGGAAATGAGTGAGAAGAGTGAACGTAAAGTGAGTAATCTATAATACTGGATGTAGTCTATAATCTTTTGCATTGTTTGCCTTCAAAATAAATCTGTAAAGTCATATAGTCCCCATCTACACATAGATTGTTGACACTCTGAGGCAGAAACTTAGATAAGGATCCAGAAACATAAATGTTGAAGGCTATAACTTCAACTCAGTCATTGTCATATAAACTGGAGAAAAGATGGAGCGGATTAGGAGTTGTTTGAAATGCAAACCACAAGGTATATACTACATATAATTAGCAATATTCAGTTGCTTTTGTGTAGAAGTTTTAATTCTCATTCTGGTACCAGAAAGTATAAGCTCTCATTGTCTCTAATGGCAAAATTAAAGGAAACAAAACTACACAATTCTCCTTAAAAACTGAGTTTAATGAATAATTGGGTTGACGAAACTGTCTTAGTCTGACTGATTTCCAAGAGCCACCATACTATATTCATGTAGATATATCACAGGCATGGCATTTTTGTAGGACTGTTCTAATCAGGCAACCCTGTAAATTTCTCAAACTCAAGAGCTGGTACAATAACTGTTTTTCCAATATTTTGAGACAGCTAAAAGTCACAGCAGGCAAAATGATGCCATCAGAACATTAAGATTGTCATGTTACTGACAACATATTTTTTTCAGAGTTTATTAGATATGCTTAAGTCTATTTGATTGTTTATATGCCATTTTTGTTTTGTTTTCCATTGAAAACTGGTGGGAAACCTCTACTGTTTATCATTTGCCACAATTTTTGCTTGCCGCACTTAACATCTATAGTATTTAAAAAGTAGATTTGGTGGCCATATGGAGCCCTGGGACTTCCAAATTTCATTATTAAGTTCATAAAATAATTGGTCTGTTGCAGGGGTGAAATGCTCCTGGTTCGGACCGGATCG
>WNWU01000017.1:15876422-16100980 GCA_012654045.1 Ptyas mucosa | reverse complement strand
GATCGTCAGAGAGACTTTTAAAGCATTTTTTTCTGCAACCTCTTCAGCGGAAGAGGTGATTTAAAAAAATGCTTTGAAAAGGCTCTGACGATCCCAGCTGTGTTCCTGATCGGCAGAGGCTTTTCAAAGCATCTTTTTGCATTTGCAGAAAAAAAGGTTTTGAAAAGTTAAAATAAAAATAAAAAACGCCCACCCAGTCACATTACATTCCCCCCCCAAGCCACGCCCACAGAACCGGTAGTAACAAATTTTACATTTCACCCCTGGTCTGATGCTTGTGGAAAATGTCTCTAAGAGTTTCTATAGCCTTACTGGAGCTTACTTTAGGAGAAGGAGTGGCAGAACCTGGGGGGCTGAGTCAAAAGAGGAATCAGCCTAGAGTCTCTATGTGGCCACAAACAGACTAAGTTCAACCCCTCTTGAATTCCATTAACCCTTATTGAGAGCCAAAATAGTGTTAACCATTAGCTGAATAGATTCCTGTGCCATAAGCATGTTGTCAGTTTAACTGGAACTTCACACCTGACACAACTTTTGGAAATCTCTCGATTGGCTCACCAACCACACTAGGACTTCAATTTGTGTACTGGTGCTCTCATATAGGCAATTTAATTCAGCCATTTTAAAATATAACATACATTTTCAACAAAAGCATTAAATATTTACCTCTTGAGCTTTTTAACTGAACACAACCAATAGTCTCTGTTCAGAGGGGTAAAGATATCCCCTTTTTGTTGCAAAAATGCTCCGACACTATGACTATGGAAACAGTCCTTTTTTGCGCTTTCTCCAGTCCAGTTGAACTGGAAAAGGGAAGGTTTTCGCTTCTCAGTTAGTTCCAGGCAGCCTGTCAGGGCACGAAACTGTCTCTGAAGATCCATTACCATCTCTGTACAAAACAAAATACTACAATAATAAAGTACAACCATTCAAGATTGTTTTAGGCACACCCAAACATTTCAGGTTGTATGAAGGAAACAACCTTCACATAACACATTCAAATCCTTTGTAAAAGTTGCCTTGAAATTCAGAAGAGATAGCGGAGGGTAAAGCATTATTAAAACCTGCAAGACTATGGGTGTCTCACAATGTGCATTTTAATTTAATGTCAATTCACACAAATATTTATTTATTTATTTATTTATTTATTCGGCTTATATGCCACCCTATCTCACAATGGACTCAGGGCGGCTCACAACAATAAAACAAAGCCACAATATAAAATGAAGTCTAAAAATTTAAAAATTTTAAATTGACCCTTAAAACCCTATTATCAGTCCAGGTCAAGGGATTTAAACAGCCAAGTTTTTAATTCACGGCGGAAAGTGCAAAGGTCAGGCGCTAATCGGAGTTCCAAGGGGAGTTGATTCCAGAGGGTGGGGGCACCCACCGAGAAGGCTCTACCTCTGGAGGTCGCCAGCCGCCACTGTCTAGCTCAGTGATGGCTAACCTTTTTGCCATCGCGTGCCAGGAGAGGGGGGGGCGGGGGCGGGTCATGTGCGCACGTGCCCACACGCATGCATGCGCAACCCCCTCCCCCCCACTCCTGGCACATGAGGGCCTGGTAGGCCCATTTTTCTTTCTTACCTGGCTCCAGATCCTGTCTATTTATCTGGGAAGAGCGAAAAAAGCCTTTCCCACTCCCCTGGAGGCCCTACAGAGGCTGAAAGGGCCCATTTCCTGACTCCCGGTAGGACAGGAAGTGACGTTTTTTGCTGTCCCCAGCCTCCAGAACCTCTCTAGGAGTCTCTAGGAGCCTCTCTAGGAATCTCTAGGAGCCTCTCTAGGAGTCTTTGGAGGCCAGGGGCAGCAAAAAAGTCACTTCCTGTCCCACCGGGAGTCAGGAAATGGGCCCTTTCAGCCTCCGTAGGGCCTCCAAGGGAGTGGAAAAGGCTGTTTTCGCCCTTCCCAGATAAATAGGCAGGATCTGGAGCCAGGTAAGAAAGAAAAACGGGCCTTCCCCACCCACCCCGTCCCTCCAGAGGCAGGAAACAGCCTGTTTCCCTACTTCTGGTGGGCCTAGAAGGCCCGAAAATCAGCTGAGCTGGCGTGCCCACTAACATGGCTCCGCGTGCCACCTGTGGCACGCGTGCCATAGGTTCGCCATCACGGGTCTAGCTGATGGCACCCTGAGTAGGTCCTCTCTATGGGCACGAACCGGGCGATGAGATATCGTTGCTGGCTGTAAGTGATCCGCCAATAGTTCTCACAAATAGCTGAGTGGGTGCAAACAAACTTGGAAAATCTCATCCTTTTAAGAAAGGATGACATACATTTCCCCCTCGTGAATTTCTATTCTTGGAGTCTCATAAGTAACTTCAAGAGGGTAGCTCCAGGAGCAAGCGAGGAAGGATCCAGTTTCTAATTTTGCCTCATTTGTTTATGGGTTTCAATTTAGGTACTATCTGATCCTAAGCCAACCATGGGCAGCTAGCAAAATTATAAAGAATAAAAATAAAATACAACACAAAACAAATGGGAACTAATTGGTCTACACAAGGACTGTCCCTGTCTAAAAAAAAAAATCTCAAGGGGAGCCATCACCTCAATTCTTAGATCAGACTGAAAGAACAGTGCAGTAGCTCAATCCAGCACTAACGTATGTCTGAAATGGAAAGTTCTAACAACTGGAGCTGTCAACAAACTAGAATAGTTAAGCAATATAAGAAAAAAAATGCAAAATTGGAATTTCCAAGAATGCTGTTTAATGTTAATTTAAATTTGTGGTCCTTTGTTATTATAACTTTCTGGTCTTAGGAAAAAAAAAAGATGGCCAAACCCTTTCCATGGCATTTAAGAGAATAGAAATTGACAGTAAGGAAATTATGTATGCCTCCAGCAACCGCCTTCTCTCCCCCCCCCCTTTCAAAAGGAGCATTTGCAATCTCGGGATTTAAAAAAGCATTAGAAAGAAGTCTTCCAATTATCAATTATACTCTCAGTCAAAACAGCTGTAGCCAGGCTAAAAAGGTTAGTAAAGAGAGGCCTAATAAAATTCAAGCCCTGGTCTGCATAGCTACTATGAGGGAAGTTTAAACCACATCTAATCTATCTAGAAATGGAAATGCAAAATCTTAGTAGCCAGGGACCTCCCATGAATAACCACCAAAATATGTGGCACAATTCTTTCTAGAAGAATCCAAGTGATCTATGCAATCATTGCCAACACTATATTTCTCTTGAGGAGGAAAAGAATGCAGGCAAAGTTAAAAAGAGTACTTTTTTGTGCATGGAGGAATTATACTGAGGATAACATACTAGACGTCAGCAAGCAAGTATCAACTGGGAAATTTCAATTGGAAGCCTAGTTTCTGGCCAAGGAGATGGTCAGGTGATTTCAATTACAGATGATACAGGGAAACTTCACAAGCCAATTTCTAAGGCTGCCAGAGTTGTTGGCAACCCTACAAACTTAAAAGGTAAAGGATGAAAAAAAAAAAGAATTTTAATTCAGTGTGACAGAACATAGATAGTAAATAAAACTAAATGATCTAATCTGAATAAATGGGTGGATAAAAGAAAAAACCTACTCGGCAGAAGCTATTCACTGCTAGTTCTTATATCTTAAGGAATTAGAAGTGAAATCTTTTAACAAATCTGGCCTACAGATTATTACAAAAACCATCTCCTGAGTTCAGAAATTTTCTTAAGTGAACACCACGGAAGAAACCTGTTCATTAGAAATTTCAGAGCGCCTACAGTAAAACGTCTCTTTGATTCTAACAACATTCAAAGAGATGAGTTCTTGGGGAATTCTATTCCACTCAGCTCACAAAGTAGGACTAGTGTGGGGATCAGGATGGCTCCTTTTTTCTGTTGAGTTAAAATGAGAAATTAGACTTTGTTCTTTCTGGAAGGAGATACTCTTCTAAGGTGTTCTTATTAGAACACGCAGAATGGGAAAGAGAGCCTGGCAATGGATTCCCTGGAAGGAATAGTTCTAGGAAATGCTTAAAATTATCTACTCAGAAAGATTAGGGCGAATGATCTGGCTAGAGAGGATCTGCTCCTGTAATCTTGGTATGTCGTACATATTCTGGTAAATCACCTCGTAAGTCACCTGTGTAAGATGGGCAGTCATATAAATCATATAAACCAGCGGTTCCCAAACTGTGCGCCGCGGCTCCCTGGGGAGCCGCGCTATCGTCATAAGGGCGCCGCGAAATATTCCGCCCGCTGGGTCTAACGTCTAATGCGCATGCGCAGTTGCAAGTCGGATTGCTTATGGGAGCCGCGCAGTTGCAAGTCGGATTGCTATGGGAGCCGCGAACCCAAAACGATTGGGAACCTCTGATATAAACAAATAGTCAAATGAATAAAATTGATTTTATAATTGTAGAGCAAGTTATTTTGTCCTCTCATTCTCTGAACAAAAAAGAATATGATGTATATTTTAGGAAAGGGAAGTAACAGTAAGTTTACTCACGTTTCTTCTTGAGGACAACGTACTTTTCAGAGGCTGAATATAATAGTGGCTTCTCACATCGCCATAAATGCCTAAAAATGAAATAATGGCTGTGGGTGCATGGAGGAAACATCCCCAAATGGTCATGTTACAATCAAACCCATATACAGGTCCCCCTTCCCTTAAGTTCTGAGAGCTGAGATACACACAGAGGGTTACATTATGTCATGCTCCCCACATACACAGTTTTACACGACTTCTAACTTTATCATTATCTCTTTAGTATCATTATTCTTTCCTCAAATGGAAAATGTTCCAACTTGACCAGTTGACCAGTACTGGCCTTAACTGTTAGCACGGAATATTGCATGCAGGCTGGATGCAACTGAAGCTTGTAACTTAGGCTACACTTTTCCAAATCACTGAAAACATTTGGGGAAAGTTTAATTGACCTCTAGATGGTAGAGGCGAGTACTTGATGGTCTACCTGATGACTATGGAAAATGGAAGACTATCACATAGAGCAGGGGTCCACAGTACTCGGCCCACCGCCCACTATCGGGCCGTGTGCTCTTCAGAACAGGGCTTCCCAAAGCAGTGTGCGAGTGCAT
Source organism: Ptyas mucosa (assembly GCA_012654045.1). NCBI lineage: Eukaryota > Metazoa > Chordata > Lepidosauria > Squamata > Colubridae > Ptyas > Ptyas mucosa. Next base: position 16,095,964 of record WNWU01000017.1, on the reverse strand, counting down.
GCACATCCCCATTTGCGCAAGCAGCGTGTGAGCGTGTGCATGTGTGTTCCATTTGCACAAGCAGCAGGTGCGTCTGCCTGCCACTTGCACAAGTGGAGCTATGCGTGCGGGTGCTTGCCCACCGCTCACGCAGTTATCCCCTCCCCCGGTCCGCAAATCCGAAAAGGTGGGGGAACTCTGACATAGAGAATAAATGGACTCAATGATAGATACCATGAATTAATAATAATAATAATTTTATTATCATTGTACATATAAAAACAGTATACCCATACAACAAAATTCACTTAATACCCAAAGACCAGGTCCAACACACATAACAATCCCCAAACACCCCCCCCCACAAATTCCCCACCCCTAAACCACCCAAACATCCACACAACAGACCAAGTAATGCTGTCCAACAGCTCACTGATGATGGCCCTTTAGTTCATTGTTGAGTGCAATCATAGCTCTGGGATAAAAACTATTCAGAAAACGTGTGGTCCGAGTTTTAATTGTTCTGTATCTTCTGCCAGAAGGCAACGATCCAAAAAGATTTAACAGAAGAAGTTAAAAAAACCCACCAGTTTGATATATTGTATGTATGCGAAACTAAGGGAAACCGAAATAATGTCCATCTGAATGATCTTGATATTATAGATCAAAGTTGATAAAAACAGACATGAAAGCAAAAGTATAGGTTTGATTGTGAATGAAATGGCTAACCTGTGGTTTAGAGTAAAACTTCAGAAGATGAGAAAAGCTGTACATGTTAGGACATTTATTTTATTAGATTATATGAATGAGTGGGTGTGAACAAAATGAGGGAGTATAAAACAAAAGTGCTTTTGGCCATTCAGAGACTCCAAAATGAACACCAATGGTGAGTATTTGATGAGCATCTACTTGGAAAAGGCATCTTTAATAGCAATAGCAGTAGCACTTAGACTTATATACCGCTTCACAGTGCTTTACAGCCCTCTCTAAGTGGTTTAGAGTCAGCATATTGCCCCCAACAATCTGGCTCCTCATTTTACCGACCTTGGAAGGATGGAAGGCTGAGTCAACCTAGAGCCGGTGAGAATCAAACTGCTGGCAGTCAGCAGAGTTAGTTTGCATTAATGCATTCTAATCACTGCGCCACCACGACTCATGTCTGTTTAATTGTAATAAGTGTATTAAAAAAGACTGAGTGCATTAATGAACGATACGAGAACAATGAGAGTTTGAAATGTGGGATCATTAGCTGATACAGAGGAGACCTTGGGGAAAAAGGAAAAAAGAAATGGACCCCCCCTCCTCCCCCAAAATGAAAGCTGAAAGCCTGCAGGAAGATAAAATATTAACTCCACATGAAAAGGGAGTAGCAATATAATTTCCCAACACAATAAATAGAAAATAAATAGATGAAAAGATGTGGAAACACTTTGGAATACACTGAAACAAATTGTAATACAGAATACCACAGAAGAGTATGGAGCTATAGATATGAAAAAGAATACTAGGCAGAATGGCTAAATGTAAGAATCTTTGTGAATGAAGAATAGAACAGAACACAACACAACAGAATAGAATCAGTGAGAGAAATTTGTGAACTTTTTAGAATTATCCATAATGCTGTATAATATTATGGCATGCAGTGTGATCTGGGCTTCATCCAATTCCTGCTAATAGACATTCTGTTTAAATAAACCTCACAGAAAGCAGTGCATTTCATTGTTTGTTTAAGCAGACTCTCTTTACTGTAAATCAGATAACCTCTGACACAGTAGTACAATATTACGTATAGTTCTGAAGAGTTTACACTACAGTATATTACCTAATGATTGTTGCAAAAATGATAAAAGAAGCATACAATATTATGTGAAATAAAGAAAGTTGCAATGAACAAAAACAAACAGAGCAAGAATTAGTTAAACAAGCTAATGCTTAAAGGAGGCTGAGTAATGGAAAACAATTTAGATTATAATAAAACATAGTTCTTCAAGTGAATGAAAATGGGCAATAAGGAACTTCTAGCAGAATGAGTTGAATTTAAAATAAAAATCACAAAATAATTTAGGATAAAACTGACATGAAGCAATATTTGGAATATTTTTGACATCCGTAGGGGATAGTGATTTGCCAAAGAATGGGACCAAAATGCACATCCAAGCAACACACCCATGAAAAGGAAATCATAAATATACTGGGAATGTTGAAAAATCAGAAGATTACATGTGTAGAATATATATTAAAGAAATGTGAAAATACAGACATGGTTGTGAAGTGGCTGTTTGACATGTGAGTATAAAGACAGCCTGAAAATTGAACACCAACAATATCTGATAGGGAACTTAAACTTAGAGAACAGCAGCAATGGCAAAACTAATAGCATATATCCACAACAGAAGTCTAACATGAATCCATACATATACTGCTCAAAAAAATAAAGGGAACACAAGCAGAAGACATCTGAGATCTGAATGAATGAAATAGCCTTATTAAATACTTTGTTCTTTACAAACAATAGTTTATACACTGCTCAAACACCTAAAGGGAATACAAAACTCCTGTATGTAATGAACAAAGTATTTAATAAGGCTATTTCATTCATTCAGATATCGGATGTCTTCTGCTTGTGTTCCCTTTATTTTTTTGAGCAGTGTACAATTTATCATGCAATTAGGCAAATACAGCCATTTACAGTATGGCTTCTAAGGAGCTCTAAATGTTTATACTCACTACAAATTGGTCTGAATACAAAAAAAGGGGAGGTTAGAGGGAGGAAAATCGCAGCATACAGAGTAGTAGCGTAGCTTGAAATAGTGTTTTAGAATATGTATTAAAGATAACATTTTAAGATGAGCCAGTGATATTATGTGATTTGTTGCAAGGAATAAACATTTATTTAAAAAGTGAAATGGCTACATTTAAGAGAAGGCTTCTGTTCAATTTGTTACCAGGAAGTGAGAGTTGAGTGTGTCAGGGAAACAAGTCGAATGTCGTGGAAAGTGGGTATTTAAGTAGTCTGACGTGAAAAATAAGAGATAAAAATCATGACTGAAGAAGATAGACCAAATATTAAAGTGAATGATGTATACTAAGTTGATTTGGTTGTTTAAACAGAATGAATGAGGATTGAGTTCCAAAAGAAATATATGAAGGATGAATAGGTTGAGAAGAACAGGAAAACAGATAAAACTATTATTGATTGAAATTGATGAGAAACTGAAAAAAAAGGGAGGATTAAAGGATTAAAAAAATGGATGAAGCAGTGTATACATGTGAGGGAAGCAAGATTGATTCATATGGATATAAAGATAATGGGGAGATGCTGTGATTGGTATTGGTGTAAACTACATTTAAGCTGTATTTCCTTTTCTAATAATGCCCTATTTTTTTTTTGGCTCACTATTTCTTACTTCTTTGCTTTGTTTTGCATAACCTAAAGGGAATATCACAATAAATAAGAGTATGTATTTAAAAAATATACCTGATTCTTTCTTCATTATATTTCTTCTGCTCCACATCCAGGATATTCTTTACAACCATGTACCATTTTCTAATATCAAAAATTGGACAACCTGTAGAACAAGACAACTTGAAACATTTCTCATAAAAGCATTCAATAGAGAAGCAAACTCAGAAATAGAGACAAGCCTTATTACACAAACAAACCATGCTCTCTCCACTTTGTAATTAAAAGTGCTACACTGATTTTCCGATATCCTAAGATTAAGGGCATATATTAGCTAATATAAACAAGTCTACTTCCTAATGCAGATTTTTAAAGATAATGATTTAATCCCAAACAACCTACACCGAAGCCTATAAAATGATTTCACCAGCTTTGTCACCCTGTGACAAAACAATCTTCATTAAACCATAATAGCTCTGGGACACATAGCGCTCCCCTGACCAAAACGTGTAGGTCATCAAAACAGTTTAATACTAATCACAGCTATGAACAGCAGGAACATTTGAGGGAAACTGCATCAAAAGAGTAAGAGATTGTGAGAAAGAAAAGCATACATTTGCAGCCAGTCTGTGAATTCCTGTGACTGAAGAACTAGTTGATTCACATGACCTCTGAACTTACTGACTCAAAATGTATATCCTATAAGTAGCATAGATATACAACTCTAAAATTCAGGTAACCCCTTGAATATTCTTAAAATAATCTGCCAACATATTCCAAACTACTCAGAGTTTTATGTTTTCTCTTTCCTAATTTCAAATATTTTTCAGATGAGTCTTCACAATTATGCCAGATACTTTAAGAGGAATGGTTGAAATTACAAAACTTAATCTATATTGTTATTTTTAAAAAGCTTGGTTACCTTCTTCATTTTTTTTGTTTCTTTCCTCCGCGTAGTTTGCCAGCAGCCTGAAAGTACAAAATACTAATCAGATTGGCTTATTTATTGGAATCATGACCCTGTGTTTAAATTTATCAAATATATTTAATATTTGAATTGCTACCACTGGACCGTTTAAAATTTTAACAATCCAGAAATCTGCTGTAGTCTGTCAGCCTTATATTTACACTATGTAAACATTAGCACCTGCTGCCATCAAAGGGGGGCATCGCTAAATTTTCACATGTAGAAATTCAGGTTGCCAGCACAGCCCAAATATTAAACTTCACTGCATCAAAACAATTTTTATCTGCCTGCATACAAGATAAATAATACTTCGATTAATATTAGGTTCAATAAATTCTGACACTATTAGAGCTTCAACGAACACAATCTGTCATAAGAAAATGGCAAAAGGAAATGCAAGTTGCCATTTATTTTTTATATATTAGGTTTACGTATTGTCTCTTGTACAGGAGCTCAAGACTGTACATAGTGCTGACTCCTTTTTTCCCTACAACAACAATCTGGCGAAGTAGGCTGCGCTGAGAGAAACTGACTCACCCAAAGGTATCCAGTGAGAATCATGGTTGAAAATTAATATTAACCAAGCAAGAAGCTATCTTTTATCTAAACCAATTTCAATTTTTAAAAAGATTTTTAAAATTAAGAACATTTGACTACTAATTTTGCAATTCAGAGCTGCAAAGTTAAATATTCTTTTTTTTATAAAGCAAAGGACACTTACCACTCATATTCATCATCCAACAAGAAGAGAATTTTCAGCACTACTATAATAATAGCTACAGCAAGTATATCATATTTCACTTTCCAAGTGGATTTATTGCCAGGATGAAGTGTCAGAAAGTCTGTTTCACCAACACCAATTTTTTTTATCACTCTACCAGTCCATTTATTCATATCATCTGAATGGGAAAAAAGATTGAGAGTAGCCTCAAATGTTACGGAATGCAACATTCTGAAATAGTCACACTAACCAATGAGTTACATATTGTCTCTCTGAAATAGTTACATAGTTGCAAGTCAACATGTTTAGCCTTTAGGAATTAGTATTTCAGATAAAATGGAAAATCATATTAGAATATCTCCCAGCACAAAGTAGACCAGGTCAGTAAAAATAAAACTCTTAACAACTAGTTATTTTGGCATTACATAACCAAAGTAAAACTCCATAAATGTCCATCAATTTTGTTAGAAAGTATAAGTAATCAGAAACTTAATACACTAAGTAAAATTAAATTATAGTTCATGGTCATGTCTTCATATACTTCAAAAATTAAATTTAAAAAATGTATGTGTTGAGGTTTTATAGCTTGATAGTATGATAGCATCAGTTGTTCTTGGTTTTTTTTTTTAATTATTACACTAACTTTAGAGCATAATGTACGAAGATTTCTGACTTTTCAAGCTAGCAAGAATGTCACAAACCTTCACTAGATCCAGTGATGGTCTGAATAGATGTGATAGATGATAGACAGACAGACAGACAGACAGAGATCTTTATTTTTGTTTTGTGAGGATCCAATTGCTTGTTCATTTTACCCATTATCTTGTTTTACTATAGGAGCCCCTGTTTCAAAAAATAAGGTTTTGACCAAGAACATATAAACAACTAGAAGATATTCCCTTACCAGGCAAGTTGATTTCCAGCATATATTTCATGCAAAGAATATTTGGATGAAGGAAGCTGCCCTCTGTTATATCTGGAAAACAAGGCAGGTCGATGAATTCTGCAAGGGCATGCATTTTTTTATAAACATCATCATACTTAGGCCAAGACTGAAAAACAAAATATGTAAATAAGTATTAGAAGATGTTTTGGGTTATGAACATGTGTGAATGAACAAACTCATTTTCTACAGGATCATTATCCTCATCTTGCTCAAAACAGACACCTATGTTTTCTTAGCTACCCTACAGAGCCCCAAGTATTATGCAGAATTTCTCCAGCATCAACTTTAATCAATCATGCTCTTTTGAACATAGCCAAAACATAAATATCACAGGAACAAATTAAATAACTTTAATTTTAAATTATTTGTTCACAATAGCTTCAGACTATATAATCATTATCATGCACTGTAGAAACATACATACATACGTACATTTACACACACACACACAATAGATAGATAGATAGATAGATAGATAGATAGATAGATAGATAGATATAGATAGATAGATATAGATACAGATAGATATATAGATATAGATATATAGAAAGAGGGGGGGGAGAGAATATATAAAAAAGCAGGATAAATGTAATATTATTGTTCGCCACACAGATGTTTAACATTTCACATTTTTGTCTACCTGTCCAAGGAAAGGAAACTCTATGGGATAGATCCAGATTACCTTAATTTCACAAAGGTAAAAGAGTGAAACTAGAATAGGAAAAATATCCCATGAATCTTCACAAATGTTGCCTTTGCTTTTTTAGACAGTTATTTTTTGTGATGTCACACCATTTAACCTGTTTTAACTGGGTTTTAGTCATTTTGATCTTTTATTATTGTATGTTTTTAACTTGTGTTCGCTGCCCTGAGTCCTTAGGGAAAGGGCGGCATACAAATTTTTGGTTGGTAGGTAGGTAGGTAGGTAGGTAGGTAGGTAGGTAGGTAGGTAAATAAATAAATAAATAAATAAATAAATAAATAAATAAATAAATTTCTCTTTTTTTCTCTGACATATCTAGAGTACTTGGGACACACAAGTGACCTGTTATTATAGTTGTGTTGGGAACTAGCGGTCAGCAGACATGATGAAAACTCCTTAATTTCACAGCACATGGACAGACTTAACATACTTTCCACTGGGAAACTCTGAGCATCCTAGGCCAAGCCAAGTTTCAAAATGCTAGAGAATTTCTGGAAACCTGGAAACTCAGACAAATTGACCATCAACAGGCACACAGAGATAAATAAGATCTACATACCATTCAAAAGAGGCAACCTAAAAGCCAAAAAGGAAACAAAGACCAAAACACTTCCTCACTAGCAATCAATATTCAGATAAACAGACATTAACACCGAAATGAACACTAGACAACAAATCAAAAAGTAATACCCCAATCCAGGAAGCACAAAGTAGAAAATAACATATCCAGCAACACTGACAGTTAACACCTAGCACATAAAATAAGAGCAAACTCCATTCCCTTCTCATACCGATGATGTTACCCAGCATGATAATGAAACATCTACAAGGAAACAACCAAGCTCAGAGAGCACCAAGGACCTTATAAGAGCCAGCTTCCCCTGGCCTTTTCCTGCTCAAGAGGAAGTATAACACATGTGTTGATGTAGGATAAGCAGCAACGGAAGAGAAGACATTTCACTAAAGAAACTTCCATGTGCTGAAGATTCTCCATTCCTGTTTTACAAAGTATGGGACTGAACAAAATACTTATATTACTAAATTGGACAAAAAAGGGGAAACTCTGCACAAATTTTGGGGGGGGACATTGTTATCTATGTCATAACAGTTTTTCTTCCCTTGTTTTTGTTTATTTAAAAGGCTGGTGATACAACATTCATTCAAAACATTTCAAGCTTTACCGCTCATTAAATATGCTCAAGATTCTAGAGATCAGAAACACACAATGTGTATAATTTAAAGAAAAGTTTTGTACCTGAACATAAATAGAAGCTGTATTACTATAGTCACGAATGTTCAGATCAGCATTTTTTTTTTCAAAATATCTTTCCTACCTGGAGGTTTTTCTTGAAAAACCAGTAATATTTGTATTACCAGACTTTTGTGCATTGAGTTTATGCTGGCCTTCAGACGCTTCAGGACATTAGTCTAAAAGCAGGATTTAACCATGGGAATTACAAGCTGGAAGCAACATCCTTTCCTAATATCTAAGACATCTCTGTGCATAATGTCTCCAAAATTTTAAAAACTATAAAATAAGATTTTAATAACATAAAATGAACCAAACATGTAGGTTTTATTCTAAAACATATGAATTGAAGTAGCAATTTTTTTCAACTGTAAATAATAATGAGGCATATAAAGATTCATGTGTATATTGAAACAAATTGTTTAATAGAGAAAATTATATGGTCATTTTCATGACTATAAAAGTTTCTAGGCTCAGGCAAAACTGCAAGTAGTCTATTGCTTTAAGCGGCAATCCCTGGAGTAAAAGCAACACCACTATGCTGTAGGAAACCAAAATTGCCACCAAATTAATTTGTGCATATTGTAGGGAAGGCATATTTCATTCCACCATATTCCACCACTGGTGGAATGAGACAGTGCACATGAAAAATGTAACCACTTAGTAATCATTCACAGCACTGGTCTATCTCATAGACATTCAATGTGAAAGAGTCTATACTCTATAGCAAACCGTAACAGGCCTTCCTCTACATACACATCCATACATACCACATATATTCAGAAATACAATTTCTTACATTCAGCTTGTCTTAATGTGAGAGAATTGAGCAACATACAGTACATGAAATTTCTGAGATGTTGCTTTTATAGGCAGCTTAAATATACTTTAAAGAAATAACTATCACCCTGCCTCCAGAACAAAATTTCAAAAAAATCTACAATGTCACTAAGATAATTATACAATAATCATCTAAAGGTTTTTAAGAAACATTTAATATAATTTTTAGGTGCTGAACAATTCTATCGGGATAGAGCCATTCATTTTAAAAAAGCCAACTAACTAAAAGCCATCATGAATACCTTAAATTCATGAGCCGCTGAGAGGTCCTATTACAAGCATGGAACGGTGATCTATTGATAAACGTCTTAGACTAGGAGCTGGAAGAGCCAAGTTCTAGTCCATCTTCAAACAAGGAAAAATCACCTGATGACTCTAAACCAATCTCAGGCCCACCCTCCTCCTGAATGTGTATTTTAAAAAATACCAAAATACTACCGATCGGACACAGAACTAGAAGCCTATCATAAGACTACATCTGATTTATTTTGGCTGTGTCATGCGTGCAAATTCATTGCAGAATCAATGATGCCAGGAAGAAGAGGCAAGCAAAGAACATACTGGCTTGATAACATCAAATCTGATGTAAAGGTGAACATCCAACAACTGAAAGAAGCTGCACACGAACAGGATAGCATGGAGAGTCCTTGCCTATAAAATCACCAAGAGTCAGACACGACTGAATGGTTAAAACAACAACAAACTAACTAAACATGAACAGTAATTGTACCATTTCAGTACAGGCAAAAGATTATGTGTTACTGTTTTTGACTCTTCGCAATCACATTAAATAGATTTTCTCTGCAACAATCTAGGTTTAATCAGTTCTTTCAAGTCTCCCAACAGGGCACTCTTTTTTTTTTATTAAAAAGTTTTACAAACAAAATTTCCAAACATTTCCCCCCCCACCCACCCAATCTCCCCCTTCCAACCCTCCTCCCTCTTACATCATTTTTACTTTCACTTTTTTCGGGTTTTTTTTTCCGTTTTTTTCGGGGCTGCTCTTTTACCTTCCTTTTACTCCAACCTTTCTTCCCCTACTCCCCCTCCCTTCCTTCCTTCTTTCCTGCTTCACTCCTCCTCTCTCCTACTTCCCGTTCTCCGCCCCCACTCCTCTCCCCACCTTCTAACCTTCTCCTCCACTCCTCTTTCCCCTCCCTCTTCCTTCTCTCTTTTTCCTTTCCTACTCTCCTTTCCACTCTCTCTAATCCTTCCCCTCTCTCCAGTTGTTTCCCTTTTCAATACAAACTAAAGTGGTATTCGAGCAGCCCCGATTTCCCAATTATGTTTACATTTATATAACATCTTTTCCCCATCCAACACCCCCCTCCCCACCCTAGACCTCCCAAAGCAGTAACAGGGTATTGCAATAACGAACATATACTAAAATATGCTAACAGGGCATTCATTGCCACCTTGGTCCTGGTCATCCTCTTCTTTTTCCTTCCACCTTTCCCAGCATTAAAGCTTTTTCTAAAGAGCTAGGTCTTTGCGTAATGTGTCCCAAGATGGATAATTTGTCATTTGTGCTGCAAACTGCATTGTTTTGTTTACTGATACACTGCTTTGTTTTCTTGCAGACCACAGTATTGTCAAGGAGTCTTTTCCAATACCCACGTTTGAAAGTGTCAATATTCTTCCTATCCTACATCTATAAAAACTAACTTTCACTTCCAATAGAGTGTCACAAGGAAAACCATGGTTGCAAGATTCTGATCTTTGTATATATGGACACATCACAACACTTGAGTATCTTTTTAAAAGACCTTCATGTTTGCTCTACCAAATGCTAATCTGCAGTATATTTCTTGACTCCTTGTTCCTTTAATATTGATGATTGGTCCTAAAAGCCAGAAACTGGCCAAGAAACTTCCACCTCTTTGTTGCCAAATCTTAAGACCGGCTGTTCTATCTGTATTCATTGGTTTGGTCTTCTTTAGGTTTTAGTTCCTTTTTTCTCACTGTGCTCTTTGATTTTTAGTATTAGGGCTTCCAGAGTCTTTGTATTTTCTATCAGTGCAGCGTCACCAGCATAGCACGTTATTGATGTTTCCTCTGCCAAAGGGATTCATAGACATAATACTTTTTAATTAAGTCTAGGTATTATGAGTCTTGAAAACTATATTGTCTGTACTGCTCAGATAGTTCTGCTTGACTATCCAGTGCACAGCCAGTCCAAAATCTGCTTCTCTTTTGTAAAACTTTACACTTAGATATTATGAGAAATGCTGCATTGTTGCATTCTCTTAAGATCATTCCACATTATATTACTCAGTACTGATGTTTCCACCTCATAGAATCTGAGCATTTATAGCTCCACAATGTCTTTCTTTGTCTAGTTTACACTCACTAAATAAAATTTGTTCTAAGTTCAGGTAGTCCCCAACTTACAACAGTTTGTTTAGTGATCATTTGAAGTTACGACGACACTGAAAATAGTGACTTATGACCGTTTTTCACACTTAAGTTATGACCATTGCAACATCCCCATTTACATTTGAATGCTTGACAACTGACTCATATTTATGACGGTTGCAGAGTCTCAGTCATGTGATCCTCTTTTGCGACTTTCAGTCGCAAAATGGGAAACAGATTCACTTAACAACCATGTTACGCAGTCAATGGGAAACAGATTCACTTAACAACCAATGTTACTAATTTAACAACTACAGTGATTCACTTAACAAATGTGGCAAGAAAAGTTGGAAAATGGGGCAAAACTCACTTACCAAATTTCTCAATAAGCAATATAAATTTTGGGCTCAATTGTGGTCGTAAGTTGAGGACTACCTATATATGAAGAAGCAACATTTCCAGGCTTCTCTTCAAAAAGAAATCAACCTTTATTGCTAGCAGTAAAAAATTCTAATTTTCATACTTTTCAAGTAATCCTTGGCTATGTGTATCAACTTTATGGAAATAACTGATAATTTGGGAGGGGATTTCTACAGGTCTGCATTATCTCCATTTCCAGCTTCTCTAGTGAGCAAAATATTGAGGATTGTGTGTTACGTGGGTATAACTTCACCGTTTTAGACATACTATAGTACTATGGGAAAATGCCAGAGTCTTGGCTCAAAGGAAAGTATTCTATTTCCTTGTGCCTTGAACCAATGTTTATTTTTTTTCTTACAGAAACATCACTTTAGAAGCATTATTTGTCCCCTATGAATGTTTCTTTGTTTTTATTCTTTTGTGCCTTTGAATCAGTGTTGACTTGCGGCAACTGCCTGCACTAATCCTTATAGTTCCCTTGGCAAGATTTTAGAAGTAGATTGCTGTTGCCTCCTTCCCAGGACTGAGAGAAAGTGACTGTCCAATATCATCCAGTGCTCAAGGCAAGACCAGAACTCCCAGTTTCTAGTGTGGTACCTTGATCACTACACCAAACTGGCCCTTGGATATTATTATTATTATAATTGTAGTACTGGAAAACTCCATATACAGAAAGCTGTGATGCAATGGCTTCTACTGCAGTCAGCTGACAATTATGCAAAAGTGTATTGATAATATCGTCAATGATTACACCAGACTTAACACTTATACCCAAAATAATAAATGACTTTGTGATCTAACACTTTGCAAGCTTACACTGTAAAATATAGATCAGATTAAAATTCCCTTCCTGATTATTCCTTTGTTATGCATTTCATTTTGGTTTTATTTTTCTATAGCTCATGAACTTGGTGAAATAGAATACAGCTTGAACTGCATGAACTATGTAACGTCAAATTACATTGCTCAAATGATACACTGCTGTTTTGTAATTAGGTATATTAAGAAGAAGATCCTTTTTTAAAAAAAAATTGATTTATATGCCGCCCTTCTCCGGAGACTCAGGGCGGCTTACAGTGCATTAAGCAATAGCCTTCATACTTTTGTATATTATATACAAAGTCAGCTTATTGCCCCCACAATCTGGGTCCTTATTTCACCTACCTTAGAAAGGATGGAAGGCTGAGTCAACCCTGAGCCTGGTGGGATTTGAACTTGCAGTAATTGCAAGCAGCTGATCTTAATAACAGTGAATTAGTCCACTGCGCCACCAGGACTCCTTTTAAGAAGCATCTTTTCTTTACAGTTAACTCTTCATTTACTTTCAATGTCTATGGCGGCAATTTTATTTGTTTAATTGGCAGTAAAACTTATTAGTTTTCTATATTTATTATATAGAATAAATTCCTATTCCTTATTATAGAATAAATTCCTATTCCTTATAGAATAAATTCCTATTCCTTATTATTCCTATATTTTATATGGCAATATGCCATTTTTCCTCATTACATTCAATCCCGGAATGGTTAACCAGGTAATATTTTAATTTCTCTCTAATATGGATATTTCTGGAGGTTTTCTTTCAACTGATATATTGATTATTGATGAGAGTTTTTTAATTATTTCTCCTTGGCCAAAACAGCAGAGTGCTGCAGGAGGCCGTCCAGGCGGAACAGAGCACAGGGGGGACGCACGCAGTCCCCCGCACCCTGGTTTGGCCAGCAGGGTGCTGAAGGAGGCATCCATCCGGTCTCCCCGCACCCCCCCCCCCCAGCCGGCCCGCAGAGAATTACAATGCTGATCCAGCCCTCAATGAAATCCAATTTGACAACCCTGTTCTAGGAGGTTCTGAAGTTGCATCTCCACTACAGTTCTGACAACCTTTCCTAAAAAAAGATAGGAGACAAAACAAGGGCTATCTAATACAGCTTGATACAGGGAAATCTTTAAAGAGGAGGCCTCTCTGAAGGTTGCAGGAAATCTGCAGAACATCACCTCCCAGATTCACCTGACCACAATCTCTTGATTCTTTAAAAGCCAGGAGAGATTCTGTCCATGTGAGGTGAATAATATACTAGCAAGTAATCTATTCACTTCATTGGAATCCATAAACCTGAAGACATCCTAATTAACATGGCAAGATACTATCCCAGTCCCTATCATAGACTCCATCCATACAGAGCCAAGACTGAAGGTGACTTTATTAGCAAAATTCTCATAAGGTGGCAGATGTGCTGATATTTTCCTGCCCCAAATGTAATCTATCATTCTAAACAAGGTAAACAACTAACCTTGATGCCATAAGGCAAGGGTGGGGAACTTCAACTCCCAGAATTCCTGAGCCAGCCAATGGAAAAGTAGTGATACCGTACTTGTTTCCTTTACCACCAAGGTGTAGACTCAACAGTAAACCAATGGTTGATTAGATTCACTTGCTGGATCTCTAGGCATCACTTCTACTACTTCATCTCCTGGAGGTCAATAAACCAAGGAGAGATAACTAGGATTGACAAGCAGAGGCTACTCTAAAGTCTGGATTGCCTCTTGTTGCCAGCAGCTAACCATATATTTGATGGATCTACTAACCAGTAAAGAAAATCCCTATGTACCCAATGGAAACTACCATGATCTACAACAAGGTGTCAAACTCGTGGTGCCACATCGTCACGTGATGTATGGTGGCTTTCCCCCCTTCGCTAACCTGATGGTGGGCGTGGCCAGTGCATGACACATCTGGCCCTCGGGCCGTGAGTTTGACACCCCTGATCTACAAGGTGCCTGGGGTGAGTTATATGAATGGCCCCATAGTGGTTACAGCCAATATCATTAAGACATGGAAGTGATCTAAACATGGATCAGATACTTCATTATTGAGTAATGAAAAATCAGAAACAACTGAATCACTAAACAAGAAGCCATTAGATTTGATATCAGGGACACTCCCTGAGAAGGTTCCATACATGTAGGATTACAGCTGGTATTGAATACTGAAAAGTCTCAGAAAATGGGCCTTTCACCAGAAGAATATATTTTATTTTAACCTGCAGTCTCATACAAACAACTCAAATCTGCTCTGAAGTATTGCAAAATTCCCAAGATGAGACATGTGAGTGCAGAGAAGATAGTTCCATGGTTTGTAAGAGGTTAATGATACCTAGTAGCCTTAGCCTAGGGGTATCAAATTGGTGGCCCACGAGCCGGATGCATCACCCGCAGGGTATGCCCACCCCAGCTCCGCAAATGGGAAAATCACGAAGCATCACGTGACGCCACAAGTTTGACACCCGTGCCTTAGCCTGGCAAGCAGCCCATGTCAAAATCCAAGGGGAGAAAAAACACTAAATATGGGTAGAGGAAAAAAGAGCACTGTTGCCCACAATGTAGCCAAATTCTGCCAAGTCTGGCTACTATGAGAATGAGGCCACTAATATTGTCTACCACAACTGAATTCCTCCAATATCACTAACGTTAATTTTAATCTCAACTCTAATTCACTATCCTTTTATCCTTTATTGTTACTTTTACGGGGGATTGTATGTGTATTTTATGTATACAGGTTGGTATAAGATTGTAATAAACCTTATACTAGCTTCCTATCTCCTTTTCCTCCCTGGCAAGTATTTGGAATAGGAGAATAGACTTCTCCCACATCATTTTTATATTTTTTTAACATATACTGTAGCGGTCTGCATAGATTAAAGTGGTCTTTCAGTAACCTAGACCCCAAGCCATAGAAGGCTTTATAGATTCAAGCCAACACTTTGGAGGTGTCCTTAAAAACCAGGAGACAGTGACATTCTTTTAGGAATTCCTTAAATCTATGGCATTATTCTCTTTTTCCATTCATCAGCATAGTTACTATATGTTGGAAACGGTAACTTAAGTACAGGTAGTCCTTGACTTACAACCACAATTGAGCCCAAAAGTTCTGTTGTTAATGAAACATTTGTTAAATGAATTTTGCCCCATTTTACAATTTTTCTTGCCACAGTTGTTAAGTGAATCATTACAGTTGTTAAGTTAGTAACACGGCGGTTAAGTGAATCTGCCTTCCCTATTGACTTTGCTTGTAAGGAGCTTGCATAAGTAGATCATAGGGCACCGCAACCGTCATAAATAGGAGTCAGTTGCCAAGCATCCAAATGTTGATCATGTGACCATGGGGATGCTGCAATGGTTGTAAGTGTGAAAAGTGGTCGTAAGTCACTTTTTTCACTGCTGTTGTAACATTGAACGATCATTAAATGAACTGTCGTAAGTCAAGGACTACCTCCTTGACTTAAAAGCAATTCCTAGTTCAACACAATGCTATCAGGAAGGGAGGTGTTGAACATAACGCATGAATGTAGGTTTTAAACAAATGACGAGTTTGCACCTTCCCATTCTTGTGTTGTGCTCCCTCCACCCCAAAAACAAGCAAAAAAAGAAGGGGGACGACTGTGCAGAGACAAAATTGAGCTTTATGACACCACCTCCAGTGCTTAGAAAATACTGTAATACAGCCAGTCAGAGCTACGTTTGGTATGTATACATTTTTTCATGTCATGCAATTTAATCTGGCCAAACAGGTTTGGCAGATATTTGTAAGGCTTCACAAATGTGGTTCATTAGCAATGACAGTGGAAGAAGAGAAATGAGCAGATGTAATTATTGCAAAAATAGCCTATCATACCACCTACAATGTACTTGAGAAAAAAGAAGCCAAAAGTGCTACAAATCCAAAAGTGCTACAAAAGTGAGTGTAAGAATACTGTAGTATTTCGTGATCTTACATTATATTAAAACTAATTACATCTTTATTGTGATTTGATAAAAAGGCTGAACATAAAACATTAATATTGCCTTACCCTGTCAATGTGATTAGTGATCCTTTCAAAATGCCTTACAATGAATACTGACAATCTTGACATAACTTTGATTGACCTATTTTATTTATGATATGTCATGTCTCTATAGTTGGCTTTTATTTCCCTTCTTTCTAAAAACCAATGCTGCTTACGACTACCAAAAAAAACCACAATAATATGCTATGGCCATTGGCACGGGAATTAATTCCTCCCTCGGTGGGACTCTGCTATTTTTTTAAAAAAAAAGACTGCTCGTCTGAAATGTTGCATCTATTGTGATTCATCTACTGGCAAAACAAAACTTGCTGGCAGAACAATTCTACCTTCTTTCCCTATATAACCTAAACACCAAAGATGAATCCACCCACTTTTTAAAATATCTGATGAAAAAAAATATGTATACAAAACCAGACAAAACCATGTGAATAAACTGATTACTATTTTTTTTTAATTTTGTGTCACATTTGGCTCAATACTGAAAACTACTGTAGTTTTTCCATCTTCCAATATTATTGTTTTAAAAGCGCTAAATACAGAGCAGGTATGAATTACTTAAGAAATGCAGAGCAGTACAGAAAGGGAAGACCCTTACCTTCTTAAGGCTTATGAGGCACATGCTCATATGATCTAACAATTTAGGGTGTGCCATGAATTATTAAAGGACAACTGAGGGTAGAAAAGAACAATGTGGGCGAAACACCTACTGCTTAACTTGGAGAACTGCTTAATATCCCGAATCGCTCCAAGGAATAAGCAATATATAGTACAAAGAGCTACAGAAGTAGCTCAGTGACAATGGAAAACTTCCAAACTTTTCTCAATGTCACAAATTACCAGGCCTGGCAATACCAGTGAAATGTAACTGTCTTGAGAGGGAGGGAGGAAGAAGAAAAACAAGAGAGAAAAGGTAACAGTGGGAGAAGCAAACATAATTCATTTAGATCAAGGCTTAACAAAGGAAAGCAACATTGCGGGGATGGGGTGAGGTGTTGAACTTAAAAGCAATTCAGTTGTGTTGGGCATGATAATTTTAATGGCTAAGTCTGCTCTCTCCCCCTATTTTTAACCCATTCTTATTTTAATCTGGAGCAGATGCTACATCCTAATTTGGGATGCTTCATCGATCATGAAAGGTATCAAAAGACTATCAGGGTCCAATTCACACTATGAAAATATAACTGCTCTGTTTTAGTCTCATTGTGTCTCTCACATGCTAAGCTTCTTTGCTGCATTCAATTCTGCAATCCAAATCGCAGATCCACTTAGGCAATCTGCACCATTAGGAAAGAAATGATGTATAGGGGCATCAGTTATGCCATGCAATTCTAAATTACCACCACAACTACTTATGAATTCTAATGAGCAGAGGAAACATGTAAATTCTACATGGATGTTTAGAGTAGCAGCCACTGTATACTGCTATTGACAATGCTCAGATTAAGGTTATTTTAACTAGCAAATATATTGGGAAGCCTATAAAGCCATAACAGTTTAAGGCAATAATGTAGCGTCACTCCCTCAGAGACACAAAGATAGATATTAAAGGACACACGTCTCAAGTCAACCCATTTTCCTTCTCTATTAAGCAATGCTTCAACAGGTAAGGACAAGCAAGAGTTTCTGTTACACAACAGCAGATTCCAATGATAAACCTGATTAAAATAAATGTCAGAAGTGAACTTCCTCCTCAGCTCTTTTTAAAGAGCCTCACCCTTGCTTACTGTCATTTTTGAAGTTGTTTCAAGAGAGAGACAATAAAATGCTACCTGCCCACCTTCTGATTTCATGATTGTAAATATTAGAAGATAAAGGCCTTTCCTTTCATTACTGGTCTATATTTCTTAAATACAACAATAGAAAATTTGAAAATACATAGGAAAAAGTGCTTCCAGTTCCAAAATATTAACCGGATAGATGAGAAAGTTATTAAATGGAATGAAAGGAGGGGAAAAAAACCAGAATTTTGTTTATTTGACGTGCTAGCTCATATAGGCATTACAAGAAAATAGCACTGGCCAAAATGTAGACAGTCTCAAGTCGCATAAGTGCCTCATTAAAATGAGCACAGTATGTCATGTTAGAGAGAACTTTAAACATTTAAAATGACAAACACCTGCATCCGGAACTTCCTGTTTATCTCCATATAGCCACCTCACATTGAGCTGGTAATCATGCTCTATTGACCAACTTGCTAAATGCTATTGACTCGGAGCAGGAGGAAGGTACTTGCAAAAACTCAGCTGGATGCTGTAAAACCGGACTCTAAAATTGGGCTTATGATCTGACCATTTTTATAGCCCATTAAAATCAAAAGACTCTAAATAGATTGTTAACACATTAAGAATTACTTTAAAAAAAATAACAAATCAATACACAAACACACACACACACACACACACACACCACCACCACCACCACCACAGGTCAATGTCAAGTTTGAAGTCCCAGTGGAAAGTCAAATACCATGGCAAAAACAGCTTAATCAACCTTTGGAGCTACAGAGTGCCAAAGCCAGAGTTTGCCCCAGAAAAAGTGTATCATCTCATTCATGCCGAGTCACTTCTGCTGAGATTGGCAACTATACAAGATGATAGATAGATAGATAGATAGATAGATAGATAGATAGATAGATATAGACAGGCAGGAAGACAAACTTTCAATGGAGAGGGGGGTCTTAACTCTTACCAAGATGCTTTCATTGGACAGGGAGATTTAATTTTGGAAGGGGTGCAAAGGAACTGAATTTTTTGGGGGGGGCGGAGCTGCTTTCTTATAATTTTCAAACAATTCTTTTTTTCTCAAAACTCAGTTCTGATAAGGACCTGTGACACAAAATGATTTTGACAGAAAGGGAAGTAGCATGGAAGGTTGAGCCAGTTATAGAATTGTTATAATAAAATAAAATAAATGAGATGGTCCTTTACTGGGAGACAAAGAATAAACCAAGAAATGTGGATGGAAACTAGATATAGTCTGTACAGACTCAGCTAATCATTTTGCTGAAGAACTGATGGGCAGAACATTGTACATATAGCCCTTGTTAAGCAACTGTTTCATTTAGCAACCATTTGGAGTTACAATGAGGATGAAAATGAAACTGTATGACCAATCTTTGCAGAGGTCTGTACAAGTAGTCAATTTACAACCACAACTGGGACTGGAAAATTCAACATTAAGCAGGGTGGTCATTAAATGAGGCATTACGTTCTACAACCTCTTTTGCAGCAGTTGTTATACAAGACATCACATGATCATGATTTGCAATCTTCCCCGTTGGCTTCCCCATTGACTTTGCTTATTGAACACTGCCTGGGAAAGTTGCAAATGGCGATCAGGTAACCCCAGGTTGCTGCATCATAATCACGTGATTGTGAGGATACTGCAACAGTGTGAGTGTGAGGACTGATCGCAAGTCATTTTTTTTTTAGTACTGTTGTAACTTCAGACAATTGCTAAACGCGGAGGACTACCTGTAGAGCAAAGTTGAAGGAAGATCTTGAGTACAGTGGCAGTTTCATTTAATGACTGCTTTGCTTAATGACTTGAGTTATTAATGACTCAACCAAATTAATTAATGACTCAACCAAAAAAAAGGACTACCTGTAGTTTTACAAAAACCACATGAACAAAGTTGCAATGAATTGACTTCTTGTATGCACCATGGCAAGAGAATAGCACTTGGCAATAGCATTTAAAACTTATATACCACTTCACAGTGCTTTACAACTCTAAACGGTTTACAGAGTCAGCATTTTGCCCCCAACAATCTGAGACCTCATTTTACCGGCCTCGGAAGGATGGAAGTCTGAGTCAATTTGGAGCCTGTCAGGATTAAACTCTGCAATACTGCATTCTAACCACTGCGCCACCTTTGCTTTGCTGGCTTTTGTTGGTTAGTCATACAGTTTTGCAAATGGAATAGCCACTGGATGCTGGATCCAAGTTGGTGTAATCTCGCCAGAACAAAGGAGAGATCATTGAGATTATTCATGTTATTCTGGATAGCTGCTCCTCACGAGTAGACCACAGAAAGGTGTTGTTTTTTTTACAGTTGGCTTATGAGTGGAGTGACTGAGAGTTACATCAACTTCCAAGTTTCAACTTGCAACGTAGTCTTTATGGATACTAGGCTTGACCTTAATCACTTTTTTGGATTATTTTCTATATTATTTGCATTTTGCAATTTAAGATCCTTCAGCCTGGCAAAGTTCTATTGCATTCATTGGATGAGTTTCCTTCTCCTTAAAAGATTATGATGCAAATTTGATTTTGATGCACAGATTTCACAATACATCTTCTTTTGTGGTGAAGTATCATCATTTTTCCCCTCCTGCCTTGTTTTCAGTATATAAATTACAACACATACTGATTTATGTAAACCTGACTCAGCAGAAGCAACTGCGAGAAGGATCTAGGGCTCCTAATAGACAAAATCACTTAATTATAAGCCAGCAGTGTGTTGCAGCCACCAAGAAAGCCAATGCAATCCTAGGCTTCATTAACAGAGGGCTAGAATCAAGATCACATGTTACTACTGCTTTATAATGTATTGACAAGACCATAGAATAGAATATTGCATCCAGTTTTGATCACCACAATATAAAAAAGATGTTGAGACTCTGGAAAGAGTGCAGAGAAGAGCAACAAAAATGATTAAGGGAGGTGGAGGCTAAAACATATGAAGAATGATTACAGGTATTGGGTATGTCTTGTCTAATGAAAAGAAGGACTAGGAGTGATATAACAGTGTTCTAATATTTGAGGTGCTGCCACAAAGAGGGGCGAACCTAGTTTCCAAAACACCAGAAGACAGGACAAGAAACAATGGATGGCAACTGATCAAGGAAAGAATCAACTTAGAACTAAGGAGAAATTTCCTTAGAACGATTACCGTATATACTCGAATATAAGCCGAGTTTTTCAGCACGTTTTTCAGGCTGAAAAAGCCCCCCTCGGCTTATATTCGAGTCATGAAAAAAAATGCCTTTTTAAAAGAAAACAAATGAATAGACTGGTGTCTGCAAAAATAGAAAAAACAGCCCCTTTCAGCTTCAGTATAGGTTAATTACCATAAGTTGATTTGAATAGCCTCCCGACTCTCAGCTGATTTGCTCTCAGCTGTTTTGGGCAGGGGTCTTTTTCTAGCTGCAAAGAGTCCTGCTGGAGCACATTTTTTTTCCTCCTTGTGCAATTCAAGCTGAAAACAAAACTGAAACTAAAGCAGGTTGTTGCCTTTGCTGTTTGCTTGCCATGTTGGAAAGGCAGATTTCTTTTCTTTTTCCTCATCAAAAAAGGTACGTGCAAACAATGGGAAATTTATGGCAGACGGCAAAAGAGGAGAGTTCAAGATTTTAAAACACAAAAGAAAAAAAAGCTCTATTTAACTAGGGAATTGTAATAATTGAGATACTATTAATTGTATATTGGGTTGAAAGCAGAAATGGTTAAGTTGTGGTTTGGAAGAATATATGGGGGGAATTATTTGGTTTATTATTATTGGTAAATATAATTAATTGATTTGTAAGAAATTGGATTGCATGGAAATAATTGAAATATTCATGTTCATATTGATTAATATACAAAAAAGATAGTTATATAACTAATTGATTTATATTAAAATGTTGAATTTGTATTGAACAACTGTAATATTACATAATTAACCAATGTGAGGATGGATATAAAAATAGATGACAATGGGAAGGGGTATAATATAGAATAGAAGTGAAAAATTGAATTTGATTAAGATTAGAGATGAGGATGAAGGGTAATATTGGTTTTTTTTAAAAAATAGATGAGGAATAAAAACCGCAAAAAGGAAATATAGAAATTGTAAATTTAAGTGAAATGACTAAACACTGTTTAAATTTGTGAACCGGCCAAATACTCTGTTCAAAGGAAATACATTGTATGTTTGTATGTGTGTTTCTAGTTATTGCTATTTATTCATATTTGTTCTCTTATATTCTTTAAAGTTTAACAATTCATTCTTTATCTTGATATCTATATTTGTTTGGGGTTGGTTTTCTTCCCTTTCATCTTTTTTATTGTACAGCAATCTTTCTCCTCAAACCTACCACCTCTCTCTTTGAGAAAGGGGGGAGAAAGAGAATGAGAGAGAGAGTGGGGGAGAGAGAGAGAGAAAGAGGGGGAGAGAGAAAGAATGAGAAAGAGAGGGGGAAGAGAAAAATGGTGATAAGATAGGGCAAAAATGTAAAATGTGAGGACAGTCGTAAGTTCGAGGACTGGTCACAAGTGCGAGGACCAGTCAAAAATTACTTTTTCAGCTCTCTGAGTAGTCCATATGCACAAAAGGACTACCCAGAGGGCTGAAAAAAGTGATTTCTGACAGGTCCTCGCACTTTTGACCGGTCTTCGCACTTATGACTGGTCATCATTTATGCCCATTGTAGCATTCTTAACAACCATGTCACTCATTTCACAGCTGCTTTTCTTCACCATGGTGATAAGATAGGGCAAAAATGTAAAATGTGAGGACAGTCGTAAGTTCGAGGACTGGTCACAAGTGCGAGGATCAGCCAAAAATTACTTTTTCAGCCCTCTGAGTAGTCCATATGCACAAAAGGACTACCCAGAGGGCTGAAAAAAGTGATTTCTGACAGGTCCTCGCACTTTTGACCAGTCTTTTTTTATTTTGAAATTTACCAGTAGCCGCTGCATTTCCCGCCCCCGGCTTATACTCGAGTCAATAAGTTTTCCCAGTTTTTTGTGGTAAAATTGGGGGCCTCGGCTTATATTCGGGTCAGCTTATACTTGAGTATATTCAGTAACTAGTGGAAAGACTTGTCTTCAGAAGTTGTGGGTGCTCTTTCACTGGAGGTTTTTAAGAAGAGATTTGATAGCCATTTGTCTGAAATGGTATAGGGTTTCCTGCTTGAGCAGGGGGTTGGACTAGAAGACCACCAAGGTCCTTCCAACTCTGTTATTCTGTTATATAACCAGTATACACTTCAGTAAGAGATGGATATATATAAAAACATAATACAAATAATTCACATAGAAGAACACTGAAAGATTATCATTGTTAACAAAACTGCATGACCAGTTGTAAGTTGTTGACGGTTGTAAACAGGGTGATCAAATGACTAGATTGAATTTTATGACCTTTTTTGTGATGGTCATAAAATGAATGTCATGGTCATTAAGTAACTTGGTGACGCGGCAAACTAAAGTGCTGTTAAGTACTACCAGCTGCCTGCAGTTACTGCAAGTTCAAATCTCACCAGGCTCAAGGTTGACTCAGCCTTCCATCCTTTCGAGTAGATAAAATGAGGACCCGGATTGTGGGGGCAATAAACTGACTTTGTATAAAAAAGAACACCGCTTAGAGGGGGCTGAAAGCCCTACTAAGCAGGTGTATACAAAAGTATGAAGGCTATTGCTTAATGCATTGTAAGCCGCCCTGAGTCTCCGGAGAAGGGCGGCATATAAATTGAACCAATAAATAAATAAATAAACTTATTGTTTGCTAAAGGCTGGTTTTTGCAGAACCAGAAATAAACGTCTGCTTCCAGCAAAACTATCATAAATTGTGCTCATGTGACTGTGGGGCACTGCAAATGGCTGTAAATAAATCCCAGTTGCCAAGTGCCCTACCAGCAATATTTATTTTTATTAGTTCAATTTATATGCCACCTTTCTCCGAAGACTCAGGGTGGCTATATGAATGAATAGCATTCGTATAGTCCTTTACAGCATTCTCTGAGATGTTTAAAATGTCAGCCTATTGCCCCCAACAATCTAGGTCCTCATTCTGTCAACCTCGGAAGGATGGGAGGCTGAGTCAACCTTGAGCCAGTCAGGATCGAACTCCAGGCGGTGGGCAGAGTTAGCTTGTAATATTGCATTCTAACCACTGTGCCACCATGGCTCTTTACCTAATCTGTAAAAAGATGACCATGCAGCACTTTTAATTCAATCTCAAATCAGCTATTTTAACATGTGAAACACATACCCCCGTGCACTCTGAAATGCCACCTAGAAATTGAATCCAAAATTCAGTAGAGTCCCAACAAATACTCATATATTACGTATCAGTAATAGTCACCTGCACACGAAAGATCTTAAAGTCAGATCCATACATCTTCATCTCCTCTGGGAACTCTTTAAAAGCATTCAAGTAAGGAATGTGACCATCCATTACCAACCTGGGTTAAAGAGATTAAAGTAAAATCAATACATGTATTACAGTTTGATTCACAACACAGAACAAATGTTAGTTTTATAAACTTTTTAAAGATGTGCTCATTTCTGACATTCCCTAATCCATGATAAATATTATATTAAAGTATCTTAACTTATCAGGGTTAGTCTTTCTGGCTGCATTCTATTAGCTGAGATTAACTCTACATGCCAACATAGGCATGTTGAATAGAATAGAATAGAATAGAATAGAATAGAATAGAATAGAATAGAATAGAATAGAATAGAATAGAACAGAACAGAACAGAACAGAATAGAACAGAATAGAATTCTTTATTGGCCAAGTGTGATTGGACATACAAAGAATTTGTCTTTGGTGCATATGCTCTCAGTGTACATAAAAAGAAGATACATACGTCAAGAATCATAAGGTACAAAACTTAATGATAATCATAGGGTACAAATAAGCAATCAAATCATACTAGGAAACAATATAAATCGTAAGGATACAAGCAACAAAGATACAGTCATAAGTGGGAGGAGATGGGTGATAGATCATGCAGTACGGACTGAGTATTTGGAGACAGACAAATGCAGAAATGTGAATTAGTTCAATGACCCCTTTTCAAAGATAAATTAAGGCCCTTCTATCCTGCTTTGGGTATGCAATTAATGACCGGTACTAGTTCAAACTATTTTGTTTGAATAGCACAAATGTGTATTTGTAACTGATCCTGTAAGTTAAAAAGGCAATCAACAAATATTTTAAGTATGTACTGTAAATCTACTAATTCATAGCTGAATAAAAAAGTGACATGTTTTACTCGGTGCAACTAATAACTTTTCGCCCTGACGCATAAATTCAATGCAGAAGTAGAAATAGGATTACAACCCGAATATTTATTAGACGTTATTTTTATTACCTTAAAAGATCTGATAATGTAATGGATTCCCTCAGCCATAGTAATGCCAGAGAACAGAAAGCCAGAGTCATCGGCATGGACAAACTCAGATCCCCTTTCCTTTTTTCCTGTAAATATGAACCACCGTCCACTGATCCCGACCAGCCAGATTTTACTACAAAAAGAGTTTCCATAAGGTAAAGAAAGTTAACCTTTCTACGGTGCATCCAGATTGAAAAAAGCTGAAGAAATAACAAACCATGCCTGTTTTAAAAGGAACACATTAGCATCCCTCCACTGGTTTAATTTTTCAGCCTAGCAAGTAGGATAGCAAAGGCACATACATAAACTTCAAAGATTAACACAAATAATTAAGCCTACATGGCTTCACTTGAAGCACAGCTTGCATATTACCAATTAAACTGATTTATACAGTTAAAAGTAAGGAACAGAAGTATTTATTCCTCAAAAATAAAAATTGCTACAGCTACAATTTATTAGTTCAATTTATATGCCGCCCTTTTCCGGAGACTCAGGGCGGCTTATAATGCATTAAGCAATAGCCTTCATACTTTTTGTATATAACTGCTTAGTAGGGCTTTCGGTCCCCCCTAAGCAGTGTCCTTTTCTATACAAAGTCAGCTTATTGCCCCCACAATCCAGGTCCTCATTTTGCCTACCTCGGAAGGATGGAAGGCTGAGTCAACCTTGAGTCTGGTGAGATTCGAACTTGCAGTAATTGCAGGCAGCTGGTGCTAGCTAACAGCACTTTAGTCTGCTATGCCACCAAGGCTCTTCAATCATTTAATATACAATAATTTAATATACATACAATGGAGGAAATATTACATCAATAAAATATGAGCATTCAATCTCAAGATCAGGAGGAGGAAAAACAGTAATTCTTTCTTGCATCTGCACCCACATATAAAAGGCACTATAAAATTAGCATCTGTTCCAGCTCAGGAACTCCTATTTAAAACTGCAGAGATTTATTGGACAGTCAATCAACAAGACACAAATTACACGAATAATGTTTCAGAATTATACCTGTCCACAGCTTTTATAATAAATGTACGGATTATAACATATCCATATGTGAATTAATTTACATATAGAAAGAGTGTGCTGAGAATCCAAGACAACTTCCAGATAGCACAGGGGTGTCAAACTTGGGTCGTCACAGAGTCGCCACGTGACATAGTATCACAATTTTCCCCCCTTCCCTAAACTGGGCATGGGTATGGTCAGCGCATCCGGCCCATGGACCACAAATTTGACACCCCTGAGATAGCGCACCAGTCTTGAGAAGGATGCTACCTCATCCAAGACCAGAAATAATGGAATTTTAGTTTAAAACAGCTGGAAGATATCCTATTGCCCAATTTAGCAAGTTAGCTATAAAGGCTTATGATTTTTTTAATGTATACATTTAACCTCTACCCTAAATAGTTTGAACATATATTTTATGTATTTTATAAAATATTCTTTAATCACACTGAGAGCCACCACAATTTATAGTAGGTAATAAGAGTGGGAAGTCCAGTGATGGCTAACCTTTTTGCCATCGCGTGCCAAAAGTGGGGGGAGCGCGGTGGGGTCATATGCACGCGTGCCCACATCCATAATTCTATGCACCCCCCCATGTTCCTCCCCCCCGCTTTTGGCACGTGATGGCCCAGTAGGCCCGTTTTTTGCTCTCCCCAGGCTCCAGAGCCTTTCTAGGAGCCTGAGGAGGGCAAAAACAGCCTGCCCCACCTCCCCAGAGGCCCTCCGGAGGCCGGAAACAGTGTGTTTCCTGACTTCTGGTGGGCCCAGAAGGCCCAAAAATCAGCTGGCTGGCGCACGCATGCGTGTCGGAGCTGAGCTCGCGTGCCCATCGATATGACTCCGCGTGCCACCTGTGGCACCCGTGCCATAGGTTCGCCATCACGGTTCTAGTCCATCTTCAATCATGGAATCAATGGATTATTCTTACAGTTCAAAGTACCTGACAGCATTATGGTGGGATGATGGTGGTAAAAAACAGGAGGAGGAAACATTATGCCTTATGCTATTGAATAAAAGGCAGGACACAAATATAACAGATTAAGAGCTAGCAATATCTTACCCAGAAACATATTACAAAATCTGAATGGGACTATAGTATAGTTTCCCATCTTTTCCAAAATCTAGCAAGGTATTCATATTTCTTATTCATCATATTTTATGTTCAATGTATATACTTAATTAAATCCATTAATAGCAGCATTCTACCACACTCAGTTTTAAGCTGCCTTTACTGTCTCTGTTAAAGACAAAGTCCCTTTGTTTAGATTGAATATAATTAGTAAGAAAATATTCTCTAGATCATGGCTTCTAAAAACTAGAAGGAACCAAAAGAATTGTTTTGGGTATGATGCATATATGACTCACAAAAGAAAAAACTATGAAGCTCAGTTAATCTTTTCAGTGATCTGTTCTGCCTTTTTTAACACACAGGCTGTGTCTTAAAAATATCGCTGATATAAATTCTATCACTAACTCCAGATTAAGTTCAAAATGCAATTTGTAGCCATCGTGTTAAAAACATCACGCTAGCAGTCTTTCATTTTATTTGTTCTAGTTTATATAAAACAGATTAGACAGTCAGCACTAAATCTAATTCAACATATTGTATGTCTTGACAAGCCACAAATTTAATGTGCTTCCCAATAATGTCTATGCACCTGCATCAAGTGGAAAATTTCAACTTGCCATTTTTGTTAATTAAACTAATGTTAGTTTAGTTAACTAATTAGTTAACTAATGTTAACTAATTTTAGTTAAATAAACATTTTAAAACCCCAAGATCCCATAATACCTACGATAATTGGTAGAGAAATCTCCCAACCACAAGAACATTATTAGAAGGATTCAGATTTAATTTTCCCTGCATTATATTTAATCATATAATTTACTTTTAGACCTAGATTCTAATTTATTCAATGTACTCAGTAAAAAGAAAGACTACATAGTGTTGATGGTCTTCCAGATTATATTGTTAGAACTTCTACAGTAATAATTAGATGGTTTACATGTATTTTTATACTGTTTGTTAATTCCATAGGAGAGCCTGCATAATTTATCAACACATATTAAATGAACCTTCAAGAAAAAAGACACATTTTGGGGCAGCTGGTAGCAGTGTAATAGACTACGCCTTCAGGTGGCAGCATGACCTATAAAACCCATGATTCAGTCTTCTTCCTGGTATTTGCTTTAGCCACAAAATGAGACACAAAACTCATTTTGTGTTCAAGCAGTACTCACGTGCCTTCCAAATGGGTTGGAATACATCTTCCTTCATCTAGACATATTGACCCTACGTTGAATTGTGTACCTAAATCTACTGAGAGAATTCTAAATGGGAAATATTGCTCAAGAAGACTTCCTTGGAGCTTTCTGCAATGTACAGGAATTCCCAGTCTGGCAATCAAAAAATTGTTTCTGTATAATTTGTTTATTCCCCCATTATTCTTAGGGTTAATTCTTAGACCATGTTTTTTCTAATTTTTCTACGCAGATGTGAAGATTGCATGTTTCAATCTCCAAAGTAATCAAATAGAAATATATTTTCATATCTCAAGTAACTACACAAAGAACTAAACAAGGTACATTTGCTCTTACCTGATGCTTTACTAACAGAAGAAGCAGCGGCAGTGCTAAATTCTGATATCACATCTATATCACTTGTTGAACAAGTCAAATTAATCGGGCTAGTACTTTCAACTTCTGTTTCAGTGTCTGTGTGCTGTTTAAAAAATAGTTTAATAATAACAACAACAACAAAAAACGTTAATCCAGAATTCAAGGGGATTCTTTCTTCTTTATTAAATCAAGCCTTATTATTCAAAAATTTTAATTTGCTAAGCAAGATATCAAATAGAACACATTTTTAGAAAGGGAGCATTTTGCCCAGTTAATTATTTCCATAAAAACTAAAACTGTCAATGAATTGCTTGCTTTTTAATGATTTTCTTACAAGATCCAAGTAGAAATAAAACAAAAACAACAAAAATGTACAATCAACAATTCAACCAAAACTACGTATTAGGAAAACTAAAGACATCAAAATAATAAGATACCAAAAAAATGGAATAAACATTTTATACATAGAAAGTGTAAAGTAGTTGTAGATAATTCAAGACACCTTACATTTATACCAACTGATACATAGTAGATGTAAGAGTAAAAAAAGACACATTGTTTTCTTTGAGTTATTAAGTTCATGTCAATGCAGGTAGTCCTTGCTTGAACCTAATTGGGACCAGCAACTCTGTCACTAACCAAAGTGGTCATTAAGTAGGAAATCATGTGGCTTCCCATTGTGCTTTTGGATGGAAAGAGATAAGACTAGTCAGTTTCACATCTTCTGCTTTTGTTTGCATCCTAACTCCTCCCTCCCTTTTGGAATGCTCCAGTGCCTGCTTATTGTCTTGTACATCAAAAGCAACGCAATCATGCCACAGCCTGGGATTGGAAGCCATTGCCATACTACACAAATAGCCTCTTATTCTTTTGAAATACCTTGGTTTCCAATCTCTCCACTTCGTATGGCAGCAAGAGAGAAAAAAGCAAGTGATTTCTCTCCTTTGTCTGACTTTCTCACTGCCAGCACAATTTTCATGCGTAGAAGAAACATCTTACTCTCTCAAAATTTCTTCCTTTCCTCTCCAATTTCTCTACTGTGTGTAGTGTGTGTGAGGCAAACCAGAGATTGCCTAGAAAAATGGCTCTACCTCCCCCCGCAGAGCAGAGAGATTAAAGACAAGGGGATTTCAAGAGAGTACTGTAAGCTGTTTGCATAGCGTGCCAATGGTTCCCAGTTCCAGGCTGCTGGCTGAATTGCACTGCTTTTGAGAAGAGCAAACAGCTTACTTTTCTGCAATCCCTTTCTCCAAGTTTGCTGCTTTGAAAGGGAGAAAAGGAAGAAAACAACCCAAAGATCAGGCACAGGACATTACATACTGACTCTAATGGTGATCATGTGATTTTGAAGGTTGCAAATTTCAACAGTGTTGTAACTTCGAAGAGTGGCTAAATGAATCATTAGTAAGCAAGGACTATTTGCACTCTCACGCAGTCACAAATATAAGCATTTACATATAATCTATGCTTAAATTACTGAATTACAGCAAGTGTGTGTATACTTTTCCAAGGCGGTACTCTTCCCATCTACAGGTAGTCACTGACTTATAACCAGCCAAGTTTATAACCATTCAGTCGTAATAGCCATGGAACGGCTGTTTTATCCCAGATGTCGTAAAACATTGTGTTGCCCTCCCCCAGTAATGTGACTGCATTTCGGGTGCTTGCCAACCTCTCTGCATTTATAACTGGTTGCCAAGTGCCCTGTGATCATGTGATCGCCATTTGCAAAATTCTCTGCCGGCTTCCCCAGAAGGTTAATGATAAAGTTCCGTATGGGAAGGGTGCATGAATAAGCATGGGAGGGTGGCTGCATCACACAAGTGTGGGAGTGTGTATGTTACAGAGTGTAGGTGGGTGGGCACATGCTATGGAGTGCAAGATTCCTGAGGGCCTCCTCTGGAGGAAAAGCAAGGGAAGCGGTTTAAGGCGTGACCTATGACTTTCCCTGCCAGCTTCCCATTGGCTTTGTTTGTGGGAAGCTGGCAAAGATCACAAATGCAAACCATGTAACCGCAGGACACTGCAATCATTTAAGTGTGAGTTGATTCCAAGCACCTGGATCACCATCACATGAACACGAGGATGCTGGAACAGCCAGAACTTTGAGGACTGGTTATAAGTCCCCCCCATGCTCAGTACCATCACAATTTCAGTTGCTGAACAAGTAGAAATTAACTGAGGACTACCTCGTCATTGTACCTTTCATCACTGAAGTACCAATGCATTTAAAAAGCAACACCAAGCAGTGTGGAATCTTAAAGGATGATAAACTATGCAACAATGTAAGTTTTCATGGACTTCAACCTGCCCATGAATTACATCAGATGATGTACACAAAAGGTTGTGCTTCAATACCTGTCAATACTTGAGAAATCACAAGCACTGCTGTTTTTGCTACATCAAACTAATAGCCACCTGCTGGAAACACATGTCTTAGCTATTATTCAATAAGACTTAGGAAAATGTTATGGAAACCAGAAAATTTAAGAATTGTTAAAAATTACTATAAAATTAGCTTATTTTGTCAAAGATAGTAGCAAATGCATATTTTCAAGGAACTGCAAGGCAAGTGTGATTTGTACCATTTAAGCTTTGGGTGTAATATGTTTATAAAGCAATAGGACTTAGACTTATATACCGCTTCACAGGGCTTTACAGCTCTCTTTAAGCAGTTTACAGAGTCACCATATTGCCCCCAACAATCTGGGTGCTCATTTTACTGACCTCAGAAGGATGGAAGACTGAATCAACCTTGAGCCGAATTCAAACTGCCGAACTGCTGGCAGTCTTAGAGTGCAATACTGCATTTTAATCACTGCTCCATCACAGCTCTTATATAAGTGCTATATAACTGTATAGGTGTAAAGAAAGTAGTTATTATTTCTCTTGAACACTATACTTACGGATGAAATATCATGAGTAACATCACTGAGAGGCTTGTCACTATAAGCCTGTTTGCTCTTGTGAAGATATCGTCTCCAAAAATTATACAGAACTTCATCCTGATAAAAATCAGCATATTATTTATTAATATTAGTACACAAGAGGCTTTGTCATTCATCCATTTTGATGAGGTTATCTATATGGAACTCAGATTAAACTATGGATTTTAATATTTTAATATAGAAAGGGGAAAAAAGAAAAATATAAAAAGGAAAAAAGTGGATATACAGTATTGCTAGTTTGCAACATTCCTCACTCATTAATTCAAATTGGTTAAACATATTGATGGGTAATAAGTTCACCTAAAGCATTAGTATCTCTGTTTTTGTTTTTATTGCCCAGAGTAGCTCTGTAAATGAGATGGGTGATCTCTAAGTTTGGTAAATAAATATTAGCCCATGCATTTAAAAAGGTTTACACACTTGAGTGGGAGGTCCTTAGTTACTCATGTCCTAACCATCTCTCAACAACTCTATCACTAAAAAGATCACTCTACATGGGGCTGCCCTTGAACACCACTTGGAAGTTACAGCTGGCCCAGAATATGATGGCACAGACAGCAATGGACATGTCACGTTCTGGTTATATATCAACTCTGCTTCATGTACAGCACTGGTTGCCAGTTGGTTTGCAGGTTCAATTCATGGGCCTGGTCACTACCAGGGTCTGTTTATTTGAGGGTCCGTGTGTCAGATAATTTCTGACTGCCCAGTGAGCTCAAGTGGAGTACATAGGTCTAATTAATTAAACTGAGTCTTATCAGGACCTGGGCAGCACCTCCTTTCTGTTCCAGTGCTTGCCCTCTAGAAGAGCATCCCCTGAAGATTTGTACAGCTCCAACTCTACAACTGTTTTTCAAGTTGTTAAAAATGTGGTTCTGCTCCCAGGCCTGGGCTTAATTAGGGTAGATGCCTAGCCTTTGTTAGTTTATTAATCTATGTTTTGTCCCTAATAAATTCCCTGAGAGGTCAGATAAATTTTATGTGTACCTTCTTTTTCAGGATCTAAAACAATTTACTACGCGTGCAGTAGCTAAACTGTGTTGCTATGATGAACATAAGACATAATTGATTAAAAATGTATTACCTTTGTTTTAAACTTTATTTTTGTTTGATACATTGTAGCTAATAAACTGTTATGGAATATATGATTTTTAATTTTATAGCTATTAGCGTTTTAGATGTGTACCACTGGATAATAAATGCATTGATATAGTAAGAGGAATGAATGTTACATTATGAGATATTTTTTTTTGGCCAGTTATTAGCATATCATTGTATCTACTTGTTTCACTGTTTTCATTCTTTTATATTTTGCTGGTCACTGACCAAATAAATATTATTGTATTGTATTGTATGTTTGGTGTATGCTTAGTTATTTATTTTTTCAGGCATGGATGCTTTTTTATTGACTGATCTTTCTGTTTTTATTGTAAGCTGCCCACAGTTTTCTGTGAGTTGGACAGTCTCCAAATCTAATAATAGATAAAAGCTATTACATCCCAAACATCAAATAATAATTATAATACAAACAAAGAACTTTTAGGAAAACTTTATCCTTCACATATCACTTACTTGAAATGTGTATAACAGATATTTGGGAGATTTTTCCTTTTTATTCTAAATCAAGATTCCAGATTATATATAAAAAACCTCCACAAAGCCATTATGTGGGCTTTTTATGTTTTGATTTGCTTAGTGTATGTTGCAGGAACCTAGCCATAGTCTAGCAGACTGTGTAAACGCATACAAGTGCTTTATTTTCAAATGCTTAAGCAACTGTGATTAACTTCATTAGGAAAAGAGCAAAATACCTTCATCTGAGAAGAAACTCCTAAAGATTGCAGAGCTTCAGCTTGTTTTCGAAGAATATACTGAAAACCTTCACATATAAACCATTCCCAGCCTTTATCTGAAAATTAAGAAAAAGTGAAACCTTATGAGTAGCTTATATTTGTCAGGGATCAAATTATATCAGTTAGAAACTTTTAAGAATAGGTTCTTAAACATTATTAGGGAGCAAATATTGAAAACAGACAAAGATAAATTGCACAATCAACATCTACCTACCAGATAGATCTAAAAGATGACAATGACAAACCACCTTTGTATCATATCAAAAATCCTACATGTGTATTATCAGCATACTGGTTATACCCAATCCCAAAATGACAGATGACCTTATCCAGGAGATTTCCAGGAGATTCATACTGATTTCAAACAGAAGGGTCAAGACTATCTAGCCTTGTGGCACTCCACTTCTTAGGGGCGTTAAGCCCAATTTCTGCCTTTCAACAACATCATCTGAACGCAACCATGGAGAAAGGAGAACCCATGTACAAGTGTCTCCTACACCTCATCCCTGCAGGTGCTCCAGAACGATACCTTGACCAATAGTTAAAGCCCTTGAAGAGTCTTCAGCAATCAAGAATTAAGGTCCTCGCACCAGCCCCTTCCTAGCTCCAATAGAAATAACTGAAAAGCATGATCAGTGCTGTTTCAGCTAACACAGGTGGTCCTTAGCTTACAACCGCTTATTCAGTGACTTTTCAAACTTGCACAAGGGAGACTTAGATTGGTCCTGAGTTTTGGTTGTTGTAGCAAGCTGTCATGATGTGATCATGACTGCCAACATTCCCAGCATCACTTAGTGATGACTGTTCCAGGCCCTATTGCTATCGTAACTCGAGAACTACCTGTATTCCGATCCAAAACACAACTGAAAAGATTTGAGATAATCCATTTTCTCCAGGATACTTTTTTATAACTCACGATGTATTCATGTGCCTGCAAGGCTAGATTTTTTTTTAAACTGAACCTTAAATTTTAACACTATGAAAATTAATATAAGTATTGCTGTGTTTTTAATTGTTACAAGTGAATAGTAAAATACTTTATGCCCTAGATCAGTGATAGCGAACCTATGGCATGCATGCCGGAAGAGGCACACAGAGCCATCTCTCTGGGCACACCAGCAGTCTCCTGTTGCTCTTCTGGATTCTGGTGTGCACATGCACGCTGGCCAGGTGGTGTTCTCACACGCAGGAGTGCCGGAAACTGGAAGAGCAGCTCCTGGTGCACATGGGGAAGCTGAGCTTCTGGTTTCCAGCACGCGCATGCATGCCGGCCAGTTGTTCTCATGTGCGGGAGCGCCAGAAACTGGAAGAGCAGCTCCCTGGCATGCATGGGAAAGCTGAACTTCTGGTTTCCAGTGCACGCATGCACACTGGCCAGCTACTCTTTACGCACCAGAAACCAGAAGATTAGGTGACCGGCACGCATGCTGGAAAATTGCTCTTCCAGTTTCCAGTGCTCCTCTGCGCATGTTTGCTCCCGTTTCGGCACTCAGTGCCAAAAAGGTTCACCAACACTGCCCTAGATGTTAGAGATTGAAAAAAAATGGCAAAAGTTGCAGCATTGTTCTTGTTTTTAAGATGCAAGGGTAGAGAAAACTATTTAAATCCAAAAACCAAATCAGCGCTCTGTCTCATAATCTGGAGGAGCCATAATCATTTTACATGTTTTGTTTGAATACATTTGGCATGCTTGAATCTATTATTACTCTGTATAGTCTTCCTATATATAGTTGTTTTTAATAAATACCAGTCCTAATGCACTTTTAACAGTACTGATTGTGAAACACATATCTTCAATTTTGAGAATTTTTTTAAAAAAAGATTCCGAACTGTAGTCTTGCAAAAGAAGACTTTTAGAAAACACAATAAAATTGTCTCTATATAAGTTATTGACTTCAGATTCTTACCACTGTGTAACCATGTGTCTAGAGCAGTGGTTCCCAACATTTCTGGCTCTGCCGACAGGGGAGGGGGGGATTGTTTTCTGCACATACCTGCCACTTGTGAAAAACATCCCCCAACACTGCTTCCGCAGCCCAGTTCTCAATGGGCCACAGCCTAGTACCCCTGGTCTAGAGAATTAGTTTCATAAGCTGATGCTAAAACTCCAGCTATAAATAAACCTATAACCCACAGATTGTATTTATTACCCCCACTGAAGAACTGATATAAACAAGCACACCATATTGGATGAGAAGGCTGTAAATTTGTTCAGCTGTATATGATGGGAAAAATCAATATTTTATACTTTTATAACAAACTGATAAAAAATAAACCTTACCAAATTTATTCTTCCTTTTTCTTAATCCTCTAGAGATAGACTGTGCCCTTGCATTAGTAATAACATCACCAGTTTGAACTTCTCTAGTCTTCTGCAAGTTTTGAAAATATGTAATGTTAATACACATGTCC
Organism: Ptyas mucosa; assembly: GCA_012654045.1. Lineage (NCBI taxonomy): Eukaryota > Metazoa > Chordata > Lepidosauria > Squamata > Colubridae > Ptyas > Ptyas mucosa. The sequence continues at coordinate 16,059,590 of WNWU01000017.1, read as the reverse complement.
AAAATTATTCAGCTAAAACAACTGGACCAGATCTACAAATATTTAAGAAGTTCATAGATTGCAGTCATGTATTTGATGTTAATAATTAATATTTAAAGATTTACACTTAAACCACCAGGAGCCTGGTGGCGTGGCAGACTAAAGCATTGTAATTAACATTCAGCTGCCTGGAATTACTGCAAATTCAAATCTCACCAAGCTCGAGGTTGACTCGGCCTTCCATCCTTTCAAAGTTAGGTAAAATGAGGACCCAGACTGTGGGGCAATAAGCTGACTTTGTATAAATATACAAAAGTATGAAGGCTATTGCTTAACACCTTGTAAGCCGCCCTGAGTCTCCGGAGAAGGGTGGCATATAAATCAAATTAAAAAAAAAAAACTTAAGGTGAGTTTTAAAATTGGGAAGTAAATAAAACCTTACTTCTATGACAGTGTGGCAAGATGTGCAGTAAAATCTGCCTTCTTCTGTAATGCTCCAGCTGACAGCAGAACAATATCCACAAGGTTCATTGTAGTCTCTCTAAAACAATTTGAAAATGTCCATACTTTTCATTCTATCCAAATGCACAATGCAAAAAATATTTAAGGGGAAAAAAATCAGCATATAACAACAAGCACCCTTTTTAGTCCTAATATACTGTCTGCATGTAACATGGCTTTTTAAAACTACTATTGTCCTGCATATCTGCAAATAAATTCAGGGCCGTTTCCTTCAAGTAAGGATGAATATAATTGCACTTGATTTTGTGACATACAGTCCTATGTATGTTTACTAGACAAAAGCCCCTTCATTGCAGTGAAGTTTATTTCATAAAAACAAAGCGCTACCACCACTATTATGCAACTAAATATTTACTCTCACAACTGTGCTTCTTGGCTTTGCAACTCAAATCCACAAACCCTGGTAGCACAATTGGGGAAGGGCATAAAACAGTGGAGAAGGAACAGCGGATAGATACAATCAATTTCACTCCAATGTTAAGATGCATGACTTCATCACACAGGTATACACGGTTTTGAATGTTGCAAATTTTATTCCCTTTCCCCTTGCATCCAAACCATGCAAGGAACAGCAGCATAGGAAGAGGTTGACAACCCCAGCACACCTTACAGAGGGATGAACATTCAAGCAACACATTCAAGAAACGATGAAATTTAGTGACACGAGATCCAGACTATCATTACTAGATGGCCGTTAAGAAAGCATTCTGTGCCCCTTTACTGTTGCAACTTGATCTTCCACAGTTTTACATCCAGATCGTAGCTCCTAGAATAGATTAAATATGTCCTCAAGCTGTGTTTTTCCTCTCTCAAAAGAGTCCTGATTTCAACCAATTAAACTTTCTCCAGCTTGGCGGTGAAATAAAATATTTTTTTTAAAAAAAGTAAACAGCCTCCAACAGCTACCGACGGGCTGTTACAGAGTCGTGCTTTTAAAAACCCCCACAGAGATCCTCCTACGGGACGACATTATTTGTCCGCAAATGAATAAATTATTTTCCCGCCTTTTTCCCCTCTAATGTGTCTGTCCGTTGCTGAAATGCCTCCACCTCCGCCCCCCCCCCCCGCCCAGCTACACCCCAACCTCACCGCGTCCTCTTCCTCCATCGCGCGCGCCCCGTTTCACGAGGCAGCGATCATCGCGACTGCGCCATAGCAACCAAACACGGGATGCCGGGGAGCAACGGAAACAGCTGCCGGCCGGGAAATGAGGCGTCTTCCTCTTGGGTTCCGAGGTTGGTCATAACAGCGTCCGCTTTCTTGCTTGAAGATTTTAACCATGTTGTGGCTCTTAAATCGAAGTCCAACCTATCTCCGAGGGATGATGGCTGGAAATGAAAAGTAGAAATGTTTATTTTGAGTGAAAGAATGGATCAATGATTATTGGACACGTGTCATTTAGCGAAAGCTACCGCAACAAACGTTCCAGGATATCTATCGATCGATCGATCTATCTATCTATCTATCTATCTATCCGTAAAGCGAAGGTAAGTGTCGGGCAAGTGTCCCCCCAAGATCCTCTCAGAGACTTGCAACATCAAAATTATTTGCCAACCTAATATGGGAAAAATAATGCAATATTAAAATCCCACCAATCATGAGAAGCGGTGGTAGCAGCAGTGGCGTCTTTTAAAATTTTTAATATGGTGCATATATTGATAAAATAGCTCAGGCGAACGAAAGTTGTTTTGGGGTCCTCCACATTTTTTAAAAAAAGCAACAAGCAATCCTAAGAGAGAAAAGGTTTAAGATACACTGAGTACCAGAGACCCAAGTTTATATTGTGTGTGAATCCTCCCCCCACTTTCCATTACAGCTGCTTTAATAGGGAGCAACCCTTGCCCCTCCCTCTCTGCCAGATGTCCCTGAACTACAGATCCTGGCCTATGTCACCATTAGCCTTACAGCCTTAAATGCTGGGAATTGGAAGTTTAAGAAGAGTAAGAAAAATGCTTATTTTTGCTAGAAATCAGAAGGGTCTGATTCTATTTATACATTAACCAGTTTTGTTGACTATCAGTAACAGTGGTGTATTATTTGGCTTTCTTGAGAAAATGCAAAGTAATAAACTGAGTTTAATTTAAAATAAACAGATACTTCCAAGCACCTCCTTGCAGCAATATTGTAAGTGAGGAAGAGTACAATGGCTCATTAGTATTTTATAGCTACAATCCAAATATTGCTGTCTCTCTACATTGGGCTAAATTTTATTTACATTCATTTAGGCCATTTATAATCCGCATTTCTGGCAAGCAGTGAATATTCAAGGCAGCTAAAAACATTAAGATAAGGAATAATCTGAAAAAATACAAATGTAATTTGATCCTAAAGGTAACTAGCAATTAAAGGCCAGGAAAGAGGTATATCTTTAACTAAGCTGTTTCACTATGAGATACTGGTAGATTTTTTTCAAACAATTATTGTTGTGAAAGTTTATATCACTGGGTATTATAGAAATTAAATAGAAGATTATGTCTTTTTATGTTCCTTTTCTTCCTTTTATGATTTTACTTCTAAGAGCAGAAATTGATTTCATCAGTTCAAAGATACTATAAAATGTACAGTTACTTTCTTATCTATCTGATACTTTAGGCCTCTAGTACTTTTAACATCATTTTATAATTAGTAATCAGTTTTTACCTTTTGTTGGAAGAAAAATCCAGGCCCAGGTCCAAGCCGAGAATAAAATGGAGGAAAGAAGGTCCGTTTATTTATTTTATTTATTTATTTCGTCAAGCATGTATTTTATGACAGATACACATGTAAACATAATTATAAATACATGAAAAGGATACGAATAAAAGAAAACATTAGGACAGGGATGGCAGGCACGCTGGTGTGCTTATGCACGCCCCTTACAGATCTCTTAGGAATGGGGTGAGGTCTACAGTAGACAGTCTAAGGTTAAAGTTTTGGGGATTTGGGGAAGAAACCACAGAGTCAGTTAGTGTATTCCAGGCGTTGACAACTCTGTTACTGAAGTCGTATTTTCTGCAGTCTAGTTTGGACCGGTTTACCATGAGTTTGTATGTATTGTGTGCTCTTGTATTGTTGGTTGAAGCTGAAGTATTCATTGGCTGGTAGGACATTGTAGCAGGTGATTTTATGTACTATGCTTAGGTCAGATCGAAGATGGCGAAGTTCTAAGTTGTCTAAGCCCAAAATTTTAAGTCTGATGGTGAGCAGAGTAATGGAGGAGGACTCTTCTTGTGAAATATCTTTGGACTCGTTTGATTGTATTAATGTCCGATATGCAGTGCAGACTGCCCCAGAATCACAGGCTGATTCTGTTCATCAATAAACAGAATCTTTCTTTCTAATCAGCCTCCATTTTATTTCCAGCGCCTTTCTCCCAGCTTGGAACTGAACCAACACTTTCATGCATATTAATATTTTACAGATGCAATTAAAATCAGTATATTTATTTTAAAAATAAAATTACAATTTTGTTTCCTTTTCCTAGTAAAGAAGTCAAAAATAAGCATTTGCTGTTCGAAATGTGAATGTTCTCAGAATTACATTCTGTAATACACTACATTTTGTGCATTTGCTTCATATATTGTCAGCTTTATCAAATAAAAAGTTCAAGTCATAGATATTAACTATGAAACATTTCTCCTGCACTTAACAATATGAAATTAGTTTTTCTAAATCCTGGTTTTTATACTGCAGACCTATTTCTATTTCTTAGACATGCTGTTTGGGATTTTACAAATTAACTGACTTAGTAGTAGGCAAAATGCATTGCTTGTTGCCCACCTTGGTCATTGTACCAGAATTTGAATTACTAAACTACTGCATTCCCTGCACATTTTTTAAAATTCTCCTTTATTTTACCAAGATTTCTGGAGTCTCAACTATTGCATAATCTGTAGTTTGGCTGGCTGGTTTCTCTTGATCTGTTACATATTTTTAAAGTGGGATCAGAATAACAGACTTTGAAGAGACCTTGGAGTTCTTCTAGTCCAACCAGTGGTGGGATTCAGCCGGATCAGGCGAACTGGTAGTTAAATTGCTGGCTGGCCCCGCCCCTTCTTACCCTGTCCCTTCCAGGAGTCCCCACGTGCCCCATTTTGGTTCCCAGATAAGTGCAGGGAAGCCTCCTAGGCCCAAAACGGGGCACGGGGGGGCTGTGCATCCCCCTCCACATCCAGTTTTTGCTCCCAGGGAGGGTGAAGGAGGCCAAGTGCTGCCTGTCACACCCCCTGGCCACACCCATCAAGCCACACCCACAGAACCAGTAGTAAAAAATTTTGAATCCCACCACTGAGTCCAACCCCCTGCTCAGGCAGGAAACCCTATACCATTTCAGACAAATGGTTGTCCAATCTCTTTTTAAAAACTCGCAGTGTTGGAGCATTCACAACTTCTGGAGGCATGTTGTTCCACTGATTAATTGTCTTAACTGTCAGGAAATTTCTCCTTTAGTTCTAGTTGTTTCTTTTCCTTGATTAGTTTCCCTCCATTGCTGCTTGTCCTGCCTTCAGGTGCTTTGGAGAAGAGGTTGACTCCCCCTTCTGTGGGGCCCTTAGATATTGGAACATTGCTATCATGTCACCACTAGTCCTTCTTTTCATTAAACTAGACATACCTGGTTCCAGCAACTATTCTTTTTACCCTATGTTGATCTACTGTTTTAATTATTTTACAGCAATTAATATATCAAAACTTGAAACCCGCCATCCTGGGCGCAACATTTGGGAAACCAGGCTCTGCCTGTCACAAGCCAGGACAAAGGGTGAGTGATGGAGGAGTAACACCTCTTTAAAAAACCTTGGTCCAGCTGGCCCGGCTGGTAGCACCTTGTAAAGGCCCCTTGCCAGGGTTACAGAAGATGGTCAATGGTTTTCAAGGTAGAAGAGGACCCTATGTCCTAACAGCAGAAAAAGGACCAGAACTATCTTCACTTAGCAGCATCTGTACTTCAGTGAGCAGCTGCAAAAGGTGTCTTCTCCAGTAGAGCATCCTCTTATTAATACCTGGCAGTAGGTATAAAATGCCTTCCACGATAGATGGAGTGACACATCGGTTAGCGTTGGAGTACCTCAGTCGTATCAGTGGTAATATTTAGTCAAATTCTGGATCTGAGGGTGTAGCCTCAGCAACTTAAGCAACTAGCACTATGGTACCAATTTGGAAGGGCAAGGGTGACATGGCAGAATGCTTGAATTATTGACTGATTCGGCACCTGTATCACACCATGAAAATATTTGAATGTGTTATCGATGCCAGGCTCTGCAAGTTAGTCTCCATCACTCCGAATTAATGTGGCTTTCTGAAAAGGAGTGGAATGATGGACACCACACTGCACAGTTGCTTTTGGAGAAGCTCTGTGAGAAGACTAAGCCCGTCCACATGGCATTCCTTGACCTGGAAATGGCCTTCAATCAAATCCCACACAAATTTGGCATGCCCTATGATCCCACAATGTCCCTGAAGCCTACATTCAATGGATTCAATTATTGTACTGTGGCGTCATTAGCATGGTCCAATGTGCAGTAGGAACATTGCCTCCCTTCTCCATCAACATCGGAGTACATTAGATCCTGGCACTTTCACCTCTGCTATTTGTCTTTTGCATGGATACTGTGACGCTTGACCTCCGATCACCCTGTCCATGGTCACTTCTCTATGCCAACAACATCTTCTTGGTGAATAAACAACGAGAAAACCTCTGAGAGAAAACATAGCAATGGAATGAATGGCTCAGCGAATTTGGCCTTTGACTGAACATCAGGAAAACGGAATATAGCCCCCCAAACCAATGGAACTATCAAATTTGGTGGAGAAAATCAGAAAAAAGTAGAGCAATTCAAGTACCTTGAATTCTTCATAGGCAATGACAGTGATAGTTTTCTGGATGGCCACGCCCATGTCAGTGCTGCCTGGATGAAGTGGCCCCAGATGACTGGAGTCCTGTGTGATGCCTCTATGCCTTAAGTCAAAGATTTACATAACAATAGTGTGCCCAGTTGCCCTCTACAGATTAGAGTGTTGGTCAGCAACATCAAAGCATGAGCGGGCCCTACATGTGATGGAAATGTGAAGGCTCCAATGGTATCTTGGACTAATGTAATTTGACACCATGAACGATGACATCTGATGTCAACTGGGAGTCACACCAGTTGTAGAAAAACTGCTGGAATGTCAGGGTAAATGCCTAACTTCACTGTAATAACTGGCCCACAGTGATATAAGGGTTAACCCACCACCCACATATCCCATCATCCCCCTGACCACTCCTTACCTTCTGGCTCCTCCTCCTGGGTATAAAAGACCTCCCCCACGTGGAGTACAGCAGTTCCAGATGTGTACCTGCAAGGGAAGGTCAAGAGGTCAGTAGATGAGATGCTGAATGGGTTAAACCTAACTAAGGCCTAAAATAAAAGGATTGATAAAGAATTACTTTGTACCTTGAGTTATTGGGTCAGGTCCATCCCATCACAAATTGGTAGCAGAGGATGGTTACCCATAACTCCAAAAATGACTGAGCCAGCTGTTTACTCAGGAAAGAAAAATAGAGTAAACACGAGGTCAGTCACCAGGCAGATGGCTGCACACCTCACCCCCAAAGGAGCTGCAGCGAGAACCATGGCAACCAAAAGTGAGTGCCCCAGAGACATGGACTCACTGGACGGAAACGAGGGATAACGCAAAGGAACAAGAGGCTATGAACAAAAGACGCCGTAAAAAGAGAACCAGCTCAGGGAGTCTGTCCTGAAACTGATGGAGGCGCCTACAACTGAAGAAGACCTCCAGGCTTACCACACAAGCCGTGAAATTCCAGGGTCTCCTCGGGAACCACGGAGCAGCAATCGAAGCCCAGAGTCGATCCAAGAAGCCACCGCAACAGTAAGAGACAGGCCGGCCCAGTCGGACGACTTAGAGCCAGCCGTGTCCAATTTTGCGCCATCCTCCCAGTGGCCCATCTTGGAATGGCCAACAACCAATGGGAAGCCGGGATTTGAACCTAATGGCGCGAAACAGCCTAGACCCCGAAACGAATGGGGGACAACCCGGGGGCAACTGAAAAGGACAACCCCCAAACAACCGAAGCTCGCCAACCGAGCTGGAAATCGAGAAGGCCCTGGAGATACTAGCGACTGCGCTAGGCCCCACCTCCAGGCTTACCACACAAGCCGCTAGCCCAGAAGAGAACCCCAAAGGACTTAGGGCAGGCGAAAGAACAACAATCGCCTGCCACGACCACTGATTGACAACAGCCACCTCGCCACCATCGCGACAAACAACGACCAGGCCACACCACCCGACACCAACCCAAGCCGCGATGGAGGGAGACCAGGCCGGATACCCACCATTCCTGCATCCACTGCCAGGATTCGCCTTACACCCGGGATCCAGCTCTCGCAGATCGGGATCCTCCGCAGCCGCAGCCGCCGCTGCCGCCGCCAATTCACCATTGGACCCATGGAGGCCTCACCCGTCGTCCGCCGCTTCCAGCCGAGCATCCGGAGAGGAACCAGCCACGTGGAGAGAGACCCAGAGGCTCAGCGCCCAGCCCAGGTCCTCCAGAGGCGAGTCCGACCTTCACCCAGCAGGCCTGGGCCTCCAGCAAGGAGCCACGGCCAGGAGCTCCTCACCCGATGGGATCCAACGCCAAATGAGCTTCACGCATGCTCAGTAGCCACCTGTAACAAGAGGAACAGTGAACATAGAGACAAGTCAGTTCAGACTTGCATCAAACATACCATTGCCTTATTGCGAGTTCAGTCACATCCTGGACCATGGACAGCTACCTTCTGTAAGTAGCTAGTGTAGCAATTCTGGGTCAATTAACATTAATCTGCTAAAATTACAGATAGATGGGGGGAATCTCATAGAGTGGAGCCAACAGTTGCAAGTTGCTTTCATGAAAGAAAATGCAATTTTTCTGATTAATAGACCTCCACCAAAACCTTGGTCGCTAGAAATTGACTGTATACACCATAAGGCTTTTTACATATTGTTAATAGGCATTCCCCCAACTATGTATCCCACCATTGGTAACAACCTTACTGTGTCTGAGGTAATGCAAAAGTTATACAGCTTGTTCTACAGTCAGAGTAGGGCCACAACCACAAGAATTTCCAGGGAAATCTACTCAGCTAGACATAGGACAGGGCTTCCCATGAGCGAGCACATACTAAAATTAAATGCAACCAGAGCCGAGCTCATGCAGAGGGGGGAAATAATAACAGAAGAAAGTATGATGAGCATTATCATCAATTCACTAGATAGCAACTGGGACAACTTTGTAACCCAGCTGGATAGCCTCAACGTAGAACGCTTGTCCCTAGGCACACACAAATAGATTAATAGCCGAGGACAGCCTGAGAAGGGACTGCCACCTATCCAGGAGGGAACCCAGACCCATAAAAAAGGTTGAGTTCCAAGATAAGGCAAGGAACACCCCTGAATGCTTTACTTGCGGTTCCAGGAACCACCTAAAAAGGGATTGTCCCAGGAGCAATAGAGACCAACACAAGCATAGTAAATGGGGATGAGGGAAACACAAAACCAGAGGGGGTACATCAGGAGACAGACAACTGTAAGAAATCCGGTAAGAACACTGTCTCTGTTGGAAAACCAATGCATGATGACTGTGCACACCTCCTTCACAGAAGGCGGGCACATCAGCTTCCCTGTTGTAAAGAAAATGCCTGAATGTACTGAGGGACTTAAAGTAAAAAACTGTGATAACTATTTAGAGTGTTCAGTCTGTAAGTGCTCAAAAATTAAGGTTAAGGCTAGGTCTAGAAAATCAGAGAGAACCACCGAGTCCCCCTTCCAACTCGTACATATGGACTTAGTAGGGCCTTTAAAACCATCTATCAGACATAGAAAAAGGTTTTTTTTAACTATTGTAGACGATTATAGCAGGTATGGGTACATCTACTCACTTAGACACAAGAGCGAGGTACCACAAAAATTCAAAGACTTCCACAAAAGAATAGAATTACAGCATAACACAAGAATAAAACAAATAATGACTGACAGGGGGTCAGAATTTATGGCAAAGGAATTCGCGAGGTGGTTAAGAGAACAGGGCATAACGCATTACTCCACATCTCCTTTTTCGCCATTTCAAAATGGAGTCTCAGAGAGAAAAAACGGGGTACTCCAAACCATGATGAGGTGCGTTTTGGAGGACGCGGAACTGGGACAATCTTTTTGGTCCGAAGCACTACACTATTCTAACTACACGCTAAACAGACTATGGTCAAGTTCCATTAACAAAACACCATATGAAATGCTGTATAAAAGGAAGCCTAACCTGGCACATCTACGCATATTCGGTGCCCCAGCAGATGTCCACATCCACAGGCAACTGAGGAGAAAGGGGGATAAAATATCCAAGAGGTTGAAGTTCGTAGGGTACGAACCAGGAACGAAAGGCTACAGGTTCATAGATAGCAACAACAGGTTTATAGTATCCAGATCCGCTAACTTCCACGAAAACTCAAACTGGTCAAGGCTCCACTCCAATGACCCCCTCGCTAACAAAGACACACACGACCATAGCCAAGGGAAAGAAAAAGTAGTCACAGGGAAAATAAAGGAGACTTAGACAAGTTTAGACAAGGCCAAACATTGCAAAACATGCACAAAAGAATGGAAAAAAGGGCACCCCACTCTAAACTTAGACAGCCTAACAAACAAAGAGGCTGAGCGCATGCATGAAGCAGACACACCCCCAAGTAGACCCATAAGAGGAAATAGAAATAAGTTACCAAAAAGACTAGAGGACTACATAATGACCATACATAATAACAATATCGCACCCAACTCCTACGAGGACATACTTAACCTTCCACATGAAGAGAGAGAGAAATGGAAGTTAGCTATGGAGAAAGAAATGGACAGCCTAAAAGACTTAAATGTGTACTCACCAGCCCAAGTACCAGAACACAAGAAACCTATTGGAACCAAATGGGTGTTCATGGTCAAAACGCTGGAAAACAACAAAGCCTTATACAAGGCTAGGCTGGTCGCACAAGGTTTGCCCAGAAATACCCGGAAGACTACACTGACACCTACTCACCCACCGTCAGGGCTGAGAGTGTCAAAAGCGCACTAGTCATAGCAACTGTACTGGGGCTTGAGGTGTTCCAATTCAATGTGCAGACTGCATACCTCCACGCTGAACTGGACAAGGAAATATATGTTAAAGCACCTCCAGGTTACAACGAAGGGGGGAACTGCACTTGGCTCCTGAAAAAGAGTTTGTATGGACTTAAGCAATCGGGCAAGAGGTGGTATGACTGCCTAGCCAAAGCTCTCAACTCCATGGGCTTTGCAGCCACCTCAGCCAACAAATGTTTCTTCACGAAAAGAGAAATAACTTATTTGAAGGCATACTTGTCTACGTAGATGACATCCTATACATAGGCAAACACAAGGATAAATGTGAAAAATTTGCCACTGAATTGGGAAGCCATTTCTCCCTGAAATCACTAGGTAAAATTGACAAATACCTAGGAGTCCACATAACTAAGACTGATAGAGGATACAGACTTTCACAAAAAGAAAAAAATCACTGAGTTACTATCTAAATGCAACATGTCAGAGACAAAGGCCAGTGACACGCTATGCAGCCAGACTTTCTGAAAAACATGTATGGTGAATACGAGCCCTTTAACGACAACAATCTGTACAGGTCTACCATAGGGTCACTACTATACATTGCAAATTGGACTAGACCTGATATCGCCCGGGCAATCAACTTATTATCCCGACACGTGAGCAAGCCCACCTCTTTCCACTGGGATGCCATCAAGAGGTTACTCAGGTACCTCAAATACAGCATCGACACACAGCTTTATCTTGATATACCTTGTATATCTATATTCAGTTAGACATTTAGAGGGGGTTTTGTCAGGGTAAATGCCTAACTTCACTGTAATAACTGGCCCACAGTCATGTAAGAGTTAACCCACAAATCACATATCCCATCATCCCCCTGACCACTCCTTACCTTCTGGCTCCTCCCCCTGGGTATAAAAGACCTCCCCCACGTGGAGTACAGCAGTTCCAGATGTGTATCTGCAAGGGAAGGTCAAAAGGTCAGTAGATGAGATGCTGAATGGGCCTAAACCTAACTAAGGCCTAAAATAAAAGGATTGATAAAAGAATTACTTTGTACCTTGAGTTATTGGGTCAGGTCCATCCCATCACATGGAAGAAAGACTTAGATGGTATGGAACACATCATATGCAGTAAAGAAGACTCAGTGGCAAGGACAGCCAGTGTCTGGACCCTGGTGGTCGGCGACCCTTTGGGAAACCAAAGAATCAGTGGATGGATTGCATCAAGGAGGACATGAAATGCATGGGTGAAGATGCTATGGATTGACTCAAATGGAGATAAATATGCTGACACACAGACCCTGCCATAGAGCAGGAATGCTAAGATATATCAAAACTTAACAGTATGTAATTTATCAACATACATAATTACTTTTCATAGAGAAGTAGTTACATAACATAGTTACATAACATAGTAACTAGTTTTGCTCACAAACTAGCCTACCATATTTTAGTCTGTTGTGTTGCATGAATATAGCCTGTGTAATAAGTTTATGGTTTAATGGGTTCTGTATACAGTACCCAAGTTTAACTGAGTAAACCACTGGTTAATACAACCATGCAAACATTTGTCACGGAAATACAATCTTTTGAGTAGCAAACTAGCTAATTACATATCAGCTGGTGATTTGTGAGTATAAATGTGCTGCAGAAGATCTGTATCATATTGTCTAATGTTTCTTCCTTTGGATAAAAGCTGGGCCAGATAATTTGGTTGAAAAGTAGACACCTATGTAATATCCACCCTTTTTATCTATTTGCTTAATTGCATCTTCAAGGAAGCATTTAAACTGTGAAAATAATACGGAGGAAGTGTTTGGTCCTGGTTTAATGTGCATGGAAGTATCCAGGGCATAAAGCCAGTCTCACAAGTCAACAATTATAAATTTCCAAGCATTCAAATGTCAAGTAAACAATGTGCATCTTGAAAAAAGGGTATTTGTATTATCAGTTGATAACCATAGAGATATCTATATCGCCAGGGATGGGGAACAAGCTGATACAGTTGGTTTCATGCTGACATTTTCCCCTCCCTCAAAAACAAAAACAACGGACAAACTTAATTTCAGGTTGAAAAGTGCTTATGAGTGAAGAGACATTGAAATAGTTGAAAATATTTGTCCAACTGAAAAAATAAAATATTCAAATTTGGAATGCAAAATAAATGCATACTGAAAAAAATATTAATCCTGAAACAGTTATACAATTATTGGAAGTCAAATTAATCATTTTAGTTCCACCTCTATTTATTCATCTGACCTAATATGTGTAGAGACTTTCTTTCTTACCTACTCACAAGGCTGCTGGGGAAAGCAAGTCCTGCCTTTGAATAATGGCACGAATATAACTGGTTATTCAACATATAAAATTATGTGTTAACCTTTGTCCCTAATTATAGGTTACCCAAGCATACTGAGGCCCTGATAGGAACATGATAATTTTGGAGTTAGGAGACAGCCTGTCTTCTCGCTTCAGTTCAGTTTCTAATTAAAAGGATTGCAGGCAGCATATTCAAGTTGATGCACACTCTGATAAATATATGCCCAGTGGATTCTAACTAGCTACATTTCTAATGAGCAAGGTTCCATGGCTAATATTAAATTCTGATCTTTGTTTTCCCAAAGCTGCAAAACTGAATAAAGCTTATATAACTTTGAATACAAAACCATTTATCTCAGAGGTGGCGGCACATGAATTAACAACCCATTTGCCTAGCACAGAAAATGTGAGTGCGCATGCATGCCCGCAGCTTAAAAAATGCAGCTAAGTAGGACAGCATAGCGCTGGGGCAGGTGGGCTCACAAACACACACATACACCTCGCAGGTCGCAACTTCTATTTCCCCCAAACCGATCCGAACCAGCAGCAGCCCACCACTGATTTATCTCCTTCAGTGTAATGGAAGTCTGCTTTTCAGCCATATTGTTAAACATAGCATTTGCTTTCAGAATACAGTCAGGCTCCCTCAGATGAAGCTTCAAAACAGAATTTCAGGGAAGAGTCCCCAAGGAGCATACCAATTATTTCTTGCAAGTCCCTGACAAAGAAGGGTTACAGATAATTGCTTCTCATCATAGACTTCCGAGTTCTGTACGTCTTTCTGATATACGGAGATGCCATTTTCTTTGCCTCGCAAAGCAGGCTGTATTTTTCACTTTATAGATCGCATAACATGGAGCAGAAATACTTCTCTTGCATGCTGGGTTTCTTCTTCCTGGTTGCTAAGTAGGAATTGCTGTCACTACAGACTACTTCTGCAAACTTGTTGGATGGAGTGCCAATATGGGGTATCCCAAATACTGTATGTGTTTAGCAACTGAGTGTGAACCTTGAGTTTCTGGCAAAAAACAACAACAGGCATCGAAGAAAGCTCATAATATTTTTTTTAAAAAAATTGGCAGGAAACAACAAACCAGCCACTAAGAATACTATTAAAAACATAGGAAACACTGTTAAAAGCATCAGTAACAGAGACTACACCCATCCAGTTTAAGCCTGATTCAGCTCCCAACCTTGCTTACTCACCAAAGGCTGACCAGATTTAAAAAAAAAAAAACCCGAACAGGATTTTCTTGCCATTGAGTGGATAACAGGGAGGGAACTTGCCTGATCTCCATCACAGGGAATTGTAAAGCTTGTAGCAACCACTGAAAAGGCTAGTTTTCAGGTGTGGGTGTTTGGCCTACCCACCACCAGAGACTTCACATCATGAACCCTGAATGGGATCACACTTCCCTGTTCAGGAAAGGCATGCAATTTGAGATTTTTCCTTTTGCTTGAAGAGCAAATAGCAAATATGGACAGAAGGGCTTCATCCTCTGAACCAGTTATGCCTGTTTCTGGACTATGAGGATCCCCAGATAGGTGTTCATATCGTGGTCATCGTGGATGGACTATTGGAGTGTCATAGTGGACTATTACAGCACATTCTTCATGGTACTCTTATTGAGGTCCGCTTGAAAGTTGCAGCCAGTCTAGTATACAGCAGTACAGGCAATTATGGTAATGTTGTGGTTTGCCCATGTTACATTTCTGCTTTGTGAGTGTACTACTGATAGTCTATAAAAGTGAAAACCAGGGGTGAAATCCAGCAGGTTCTGACAGGTTCTGAAGGACCGGTAGTGGAAATTTTGAGTAGTTCAGAGAACGGGCAAATACCACCTCTGGCTGGTCCCAGAGTGGGGTAGGAATGGAGATTTTGTAATATCCTTCCCCTGCCATGCACACCACGCCCACCAAGCCACACCCACAGAACTGGTAGTAAAAAAATTTGGATTTCACCACTGGTGAAAACTCACATTGGACCTGTGAATAAATTCTTGAAAAATTATTTCCAATCTATCAGAATCATTGTAAACAATTTGTAGTCATTATTCAATAATAATATATAGGCCATAGTTTCTTGTTAAAGTCAAATCTTGTCTCTTTTTAGGTATTAGTCCTATATTGGCATCTTTCCAGCTCTCTGGCATCTTTCTTTCCTGTAAAATAGAGTTCATCATATTTTGTAAACATTGTAAAAGTTTATCCCCCAAACATCCATAATAAGAACCTGTAATCCATTTGGTCCAGGAAACTTTACTGATTTAATCTTTTTTATAGCTTCAGAAATTTCATTTATAGTTATAAATCCATTCATAATCTGTTTCTGTTCCTTTATAATCCTCAGTAAATTTTGTTTCTTTAGATATTCGTCTGTCTTCTCCAAAGAGTTGTCACTTGTTTTATACAGGTTAGAATAATATTGATTAAATACTTTTTGCATAGCCACACTATCCGTTAGTACAATATCTTCCTCTTGCTGTGTCAATATAATTTTATTTTCATTTTCCTTTCTTAATTTATATGCCAACCATTTCTCTGGTTTGTTTAGCAAACTCAGTGTTTTATTCCTTTACATAGTTCTTCCATTTTTATAATTGTTAACATGGACAACTATCAATGTAAAAATTTAATTTGTTGAGAAATGTTTTTCTCTGGAAATTTCTTTAATTTTTCTTTTCTCTTTATCTCAATCAAAATAGCTTGTGTTTTCTCTTGCCTGTTCTTTTTTGAGTTCACTATTAGGTTATTCAAAATAACTTCGGATAAAAGGTTTTCTTGCGTCTCAACTCATTCTTAAATCAGTACTTTGTTTATATTATTTTCAAAAAATTCTTTCAATTTCTTTTCTGTTTTCTGTAATTTTTTCTTTGATCTCATATAAAAGAACCGGATTTCCTTTAACTAATCAAATTTATAGGATTATGACCTGAAAAAGTAAAAGTAATATCTCTACCTTAGAAAACTTGGTAGATAAAATTATTTGAAATCCATATCATATTTCTTGTTGAAAGGTATCTATGTCTTTTAGAAAAGAAAGTATGCCCTCTTGAATTGCCATTTTTCTGTCTTCATACATTCACTAGCCCTAAATTGTCCATCAAATAAAAGAAATATTTTAGTAACTTGCCTTAAGTGACTTTAATATTTTTCTTAGAAGTTGTATTCAATTGTGGGGAGATCACTCCATTCCAATCCCCCGTCAAGCTCCAATTTCCATAAGAGAAATCTGTTAGCCTTTCCATAAATCCTTTATAGAGCAGTACTTTTTCTTGGGGCATAGAGTCCCAGTATCAGCCTTTTAGTCCCATGCAAATTAACATCCACTCCAATAAATCTACCATGGTCATCAGTCAATACAAGTTCTGGTTTTACTTTGGGATTAATATAGAAAACAACTCCATTTCTTTTCTTTTTTTTTTTGTTCCTGATGAAATAAACTTTATAAATGAAATAGTTATGCCCGTTTTTCAAATACAATATGTGTTACTTTCACACAAATCATATTTTATTTAATGTTTTCAAATCATTATTTTTTTTTCTCTTTTGGGGATCATTTGCTCCACTTAGATTCAATGTTAAACATTTGTATTCCACAAACAAGCCAAAAATTCAGTGTTGGTATTTGATCAAAATTTAAATGCTTGGCAACTAGCTCATATTTATGACGGTTGCAGTGTTCTGGGGTGATGCGATCACCTTTTGGGACCTTCTAACAAGCAAAGTCAATGTGGGGAAGCCAGATTCACTTAACAACAGTTTTACTAACTTAACAATTTCAGTGATTCACTCAACAACAGTAGCAAGAAAGGTTGTAAAATGGGACAAAACTCACTTAGCAATTGTCTTGCTTAGCAACATAAGTTTTGGGCTCAATTGTTGTAAATCAAGGACTACTTGTAGTGAAAACAAACCCTTAGAACAGTGATGGTGAACCTTTTAGACACTGAGTGCCCAAACTGTGCATGTGCATGCCCAAATTGAAAGGTGCAAACGCACACATGCATGTACGTGGACATGCGGATATTTGTGAATGTGCGCATGTGGTGACATGCACGGATGTGTGGACATGTATAGACATGCATGAGCGTGCTCGAGCATGTACATGCTCAGACATGCGCAACAGAGACCCAAAGACCATCTGGTCGGCGGGAGGCGGGGCATCCCAACACCAGCAGCGCAGCAAGAGATAAGATCTGTTTTGTCATTTGCAGGGAAACAGAAGCTCACGAAAGAAACACCATGGAGAGCTGACCTGGGGCAATGGCGCACGTCCCAGCAGAGAGGGTTCTGTGTGCCACCTCTGGCACGCATGCCATAGGCTCGCCATCACGGCCTTAGAACATTGCTAAGAGGCATTTTGTTCTTTAGTTTTACCTGTTCAGCCGTTATATTGTAATTGGGTTTCATAGGAGCATCTCACTAGACTAGATTGTGGATGCCTAAAGTTCCCTCACACTTGGTACAGAAACTGTTGGCAATAAATCAGTAAGTTGGGTTGTTGTTGTTTTTCTGAAAAGGGAGGCGTTGCCACCTTGTGGAAATAGATTATATTACAGTAACGTACACTAGATAAGAGCTCAACAATTCTTACTGTAGAAGAGATTGACAATCTTACTTGTTTTATAATGCAGTTCCTAATGGAGTATTGGAGG
The DNA here is from genome assembly GCA_012654045.1 of Ptyas mucosa. Classification (NCBI taxonomy): domain Eukaryota; kingdom Metazoa; phylum Chordata; class Lepidosauria; order Squamata; family Colubridae; genus Ptyas; species Ptyas mucosa. The sequence continues at coordinate 16,042,027 of WNWU01000017.1, read as the reverse complement.
TATAGTTCTGTTTGTTTAATTCATTAAATGGATATTTCCAATTTTCGATTCCAGGGAGGAAAGAACAGTGTAGTGATTACATTTGATGATGTCATAACAGTGAACGTATTTCCATTCTGTTGATTGATTAGCATTAAAACTGCAAAAATTTTAATTTAGTAAAGCTGTTCGTTTCCTTTTGTTAACAGTTCCAACAAAGCTTTTAGTAAAAAGTAATATTTAACCATATGTTAATAGGTTAAATATTAAATACAGTCCTGACCAAATCGTCAGGACTGTACAAACTTATCAATTATTATTAAATACCCAACATGCTCTCTTAGGATTGTAAAGTATATCCAGTGTTCAAAATTGAGAAAGTCTTTCCAAATTATACACAATTACCAATATGCCTGATAACGATGGAAACAATGGAAATCTAGAAAGATCAATAAAAAAGTAAGTGTTAAATCTGATGGAAAGCAAACAGACTTCAATTATAAAAACCTCATTATTATTATTATTATTATTATTATTATTATTATTATTATAATAAAATGAGGTTTTTATGATAAAGGTTTTTATTATTGAAGTTCGTTTCTTTCCTTCAGATTTAACACTTTTTTTAAAACCAATCTCTCACATTTTTTAAAAAAAATATGTGAAAGGTGATCCAGATTTTGGAGGAGCAGGAGTAAAAATTGAAATGAGCATCAATGTTCTTAGTGGCCAGTGGTTCTCACCTGCAAATCCCATTTTTACCATGCTTTCCTGATGGTGACTTGACTTGAATCAAAGCAAGAAAGGCCTGAGATTTTTTGTGACTTTAGAAAATTGAATTTGTTGTGTGTTTGGTGTAATTTTCACATTGTACCAAATTGTACCAGTTTGGTCTAGTTGTTAAAACACCAGACTAGAAAGCAAGAGGTTATGAGTTCTAGTACTGCCTTAGCCATGAAAGCCAGTGGTGACTTAAGCCAATTACTCTCTCAGCCCAACTCACCTCACAGTGTGGTTGTGGTGGGAAAAAGAGGAGGAGGAAGAATTGTCTTAGATACATTCGCCACCTTGAGAGATTTATAAAAACAAAGGCAGAACACAAATAAATAAATAAAATAAAATAATCCCTTCTTTTGAGTGGGACATGATAGATTTATGTAATTTCTATGGCGAGAATTTCACTATGATAAAGGGAGCTAACGTTTGTGAGATAGAAAGGTTGAGCCAAAATACTCCTGATTGTATAATGAGCTACACCATTGGTCTCAATTACCTTTCCATTGAATGATGATTGCTTTTTTTACTGGTATGCGATATGTTGCAAGATTTTGTTTATGAAAGTGTTAGCTACAATTGTGTAATTGTGTTGGCTGATAAAATGTTAGCATCACAAAAAACATGCTATTTGACATTTCATCTGATTGGATGGATCATTCAAGAGAACTAAGATGTACTCCGAAGCCAATTTAGTCCAACGTCCTTTTCAAATGATATATATCCAAACACTGTAGTTATGAGGGGCCCAGAAGAACAATAAGGCTGCAACCACCTTTGATCTTCATCATTCTTTTAATAACTGAGTGCCACTTAAATCAGGAATAAAATTTCTTTTGATTTCAATTAGCAGTGGCCCAAGTTGTCACTGTGAGGTGGGTCTTTGCTGCCTCTTTCCTCTGCTTTGCACATTCCTTCTCCTTTTCATCAAGGCACTATGGGATTGGGGAAACAAACTGCTTCTCTTATCCATTAGCGCATAAATGGAATGCTTTCAATTATATACCTCCAATTATATACTCTGAAAAATGAACTCTGAGCAAGACTTTTCACCTTGGTGGGAGCTCCGGAGAGCCACGCCAGCTACTTTTTTACAGTCACGTTACTTCCATTAGGAAAGCAATCCAGGTACTTTTCCAGAACACCTGTCCATCCATTTTGATACTTTGATATAGAGGAGATTGCAGAATAAGTAGTCAGTGAGTATGATTTGCAACATTCTCCGACTGAGACATAGGGATAGTGATTGGCAACTTTGGAAACGCATACAGATAATCAAATCTCCAGAATGGTCAATCATACCAATATGATCAACTTTGAGAATTCTTCATTATATGTATGAAACTCTCCTGGCTGGAGAGATTCACCAACTGCTTTCCTCTTGCAGTAGGTAGTGTAACTGTAGAATCTATGTGGTGGCATACAACCCACTTAATGGTAGGTGTGGGAGAATGTATAGTCTACAATCCTTCTGTATCTGTCACCTAAAGAAAAGGTCTCTCTTTCTGCCATACAGGAAGATAATCTTGTTCCCAATAAAGAAGTGTGCATTTAGTCAACATGGAATTAGAAGAGCTTTGTCAATCTTTGCTCCCATCATGAGTTGCAAGTATCTTTGTATATTTACAGAAAATCAGGCATCTTTTCCCACAAAGCATTCTATTAAAAAAAAACCAATGCCAAAGAGGAATATTCATTTAGTGTTAATAATTATTCATGGAAATAATTTTCTCTGCTGACAAATCAACTTGTTTTCAAAAATTGGTTTTTGTTGCTCTCCTGCTGTTAAACCTATCTGCATTCTCACCACTCATTTATATATTTATAAGAGATAATAATAGGGTTCCTTCAACTTCCATTCTTTAAGTCAACTGTTCTCAGTCTAAATCATTTAGTGTCGTCCAAGTTCAACACTAATGTGTTCTACTATATAATTTACTATACTTTGAGTGAACATTTGCTAAATATTATTGTAGCTAGCTATTGTAACTTTCTTAACTTCTAGAGAACATTGTGCTATTGTTATGAAGTTCATGGATAAATTATATGTTCTCATTCTTATTCATATTTCTGGGAGCTAGAGTTTGCATAAACGGAACAAAGGATAGCAACTATACAACTTCCCATCTTGATGGGAAGCTCCAGCATAAGTCATTTTTATTTTAAAAAGTTTGAGTCTTGTATTATGGTGCCAAAAATTATTTGGATTAAGTGCAAAATATATAACAAAGAAATATATGTTCTAAAGTAAATATAACCACATACTAAAATAATAAAAAATGAGAAAAATGAGGAGCTTCCCAGGAAGCAATGGCGAACTGATGATCACTGTGGCAGAATGAAGAGCTGCTGAGTATGAAAACTAGCTCTTCATATTTGCTCTCCAGACAAGGAGAGGTCCTGAGATTGCCCTCAAGTTGCTCTAGAAAGTTGCTTCTTTCGAAGGGACTGCAAGACAGCAGTCTTTGGTGGGTTTAGAGCTCTGGGAGATGAGGAAATAGCCATCTTGCTCAAAATACAGTCAGTGTCTTTAATTGATTTTGCATGTTTTCTTTTCTAATCACTTTTTAAAATGGCTTGTTAATTGTTTTTCAGCTAGTAAGAAGCTGATTTGATAAATTGGAACACTGAATGAGTATTCTTCAGTCCTAAGCAAAAGAAAATGTAAGTATAAGGTTAGAATGCAAAACATTTTTTTTAAATAAACAGCAAAAGGGTGAAAGAAAGAATCCTTCCCATGGGGAAATGCTTTTGTTTTGAATTCTTTTTTAAAAATCATGATAGGATGAGACTTTGAAGGTTGGACACTAGACGGAACCAGAAGGAACTGAAGATTAAAATAAAAGAAGACTTAAACTTACAAATACAGAATGAAGCAAAATACTTTAACATTGGACATATTGAAAAGTATTTTTTGAATAATGGACTCAGAAGTTAATTTTAAGAATGTCTGGACAGTATTTAAAAAAATCCAAATTCCATCAAATATGAATTAGGAAGAAAATCTTACATCTTGTTATACTTTTGTGCTCCTTTTCTTCCAGAGTTCTGACTCATATCTCCTAAAGACAAAAGCCTTCTTCTTCCTGAATATGGAAGGGTTGGGGAAAATCTCTTCCTCTCTATGTAAGAAGCACAGGTCACTCTCAAGGCCATGGGAAATAGCTGATAGTCTGGAACACTGTGAAGGTAAGCTGGTTCCACAATACCACCTTCAACTGTACCACTACCTTCAGCCATTTTGCCTCCATGCTTTAGTATCACAATTTAAGGGTACTGGTGGAACACAAATAGGCAACTGGAGGCCATATGTGACCCATGATTTGCTAATCCTTGCTGTGCAGCCATCAAAATAGGAAAGGTTGCAATAAAAGACTTTTTAGTATCCTGGTGCATTGTATTGTGCTTTGCATGTTGGCATTTCAGAAAACGGTTTCCAAAGAGAACTTAAAAATATTTGATTAACACAATTGAAATCAACAGAAGGGGAGAGGGGGAGAAAAACTCTAAATTAAAAGCAATACATTGGAAAAATGCTATAATACTTATATCCTTAGTGTCCTTAGTGCTCTCTGACCTTGACTGTTTTCTTGCAGGCATTTCATTACCCAACTAGGTAATATCATCAATGCTAGAAGGGAGGATGGGTTTGCTTTCTGTTTATATATTAGTGCCTTACGCTGTCAGTGTTGGTGGGAGTGTTCCTTGGCTTAACAACTATGGCATAACTTAAATTTGGGCACAACTTACTGAAAAACTGTAAATAATCTTACTTAGCAATGGAAATTCTGGTCGCAATTGTAGTCATAAGTCAAGGACATAGCATAGCACCGTGATGGCTAACCTATGGCACTTGTGCCACAGGTGGCATGCAAAGCCATATCTGTGGGCATGCGAGCATTGCCCTAACTCAGCTCCAGCGCACATGCACATGCCAGCCAGCTGATTTTCGGGCTTTCCGGGCCTACCAGAAGTTGGGAAACGGGCCATTTCTGGCCTCCAGGGGGGTGGGGGAGGCTGTTTTCGCCCTCCCCAGGCTCCAAGAAAGCCTCTGGAGCCTGGGGAGGGCGAAAAACGGGCCTACCGGGCCCACCAATAACTTTTTTGCTGTTGCGTGCCAAAAGCAGGGGGAGTGCGGGGGGGGGGGTCACACACACATGTGCAGGACGCAGGGGGGCATTGAATTATGGGTGTGGGCACGCACACGCGTGATTCCCTCACACTCCCCTTGCTTTTGGCACGTGACGGCAAAAAGGTTAGCCATCACTGGCATAGCATGTCCTTGACTTACGACATCGCATCATATAGTATTTTACAGACTCAGTTTCTGAGTCATATTTCACAAATAAATTGTGCCTAACGAAATGTTATGAATTATAAGATTTTCAAATTCATTTAATTTTCTCAATAACCCCCCCTTGTTTCCATAATTCTTTTTTCATTGTGCTGCTTATTAGGAAGTATCAAAATCAATTTAATACATAAGAACACCCATGCAGTATGATTTTAAAAACATGCAATTACAGTACTGCAAAATATTGTGGGCTTCTACCTTCTTTATAGCATGCTAGTTTGGTGGAAGGCAGTTAATAGAGTTGCAGAGTGGTCATAAGGGATCAGTTGCACAAAACTTGGAATCTGGATGAACTGACTGTATATGCTGATTTATTGGTAGAATTCACTTGCAGATAGAAAATTTAATGTAGATCTAGACACATGCACAGTCTCATGTGTGTCAAACTATAGTGCTATCAAAAGAATGCCACGCATACAGTGATATTGTCATCCAAGTGACACCATTGCTGTATGTACTTGCATCCCAACATTTGACACAAGTAAGTTCAGTCATGGCCATTTGCCTATTCTCTGTGGATCCATGCAGACTTCTGTCTCCAGCACTTTCAGGTCTATTATAAACACAGGAGAATCTACACTGAGCATACTGGCTAGGAATTTAGGAAGTTTATACTTCTGGGGGTGCTGAAATGGGAAAGGCAGCTCTAGGGCCTCGTAGTGGGACTGATGTTTCTGACAACACTGAGGATCAAAACAGAGGTGGTGAAGCCCCAAATGCCTGGAATACGTTCTTTGTCAAGGCTCTTCAAATTAAAATCTGATTATGAAAACATTTGTTTAAAATATACAGTACAAGTTGGGTTTGCACTGTCAAACAAATCACTGGATTTGCTAAAAGCATTGTAGGAATTTGAAAAAACAAATAGCCCTTATCATATTTATTAATGTTTTGTTTTTTTTAAAAAAGACTGATTTGCCCAAATGAGAAACACTTTACATTATGTCAAAAAGAAAGCCAAGTTAAAGTTATGCGTAAAAGAAGTAAATTCTTTTTCAAGTCAAGCTTGACTTCTGGTGACTTTGTCGACACGCCCATGCAGTTTTCTTAACAACAGCACTGAAGCGGCTTACCACTGCTTTCTTTGGGGATGTTTTTCAACTTTCAACTAGACTACCAACACTCTGGTATGTCCTAGAGATCTCCCATTCAAACACTAGCCAGGCACAACCCTACTTAGTTTCCAGGCCCGGAAAAGGTACTTTTGGCTACTGAGATTGCCTTAAGGGGGGAAAAATCCACCTTAACACAAAATTCAGTTTTTCATTCTGTGCAAAGTCCTTTGACATTCAGGATTGTTACATAGGGGCAGGTATTCGGTGGATGTTTGGCAGTAAATGTAGCAGAGAATTACTGAACCATCAAAGAGGTAGGCAGGAAAACAGATTTTGTAACCTGGCAACAATGCAAGGTTTCTGCAAGATAAGAGAAAAAAAGATAATTGGGGAGACATTTATGGAAAAAAATTGGCTGTTGACTATAGCTAAAGAAAAAGTCCTCTAGGAGGGCTACAATCATTAAAAGAATGAAAGAATGTTTACAATCAAGTTTTTCAAATGTTAAATGCAGATACAGCTTTTTAAGTGTTACAGATAAAAACAGATGTTTCAGAAAGCTTTTACAAACACTCACAGGCTGTATACTTGGAGTTAGGAAAAGAAAATCACACACACGAGACCCATCCCATATGTTGACATTGCATATTAGTATAAACAGGTCTGGTGCCATACAATCTCTGTTATGTTTTAAATCAATGTAGCAGTATCATGTGCCTCTAGAATTGAGAGTTAAAACAGTTTTACAACAGCATATAAATTTGATTGTAGGGCATGTCTGAAATATCAATATATCATTGGTCTGGGTGCTGTGAAGATGATAGAAGCTGCATTCCCACACATGCTTAACTTGGATTCTGAATTAACCCATTTTCTAGATTCAAACAATATATCAAAACATAAGCTAGCCAAACATTACTGGGTTTGTACAACACAGTAATATTTTTTAAAAACCTAACTGAAGTTAACAGTGACCAAGCTTATGACTGTTGTCTGCAGACCAAGTTATGACTATTGATTGTTGAATTTTTAAACAAAATATTATGAAAAATGTGTCACAGGTAGATAAGCTGATCCACAGTTTTATGGTATTTTGGTTAAAAGTTCAAGGGGCTGCTTAATGGGGATAGGCTTATACATGAGTATATAAGGGAAATATGGGTACTTATTACCATGTTTACTTTGGGGGATACATATCCATGGCTAAGCCAAACCCAATGTTTGCAGTGCATTTTGACACCTGATAGGTGTAATTTATCTGATGTGCATGTTTTTAAATGCAACTGAATTGTTGGGCATCCTGCTATATATTGCTTTGATTTCGTGATAAAAATAATATTCTTTCTCACTTAAAATTTCATAATAAATATTGAAGGGGATTTAAATAATATAAAACATTTTTATTTATCCCCTTGAGGTTGAAGAGAATTTTGTATCAAAAAAGATTTGAATATTGATTGTGTTAATGTTCTAACTTTGGTCTGTCCATATGGCTAAGATGCAAAGCTGACAACACTAGAAATTTGTATTTCTTGCATGTGCTGTTTGTTTTACTCTTTGCCAGAAAGCCTCCACCATTGAAAACTTGTTTAAAAGTAAGTCAGTACAACTTTTGAAACTCTAAATTATTATGGCTGGGCATGCTCTCAACATAACACAGAAGCACCATTTCTAATTAAATCACCCATGTTTTTTCTTTTTCTTTTCAGATTTCCATATGGGTCTGAAAGAAAGAGGCAACTGCTTTACGGCGATGACTCATTAAAGTGATAATAGCATCTTTTTCAGATTTCTCTGAAAAGTAATAGGCTGCTTTAATCAATAGCAGCATTGGCACTCATAGAAAGTTCAAAGTATGTTCTCCAAGTCAGTTTGGAAACATGCCTCCCCTGATAAATATATATAATAACTTTTCTTTTAAAAATAGTACTTTCTATGTATCATGCTATGTACGTGTAAATTTTATTAGAAAAAAATAGCAATTACCATATTTTTCGCACTATAAGATGCACCGGACCATAAGATGCACATTAGCTTTAGAGGAGGAAAACAAGAAAAAAAAATCTGCCTCTGCCTCCCATCCATCTGGTATTCATCTGGCTAGCATCGTTGCAGGAAACAGCAAACAGCCTGGTCAGCTTCAGCACGTTATTGCAGCCCCAGCACATGGCTCGTCAGGGCTCTGCTCCGTTGCGCCCATCACCGGTCAACTGAGATGAGCTGATGCCACTGCCGAGGAATGCTGGAGCCTTTGCTGCTGAGCAGCTGATTGGCAGTTGGATCGGCCTCCCGGAATACTGCTGATCAGCTGTTCTAGGCGGGGGGATTGCTGCCGCCTATTGCTGCCGTTCGCTGCTACTGTTTGCAGTTCACCTTTTTTTTTTTTTGTAAAAAGTTTTTATTGGTTAAAAATATACAGTATTATAGTTTACAATATGTTGAATTTTCAATATCTTTGTAAAAAGATATTTCAATTATTATTCTCTTTTTTAAGTTCTCACACAACAGACATTATTATGTTAAATCAAAACAAATAACCAGGTTGTATAAAAGTTATATAAACAGAAAAAAGCAAATAGCCAAAGTGTTATACAAAATACAATAAAAAGAGAGAGAAAAAAAGATGTCAAGTAAAAGACATTAAATAATGAATTCCCCTCCTTTCTTCATTTCCTGGTTCTAGCTCTTAAAACCATGGTCTGGCCTCCCCCCTCCCCCAGGGCCGCCACAGCTCCGTCCGCCCCCGCTCCCTGATCATCTAATACTTCCCCCTCTTCGGCTCCTGTATCTTCTCCATCTAGGAAGGATTTATGTTGGTCAAAAAAAGCCTTAGCTTCCGCTACGTTATTAATTTTCTTCTTACTATCCTCCCAAAAAATCATCAAACCCTCCGGAATCAACCACCTAAAACCTACTCCCTTAAGGTACAGCTTGTTTGATAAAAAATAATATTTTCTCCTTGATTCTCGTACCTGTCTGGGAATCTGCTTCAGGATGGTGACCTCCTTGCCCCTGTACACCAGCGCCCCCAGTCTTTGTTTTCTCAATATCTCATCTCTCAGTTCCCTTCTTACAAATTTAATATGAACCTCTCTTGGTAAACTATGTAAAATTGCAAATTGTGAGTTTACTCCATACACCAAATCCACATCCCTTCCAATGGACTCCAAATCTCTTTCTAGAAATTCACCCAACATTTTAACCATCACTTCTCTCAAATTTTCTTGGTCAAGTTGTCCCATGTTTTGAAACCTGAGAAAATAAGACATCTTATCCAATTGTAAAGTTAGCATTGCGTTTCCTCTCCCTTCTTCCACCCTCTGGAGTGCCCTTACCTCCCCCTCCAGACCCCCCATCTTCTTCTTATTTTGCTCTGCCAGCTGTTGAACATCATTTAAATCTTTTTTCATAAGTGTCATTTCAGATTTAATTTCAGATAATCCTTTTTGCAAATCATCCAACTTGTCCAACTTCTGATCCAATTTCGCCAGTCTTTCCAAAATTTTTTCCATGTCAGCTGCTGCTGATTTATGACCCTTAGCCATCTTGCAGTAATAGAAGATGAGAAATCAAAAGACAAACCTCCAGAGAAGAAAGAGGGATTGACAGTCAGTGTAATTTTTCAAATATCCACCAGTGGGCGCTCACAGGAGCAACGAGTCCGGAGTATAGAGTAGGTCAAACAGGAAGCCTTAGAGGAGAATGTTGTCTTCAATCATAAATAAAGAAGCAGGAAGTCGGACCGCCGCCATAGCCCACCACCGGGAAGAGAGGCCACCAGACCTCTCCAACAAATTCTGATAAAGCCATCCTCAGAAGAAAAGTCAACAAAGTAAGGAGTTTCCTTCCATTTCTTTCCCCCTACTTGTCAGCCACGGCACCTTTCCAGCTACAAGGGGGGGGAAACTCCAACCCCCCCCTCTCACCTCCAGGATGCCTGCTCAAGTCACCGGTGAATCAGCTCGGTCCGCTGTGCTTTGTAAATAAACGCCGGTCCCCTCAGGCGCTGTGGCGCCTCCGCGGCCTCAGAAAAGGCCGCCGATCGCCTCCCACCCCCTCTGGAGCCTCGGGCGCGCCAGCATCGGCCTCCCGGCCCCTGGATGTGAGGCAGGGGACCCCTGGCGAGCCGCCCTCAAATGGCAAACGCCCCAAAAAATGGGGCGTTTGGCCCATAGGGCCTCCAGATGGGGGGGATCAGACACTGGGGCCAGAGCTAGCCCGATCAGTGTCCGTCGCCCGCGGGACCGGAACTGGAAGTCCCTGCAGTTCACCTTTGATCGCTGTTTGCTGCCATCACCGATCACCGCCGTCATTTGACAATTGCTGCTGCATTTGGCAGCGGTGATCGGCGAAGGCAATCAGCAAATGATGGGGGCAAACAGCGATCGACAGCGAATGGCAAACAGCAGCAGTGAACAGGAGCAATAGGCGGCAGCAATCCTGGCCATCTAGAACAGCTGATCAGTAGTATTCCGGGAGGCCAATCCAACCACCAATCAGCTACTCGGCAGTGAAAGCTCAAGTGTTGCCTGCCGGTGGCAGCAGTGACAGGTGGCAGCGGTGACCAACCCCCTCCTCCCACCTCAATATTCGCTCTTTAAGACGCACAGACATTTCCACCCACTTTTTTGAGGAGAGGGAAATGTGTTTTATAGTGCGAAAAATACAGTATTTTTTGTTTTCCATCATATACTGTACGTCAATATTTCTTCCCTGCAGCTTATACCCAGTGGAATGTAAACACTATTGGGATAGCTCAACATTGCTTTCATAATTAATAAGAAAGAACGTTAATTTATGTTGAAAGGATATTATTTCCTATATGTATGAATAGAAAGAAACTGCTCTCCAGTTTATAGACGACGTCTTACACAAAAAGCAAACTAGTTGACCATTTAAAAAATAATAATCCAAAATTCCTATTAGTGTGATTGTTTTCATCACTGTCATTTATAAAATGACAGTATAATTATTTCTAATTCATTTCTAATAAAGGCTTTCAACTCTGTTTTTGGAAATCCTGCTATTTTGGTTTCTGGTGTGTTATTATGAATAAACAACAATAATTTTCTTCTGTCTTCTGAAATACACATTTCTTGCTATTTTCTATAAACTGTAATTGGCTGTAGATCCATCAGACTGCATGGATATATAACAATGCAATCAATTTTGCTTTTAAAATCTGGTAACAACTTTTCCCGCTCATACCAAATATCCCCAAATAGTCCAAATACACAAGGTTTTTTTCTTTTTTTAACCCATACATACTCTCAGTTTACAGGCATCATGATTGCACCCTGTCCAATTCCTTACAACCAGTTCAGGAATTGCCAGTAATGGAGAAATTCTATCAATTCCCACACCCCATTCAAGCATACATTTCTATCATTTTTCCAATTAACCAGTATATAACTCATCTATCTGTTTGAATGTTTATAAACTGAATTGCAATGTGACTTTAATAAAACACAGCTATTTTTCACTTTGTGCCAGGAAGAAGATAAAGTTAAATTAGTGTTTTATTCCTTTTTATAATAAATATTTAACCCTGAGGTAAGATTTATAAAAGGCTGGAAATAAAGATACATTGCGTTTAAGTAAACCATCACTTTCTTTCCCTAAATTATTTTCAAAAGTTTAGTAGTTCTGAAGCATTGTTTGAACATAGTTCAGCAGAAGTGGAATTAAAAGCATTTATTCTAGCCATATATTATCAGCAGTATATTTCCTCACAAGGCTCTTTTCTTAACTCACAAGTCATTTACAAACAACAGTTAAAATGACATTATCTGCTATTTTGTTCTCACTTACCGATGTCTTCTAGTTTCACTAACTGGATATTAGTGATACATTATCCATTATTTTTTTTAATCTCTTAATTACGACACAATGCAAGTCAGCTCCCTCTCTGCTAGTTTCCTGGGTGACCTTTGATCAAATACTCTTTCAGAATTTCTCTGTGTTGTTGTAAAAGTAAAAGGTAGCTAGCAATACTCACAAAGCATGCAGGATAAAAGTATAATATTTCAAAAGGATCTCTGGGTGTTGGTATTTATATAGGTATAATATAGGTAAATTACATCTATTTACCTATCTCTTTATAAAAAAATAGATACAGCAGTTGCTACTCCAAAGGCCTTATAGTGTAAAAAGACATGGAAGAGAGAAAATGCCAAAACAAGAAATACATGATTGTTCCAGTTATTAGTGTTTTGGCTTTGTATCCTGCGTTATAGCACCCACATAATAATCTAAGACTTTCTAAGGCAGGGGTCCCCGGGCCATGGACCAGCAACGAGCCGTGTCAGCATGCAAAACCACGGGTCCTCAGATCCACAGAAAAACCTTTCTCCACAGAACCGGTCCCTGGTGTCCAAAAGATTGGAGGCCGTTGTTCTAAGGAACAGTGATTTTGGAGGCCCTACAGCTCTACAGCAATCCTTCCCTGGTTTGGGTAAAGATAAAGGGATCCAAAATGGTGGCCATTTGACTTTGGGAAAAGTGCTAAGTGTGAAATCTTAGAATGGCCCTGAAAGAGAAGGCAGAGTGATATGACTACTAACTGACTTCTTGCAGATCATGTGCTAAGAATGCAACTCACTTTTTGCAAGTTAGTTTGTCTCCCTAGGCCGTGATGGCGAACCTATGGCACACGTGCCCAAAGTGTACGTGAAGCCATGTCGTCTGGCATGTGCGGCCTTGCCTATTTGTCCTCTGGGTTTCTGGTGCACATGCGCACATGACAATCAGCTGTCCTTTGTGCGCGCGGCAGTGCCAAAAAACGGTGTGCACATGAATGCCGGCCAGCAGATTGTTGGACGTGCCTGCACGCTATAACCCGGAAGTTCAGCTTTTCTGGAACATGGCTGTCATGAGCCTAAAAGGTTCGCCATCACAGGCACAGGATGTTGTGACCTAGGCCCAAGTAGGTATTATCAGATGCAATCAGTACTAAACAAACAGGTTTTATTAGAACAGCTGAGAATTAACTCATTCTCAGCCTAGTCCAAACTAATTCAAAACGAAATTCTTCATAACACAATTCTTCAGCCTTATCACCAACCTTAATCTACTTTGGCAACCTGCTAAGAGCTTTTCTTGGCAAAAGTTCAGAAGTAGAAGACGCTGACAAGAAATTAATGCAGCAAGACAAGAAACAAATCTATCAACGTTGTTTTCCGACAAAGAGCCCAAGAGCTGTTGCTGGTCTTTCAAGCCTTATGGGAGGGGCCAATCATCTCTTGGCCTTACTCTCGAGTTGTCCTTTTTGCTTTAGCTACTCTTGCCTTCTGGCAGCTCTTCTTATGCATGCACTAGGAACAGGCTCCTCCTGTTCCTCTGCCTCTCTGCTGTCAGCCTCTGGAAGCTCCAGAGTCCGCATATCACTCCCAGATGGCCCTGGCCCCATCTCTGCCTCTGACGCAGAGCCTGCATCCAGGCCTTCCCCAGCCTCCAGGCCTGGCCCATGTTCTTCTTCAGCCTCCTCACTGTCCGACTCCGCTGCCAGCTCCTCAGGCTGCTGGCGGACCACAACACAGGGCAAGAAGACTATTTAATGCTACCAGTCAAAGCACATTTATTTATTTGATTTTAATTCTGCCTTTATTAATTTACAAGTGACTCAAAACTGCAAATCTACTTCTACATACCTACTCCTCCTTTCTTCTACTTTGCCCAAAGCAAGTCTGTGAGGTGGTTGGGCTGAGAGAGAGTGACTGGCTCAAAGTCACCCAACTGGCATTCATGCCTAAGGTGGATCTAGAACTTAACCTTAACGAATGGAAGATCTACAGCATGGATGTCAAACTCAATCGCATCACATGACATATCATGACGTTTTTTGCCTTTGTGGAGCTGGGGTGGGCCTGCATGTGTTGCTTCCGGCCGTGGGCCGCCAGTTTGACAGGCCTCATCTACAGTATCTTACAGTGCCATTGATGGAGCTTTCTGGGAAATGCCAACAGCACTCACATAAGATTATATCCACCCACATCTGAGGTTCAACCAGGGTTGTTCAGTTTACCTACAGGCAAAATAAAGATTTGATGACGAGGGTACATACATTAAAGTTTTGAAAACGGGAAAAAACCCTGGACCGGGAGATTATTTATAAACGTAAAAACAGATTATTCAAAGGAACAGTGGAAGGGAAATAGGAAGGAATGGGGAAGAAACAATGGGAATGAGAGTTAGAGAAAGGATAAGTGATACCAAAATATTAAAGCACACTTTTTAGGCTGATCAAAAATACATAATTACGTATATAGAGATGTACTGACAGATTTTTACGTGTTAATAGTTAGATTTTTTTTCTCTGACCAAAGGCTGGTCTTTCTTAAGAAACTTGTGAGAATCAGGATTTCTTAGTTGGCTCTAGAAACAAAGCAGGATCCAATTCAACCTGTAATTGCATGATTGCTACCAATAAACATCTGAATAATGGCTGGGTTATTATGGTAACTATGGTTTATGGGAGGAAGCCCATTTTCTGAATCCAAATGGCGTACAAACTATACATTTGGATCATAGACCAAAGTAGGCAAAAATATGACGGATTTGATTGTGGTTCAGTGTCTTTTGTGAACTCAACAAATCTGAATGCCTACAAATAAACACAAGTCCTCTGGAACAAGATCAGGTCATGAGAGCACTGCTTAGCCAGGAATACTTTCAGAGAAGCCAGGGGTCTAGTTTGTGGACAAAGAGACCTTTGTAACTGAATTTACCGAATCACAGGGACAGAACTCTGAGTAGTGTGGGTTGGCTGTGTCTAGACATCCTTGCATTTTCCCAGGACAAGCTACGTGAGGGGCTTTGTGGAAAATTAAAAGATAGCTAAATTTAGTTTAGCAAGTGGTGTTCAGAATACCAAGCCAAAAAAAGGGGGAATCTTCCTAGAATAGGTCTTAATTCATGGGCACGTAAAACATAGATTTATCTTGATCTGTCGGGTATGGCTACAGATCAAGATCTACCTATTGGGTCAAATGACAGCCTCTATATTCCTCATCAGTAAAAGAGATACATCTCTACAGGTGTGTACAGGTGTGTGCACATGTAGTTTTTTTAATAACTCGATTGGGCTTATAAACTTGTTACCAGCTTGTTTCTTCTTTCTTTTTCAAAGAATGGCACCCAAGTAGTGTTCTGGATGAGAAACTGAAAATATGACATTATGCATGATATAGTTTTATGGCAATTAATTAGCATCTTATTGTCATTTGCCTCTGTCTGGAAAAATTCTCTGGATAGTTTCAGATATAACATCCTAGGAAAAGGTGAAGTTCCTTCTGAGTAAAGTTCAAATCCCAATTGCATAAAAATGTCCACATTACCAATAGAGGAGAATATTTGTAGCTCAGGATTAAACCAGGAGTGAAATGCTCCCGGTTTGGACCGGATAACCCGATCCGGTAGCGATGGAGGCAGGTGGTTCGGAGATCCGGTAGCAAAAATCCCTGCCCACCCCCTCCATGCCCAGCTGAGCCGCACAATCATCAGAGGCTTTTTCTTTTAATTTTTAAAAGCATTTTTTCTACAATCTCTTCGGCCGAAAAAATGCTTTTAAAAGTAAAAAAAATGCCTCTGATGATCACACGGCTCAGCTGGGATCGTCAAAGGGATTGTTAGCTGATGATCCCAGCTGAGTTGCCTAATCGGCTGAGGTTTTTTTTTCTTTTAAATGCCTCTGACGATCCAACGCAGCTGGGATCATCAGAGCCTTTTGAAAGCATTTTTTTACAACCTCTTCGCCGAAGAGGTTGTAGAAAAAATGGTTTTAAAAGAAAAAAAATCGGCCACGCCCACCCAGTCACATTACACCCCACCAAGCCACACCCACAGAACCAGTAGTAACAAATTTTAGATTTCACCACTGGGTTAAACTCTGGGGTCTTTGGAGCTTTCTAAGCTTGGTTGTTTCCTTGCAGACATTTCATTACCCAACTAACTAACATCATTAGTCCACTGATGAAACATCTGCAAGAAAACAACCAAGCTCAGAGAGCACAAGGGCTCCACACTGTCAATGCTTTTATTTGTCTTACTTCTAAATTTAGCCTACAATCCTACTATTTCTTGATGCTCTTGTCTCCAAATATTAATGATGTTGCTATTTAGCTTTACCCAGCAACTTTACTCCCAAGATCATTTGAGTGGTTTGCAACACAAAATATTTATCACACACATTTACACCCCACTTATTTGACAGAGTTCTGAGGATGGCCAGAATCATAGAAAACCACACCCAGTTTGCAACAATTTAATGAAGGCTCAGTGGTGAAATCTCAAAATTTTCTCTACCGGTTCTGTGGGCGTGACTTGGTGTGTGTGGCTTGGTGGCCATGGCTTGGTGGGGATGTGACTGGGTGGGCATGGCCAACTTGACATCACTCAAGTCACTTACTGTTAGAGCCAGGAGCTGCACATTCTGAAGCACATTCTGCCCTTCTGAAGTCCCCAATGCTTTGAGTTTCCCTCTGTCATCTGGCTTGACTGCCCAAGCGAAACTCGGAGCCTTCTCTTACCCCATTCTCCATCCTGGAGCGCCATGCATCCCCCCCGCCAATCCTCCATACAAACCACCTGCCCCGTTTCTGCAAAGGCAGAGCCCCCCCCCGCAGGGTGATCCAAAGAGGGGAGGGGCATGCTGCAGAAAAGGCCACCTTCCACCCTGGCCTGCCTGCCACCTGTGCCAGCTCCACGGGCCTTGGGGCTCCAAAGCAACCCACTGGCTTCCCACCTGGCCACCTGATTGCTCTCTTTGACTGCCGGTGCCATTCCAAGAACTCACCCGTGGAGTCTGGTGCTCTGGGGGAAGGAGGCTCGGCCATGGTGCTGCTTCCCGCTGGCAAAGAAGTAGAGTGAGAAATGCAGAAGCAGCCAGCAGGGCCGCAGTCCTCTGCACGGGGAGAGGTCCAGGCCTGACTGCGACACCATGGAGCCCGCAGCACTTTCCCTTTGGCCTGGGTGGCGGCGCTTACCCAGGTAGGCCAGTATGGGTATCCCTTCATCTTGGTGCTCCCTTGCCCACCGCCTCCATGTGCTGCACTTGGAAGGGGCCACCACCGCCCCTCTCACCACCCTCTCTCCCCGCCTGGCTGCAGACATTCACCTGCCTGAAGCAACGCTGCTGCCGTCGCTTTCATTTCGCAGAGGGAGAAGGAAGAAAGTGAACGGCAGTGGCACGGCACGTGCACGTGCACATGTGCAGCAGCTCTGGGATGTCTGTGGCCTACCTGCCCTGCCGGAACACCACTGCACTGCTGCCGTTCACTTTCTTCCTTCCCCCGCCATGAAACAAAAGCGAACGGTGGCGGGGTTGCTTCAGAAGATTGCTTTGGGCAGGCTAATGTCTACAGCCAGGTGGGGAGGGATGGTGGCAAGAGCAGAGGCAGAAGCCCCTTCCACGCACAGCACATGGAGGTGGCAGAGGTGGGCAAGGTGGCCCTGGCATGCCTGTTACTGGGGAGGTGCGGTGATCACTCAGCCAGGGCGGCCTCAGCAGGGCTGCATCAGCCTCTCTGCCTGTGCCATGTTTTGCTCTGGCTGGCTGCAGAACTACAACTGTGGCAACCTGATCTTCGGTAAGATGAAAGGTTATCCACACTGGCCCGCCTAGGTAAACACCACCGCCCAGGCTGAAGGGAAAGCACTGTGGGCTTCGCGGTGGTGGGGTTGGGCCTGGTCCTCTCCCCGTGCCTCTCGCTTCACTTCTTCGCCAGCAGGAAGCAGCACTGTAGCTGAACCTCCTTCCCCTGGAGCGCCAGACTCTGTGGGCCAAGTTCCTAGAGTGGTGCTGGCAGTCAAAGAGAGCAGGCAGGTGGCCGAGCGAGAAGCCAGTGGACTGCTTTGGAGCCCCAAGCCCCGTGGAGCAGTCATGGAAGGCAGGCGGGCCTGGGTGGAAGGAGGCCTTTTCTGCAGCATCCTCCTCCCCTCTTTGGATCGCCCTGCAGTGAGGGGCCCCCCTGCCTTTGCAGAAATGGGGCAGGGTGGGGCAAGTGAGCGGCGACTGGGGGACCAGTTCGGGGGCGTGGCCAGCCAGCAATCGCTACCAGTTCAGCAACCCAGGTCATATGTCTGCTATCAGTTCACCCAAACCAGTCCAAACCAGTAGCATTTCACCCCATGAAAGCTTCTATGTCTGTTTGAGACACCATTTGTCTCAAATTGCATAGGGCCATGATGGCGAACCTATGGCACGGGTGCCACAGATGGCACGCGGAGCCATATTGATGGGCACACGAGTGTTGCTTTAGCTCAGCTCCAGTGCGCATGTGTGCACCGGCCAACTGATTTTCAGGCCTTCTGATCCCACCGGATGTCGGGAAACTGGCTGTTTCCGGCCTCCAGAAGGCCTCCAGGGGGATGGGGAAGGCTGTTTTTGCCCTCCCCAGGCTCCTAGAAAGCCTCTGGAGCCTGGGGAGGGTGAAAAATGGGCCTACTGGGCCCACCATGCTATCACGTGCCAAAAGCAGGGGGAAGTGTGGGGGGGTCATGTGCACATGCGCAAGGGGGCGTGGCATATTGAATTATGGATGTGGGCACAGGCACCCACGACCCCCCAGGCCCCCCCCCTTTTGGCACGCGACGTCAAAAAGGTTAGCCATTACTGGTATAGGGTGTCCTGCTTGAGAAGAGATTTGGACTAGAAGACCTCCAAGGTCCCTACCAGCTCTATTGTGATTGATTGATTGCTTTTGATTGATTGATTGACTGATGTACAATCTCGAAGTTGGCTTCATTTTCTTCAGTGGGACATATTTGGGCATTTGTCAGCAATCTTGGGGAACTAGAATTTTTCAGCTTATTTGTGGTTTATACTGAAGTTGCTATATCTTAAAGAGAGTATTCCAAAGCACTTGAAAATTACTCAACTTTCACTGTACCTGACTTTGGTCACATAAAAATAGCATATGTTGAGAATTAGGGCAGAAAAATAGTATTTCGTAGTATTTGGAAGAAATTTCAGAGGTCAGCTAATCTTCAACTATATTGATGCAACATATAAACAAAGTTTCCTGTCTTTCAAAGGTTATGCAATATATCTGCCTTATTCCAGTTCTTTGGTTTATTTCAGAAAAAGAAATAGATTACATTTTGCAATGCCAGAGTGCCTCAGTTTTGACATTCTTTTTTAGGCCTTCCTTCCTCTAGTTTACCTCTTTCTATTC
This sequence comes from Ptyas mucosa, assembly GCA_012654045.1. NCBI lineage: Eukaryota > Metazoa > Chordata > Lepidosauria > Squamata > Colubridae > Ptyas > Ptyas mucosa. The sequence continues at coordinate 16,022,693 of WNWU01000017.1, read as the reverse complement.
ATGCTGCAAATTTCTTATTGGCAGTGCACTTTTTCCAATCTTCATGAATGCAAGTCACTGCTTGAAAATGGACTTATAACTGTTTTTCCCTCCCACTCATATACAATGTTTTTCCATAAATACAGTTTCTTCATTACTATAGAAACCATTGTCTTGCCAGGCTAAGCAAGTCTGACTGTTAAAATTATCTATTTGTCAAGCTCATTCCGATTAGCCATGTTGTCAATATTTTAATCCTTAGGACCTCTTTATACATGATATTTTATGTTCTTTAAGTTCTTTAAAGATACATTTTTGGTGGGGGGGAGAGATTCCCAGATGACTATAGCTTAGTGATGGATAGATAGATAGAGAGAAAGAGAGAGAGCGAGAGAAAGAGAGAGAGAGAGAGAGATTATTTATTTATTTATTTATTTATTTATAATATTTATATGATGCCCTTCTCCCGAAGGACTCGGGGCGGCTCACATAATAAAACAACAATAAATATCACATTAAAAGGTCGATAAAAACTCCAACAATTAAAATAAAATTCCCAACAGATCAGGCAATTTGATTAAAAAGCCATGTCTTCAGGTCCTTGTGGAAGGAACGGAGGTCAGGGGCCGTCCGGAGCCCAGTGGGTAGCTCGTTCCAGAGGGTTGGCACAGCCACAGTGAACATCCTCATCCTGGGCACCACCAGCCGACATTGTCTGGTAGATGGCACCTGGAGGAGGGCAGTCCTATGTGAGTGCACTGGGCGGTGGGAGGCCGGTAGGAGGTGATCCTGCAAGTACCCCGGACCCATGCCATGGAGGGCTTTATAGGTTAATACCAGCACCTTGAAGTGGATCCAGAGGACCACCGGCAGATAGATAGATAGATAGATAGATAGATAGATAGATAGATAGATAGATAGATGATAGATAGATAGATGATAGATAGATAGATAGATAGATAGATAGATAGATGATAGATGATAGATAGATAGATAGATAGATGTGCTTGACTACTACAATAGTCCACATAGTTTATGCTTGAAAAGTCTCCAGAAGGTGTAATTGGTGCAAAATGCAGCAACAAGCTTGCTAATCAATGTAAGGCATAGTGATTGTGAATGAAAGGATCAAAGTATAAATACCATATGATGCCTATATCAAAAAAGCTGCACCGGATTTCCTCAGCTCACCAGCTACAGTCAGATACAAAGTGTTGGCATAACCTTTCATATCCTAAATGGGTTAGAGCTTGACTATGGCCACCTCTCCTATTAGACACCCATCCACTTGCTAAGATCTGCTTTTTTGAAGATGCTTCTGCTGTCCAAAGCACATTTTTCCATTTGGGGACAGGGCTGCTTTCAAAAGCGTGTCCTAGGAGTGTTCATTACAGTTTGCCAAAGTCCAAATCCTGAGTGAGTAATAGATTTTCAGTTAACTGGATTGAGAAAGATCAATGGTAACTTGCTGCATTCCAACTCTAGATTTTTATCAAGGACTATTCCTATTGATTTCTCTGGAACTCAGGCATATATCAAAGAGCAGCGCTGCCTATTAAAAATTAAAGTTGCCGTTTCACCATTTTTAATGAAAGTGGGGAAGAGATGGCAAGGCATTTGACTCAGTGATTTGAGGATGAGAGACATTTTGAATTGTGCTATTTGCTCTACCTCATTGTTATCCAACCTCACTTCCTGAGTGGTTGAAGAGCTATTTTAACTGAACTGGTCCAGTGGATATAAAGGAAACAAAAGCCGGTTCCTGGACGTTCAAGAAGAATTAGGGAAATCCCTTTCCTTTGCAGGAATTTCCCTCAAATTTGTCATTGGTAGCCCCAACAACATGAAATCACATCACAATTCAACGTTTTGAATGGAGCTATGAAACTCAGACACTCATGTATTGATTCTATATAATGATTCATTTTTAATTTTTTCATTTATTTATGGTGAGTCAGGTTTTTTAGCTCTAGGGACTGCCTGTAGTTTTCTTGACAAAGTTTTTCAGAAGTAGCTTGTCCTTGCCTTGATCCTGAAAGGGAGTGCCTGGCCCAAGGTCATCCAGCTGTCTGCGTGCCTAAGGTGGGACGAAACAGCCTTCAGTTTCTGGCCTGATGTCTTAACCACTGCACCAAACTGGCTTTCTTAATTATTCATGCTATAATAAATATCTGGTTTTCCCATAGTAAGAAAGGAGTCTAATACACAGTTTTCCTCAAACTTGCGTGGATCCCAAAACTGACTATCTGGACTAGATCAACCTATTTTTGAGAATCAGATAATGTATACACTCTATATGTGAAGTTTAATAATAAATTTAAAGAGTTTGCTCAAAATCATCTTAATCCCATTCGTGTTCTGTTCTTGAAGAGGCTTATTTCTGTCTACTGATTGTTATTTCCCTTATTTTTTTTCAAAACATAGTAATATAGGAAATGTCTACTTGTTGGCATAAGTTCAAATATTTAACATAAGTGCAAAGATTTAACAATGTCAGTGTATTCAAGCTATTTATGTTGGTCTGGTCCCAAGAATTGGATGATATAACGGAATTCCATTGAGGAAAATAATAAATTTTAGCTCCTCTTTGTACAAGCATGGAATATTTTTTCTGGAGAAAACAAATTTACATTGTGTAAAACAATATAAAATTCAAGAGTCATACTGCATGGAACATAAGCAACTGCAATTCTTTATTATATATTTGAATATTGCAAACTTTAGGACCAATGTTAAGAAAGGCACCAAGAGTCACTTGCAAGGAAAAAACTTTAAATAGAAAGGTTGCCCCTACAATAAAAATATAATAATAAATAACAAATTGGGTCTGGAGCAAGACAGCAGAACGTTTATAAAAATTGTGGAAAAACAGATTGAGAACAGCTAATTTTGGATTGTCCTTAAAAATTGGTGGAATGAATTGCATCAGTTTGGGAAAAAATGTAAAAGTTGCCCATCTGAAAAATAGTTCTTCCTATTGCAGATCTCAGCATTCCGAGTAACGCATCCAAGGAAATCAGAACTCCAAGGCAGGAACGTTCCTCAGAGAACTTGTTTATTGGACACATCATATTGGCATAGCTAAAGAAAACCAACTCTAAAAAGTTTCCCATGGTTATCATATAATTAAAAAAGCAAAAGTTTCCCTCCCCAGGTGTCACAGGTCACATTGTCCAATCAAAGCAGGTAGGGGGCTCCCTTGATCACTTCTGTTTCTCCTCCAACTGCTACCTGTTGGGATGACCTTGGTTCCTTTAGCTCTTTATTTTGTCTACGAGACGGTCTGGCTATTTTCCCCTCATCTTCTCCCCATAGTGCGTGGCAACTGTGAACCACACAAGTTGGCTTCAGCCAGGTTTGATTCAGCGTTAACAGCAGGCTAACTTACTTTAGGTGTGTACATACAGATGTTATGGGCAGAAGTTTCCATTAATTAGCTTTTAATATGCAGTCATAAAACAAGCCAGATTAGGTTAAGTGCTCTGCATTGTGCTATAGGGCAGTGTCTATATATGGGAGCCATACCTACACAATTATATCTTTGGTATTATTATGCAGTCCTGCACTGACATAGAAACTCACGTGGACAAGCCACTCCCATTTGCAGAAAGGCCTGAAAATCCAAAATTATATTTATACTGATAGAGAAAGTTTGTGGTTCAGAGTTGGAATGAGGGACGCTTGTTGCTCTCTGGACTTGTTTTTCTTTTCTTTAAGATGTTTCATTACCCAAAATAACATCATAAGCACTGATGACATTACCAAGTTTGGGTTATGAAACGTCTGCAAGAAAACAACCAAGCCCAGAGACCACCAAGTACCCCTTATATTTATACTATTTTTAAAAAATTAATTAACCCAGAGACTTGCAGGTTCCTTTTGGATCAGTTTTGGGGCAGTGGTGAAATTCAATTTTTTTTTACTACCGGTTCTGTGGGCGTGACTTGGTGGCCGTGGTGTGGCTTGGTGGGCATGGGAGGGGAAGGATACTGCAAAATCTCCATTCCCACCCCACTCCAGGGGAAGGATACTGCAAAATCTCCATTCCCACCCCACTCCATGGAAAAGATACTGCAAAATCTCCATTCCCTCCCCACCCCACCCCAGGGGAAGGATACTGCAAAATCGACAATCCCTCCCCACTCTGGGACCAGCCAGAGGTGGTATTTGCCGGTTCTCCAAACTACTCAAAATTTCCGCTACCAGTTCTCCAGAACCTGTCAGAACCTGCTGGATTTCATCCCTGTTTTGGGGTTGACTTTAAGACACATATCTGAAAGGACTTAATTTCAAATTTAGCCATATTCCAATACCCTCCTTGGAATACGCCTTTTTTTAAAATTCCCAAGCTGAAGCAACACTATTGTCTTTGTGTAAGGAAAACCTGCTTAGCCCAGCAGTCTGACAGCCTACACATGCTAGGCCTTTGGCACTCCCTCCTTCCTTCTCTGTCTGTGTCATGCTGACTCACTCTGCAGTGACATTATAATAAATGATTTGAGAGCATTGTGTCTTGATACAGCATGCCCTTTGGAAGGAAAGTGCTGGTATTCACAGCCAGCAAAGCCTCCTCTTGGTAGTGCTGGCAGATTACAGTACTGCCCTGCCCTAATTAAGGGTTTATTGCCCAACAGTCAGCGACGATGTTATATACTCAATTTCCCTTGCAGTTATTTGTTTTAAGCAGCCAGTTGAGAAGATTCTCAGCTTCCACTTCATAAATGCTTGGACATAGTTTGATATTCGATGTCAGGGAACTTTCTCAGGGCTCTTTCCATGTGCTATCCACCCAGACTCAGACAGCAAATAACTATATTGGCATAAAGTGTACTGTATTCTCCCTATTAATAATTTCTAAATTGTCATAGACATTCAATGGTGATGTCCTTATGTACTCTAAATCGAAGGTGGGGAATGATAGCCCCTTTATGACTTGTGGACTTCAACTCCCAGAATTCCTGAGCCAGCATGGAATTCCATGCATGGCTGACTCAGGAATTCTGGGAGTTGAAGTCCACAAGTCATAAAGGGGCCATCGTTCCCTACCCCTGCTCTAAATAGGCCATGTTAGGGAAAGCAACTGGTAGATTCTAATGATTTTCTTTGTTCTCCTTCTTGCCACAGCCCAGGAACTGTTTAGAAGAGAAGAGAAAGAACTAGACAAAATTGCAAAATATAAAGACCTGAAAATAGAAATAGAACAACTCTTTCAAAAGAAAGCAAAGATAGTACCAATAATAATAGTGCACAGTCCCAAAACAATTGGAGCACCTCTTGAATGCCTTTGGCATTGACAAAATTGTTATTAGTCAATTGCAAAAGACAGCTTTACATGGAACAGTTTACATCCTGAGATGATATATTTAACACCCTCAAACAAAAACATCTGCCTGTCCAGGTCCTTGGGAAGGACTCAATAGGTTGATAAAAATGCCAAATTCAGTTTAACATCTGGCTGACTGTGTATACTATAACAATAATATCCAATAATGAGAGACAGTTTGAGAGTAAGGTACTACCCTGTTTCCCCCAAATAAGACATGCCCGATAATAAGCCCAATTGGGCTTTTAATTGCATGGCAATAAGGCCAAGCTTATTTCAGGGTTGAAAAAAATATAAGACAGGTCTTATTTTCGGGAAAACACAGTAGAACTAGGATGCAAAACAGGAGACCATGAATCCTATTTCTCCCCCAGGTATGAAAACCATCTGGGTAACTTTATGCCATTCACTGTCTCTCAGCATAACCCAATTCATAGGGTTGTTGTGAAGAAAATAGGATGCAGGGACACTGGGTATGTATCTGCCTTGAGTTAACTAAAAATAAAGGTAGACTGAAAAAAAATCTAATAAATAATATTTTTTTTCTGCCTAGGTGGTGGGTTGCTACCAGTTCGGTCCGGTTCTTGCGAACCAGTAGTAACTGTGGTGGGAGGCTCCGCCCACCCGCCCAGACAACATCATAGACGATCTGCGCATTTGCAGAAGCTCCCGTTGCAAACCGGTAGCAAAGGTAAGTGGAACTCACCCCCGGTCCCCATAATGTTGCCTTCATTCCATCCTCAATCCATATGCCCTGGAAGAAAAGATCCTATTTCTATCAGCAGAGGTCCCATTACCTTCTGTGCCTTTAAGTGTTTGCCAAGGGTTTTTTTTTTTTTTTTTTTTTTTTTTTTGAAATTTGGGGGTTTTTTTAATTTTTTTCCTTTTTTTTTTTTTAATTATTTCCCTTTTTTTTTTTTTTTTTTTTTTTTTTTTTGTGGAAATTGGAGTAATTTAGAACTATTTACCAGATTGCATCTATAAGCATCTACCTGTCTTTTAGTTTGATTAATGTCATGGGTCAGAGATGCATTTAACATTTCCTGGATTCTGTGTAATGGATAAAAGCCCAGTGCTTACCAAATAAGGACATAAAAGCTATTCTATCAGCATAAGAATAGATATTATATTAACCTTTTAAAAAATCCTTATTCATCCTATACCTTTCTCACATTCATAGTCTGGAGTGATTTCATTTGTGCTGATCAAAAATTTACAGTGTCTGACTTTGCTTAAAAAAAAAGATAGCTTGTCTTTCAACAGCCATCCACTATATATTTTGAAAACAGCAACGGTCTCCCCAACAACATATTGGCTATGTAACCATTATTTAATTAAAGACATATGCCTTTTTAAAAAAGAAACCTATCCTTGAGCTAGCTCTACCTTTAACCATTTTCTATGGTTATCTATTTTGTGATCTATTTAAATTCAGTATTGGCTGTTGACATTCTCCTAAAGCAAAACGTAGCAAAACTGTGCAGATCTTAAAATAAAATTGCCGTAACCCTCCATTTTTCTAATAGTCAGCATTCTTTAAAGAGATGAAAAATGAACCATTCTTCAGCCTAACAATGCGCTCTGTAAGAAAGCTGTCAATTCTCACATAAATGACTAGAATGCTTTGAATACCCCGTAGATGTCACAGGAAGCTGCAATTATTTTAATACAAAATAAATAGCACTCTCTGATTGGTTTTTTCAATGTTGAATTTATCCTGCTGTGTATATTTCATTTTATAGCACATTTTCACCAATGTGTCTATGTTCTTGGTCCTTTTCTGAAATGCAGTACTAATGATGGTTAGATTTGACAGGGTTGCATGATGAAATGGCTTATTGATGTGACTCTCCTTGTGATGGGAGATGATTGGAGTTTCACACAACATACTAATGATCACAATATTTATTCAAAATGCATGAGAGCATTGGCTGCACTGCTAAATCAGACATCACAGGCTAGAGACAAATGGCACTGCACTCTACTGAGGGCTATGAAAACACATACAAACTGGAAAGATCATAGTTAATACTGAAAAAATTTAATTAAAAGGATTATAGTTAATAGTTGCTTTGTTTATTTTCACTTCATTGACATCAGGAAATATGTGCACCATACCATAGGTGAAAATTACAGATTTAAAAAAGAAATTAAATGAGAATCTATTGTAATTACCAGACAAAGCATACCTGCATATTCTTTTCACTTGATCATGTGCATTTTTGTACATTGTTTTCTTTAAAGCTATAGAAAAATAATCCCTTATTCCAACCAAACTGTGATTCTACTGCAGTGGTGGGTTCCGCCCGGTTCCGCTGAGCCGATAGTGGTGACGATATGATGTCACCGAACCGGTTCTGCCCCCGCTGTCCCCCTGTCCCCCCCCGCATTTTTCTTACTTTTTATTTGGCCCCACCTACTGATATTAGTCAAAGTATAAGGGAAGCTGAAATTAGATATAGACTGAACAGCAGAATATAGACAGAATCTTAGGTAACCAACTCTGTCATACTAAAATTGAAAGGTAAATCCTTGGATAGTACAGTGGTCTAAAGCACCCTGTTATTAACAACAGCTGCCTGCAATTATTGCAGGTTCGAATCTCACCAAGGCTCAAGGTTGACTCAGCCTTCCATCCTTTCTAAGGTAGGTAAATTGAGGACCCAGTTTGTGGGGGCAATAAGCTGACTTTGTATAAATATACAAAAGTATGAAGGCTATGGCTTAGCGCATTGTAAGCCGCCCTGAGTCTCTGGAGAAGGGCGGCATATAAATCAAATTTAAAAAAATAAAATCCCAGCAACTTGAATAGAATTTATTTCTTAAAAGGGACAGACAAATCTGACCATTTCAGTTCTTCATTTCCCCTCCAGATATTTCCATTTTACTTTCTCTTGATTATTCAACTTCTATTTGTAACAGTTCTCTACTTAAACAAACAACCTCCCCAACCCCCCAAAAAACCCTTTACAGTAAAACAGGTCTGGCCTTTGGTCCCTTTTATCCAGATATTTACAGTGTTGCCTCATATATAATCTTAGCACTGACTAGCACTGATGATTTTATCTAGTAATAAAACATTTGCAAGAAAACAATGAAGCTCAGAGAGCACCAAAGAACCCTCATGTATAATCTTATGTTAACATTTTTCCTAATATAATCATTTTTAGACATTATGTTAATTATAACTAGTTTTTACAATTTTGCATAACGGTAAGGTTTGCAACAGCAAAAATTGCAAAATTTGGAGAAATGCTAATTTTGAATCTTAATATTTTCAGTACTGGTTCCAAAATGCAATCTCCTTCCTCCCTTTCTTTGGGAAGGAGGTTTAATTTAGCAACTTTAATAGGTAAATGTTGAGATTTTGATGATATAATTGGGGTAAACTGGGGTAAATTACTGAAACTACAAGAATTAATCTTCCAGAGCAGGGGTGGGTTCTAAAATTTTTTACTACCGGTTCTGTGGCCATGGCTTATTTTGTGGGCATGGTTTGATGGTCATGTGACAATTATTTAGGATTTAGCAGTGGTACTGGTCTACCAGGCTTTTAACTGCTTGCAGAGCTGTACCGAGCTACCCATTTATTTTTGCAGGCACTGATCTACTCATGTATTTTTGCAGGCACTGATCTACTCATGTATTTTTGCAGGCACTGATCTACTCATGTATTTTTGCAGGCACTGGTCTACTCATTTGTTTTCTTTTAACACTGATCAGCTGAAGGGCAGCCCTTTGAAGCCCTGTGGCAAGAGTTTAAACAGTTTTTTTTCCTGTAGCCATCAACTGGGACTCAGGAGGCAGCAATAGATTGGGGGTGGGGCCAAATAAAAGGTAAGAATAACGCGGGGGGTGGATGGGGGGGGCAGGGGGGCATGGGGGGCAGAACCGGTTCAGTGACGTCATATCGTCACCGCTACCGGCTCAGGAGAACCGGGCCAAACCGGGAGGAACCCACCACTGTTCCAGAGCCCAGAAGCAGATATATGCACGGTCACTAGGATATAAGTCTCAGAAAGACTTCAGATAAGAATTTCAACATCTGAAATGGATTTTTGCAGATGTGTTGCACCACAATTCTTATGGTTGGCCATACCAGCTGGGAGATGCGAGTTATAATGAGATGGTATCAGAAATATGGCCTCAAGATAAGCAAACATGTCTTAATCTAAACACTGGTGCTAAATTGCTAATTCCTTTTTTACCTTGCTAGTGTTCTAGAGTGATCTCTGCTCTCTGAAAGATAATCCAGCCTTCCACTGGTTGTAGATATATCCTCTGTAAATTACATGCCAGGTGATTGGCTTCTTTTCACAGCCCATCCAACGTCGGGGATCATTTTGTAATTTTACAAATACTATATTGATTTGAGGATGAGACCCGTTTTCCCCAATAGTTATCTAACTTATCTTCTCTGAAGATATGATAATAAAAGAAATTGTTATTAAAAGCAAACAAATGGAGGTACAAAAACTAAAACTGCTGTCTTTAGCAAGATGAGCAAGTATACTACCCTGCCTGTCCTCTTCTTATCATTCTCATCTATCCATGGAGACTTTCTACATTAATGAAAAATCACGATCCTGAATTGCTTGACAGTTACTTATCCTGAAAATATGGATAACAAAAGAACTAAATGTCTTCAACATACTGAGACTAAGAACCATTAAGCCTACTGATATTTACTACAAGGCAGTGGTGGGTTCCTCCTGGTTCGGCCAAGCCGGTAGCGGTGACGATATGACGTCACTGAACCGGTTCTCTTTGTTCGGGAGCTGCCTGCCCCAGCGTTATTCTTACCTTTTATTTGGCCCCGCCCCAATCTATTTGCTGCCTTCCGAGTCCCAGCTGATTAGCTAGAAGGAAAAAAACTGCTTAAACTCTTGCCATGGGGCTTCAAAGGGCCGCCCTACAGCTGATCAGTGTTAAAAGGCAGTGTGGTGGTAGACCAGTGCGCTTGAAAAACAAATGGGTAGACCGGTGCCTCCAAGAAAAAATGGGTAGACCGGTACAGCTCTGCAAGCAGTTAAAAGCCTGGTAGACCAGTACCTCTGCTAAATCCTAAAGAATTGTCACATGACCATCAAACCACGCCCACAAAATAAGCCATGCCCACAGAACCAGTAGTAAAAAAATTTAGAACCCACCCCTGCTACAAGGTAACATGCATAGACTTTTCTGGTTGCTTGCAATCCAGCAACAATACCTTTGTTCCCTAAAGCAATGATGGCTAACTTTTTCAGCACCGAGTGCCGAAAGCATGTGTGCACATGCGTGAAAGTGCACGTGCACGCACCCACACCCATCATGCAATGTGCGTGACCCCGTGTGTGCCCCCTGCACATGTGTGCTCAACCCCCGCATGTTTGCCCTGCCCCTGCACATGCACATGCATCTCCCGCATGCGCCCCGTCCCTGCGTATGCACAGCAGAGATCCAAAAACCAGCTGATTGGTGGAAGGTGCGCACATGCAGGCGTGGCAGAGCTGAGCTGGGGCGACGGCTCACATGCCTACAGAGAGGGCTCTGTGTGCCACCTGTAGCACCTGTGCCATAGGTTCGCCATCATGGCCCTAGAGAGTTGCATAATAGGTAAAAAATGTTCTTTTCCAAAAATTCTAAAATTCAAAGTATTAGAAGACCGGTATTGCTCATCCCTATATATATTTTCTTACATTTCTGGGGGGGGGGAATCATTCCATAATAATATCTTTAAAACAAACTTTAATTATTCCCTTTGAATTCTTTTTTTTTCAGCATGAGGATAAATGTATCCATAAATCATTATTACTACTGGTTCTAGCCAACTGTCTTTAACTATTACATGCCTGGATGTTTATTGGATCAATTATTCTAATAAATAAGGCTTGCTTCACTACTTTGCCTCTTGGATGGTGAGATCTGAATAACACTCTTTTTGCAGTTCTTTCATTGCTTCCATAATAATTTAAAAACCCTTTTTTTAAACCCTCTAAACATATCTGTTTATACAGAGGGTGTGATGGATGAGGAGACCACACAACGGGATAATGTTAAACTGATATGAATGTAAGTATTATACAAACATATCACATATGGAAGCAATTATATATGCACAGATTCATTGCACAAGATCACATACGAGCGTCCTTGAAATAATCTTTCTTGTTCTAGAAAATTGGCGGTGACAAGAGAGAACAGATGAAACGAAATACCAGGAAAAGTTTTCACAGTAGAAATCTGAAGCAGTTTTGCATGAGTCTATGAGATAAATCCTGGTCTAAAATGTCAGTATGAACTTGTTTTTCTTTTTCTTTTTCTTTTGCTTTGTTTCATTTTTCCATCTTAAGAAAATATATTTTTATTTATAGTACTGAGATGTGGTCAAGAAAGCATCCTACTGAATGTCTGGCTATAATCCAGATTTTAGAAAAAAAGAGCTTTGTTCCAAAACGTTGACATCAAAATGTCTAAAGTAGTTTGTAGTGAATTTCCTGCAGGTGAACAAAGTATAGCATTGTAGCAATCATTTCTGTTGGCTTTTGGCTAATATTTGCAGAATTTTCTCTTGAATCAGCTCCAGTAGATGACAAATTCAAGGTGCCCAAAAACCAGCCTCTATTTCAAACATGCGTAAAGACAAAGTGCATACTTTCCATCTATTGGCTGGTACCTGAACTGAAATCAGACAGACTCCCAATCCGTGGTCCTCTCCCTAGGTAAGCCCCATAGGATGCTGACTGGACATCAGTAAGGCCTTCCTGATATCTTAATTCTCTTTCAAGAGAAGAAGTGCAATCGACTTCCATACCGTCAAATGAGAAATAATGTTACTTTAAAACTATTGTTATACTCCTTCTGACTGTTTAATGTTTTGGATTGTTAAAACTTTTACTGGAAGCTTTGTTGTACAGCAGTGTTATAGTTGTATTATTTTGATATATCATCCAGGACAACTCTGAGAGAAAAATGCAGGAATAATAATTTAATCATTATTTACTTATTTTGTTCATACATTCCCCACATTTATATAGCTGACCATCTCACAAAAGTGGCTCTGAGTGACCATAAAACCAAAATCAAAACATTTCACAATAAGAACATCAGTATTGTTAACAAAGACTAGAAGAGAGTATCCTTGGTGTTTCAAAAACTAAAACATGGATTGTAAAAGATTTACATAGCCGTCTGTGAGGTTACCAGTATATGAAATAAAAATGGAGGCACTATTAGCCTTTTGGGGGTGGAGGGAAACCAGCCCTTCTTGATTTGTACAAAGCATATATTTAAGAAAGACATTATAGCATTTTGATCGCCTTATCTATATACATTACTGCCCCTTAACCCTGAGACAAATGGCTCAAGTTCATAAAGAAGGAATAAAGAAACCTGAAGGGTAATGCAGCCCTTTTGCTCACTGAGGAGAGAACAAAAACTCACATAAAGCCGTTAGTATTCGATAGTAAACAAGTTAAGGCAACTGCATGCAGTGCAGGATTACTGCCATAAGGACATGGAAAAATGTCAGTGTTCATGAGTGATGCCAAGCCTTCTGACAAAACACGTCAACTGCTCTTGACTCATTGTAGGTGGTTTATTGCAAATCCGAAGACAGAATATCAGTTGCCCATATTCTTGTCTTCTCCACCAGTCACTTCTCCTCTTGCTTTATCAACATCGCTCTCTCTTAAATAATTGCCTGTTCTATATTTGAAATGTTCTCTAGTGTAACAGAAGCTCTGTGGTTTCTTTCCGGTCTGTCTCCAAAATCATAAGCTTTGTACTAATGCTACCTTCACCTGAAACAACCTTAGGTACGCACAGTAGCCTTTACTGCTGTTTTTCTTTCTCATTCCTTTCTTCCTGATACTATTCTTTTCAACCACCCTGTGCAGTCTAAACATAGATTAATACTTCTTTAAGGAAAAAATTCATACATTACGTACCAAAGCACTCTGCCATGCACGTTGATACAAAATGCCTCAAAGCCTACAGGTTGTTAAAACTTCAAAGTTTAAGGTCCTAAGCTTGTTATCATTGTTGTTCATTATTATACAGATAACTTGCATTTTTAAAATTTTTCTTCCTCCAAAAGGAGCTCAAAAATGCCCCTCCTCCAATAGAAACAACCAAATATAATGTAAACTCTCTTAAATCAAGGCAGTACCGTTAGTTCATGAGATAAGGCCTTTTTGCACCATTGAGCTGAAGTGCTATTCATTATACATAAACCAGCTGAAAATTATATCAGTATAAAATTGGTTGTCCTGATTGCAGATCCCTAGCCATACTTAGGGATTTCAAGTCAGTTTCAAAGCACTAAACATTTATTTCATGCTACCTGTACATAACAATCTGATCTACTAACAGTCAAGCCAAATTGGTGCTAAATAAGAGTCTACGGGATTCACAGGAGCTAGATTTATGTCTCTTGTGGGAATGACTCTAAACTGATGATGTGTTTGACCCAGTGGTGAAATCCAAATTTTTTTACTACGGGTTCTGTGCGTGTGGCTTGGTGGGTGTGGTATGGCTTGGTGAGGGTGGCTTGGTGGGCGTGGCAGGGGAAGGATACTGCAAAATCCCCATTCCCACCCCACTCCTGGGAGAAGGATACCGCAAAATCTCCATTCCCACCCCACTCCAGGGGAAGGATACTGCAAAATTCCCATTCCCTCCCCACTCCTGGGGGAAGGATATTGCAAAATCTCCATTCCCACCCCACTCTGGGGCCAGCTAGTGGTGGTATTTGCCGGTTCTCTGAACTACTCAAAATTTCCGCTACCGGTTCTCCAGAACCTGTCAGAACCTGCTGGATTTCACCCCTGGTTTGACCCCAACCGTTGGGCTCTGCCTGGTTATCTCTTACAGGTGATTTTGTAATAAGGAAGAAAACACAACTTGAACATGAATATAGCTAAGGATAACATAAAGCTGTCTTGCTCATTGGCTGGGCAAGTTGAGGGCGTTGGGCTGCCCTTGAAGACTTCTGAAAACTTCAAGGAATGCAAAATACAGCAACATGTTTATTTAAGGGATAGTTTTCTGGCTAATGTAGAACATTGTTGCTGGCACAAGAACTGCATCATCTCTCAATATTTTCCTAGTGTAATTAAAGATACTGGTAATTAACCAATATAGCCCTATGTTTCTCTGACCTTAGGTATCTGTGAGGCTACCTATCCCAGACAGATTCTCCAATCAGAGTCAGGTTGCCAAAACTCCTTGCCTGTCAAGTTGGCAGGCTCTGCAGGAGCATCTCCACTTTCAAACCGCTTGACCCCTGAAAGAAGAGTAGCCTCCAGCCTAGAATGTTCTGAAAGCTTTGAAATGTCTGGCTGTTTTAGAAGGCCTTTGGAGTTCCATTGCTTTTTAGCTCAGATATTTAACAGAATAACAGAGTTGTAGATCATCTAGTCCACGGATGAGTTCTAATTTTTTTTACTACCGGTTCTGTGGGCGTGGCTTATTTTGTGGGTGTGGCTTGATGGTCATGTGACAATTCTTTAGGATTTAGCAGAGGTACTGGTCTACCAGGCTTTTAACTGCTTGCAGAGCTGTACCAGTCTACCCATTTATTCTTGGAGCATCCTGGTCTACCCATTTGTTCTTGGAGCGTCCCGGGCTACCCATTTGTTTTTGGAGGCACCGGTCTACCCATTTGTTCTTGGAGCGTCCCAGTCTACCAATTTGTTTTTCGAGCATCCCGGTCTACCCATTTGTTTTTGGAGGCACCGGTCTATCCATTTGTTTTTGGAGGCACCAGTCTACCACTACACTGCCTTTTAACACTGATCAGCTGTAGGGCGGCCTTTTGAAGCCCCATGGCAAGAGTTTAAACAGTTTTTTTCTTTCTAGCCATCAGCTGGGACTTGGGAGGCAGCGAATAGATTGGGGGCGGGGCCAAATAAAAGGTAAGAATAACGTGGGCAGGGCGGGAGGGCCCAGTTCCCGAACAAAGAGAACCGGTTCGGTGACGTCATATCGTCACCGCTACCGGCTCGGCTGAACCGGGCCAAACCGGGAGGAACCCACCACTGATCTAGTCCAACCCCCTGCTCAAGCAGGAGACCCTATACCATTTCTGGCAGGTGGCAGTCCCGTCTCTTCTTGAAAGCTTCCAGTGATGAAGCAACTTCTGAAGGCAAGCTGTTCCATTGGTTGATTATTCTCACTGTCAGAAAATTTCTCCTTATTTCTAGGTTGAATCTCTCCTTGATCAGTTTCCATCCATTATTCCTTGTCTGGCCTTCGGGTGCCTTGGAAAACAAGTTGACCGCTCCTCTCTGTGGCAGCCCTTCAAATATTGGAATACTGTTATTATGTCTCCCCTGGTCCTTCTCTTCACTAGACTAGCCATGTCCAGTTCCTGTAACCGTTCTTCAAGTCCCCTAATCATCTTTGTTGCTCTTGTCTGCACTTTCTAGATTCTCAACTGTATGTTGCTTTCACCATTCAGACTGAAGCTATGCTGTATGTAAACCCTTCAAATAAATAGACATCCTGGGACATGCAGAAAAAAATGTTCTGAGAATATATTTGCACCATGATTAAAGGCAAATGGGGAAAACCCCTTCAAAGAGATATCAGCAGGGAGATATTTCCAATGATGACTCTAATCTTCCTTCCCAGAAATCAGTATGCATTATATACTCTCAGATGACGTGATCTTGCTGGAACGCTAGAAACACTTGGCCCATAAATGCCAATAGAGTAAAGGTCTTCTCTGTGTCAGAAAGGGGGAAAAGGCTGGGTTTCAAATTGTTGTGCTTTAATAGAAGCTTATGACCATAGCCATATTTGGCATGGCTGCCATTTTGGATTTGTGGAAAGATGATCCAACTTTGTCATTGGAAGCTTTATTTTTTTCTCTCCCTCCCAGTTTTAGAATAGAATAGAATAGAATTCTTTATTGGTCAAGTGTGATTGGACACACAAGGAATTTGTCTTGGTGCATACGCTCTCGGTGTACATAAAAGAAAAGATACATTTGTCAAGAATCATAAGGTACAACACTTAATGATAGTCATAGTCCTTTTGCCAAGGAGATGACAGAAAAGTTTCCTGGAATCCTTGGGAGCAGTGAGAAGATGAGGCAAGTTGACTCTTGCCTTTCCCTTTACCTAATGAAATAAGAAATTAAGCTTTGCCTTCCCTTTGCTGGATGGAATTGGAATTCCTTTGCTTAAGCTAAAAGGACAGTTTGCAAACTCACTATTTAACATATTAACAGAGTTGGAAGGGACCTTGCAGGTCATCAAGTCCAACCCCCTGCGCAAGCAGGAGACCCTAAATCTTCCTCTACGTAGGATCAAACTTACAACCTCCTTTTTGATCTGGTCTTGGAATTGTCCTTGTGTATTCCCTTTTGTGATTGAAGAATTTAGAAACATTGAAAACCAATGCCCAAATCAATGGCTCTATGGTTAATTCTAAAATTAGGAAGAGGGAGATAATGTTTTATTAGTGCCAAGCCTTTTCCCACAGCCTCTCTAATCCAGTTCCCACCCTCACTTTTTCCAAATAAGGTTTACAAAAAAGGTGCGGTTTCACAATGACTCATGGGTGGATTCCTGCCAAATAACAGAATGTAAAGCAACAGCGTTCTGCTTCCTCCTAGTAAAATGAGATTGCTCAAATCTCCAAAGCATGTGTTATCTGTACGCAAATTGTATTCCTTTGTTATCACATCCTTCCTTTGAAGAACAAGGGTTGGTGTAAAAGGCTTGCCCCATTTTATCACCCAAATAGCTAGGCTGGAATGTCAGTCATCAAAATCATCTCTGAAGGGATCTGAACTCAGATTTACCTTCGAAACAAGCTTATAGCAATTAGCTTTCATAAACTTTTGGCTCCTTAGAAAGTATTTTTGGAGGAGTGAAAGGTGGAATAACAGCTTTAAGACAAATAATGTCCACACGGGTATATCTATTATTATTTTCAGGTGCCATTCATACAATCCTTTTTCTTGTTTTGCATTCTGAAAAGTATGAATGGATCTGAAGGTTTTATTGATACCAATTATAGACCATAGTTTAGTTTAGTTAACTTTATTGTCATTGCACCTTGTACAATGAAATTAAATGCCATCTTCAGTGTACATTGTAACTATAAAAATAAAACACAAACACACATTCACATTCTATACAATTGAATTGAAAACCCGATATTGCATTAAAATTGCATTATACAGTAGAATTCAATATAGCTACTGCCCTGGGATAGAAGTTGTTTTTTAGCTATTTGTCTTTGTTTTTATTATCCTGTACCGTCTGCCAGATGGTAATAGTTCAAAAAAAAAGGGTGCCCTGGATGAGAATGTTTTGAACTTTCTTAAAGCAGCGGGAGCTATAAAGCTCTTCCAAAGAGGGGAGAGGGCAACCAATGATCCTCTGGGCCAGTGATGGCTAACCTTTTTGCTGTCACGTGCCAAAAGCGGGGGGAGCGCGGGGAAGTCGCCCACATGCGTGCCCACACCCATAGTTCAATGCACCCCCCTGCTTCCCCCCCACGCTTTTAGCATGTGATGGCACAGTGGGCCCAGTAGGCCCGTTTTTCACCCTCCCCAGGCTCCAGAGGCTTTCTAGAAGCCTGGGGAGGGCGAAAACAGCCTTCCCCACCTCCTTGGAGGCCCTCCAGAGGCCGGAAACAGCCCATTTCCCAACTTCTGGTGGGACTGGAAGGCCCAAAAATCAGCTAGCCAGTGCACGCATGCATGCTGCAGCTGAGCTATGGCAATGCTTGCGTGCCCACTGATATGGCTCCGTGTGCCACCTGTGGTACCTGTGCCATAGGTTCGCCATCATGGTTCTGGGCAATGACGTTAACCCTCTGGAGTGCTGTCCTATCTGCCAATGTGCAATTGACAAACCATACACAGGTGCAGTAAGTTAAAATACTCTCTATGGTGCAGCGGTAGAAGGCCACTAGCAGTTTTTCATTCAGTTGTTGTTTCCTGAGAAGTCTCAGGTAGTATAATCTCTGCTGAGCCTGTTCTGCCCCAGCTACGGACCACAAAGAACGCAGCACACACAAAGTCCGTACAAACCTTAGTTTACTAATTAAGGACTACTAATGAGCTTTCTTAGTAGTTGTTCAAACACAAGTACAGTTTAAATCAGTCTTTTCTGAACAAGGGCTATTAATTTAAATTCATTAACAGCCGATAAGAGTCCAAGGAATAATAACTCAATTCTGAGGCACAGTATTTCAGATAACCGTAAACTTACTATGGTTGGCAGAATGCCCAGAAGCAATTTGCAGGAAAAATGACAAGAGAAGAGCCGATCAGACATTTCTGGACTCAATACGCGAAGGAATATGAACGAAGTTGTTTTCTGCAAATTGCCTCAGTCATCGTCATTCCTTAAATAGGCTAGGGGAGTGGCCAATTAGCCCCAAGCCTTACGCTCAAGGAGACCTCCTCCTGAGGAGCCATTCCTGCCTTTTGGCAGGTCTGCGCGCCTGTGCGTTGAGAAGAGGCTCCTCCTCTTCTTCCTCTTCACTTATGGGAGCTTCTGGAGGTTCTCAAGGCCCTGGCTGAATCCCCGCCTCTGACACCAAATCTTCTCCAGCCTCCTCATTTTCTGACTTGGGTGCCAGCTGCACAGGCTGCTGGCAAATCACCACACCAGCCTCCTCATTGTCAGAATAAGCTACCAGCTGGCGGGCCACAACAGGGCCCTTTTGACCAATGCTGCAACGTAAGTGCCCCAGGGAAGGTCCTCTTTTATGATCACACCCAGAAATTTAAAACTGGCCATTTGCTCCACTTGGTCTCCATTGTTTATATGAAACAGCATTTTGTAATACTGGTAATGTTCAAATTTAGTCAGGATATCTCAAGAAAGACACAACACTGCCTAATAAAATGCAGAAATAGCACCGTACTCTAGATTTGTCCTCTTTACCAAAGAGCACACTTTGAACCTTTTACCTCCTGTGAGAAATGATAACGTGATCATTCTCCACATCATAATCTGATGTTACCGTCCCAGCCTACTCTTCCAACTTGGCTTAATTCACCCTTTGCTTAATATCTACTATGCAACCACATTTTGCTGAATAAACTGATGCATTACGTTGTGACTCACTTTTTAAGGGGGCTTTAAAAACCACCTAACTTTTTTCACTGAGTAATTATTTCCCTTGCCAAATTTGTTTTTATTTTTATTTTTCCTGCTGTATAATGCAGAATGTCTATTAAGGATGTCCTGGCCTGTCCACAGAAATGATCTTAGCTATATTTTAGCAATAGCTATGTATTATAGAAATGATCTGTGGGTTTGAATGTGAGATGTGAATTATGAGTGGAATGAAGCAGGGGTGGGTTCTAACCGGCTTTACTACCGGTTCTCTTTGTGCGCGCGCTTCGCACACGATCGCCTCTTCAGTTGCGTGCTTTGCACATGATCACTGTGTGCATGCTCACTTTGCTCACCTGTGCGCCAAACTTGCGCTTTGCGCATGTGTGTTGCGAATCTGCCTAGCTGAGGTGCGGCAATTTGCTCTGCCGCACCTCTCAGCTGGGCGAAAAAAAGAAGAAATATAAGGTTAGCATAATGCTGGGGCGGGCGGGAGGGCCCAGCTTCCAAAGACAGAGAACTGGTTCGGTGACGTCATATCGTCACCGCTACCGGCTCTCTCAAACCGATGCGAACCGGGAGCAACCCACCACTGGAATGAAGATATGAAAAGCCGCAGCCATGAAGGTCTTGCAAAATATGTTTAGATATTGTGATGTATTGTTAGCCTTCCCAAATTAACCAGACAGGAAATAGAACTAAGTGAATGAATTCTACTTTATTGTAAGGCTATATCACAGAATTTTCTGTGGCACAATCTGAAGGCACAAACTTCCTGTTACCACATTTAACTGGTTAATCCTTCTGAGGTTTATTTCACTTAACTGTTAAGCCACCGGAAGCTCCTGCCGGTCTTGTCCGATTGCTTCTTAGGCAGCTTCCTCTCCTCGTTCCCAAAGGCCATTCACACATTCTGTGTGTCTATACCTTCAAAAATCAGAATAGTGGAAGAAACAGTATTCTACGTGATAACCCATGGAAGCAAAACTTGGGTTTTGAAGAAGCTGGATAGAAAAAGTTTTGGTACTTTTGCAATTTGATATTTGGGGGGAAACTCCTGAGAATACCATGGACAAGAAAAGAAAACAATGGATTACTGATCAACCAAGAGATCTCACTCGAGGCAAAAATGACCATACTTATTATGCAATACATTTATTTGGACAAGACTCTAATGCTGGAAAAAGGGGAAGGAATAGAAGAAGACAATTAGCAGTAAGGTGGATGGACTCAGTTATAGTGGCAATTGGTATAATGTTGGAAAATTTGAAGGGCTAAGGCTAAGTTAAGGATAGATCATAGTGGAGAAAATCCATCTATATGGTTCCTAAGAGTCAGCAACAACTTGATGGCACATAATCAATCAAACAAACAAACAATGGAAATGGGATGAAGTGGCAGTTACTTCTCTTCTCAAATCCTCCAAGATTATTTCCTTCATACACCTTCCACATCTGTATTTTAAATTCTCCTATTCCACCCATTCCCGATTTGTGCCATGCAGATACTGTTGAACTAAAAATGTAATGGTCATTGATTGCGAGGATCCTTCTTGATCATAATCCAAAACAGCTGGGGCAATCTAGCTGAAAGAATGATATCGTGTAACTATCAGCAATTATGTTCTTTTTGATATTAGGATATATAGCTGCTAGTAAATAAAGAAAACAAACACCAAAACCCCTATCCTCTACATCAGAGGTGTGAAACTGGAAGCCCACGGGCTGGATGCATCATGCACAGGCCACGCCAATCCCAGCTCCATGAAGGGAAAAAACATCACGAAATGTCACGTGATGGCAATGTGATACCACGAGTTTGACACCCGTGTTCTATATATAAGAGCTATGGTGGCACAGTGGTTACAATGCAGTATTGCAGTTTGAGCCGTGGTGGCGCAGTGGTTAGAGTGCAGTACTGCAGGCTATTTCTGCTGACTGCCAGTTGCCTGCAATTTAGCAGTTTGAATCTCACCAGGCTCAAGGTTGACTCAGCCTTCCATTCTTCCGAGGTGGGTAAAATGAGGACCCAGATTGTTGGGGGCAATTGGCTGACTTTGTAAACTGCTTAGAGGGGGCTGTAAAGCACTGTAAAGCAGTATATAAGTCTAAGTGCTATTGCTATAACTCTACTGACTGCCATGAGTTTGATCCTGATCAGCTCAAGCTTGACTCAGCCTTCCATCCTTTCAAGGTCAGTAAAATGACGACCCAGATTGTTGGGGGCAATTGGCTGACTCTGTAAAGCACTTAGAGAGGGCTGTAAAGTGATATATAAATCTAAGTGCTATTGCTATTGCTATATCCTCCCCCATCATCAATTCAATTCTAATGAACAGGTCAAATTTTGCATCCAAAGGTCTTTTCTATTTTTTCTCTTTTAAAGCAGGTGAAGCAGAGTCAGTAAATTCCAGAGAGATAGCCAATTGGGGGTGTTGCAGACTTTCAAAGTACCTGAAATCCAATCTACTGGGGTGTCTTTGCCTTAATAAATGTGTTTATTAGACTTCTGGAGTTTTTTTATTTCAAAATAACTAAATAACCAAGAATTTGAAGAAACCACAGTTGTCATCTCCATATGTCTTCCATGAAATTTAAATGTCAAAATCCCAGCCACCTTTTCTTCCAGCCACTTTAGAAAGAGACTGTTACCGAAAGGCCTGAACATCAGTTTAAATAACTTGACAACTTTGCAAGTGCAACCTAATATGGCCAGTAAAATGAATGACCGATCTCGTGGCATATCATTATGCATTTTGCACAAGACATTGTGATATCTCATGCTTCTAGGTTTCTGTCTGGGATTGGGTGGTGTGAGAGAGCAAAGTTGAGCTCACTGTCTGCTCTTTTCAAAAGTAGCTGCAGTCATGCAGACAAGTCACCCCCGCTTTCCCTCAGGCATTCATTCATCCATTCCCCAAGAACTGCACTCACAGGCATCCAAGCCGGTGTCCCAGCTGCCTGGCTAACTGAGCCAACCCTGGTGTTTTCAAGGACATGCTGACCTGAACAGAGGCAGCGTCACCCAACTCAGTCCTTTGAGTGTACAGAAGCAAATGCAAAGACCGAGTGGGAGGAGAGGGTTGTGTGGAGCAGGAAAAGTAAAAGTACACGAGGCTTACAGATGAGGAAGCTAGGAAGTGGAGGCCACGTCTTGAGATTGCCAGCTCTCACAAGCAGGCAATCGGACCTTCACTCAACTGCCAGGACTGTAAGTATGATGAGCAGCATATCCTGCAAAAACTGGGAAAGGAGCAGCTATAGTGACATAGCAGCTCATCCCAACTAGAGTAAGAACACTTGAGAAAAGGCAAAGGTTGTATGTTACTTTCAAGTCTTTGAGTCTTTGGTCTGAACTGAGTATTAAAATAATAAGGATTAAAATAATAAGGAGCATTACAGTATCCTGGACTACTGTAATGGTCTCTACATGGGGCTCCCCTTGAGGAGCACCCAGAGGCTCCAACTGGTCCAGAATGCGGCCGCGCGGGTGGTTATGGGAGCGACGTGGCGTTCCCATGTAACACCTCTCCTGCGTGAGCTGCACTGGCTCCTGGTGGTCTTCCAGGTGCGCTTCAAGGTTTTGGTTACCACCTTTAGAGCGCTCCATGGCTTAGGACCTGGGTACTTACGAGACCACCTTCTGCCACCAGTAGCCTCCCACCGGCCAGTACGCTCCCATAGAGGGGCTCCTCAGGGTGCGGTCAGTCAAACAGTGTCGACTGGCGGCCCCCAGGGGAAGAGCCTTCTCTGGGGGGCACTTGCCATTTGGAACAAGCTCCCCCCGGAGATAAGGAGGATCCCGGATTTACGCACTTTCCGCCGTGCCCTCAAGACCTTTTTATTTCAACAGGCTGGTCTGGCCTAACTTCCTTTTAATTGTTAATTTTAAATTTATTTTAAAACAATAGGGGTGTTTTAATTTGTTTGGGCCAAATTATTTAATGTGTTTTTATATTGTTTTTTAAATTTTGTATTATGTGTGTTTTATTTTTTGGCTGTTCACCGCCCTGAGTTCTTCGGGAGTAGGGCAGTATATAAATCCAAAAATAAAATAAAAAATAAAATAAAGGAGAGTGTATTAAAGATGTATTTGCAAGGCAATGTCACCTTGCAAAGTCCTAGAAGGGTGAAGTTGACCATGAGCAATGGCTTGTTGTTGCAGATGGTGTGTGCTGCAATAAAGCATTGGGTACAGATTTGCTACACTGTCCAGTCCTTAGAGAGCAAAGAACCCTCATGGGTGTGTGCCCGTGTGGTGCAGTTTTCATTATTTTATTTGTTCCTAATTAGGATTTACAGCAGGAAATAATGTGCTAGACCATTACTGTTGTTTATGACTCCACATATTTGCAGCTGCTAACTAGCCACCCAATCTCCTCCAATAACTTCCTTCCTCTATACTGGAATCCTCTGGCTGCCCAAACGCCTGTTATTTATTCCTGTCTCCCTTTAGATTCAAACCCTTTGTTTTTCCATTACAGTACTTCTTCCTCTTCCTGTTCATTAACAAATATCAGGAAAAAAAAGGAAAGAATTTATCCCAGTTTGCTGTTGTTGTTGCTGCAGCAACAACAACAACCTTGATTTATAAAAATTGAATGATTCTTCTGATGATACTGGCTGAAGAGTTCTACTGCAAACATTTTGCCGTTTATGCAATACATCAAACTCTGCTGTCAGGAACAACATAAAAGAGAGCTTTCTCTCCAGGCATTCAGTTTTGGGCAGCAAAAATCCAGATAACCAAAATAGTTGACAGGTTTTTATCTCTTTGCTGCCATTTGGCCATTGACCAGTTTTTTTTCACAATCTAACCTTACCAGTATTTTACAGGTAGTCCTCGAGTTACGACCACAATTGAGCCCAAAATTTATGCTGTTAAGTGAGACATTTGTTAAGTGAGCTTGTTCCATTTTACTACTCTTCTTGCCACAGTTGTTGAGTGAATCACTGCAGTTGTTTAGTTAGTAACATGGTTGTTAAATGAATCTGGCTTCCCCATTGACTTTGCTTGTCAGAAGGTTCCAAATGGTAATCATGTAACCCCGGGACACTGCAACCATCATAAATATGAGTCAGTTGCCAAGCATCTGAATTTTGATCATGTGACCATAGGGATGCTGCAACGGCTTTAAATGATCTTTTCCATTGTGCAGCAAAGGTGTGAAGGACATTACTGTCTATGGCTGTTGGCCATACGATTTAGATGCCTTCTCCACTATCAATCCATAATCATCACCTCAAATGGATAAAACATCATAGCTATAATGGCAACAAGAACTTTTTTTGAATTAGACCATACTAATGTGGGGACAAATCTCTGGGAAAGAGATAAATGCCAGTAACGTGTTTACCCAAAGGTATTCACATGTTCACTTTCCCTTTGCCCCTTTCCCTATATTCACATATACTGACAATGGAGAAGAGACTAAAGCAGCAGCATCTGAAAAAAGTCCTCTGTCTTGAGGCAAGCTCGATTTTGGATAACCGTGGCAACAGTATAGAACTGATTTGCCATTGCCCACTTTCATATTTTCTTATCTTCCTAGCTTCATCTGCAAACCTAAGATTCCCTGGTGTTCCCCATCCAAGAATTGACCAAGCCAACCTTGTTTAGCTTTTGGGGGGGGGTGGTCAGCCAAGATCCCCTAGATGTTGTCATCAACTACAGATCATTAGTATTGTGAAGATTTGGGACCATAATCTACTTCATGTGACGCACAGATCTGTTAATTTTAAGGTGCCACAACTCTCTTTGTATTTTTGCAGCCATTAGGAAATACATAATGGACTTATTTTCGAAATCTTACTGGAGAGGAGATTACAAAGAGGAGGCCCAGCATTTCTTGAGGAGACTAATTCCTCATTGCCCAGGAAGAAATCAATTTCCAGCCTAAAAAAATGATCCATTGGATCTGATAAAGAAATGTTAACAATTTTATCAAACCAGAAGATGGTAACTGTGCTTATCTACAAGCAGCTATTCTTAAAACACTGGGGCCTGGGTGATGGGAACTGAGCTAATCAAGGAATCCCTGGAGGCTGCATTTGGCTCGAATGCTATTTTAGCATAAACAACTGTATTAAAAATAATTATATGCCTTTTTGTTTAAAGGATGGGGAGAGGTAAGTTGCTAGTCTATTACAGGATTATCCTGGATACGGTCCCATCACAAACCTCGTGGCCTTCACAATTCACTCCAAAAATACTGTCAACTGACTATTTTCCCAGTGGGGAAAAATGGTGGATTTTGTGCCATGAATAGGATTTTCTTCACAACAAAGCAGTGGTTTGACACGGCATCTGGGTTTCAAATAACAATAAGCAACTTTTGGGTATTTACTGCATACAAAGACACACAAATCGACAATCTGAAGCTAACGCCAAGGTCGGCAGGTAGCTTAGCATCTTTATAACTGCAAGTTGTCAGTGTGCTATTACAGTCTAGCTAATTCTAATCATTCCTGTGGTTCCTTGCCATGTCAACAGCTCATATACAGGATCACAACATCATGTTTAGAGTCTGTGTCAAAAATAGATCTGAATATACATATGTTTCTGTACAAATAGCATCCTCTAAAGAATTGGGCCCACCTTCTGTTCGGATTGAGGCTGTGCAACCTCAATGGAGCCTTTCAGAACAGAAAGAAAAGGGTTGTTTCATCAAAGGCAGAGGCTTCTAAATAGGGTGTGAACTCCTTTGTGGAGATACCATCATGGACATCAGGGAGTGGTGCCTTGGGAATTACAGGAGGAATATGTCTGTGCTTGTTTTGGTTTCTATGGCCTCAGGAATAAAAGGAAGCCATATAAAAACAGGGAGCAAATCTGCAATTACACTACCCATAAATAGATACCTGAGAGAGTCTCCTCCCACCCTTGCCAACTTTTATAATTTTTTTTTAAAAGGTAGATTTTTATCATTCAAATCTTTATTTTTTAGGAGGCATGACTCTTAGAAGTTGAACTGTTTGTTCAACTTCAGTGATCTTAGGTAAAGGCAGTGTTTATGGTTTGCAGGGAGAAATCTCTTTTACATGGGCATTTGCTATATGCCCATGATCTGCCTTAATCATAGTTCAGAGGAGTGCTTTTGTTAATTCAACGAACAGGCCCAGCTGCACAGCTGGCCTCAACTCTATGGTGTCTGTCTCTCTCCCGCATCTGTTAATAGTATCTCCCTTTTTAATACTATCATGCTTGTGCCCATCCAGACAGCTGTTACAGGAGAGTATCTGGAAATGTCTGCTGTTGCTTTAAATCATACTATTTTACCACAGAAATACGATTCCTGGCTTCTGCTAATCCATCCCTCAGAGTTTCAAATGTTGTGCAACAAAAGTAATAGCTTCTTTCTCTCAGAGACTTTTCAGATATTTAATGACTTCTGGCTCAACAGGGTTAAAATTCCCCTTTTACGTATTTTCCCACCTTTTGTAAAATCTTTGGGGAAGGAACAGTGCAGAGATTTTTTTGGTGCGATTTACATTGTGGCTGTAATTGGATAGCAAAAGTTTACAAGTCTGAAGATCGTCACGGATGGTAAACAATAATACAAACCACAGCAAGTCAGGAACCAGTACAGGTAGTCCTTGACTTACAACCGCAATTGAGCCCAAAATTTCTGTTGCTAAGTGAAACATTTGTTAAGTGAATTTTGTCTCATTTTATTACCTTTCTTGTCACAGTTAAGTGAATCACTGCAGTTGTTAAGTTAGTAACATAGTTTTTAAATGAATCTGGTTTCCCCTTTGACTTTGCTTGTCAGAAGGTCGCAAAAGCTGATCACATGCCCCCCCCCCCCCGGCACTACAACTGTTGTAAGTATGAACCAGTTGCCAAGCATCTGAATTTTGATCACATGACCATGGGGATGCTGCAACGGTCGTCAGTGTGAAAAATGGTCATAAGTCACTTTTTCCAGTGTCGTCGTAACTTCGAACAGTCACTAAATGAAGTGTTGTAAGTTGAGGACCAGCTGTACAGTTCTTAGACCAGGTAGGTGGCTAACTATTCTCCCACTTTCCCCCTGAAAATGATGTAAACGGATTGCAGAGACGGGAGACTGCAAGGAAATAGGGAATGCCACAAAGAATGAATTTATCTACAAACCTTATATTGAGCAAATGGACTAAAAAGTCTGAACTGCTATAAAGAATATAGAAATTTGCCACTAAGTAAACTGATAAATGGATCATTATTTTCAGGAGTCATAAGAACATCCTGCTCACTGTCAGTTTATCATTTTGCAAGATTCCACCTGCGTGCATAAGTTATTTCTTTCTGTCTTCCCCATTTTCTCTTAAAATCCAGAGTTTAGTGCCTTCAAGTGAACCCACAGAGGCAAACTGTGTGTTTAATAAAAATGTACTTCCAAGTAAACAATAATGACAGAATGTCTTTCCTAAAGAAATGGATGATCTCCTACCTAAGCTGAAAGTAAACTTGACATTTCCTGTTGGAGATTATTTTTTTTAGTGCCTTTCGAAAGCAAAGTCTTCATCGGTCACTTTTCAAAGGTATCGTCCCACTAAAAATCTTGTATTTTGAGAATTTAGGAAACAATGAAAAGACATTACTTATAATGTAAGCATTGTGCTTCGTCTGCAGCCTTCTCCAACTCTGTTTTGAACTATAACTTCATCCTTCTTATTGAGCATCTCTGTCTACGGCAGTCAGCACCTCTGGTGGTATCAGGCTGAAATTATGAGGTGGTAATAGTTTGATCAAATGGTGTATGAAGAAAGGAGAGAGTCAGAGAGAGATTTCAGTCCATTGGAGCATAAGTAGGACTGAATAATGCAGTCATGGAAGGAGATTCAGTGTTTACGTTTGAAAGGTAACATCGATCTCTTCTCTTCACTACATTGTCGTACCCTGCTCAACCTCATACGGACTGAAATTCAACTTTTTACAGATACAGTATTTGATAGATTTTTACCCGAGGCTGAAAGCGGTTCTTATTTCCATAGTTTGGCTATATGATTATAAAATAGTCATATAGGGACTAAAATTTATAAAGAATGGTTGCTAGAATTGGGCATGTCTAGTTTGATGAAAAGAAGGACTGGCGTGACATGATAGCAGTGTTCCAATATCTCAGGGATTGCCACAAAGAAGAGGGAGTCAAGCTATTCTCCAAAGCACCTGTGAGCAGGACAAGAAGCAATGGATGGAAACTATGGTAATTAAGGAAAGAAGCAACCTAGAACTAAGGAGAAATTTCCTGACAGTTAGAACAATTAATCAGTGGAACAACTTGCCTCCAGAAGTTGTAAATGCTCCAACACAGGAAGTTTTAAAGAAGAGATTGGATAACCATTTATCTGAAATCTCTACTGTCAAGAATGATAAGATTTATATAAACCTCTCTTCTACTGTCTTTTCACCAATCCCAAATAGCACATTGGCAGCCAATGACTACAACATCATAACCCAAACCTACCCAGAAATAAGCCTCTTTTAATTTAGTGGCTGTTTTACTGTTGCTTCATCATATCCCCCTACGATTTTTAACTGGTGAGTTCAGAATTGCCATTTTCGGATTCATAAGAGATAGAAAGCGGCAACCCCAATTCTGGCCTTCCTATTCAAAAGAATCATTTTGCATCCTTTATGATAAATCCAGCTTTGTTTGACCAATCCTCCCTTCACAGAACCTATTCAAACTCACGATGCTCCAGTGTGATCAAACAGGTATTTCCTGATTTTTTTTAAAATCCAGGAACATTTCCAATAGAGAGCTTACAAAATAGCCCTGTCATCTGTGTGCGAGGATGAATACTTTTTAAACAAATGATCTGAAATATAACTGGATTTTTTTTAAAAAAAAAGCTCTTCCAGGGAAGAGATGAATAAATGTCTTCTTGGCAAGCAAAAAGACATCAGAACAAAAAGTTCGTTAGATGCTTTTTTCGAAGAAACACTGGCATTTTCACATTATATTTGTTGGCAGAACAACTTCACGCAACTATAAATATTTTATAGGCAATCACTATGTTTTGCCGTTATGTTCCAGGACTACAATTGGACTCTGAGCCTTAGTTCTAATTGCTGCTTAAAGCTTCATGAATAGGCTTTCACGCATCCCTCAGTGGAATCCCACTCATGAGACAACCCCCCTTCCAACACAAGAAAAGCAGGAAAACAGCTTTTCCTATTCCCTCTGTCCACACAGTCTCTTTTCTCCCTTTCCAGAGCTCTGAAACAGTGGAATGGGGAGATTAAAAAGGGTGTATAAAAAAACTCAGTGAAAAGCATGTCACCTCTAAACAGAAATGTCTGCTAGTTTGAAGGCCCTTCTGCAGATAGAAGTAGCAATTCTTTTCATGAATTGCTGGGATCCAGGTTTGCGACACAAGTAAGCCAGATCATTTAAAATCACGATTAAAATAATTGTGCTTTGCATATATCACACAATAAGACCAGGGTGGGCAACCTATGGTTTGCAGGTTGGTGAACACCCACCCCAGTCTAATTTTTGCAATCCTTTTGTAATGAAAGACTATGCCTTCTGCCCTCCCTCCCTCCAAACTCTGTGGCAAAACCATGAAAAAATTGCAATGTAATTTTGAGGGAGTTTGGCAACTACGATGCAAAATAACCTTGGTATAAGTCTCCAAATCCATAATGCAAAGGTATCAATCAGCTCCTTTTGTTCTTTCTCAGCATCAAACTTTTCAGTTTTACACTAGTACTATGTAACTGTAATTTGGTTGTTTTATTAATATTTTCATTAAAAGGCACTCTAACTTACAGCATAGTTTCATCAGCTGCAAAAGAGAGTTTCAGTTTTGTTCGCTCTATGTTCATTGTTATGCTTGATGCTACTCACACATCATGCATATTAAATGCACTGCACAAAGCAAGCCATTCAACCATCCATAGCTATAGAACATTATCTGGACACAATCTAAGGCAAATTCTACTATGGTTTCAACCATCTATGACAGTCCTCCTTGACTTTGGAGTTTGCAGTAGTATCTCCCACACAGTGTCTATGGAGATTCTCAGTCATCCAGATCATGGTTGTCCCAAAGGTGCTTTTTTTTCAAGAGGCAACTGGGCTTTCTGGGTTGTTTTTTTTCTTTGACGATGTTTCGCTTCTCATCCAAGAGCTGAAGAAGCTTCTTGGATGAGAAGCAAAACGTTTTCAAAGGGGAAAAAAATCAGAAAGTCCAGTTGCCTCTTGAAAAAAAAAAGCATCTTTGGGATCTCCCACACAGATGACCCAAGATGAATTGTGGTGGTGACAGCAATTGTGGTGCTGGTGGTAGAGAAGGAGGAGAAGGAAGAGAGGCAGTTATGAGCTGGCTGCTCCAGTAGCCTTCATGGAAGCTTCTTGATTGCCACCATGCAGGTAATTCAGAGGTGGTATTCAGCAGGTTCTGACCAGTTCTGGAGAACAGGTAGCGGAAATTTTGAGTAGTTTGGAGAACTGGTAAATACAACCTCTGACTGGCCCCGCCTCCCATCTATTCTCTGCCTCCTGAGTCCCAGCTGATCGGGAGGAAATGGGGATTTTGCAGTAACCTTCCCCTGGAGTGGGGAGGGAATGAAGATTTCACAGTATCCTTCCCCTGACACGCCCACCAAGCCACGCCCACAGAACCAGTAGTAAAAAAAATCAAATCCCACCACTGAGATAATTGTTGTATATTAGTGGAGCCAGTAGGGAAAGCAGCCAAGTTCTGTATGTGAATAACAGGCACTTGTCTATATTTACGGATATTGCTGACTAATGACTCACTTTTCCTTGGAAGATCTCAGCCAGAGTCTTTGGAGCAGAAGAGTCACTGAAGACAAGAGTTCTAGGTTAACACCTTATATGGGATGAGTGGGTATTAATGCCATGGCAATGTTTATCTCCCCTTATACATAGATAAAAAGGTAAAGGTTCCCCTCACACATACGTGCTAGTTGTTCCCGACTCTAGAGGGTGGTGCTCATCTCTGTTTCAAAGCCGAAGAGCCAGCGCTGTCCGAAGATGCCTCCATGGTCAGGTGGCCAGCATGACTAAACACCAAAGGCGCACAGAACACTGTTACCTTCCCACCAAAGGTGGTCCCTATTTTTCTATTTGCATTTTTATGTGCTTTTGAACTGCTAGGTTCACAGAAGTTGGGACAAGTAATGGGAGCTCACCCTGTTACATGTCTCTAGGGATTTGAACCGCTGAACTGCTGATCTTTCGATCGACAAGCTCAGCATCTTAGCCACTGAGCCACCACGTCCCCTATACATAGATAGACAGTGACTGTTCATTATGATAGACACCACAGGGTGTTACAGACGTTTCGAGCTGCAACAAATAAAAGAGCAGTCCAAATATTCAATACATGAACAAGGAGATCCTCAAGACATCCTACCACAGGTTGCTTTAAGGAATTTGCTGTCTGATCTCAGACTTGCCCGTTCTTCCATGCTCGGATTGTTAAATGGTTAAACAGCTTTGTCAGTGACTGGGTTGACATGTCCCAAGACTTATATGGTTTTAGTTTATCATGTTATATCACTCTACTCACTAACTTCAAAAGTGTCCTCCTTAAAACAAAATGAAACCTCTGGAATCTTCCTTAGAATTCAGATATGCAAAGAACTAGATCCAAAGGCTGTGTTCACACTACGTTCTTCTTCACTGTTAAATGTTTCACCCAGATAATCCAATCTGTGGAACTTGTAATCACACCAAACCACGCATTATCTACACCTGAGGCAAGAATAACTGAGTCCATAGCTCAGTGTGTAGTCTTAACCAGCCCAAAAATGCCATGCTAGACAGTATACTTTTGGTGCATACACTTCACCTCTGTATTATTTCCTATTAAATAATGAAAAAATTAAAAACCGAATACTTAAGCTATCCTATAGGAAGATCTTAGCTAGACTAACCTAATTTCTTTCTTTCTTTGATAGCCTTGTTTTCTGTCAACAATTAGCTGGAAGACTCATTTGCTGTCAGTTCCTCCTGTTCTAGTTTCTTGGCAGATACATTTCCTGTTTCTTAATGTGCTGTACAAATTATATTTGCTTTTGGGTCAACAAGTCCGGAAGTCTGATGAATGCTATTTTTGCACACCCAGCCTCCTTGTTTTCTTTTGCTAGAGACTAGCCGTGTCTTTTCCTGTAGTGAGAGCTGCCACTCTAATTCTGCCTAGTAAGAGAAGAGCACCTAGGCTGCTGGCATCAATGTAGATTACAATAAGCGCTGAGCAGTGTGAACAACAGAATTTTATAACATTTATTTTTCATCGCAATATTCACTTTTGTTTTCCACCTCATAATCTTTCATCCTTTTTGGGAAAGGCATCATTGAAGGTAGCAGGACTGAGGTTTAAAGGCTGCCTGGCAGGCCCCAAACCAAGATTGTCATGTGGTGATTCTTCTAAGCTGTGTTCTTTATTATAATTTTACACTTATAGAGAGAACCTTGCCAGACTGAGCACTCTAGTGTCAGCATCTATCACTTACTCTGTGAACTACTAGGGAGGGGCTGTCTTTACCCTCTTTCTCACACACAAAATATCTGGACTGAGTGGCCTCTTACTCCTCTGGAATGCACCCCCTCCTTCCTTCTAGGAGTCCAGCCTACTATAGTCCTTTCAGCAGCCACAGTGGTGAAATCTGAACCGGTTTACTACCGGCTCGCTGGCTGCGGATATGCAGTGCACACCACACACGAAATGCGAGGTACGCGCATGCAGTGCATGCCAAAAGCAGGCATGTGGTAAGTAGAACATCACGCGAGAGGGGGGGTGATCAGCTGTGGCACGCAATATCTTTTTTTACTTTTAAAAGCCTCTGACGATCGCGCGGCTCAGCTGGGATCGTCAGAGCCTTTTAAAAGCATTTTTTAAAAAACCTCTTCAGGTTGTAGAAAAAATGCTTTTAAAAGTAAAAAAAAAAGCCTCTGACAATCTGGCAACTCAGCTGGGATCATCAGAGCCTTTTAAAAGCATTTTTTAACAACCTCTTGGGCCGAAGAGGTTGTACAAAAAATGCTTTTAAAAGTAAAAAAAAGCCTCTGATGATCATGTGGCTCAGCTGGGCATGCACGGGGTGTGTGTGTGTGTGTGTGTGTGTGTGTGTGTGTGTGAATTTTTGCTACCGGTTCTCCGAATCACCCGCCGCCATCGCTAACAGATCAGGCGATCGGGTCCGAACTGGGAGCATTTCACCCCTGACCAGCCACCATTTTATTTCATTGGAAGGTCCAGGATACCTTGGCCATTCATGTTGTTCTAGTACAGTGATGGCTAACCTTTTTGCCATCACATGCCAAAAGCGGGGAGAGTGCAGGGTGGTCGCGCGCGTGCCCACATCGATAATTTTATGCACCCTGCCCCCCCATGCGCATGCGCGTGACCCCCCCATGCTCCCCCCGCTTTTGCCATGTGATGGCATGGTGGACCTGGTAGGTCCGTTTTTTGCCCTCCCCAGGCTCCAGAGGCTTTCTAGGAAAACAGCCTTCCCCACCCCCCGGAGCCCTCCGGAGGTCAGAAACAGCTTGTTTCCTGACTTCCGGTGGGCCCAGAAGGCCCAAAAATCAGCTGGCTAGCACGCACATGTGTGCTGGAGCTGAGCTAGGTCAACGTTCACGTGCCCACCAATATGGTTCTGCGTGCCACCTGTGGCACGTGTGCCATAGTTCGCCATCACGGTTCTAGTACATAAAATGAGAGGAAACCACAGCCTCTTCTTTCTTCTCTCATACAGCTCCTGTATCATGAAGTTTATTAAAATACAAATATTAATGAAACATGAAGCTTTTCTTCTGGGTATTATGGACAAAACTAATCAAAAACAGTTTGGGATGTTTTTTCTTGGCATGGTGACCGCTGCGAGGATTGTTTATGCTAAGCTTTGGAAGAAACAGAGGACACTGATTGTTGAAGAGTAGAGTTTAAAATTGACTGAATTGACAGAGATGGAACAATTAACTGCATTGATTAGAGACAATGGATTGGACAAATTTATAAGAGACTGGAAGCCATTTGTGGACTTTCTGTGTGTGTGTGTGTGTGTGTGTGTGTGTGTGTGGATAGATAGATAGATAGATAGATAGATAGATAGATAGATAGATATCCATATCAGGGATATCTTTTTATGTAATTTAGTATTTTTGTTAAATAAAATGGGAAAGTTTATACTGTATTTTTTGGAATATAAGACGTACCTTAGTTTTTGGGGAGGAAAATAGGGAAAAAAACCAATCTGCCTACCAGGTATTCATCTGGCTATTGTCCTTAGTCTGGTCAGCTTCAGCACTTTAGTTTGCTGGTTTTTTTATCCCCTGCTTCTAAGGCACAGCTGAGAGGAAGCAGCAATGAGAAAATCAGGCAAAGATCGCTTCAGTTAGGGCTGAAAAAAAGCTTCGAAAGAACAGCTGAGAGTCGGAGCAAAGCATGGAGATCGCTATCGCCTTGTTAAAGCACAGAGGAGAGTCCAGCAGAGAGTAGAGGGGGCAGGCAAAGCTGAGCATGCAAAGCTGAGAAGATTGCTTGCTAGTGCCTCGTTAGCACCTCATTTGGGCTGAAAAAAAGCATTGAAAAAGCTACATTCTGAGTATAAGACGCACCCAAATTTTCAGCTTCTTTTAGGGGGGGAAGGTGCGTCTTATACTCTGAAAAATACGGTAATTATTTGTAGACCTGTTATGGTGAGTGGAGAATACATTAGATTTCTGATATATTTGTCAGCATTCAACCAAGGCAGAGCACTCGGGCCACCACAGGCACACCCCCCAACATGAATGACAACATGCTGGCCACGCCCACATTGGCCCTCCAAGGTCAAACACAACCCTGATGCAGCCCTCAATGAAATCGAGTTTGACACCCCTGCTCTGGCTTATAATATCTATGGAGATTCTCAGACATCCAGGTCATGGTTGTCCCAAAGGTGCTTTTTCAAAAGGCAACTGGATTTTATTTTTTCTTTGAAGATGTTTAATTCCTCATCCAAGAAGCTTCTTCAGTTCTGACTGAATGGTGGGGAATGGAAGGATTTATATTCCTTGCAGTTCATGTGGTTGTTAGCCTCTTTCTGAGAGTTGTTGAGGCCACTTGGAATTTTATCTGTGCCCTCAGGGTCACCTGAATCGTACAAATGGGTATGGAACCATCTTGGAATTGCTGAAAGGACTGTCTGTAATCTCCAGCTGCTACCACTACTGTAGGCATATATTGTATCTCAACACATTTTCCTCAGCTTCTGTTGCTTTAAACACATATCCTGCAAAACATGGAAAACAAGGCTGAACATCACAATATTAGCACAGGATTTCATAGGGCTATATAAAGCAATCTTCTCAACACAAAGGGTTTCCTTTCTGCCAAGTTTTAACTGTTAACATCGGAGCAGTTCAGACTTTCTTTTTTAAAATGTGGCAAGATGCCTAATATTTTCTATTTTAAGCAGCCTATATATACTGCACTATTCCTAGGGACATTTGCTGATTGTGAATGAAGGCCAGCAAACTCATTTTAAAAAGCAATATCGGTGGAGGAACAATTTTTTTTGTTAGTTTCTGTAATATTAATTAGCATTAATTCCTTCCAGTCCAGGTGATTACTTGATCAGGAAACAGCGTAAGACCTGTTAGAAGTAAGAAAAGAATATGTACATATATGTACACACACATACATACACACTATACATTATGTATCTCATTATGTAGAAAACACAAACTCCCGGCTATAAAATCCCTGGTCATAAAAAATTCTATTTCAGACAAGATTGTTTACCTTGTGTGTAACTACTGTGCTTATCCTTCCACCATCTAAAGCAGTGATGGTGAACCTTTTTTTTTCTCGAGTGACAAAAGCACAAATGCGCATGCCGACACCCATAATGAAATGCCCCCCGCAGGGCCCACCCCGTGCGCATGTACGCATGCGCACGTAAGACGTACACGCTCCCCCCACCCCTGCACAAACATGCATGACCTCCCGCGCTCCCCCTACCCCATGCTTGCATGTGCAACCCCCATTTTTGTGCTGGCAGGCCTCCCTGAAGCCTTCTGGAACCAAAAACATGACATGGGGGGGCGCCACCTCCCCACATGCACAAGTGACACCCCCCCAGACCCCCACGTGTGCACCAGTGGTGGGTTGCCCCAGTTTGCACCGGTTCTATAGAACTGGTAGTAAAACTGGCGGGAGGCTCCACCCACCGACCCCGACGTCATCAAAATGCTTCTGCACATGTGCAGAAGCTTCTACGCTTGTTCAGAAGAACGTGTGCGCGGCCTCACTGCGAACCGGTAGTAAAGGTAAGTAGAACCCACCCCTGGTATGAGCGTGCGACCACCACCCCAGCCCCCGCGCATGCACGCAAGTCTCCTGGCAGAAATCCAAAAATCAGCTGGCTGGCAGGAGGTGTACGGGCATACGCAGTGGAGCTGACCTGGGCATCAGCTCGCGTGCCTGCAGAGATGGCTCTACGTGCCACCTGTGGCACGCGTGCCATAGGTTCGCCATCACGGATCTAAACTGTGGTAAAGATTAATCTCTTCAAGTAGAATTTGACTAATGGTATCTATATCAACACAGCCATATAATTTTTCTGGTAACAGTAAAGATGTCTTTGCCACTGGTTTTTTTTTATGAGATACGCTGTTGACTTTCTAGTCCAACCTACAGTCCTGGTGTTTCCTGATCTCATTCAGATACTAGCCAGGATTAACCCTGTTTAGCTTTTCAAGATAAAAATTACCCCGAGTATTTTAATTTTGGCAGTGGTGAAGAACTACCCCACTAAGCCCTTGAGGAAATGAGGTGCCCTCCATTCACCTTGTTCTATTGTTGAAAATTGTGCCTGCCTGCAGCATTTCTATGCAAAAAGCTCGAAAGCAGTTTTGGAATAACATCAGAGTAAATAGCCTGTGCAAGTGTGTGTGCAGTTAGCACCGTTGTTAACTTAAAGACAGTTTATTACAATGTTATTAAAAGGGTATGACAACACATGTAAGGAATTCTTTATATTTGATTACAGCTTTTTCCAATTTGGGATCCTCCAAATAAGTTGAACTTTTGTCACATAGTCTCCATCTGATGTGATGAGAAACAGAATACAACTGAAAGAAGTATGTTTGGGAAAGCAATTTCCATTTTCATGATTTCTTAGTTTGACACAAGTTCAACCATTTGCAGTTTCTAAAACGAGAGTGTTGAATGGTACAATCATCCCTCTGAACAGTTGAGTGGTAATTAGAAGCAGTATGTGGGAATTTGTATTAATGGAAAAGTTTGTTAATTAGACTGTTAACTGAAAAACATCCTATCTATTCCACTAGATATGTATAGAAATTTGCTTCCGGATAGAAGTATAAAACTGAAATACTAAGCTCCGTCATTCTGCCCGCCTAATTCATATATTAGAAGAGCTGAAGTCATCCTGTTATAATTACAGATAGTCCTCAATTTACAACCACAATTGAGCGCAGAATTTATGTTGTTTAAGTGAGAAATTTGTTAAGGGAGTTTTGCCACATTTTACGACTTTTCCTGCTGCATTTGTTACGTGAATCACTGCGGTTGTTAAATTAATAACACGGTTATTAAATGAATCTGGCTTTCTCATTGACTTTGCTTGTCAGAAGGCCGCAGGAGATGGCCACATGACCCCAGGACCCTGCAACCGTCATAAATCTGAATCAGTTGTCAAGCATCTGAATGTAAATCGTATGACCGTGCAGCAACAGTCGTAAGTGTGCAAAATGGTCATAGGCCACTTTTTTCAGTGCCATTGTAACTTTGAACGGTCACTAAACGAACTGTTGTAAGTTGATGACTATCCTGCAGTAACAAAATAAAAGCAACAACAGTAAGTAGCAAAGCAGCAAAAAATACCACTGAAATACGTCAGAGAGAAATCAGAGCATTACCACAGAAATCAATATTTATTAGCATTCTAGTATTTCTCTTCCCGTCTTCACATGGCATACTTTGTTTTCTTTTCAATTCTAGAGGTGTTTAATACTAAATTAAATACGATCCCCTAAATATGACTCCCAAAGAATATGCTTGTAACTAAAAATATTTGTG
The DNA here is from genome assembly GCA_012654045.1 of Ptyas mucosa. Classification (NCBI taxonomy): domain Eukaryota; kingdom Metazoa; phylum Chordata; class Lepidosauria; order Squamata; family Colubridae; genus Ptyas; species Ptyas mucosa. The sequence continues at coordinate 15,984,276 of WNWU01000017.1, read as the reverse complement.
CTTGCTGTGTAAAGTTTACTATGCTTGCTGTGTAATTCTACTATGAGGGGAAAGGAGAGAAAGTAACTGTTAGGATCATAATATGATCTTGTGCTCAAGATTCCCAATAGATTTGGACGCTGATCAGTTATCAGTGCATAGTTCATCACATCAATCCACAATAACAACAGAGATCCATGTTTATCAGCAGCAGGTGCGGTATCACATTACACTTTTCTACAAGAAAAATTAAGCCAATACCAAAGTGGATATGCGCAATAAAAGCACTCAACAGGCACATTCGTTTTGTTACCTTCCCAATCTTGCGTCTTCAATGAGGCACATTCCAGTTTACTGGGAAAAAATTGTCTAGGTCAGCAAGATTAGTTATTTCCAGGAGATTGCCTTACACAGAAGTTGAAAGCTTAGATTGTCTATTTGTTTCTGGGTGAAATATGAAGTGTTAGTTACTATTTTTAACACCTTTTGCATTAGGGCTGTTTTTTGATATACTGTATAAGAGGGACTCAAGGGGTGAATGTTTTGAACTTGTGAAAGCCACTGTATCTTTCCCTAGAATCATGTGACTATCCTTGGCAACTATATGTGATTCTGAGAATTGATGCATGGAGTTTTAAGAAGATCCTGGAAAGGTATTACGTACATGCCCATGTGCTCTTCTGGCACCTTGTTCTCTTTGACTCAAGTGCTGTACAGCCCTTTTACATAGCTAGAGTCCAAGCTACCTCAGAATACGCTTCTTTTATGTGATTTCATTGAAATCATCTGAGGTGGTTCAAGATTGGCTGAGGGCAATTCAGGGCTAAGTCTTCTCAGTCTTGGGCATATGGTCTTCAATATGTTGAGAGAACTGGTGCCTTTGTTAGCTTTAAGAAAAGTCTTCAAACTCATCTTTTAAAAGCATTGTTTATAATGTTGGTTTTAATATTGATTTTGATGGTTGTTTCATACAGTATATAACAGGGGTCCCCAACACCCAGGCTGCAGCCCATTACTGGACCATGGCCCATTCAGAACCAGGCCTTGGAAGCAGTGGGTTCACTTGTGCATGCACTGTGCCAGCAGACACGCAGCTCCATTTCTGCAAGCCGCAGGTACGCATGTCCGTCGCTTGCACAAATGCAGCTGCACATACCTGCATGCTCATCCACTGCTTGCATGGAACCATCTCCTCTCCTCTCCCCCACACCAAGTTGGAAAGGTTGGAGACCACTGGTATATAGTACAATCAGCAAAACAAGACAACTAAATCTTCACCTTCCTTCATCTTTGTCAAGTAGTCTTTCTTGGCAAGCCCGTTCTTCATTTGGCTGGATTGTATGTGTTTAGATATTCCACTGCTATTTAGAACACTTTTTAAGTGTTCCCTGGTGCCCTGGTGGCGCAGCAGACTAAAGCACTCTTATTAACATCAGCTGCCTGCAATTACTGCAAGTTCAAATCTCACCAGGCTCAAGGTTGACTCAGCCTTCCATCCTTTCAAAGGTAGGTAAAATGAGGATCCAGATTGTGGGGGCAATAAGCTGACTTTGTATAAATGTATACAAAAGTATGAAGGCTATTGCTTAACGCATTGTAAGCCTCCCTGAGTCTCCGGAGAAGGGCGGCATATAAATCAAATTTTAAAAAAAATCAAACATTGAATTGAAAATGATTTTAGTGCAACTATTATACAAGTCTCCCCAAATGTTGTGCCTACCAATTTTCTCAGCCGAACAGAGCTGAAGAGCCCCTGAATTATACCACTGGCATAGCCTTGGAGAACGTTGAAATGTCCTGTATGCATTTACTAAGCATGTTACATGTGCTAAAGTATAGTTTGATCAGCCATAAGTGTTGAAGAAACTGCATTTGGTCAATACACACAACTGGTTAAACCATAGACAAATATATAAAGTTAAGTTGGAGGAGCCAAGTAGAATCAGTTAAGCAGGAGAAGTTTCTGTGCAGGTAGGAGGAGAAACACTCTTTTGAGGATAAACTCAGATCCTAATTCGCTAGTGAGCTTAGCCAACATTTGCAGCCCCATTGGCAAAATATTTTTCTGGATTTCCTCCAGCATTAGGAGTTGACCACCATTTGCTTTTTCCTGGAAAGACAGTGGCACCTGAAGGCTGCTTATCCTGTCCCTTAGGACTGCCCTATACAGTGTGTCTGAGGGCAATTTTCCCTTCTGAGCTTCGGAACATCTACATATGAACTTGCTTAGTGACATTGTACCAGAAATATGGAGCATAATGTCATAACGTTGTTTTTGGCTTTTATCTGGTTCAGCTGATAGGAGGATGTTAAAGTAGTCGCCCGAAACTGAAAATGCTCGAGATCAATTGTCCAAGTGCCAGGAAAATCAGGAGATTCAGGCAATTCAAATGAATATAAGGATTTATTGGAAGTTTAAGCTCTCCATAAGAATCCGACCAACTGGCAGTCAAGGGAAATGAACAGGAGATAAGGAAGTATTCAAGGTGGGCTGGACTTCGATCTCTTGTGATTGCACAGGAACTCATGACTTATGATGCATTTGACCTCTCCCTTGGGCTCAGGCTGGTCATCTCCTACACACCAATATGCTACATAGCATGGGAAGATCTAATACTAAAAAATAATGCTAAATCCAGCTCGGGCAAACTGGTAGCGCTGGCGGCAGGAGGCTCCGCCCACCCACCCAGACGTCATCACATCCCATTTTTTACCCTTTGCGCATGCGCAGAAGGCTCTGCGCATGTGTAGGGGAGGCGTGCACGCTCACATTTGCAAACTTGGTTTGGATGGTAAATATTGCTGTATGGTATAAAAGAAAAGAAAAAGAATTAATACTTTTCCCATGGACTATATTCAAGAGGCAATTAACTGGCAGTTCACCAGTAATCTCCCAGCTATGTTGAGTAATCTCCCAGGCATGTTCAACACAAAGCAACAAAACAGTGAGAACTATTAATATGCTAAAGGACCTTCTGAATACATTTTAATAGGCAGGGGGCCTCTTAAAATAAGCCAGGTCAGGCTCATTTTTTGTGATTGTATCCTTCCTTTTATTTGGCAGAGTTACAGAAGTTAATTCCCCTTGCCTTTTTTTAAAAAAAAAAAGATTCCTTTTTTCCAGGTCCAAATCAGCATAAATTTTAGGGTCAGCTAGGTACTCTTTTCTGACAGAGTGGATATAGAACCTGGATAGCCTCATCTTTGTCAAATATGCTACAATAGGAAGTAAGTGATTATCATTTTATTTTAATGCAGAGACTCATAGAATATGCTATTTAGATTGAGAAATCCAACCCAATCTGGCACACGTGACAAATTCTTCATCTTCATTCAGTACATCCAGTAGACAGCTCCTGATCTTCCTTAGTATCTTAGATCCAGTCAAGCCCCTTTCCGTCACTTTAGAACCAAGAAAAGCAGGGTTCTCATGGATTCAGAGTTGCAATTTTATGGTAACGAGCATGTGGTTAGGCTTCAGAATTTTAAGAAGTGGATAGGTGCTTATATACTTTGGTATTCATTTATGACTACACTAGGACTGGTCTTCTCTACTGCCTTTGATCTTCCTTCTACAAGAGTAATTGATCTATAATTCTACATCCTGCACCTTGGGATAACAGAGAATAAGAATTGGGTTTTGCATGACAAGTACCTTTCTTAAGGTACTTGAAAAATGCAAGGATATGTCTGCCTTTATCGGTTTTTTCCAAAGCTAAACATGCTGGGTAAACTTAGTTTCTATTCCTGTAAACATTTATACTGTTCTTCTCTGCTTTTTAGTGTCATAGAATTTTTCTTTAAATGTGGTGCCTGGAACTAGACATGTTCATGCTTCTCTTATTCTGGGTTCTCACTGCAATTTTGCCTCTGCAGTTTTGGATTGTCTATTCCTATATGGCAACATCAGTAATGTCCAAAGGCTTTAATGCAGCCACATAAAAAATGCTATTACTACTCTGAACAATCTTCAACGAGTCCTCAGTACCATGTGGAATGACATCTAGCCTGAAGGATCAATCATCTGGCACTATATTATCAATCATTTTATCTTTATTATCCATGGGGTTTTCTTGGTAAATACATGAGAAGTTTACCATACCTTCTTCTTCATAGTATCACATGGTCCCTCAACAGTGGTGGGATTCATCTGGTTTGGGAGAAATCGGCAGTTAAATTGCTGGCTGGCCCCTCCCCTTCCAGGAGTCCCCCTGTGCCCCACTTTGGCTCTCAGGTAAGTGCAGGGAGGCCTACTAGGCCCAAAAGGGGGCGCAGAGGGGACACCCTCCCCCGTGGCCCGTTTTCACTCCCAGGGGAGTGCAGGAGGCCGAGTACTGCCTGTCACACCCCCTGGCCACGCCTACCATGGCCATGCCCACCCGGTCATTAGGGCAGAGAACCGGTTGTTAAATTATTTGAATACCACCACTGTCCCTCAATCAATTTCTTATATCATTGTAACTCCAAGTAGGTGCTAGCTTGCTTTAGCTTGGCAGGAGAGAGATCTTCATATATTAGGAAACTCTGCTGGAAGTACTGGTATACACAACCCAAGAATCCTCTTGGCGGTCCTCACATATCCTTCCAAAGAACAGCCTCCCACCACAATGAGACAGCATAACAGGATTTGGTATATATGGAATAACAGGCCTAAACTTAATTTTAATGGATTAATTGGGGAAAAGAGATCTATTGGACAGCATATGAAACAAATTGCTTCATTTGCATGACATTGCCCAACTGAAATAAACTGATGCATAATGACATATATGAAATAACCCCCATTCATGTAAAATGCAGTGAAATTTAGCCTGCTGCATATGAAACCTGTTACATCATTGTCCAGGAAACTGAGGTTTCACTGTATCACCTCCATAATATTTAAAATATATTTTTGCTAAGGTAAATATTCCAAGCAATGCAAGCCAGCGCTATTAATACAAATTATGAAGAAGAAAGCTTAATGCTAGTAAACTACTAATGGATCAAAGATGTGGAATATTACTTTTCACTCCCTTCAATTAGTAACAGAAACACAATGTTTTGGGGGAGGTAAAGACCCTAGTACTGGTAGGTAGCAAACTCCTTTTTGCACAAATAACACTATTACCATCCTCCAACAGAATTCTGCATTTATAACAGTTATTGAGAAACATTCATCTGCAATATCATCAGCTACGTTTGCACAACTTTCTAACCTATGGTTTACTGAGTTATTCCAACTGCTCATTTTACACAACACACTGAATCATAAACTAATCACAGTTAATAAGTCTGTATCAGGTCAGATTAAAAATTATTTTAAAATCAAAATGTCAAAATGCTTTTAAATTTGAATCATTTTCTTAAAATGTCAATAAAAATGAGAATTAACTATCATAGTTATTCTCACTTTCATTGGCATTTTAAGTAACTGCTCGACTTACAACCTTAATTGAGCCCAAAATTTCTGTTGAGTGAATCACTGCAGCTGTTAAGTTAGTAACACAGTTGTTAAGTGAATCTGATTTGATTTTGCTTGTCAAAAGGTTGCAAAAGATGAGCATATGACCCCAAGATACTGCAACCATCATAAATATGAACTAGTTGGCAAGCATCTGAATTTTGATCACATGACCATGGAGATGCTGCAACGGTCATAAGTGTGAAAAATGGTCATAAGTGACTTTTTCGGTGCTGTTGTAACTTTGAAAGGTCACTAAATATAATCATGAATTTAATACTATTTCAGCTTGTCAATATGAACACGAGAAGTAATTCATCTGATATAGTAAATAAGATCCCTATAAAAGTGCAAAGAAAAATAATTATATTATGAATTATAGTGATGGGGTAGGTCTGAATATAGGAGAAGAAATATTGGAGGGAAATTACTGAAGGGAAGTTGTTAGGAAGTGCTTAAGGAGAAGTGTGCAACCAAATGAGAGGCACCATATGTGTACATGCTTAAGTATCAACAGAAAAAGAGATCTTAAGAAATGTTCACATTGATAAATATTTATAAGAACAGCAGTAAAAATGGTAAGAAACTGTCAAGAGAATGCATACTACTCTATGCAGTTTTTCTCAGTAGGCAAAAACCAAAACAAAACAAGAAACAAGTCTCCAAAAACGGTAGCATAATTTTCATTTCTTCTTTAATGCATCCTTTGGTAAAACATTTAATACTTTAGAAAGACAGATTACTGTATGAAATATTGCAAACTTTTCACAATCAATACTGGAACAGCTGCTTGGAAGAAATTAAGTTCAATAAAATAAATTTACCAACAACACATCCAATAATGAGAAATATGAAACATTTATAATTATTTTAAAGCCTATTTTTGTAGCCAAAAGTGTAGAAAACTAATTGCTTGATGTCTGAATCTGGGGAAATTTGGAAAGAATTGAGTATAATCCAAAAGACAAATAGGCAGTGACAAGAGTCAAAAGGACAAGCACTGTCTTCAGTTTGATTTATTGCTAATATTTATAATACTTAGTATCAGAATTAATCTTTAATATCGCTAGTTGAAAGAAGTCAGCTGTGACATGAACATCCAACAATCCCCCCTCCATAATACCATTTACAACGTATTTTAGACAAAGGGCGACCCAATGAAGAATTTCTTGCAGATACAGTATTTTAAGGAAAGTCACATTGTGAAATTGGGAGGAGAAGCTATTAAACATTTGGATTTAGAAATCACTTTAACAATACTCCAACTTTTATTAGTGGTACAGGAGCTACTTTTGCTACAGTAGAAAAGTTCATTCAGAACTGAGAAATTTAGAAACTGGGGAAAGCAGGAATACTTACCTTTCCTTGAAGACTGACTAAAGAAGTTGAATACAGATATAAATTGAATTCCCCAGCTTCCTTTATTTTAGGTTTCCTCAGCTGACTTGGCTGAAATTGCTTGTATTAAATATATAAACAAATAAAATGACATGTTTTTTTGTTAAAATACTTTATTTTTACCGTTTGTTGGCAAACAATAGGAAATTCACATCTAATCTACTGATCTAATTAATTAGATTTAATAATCTAATTAAATCTAAATTAATTCTAATGTTTGTTCTTTTGGAACATCTTAAAATATTCTCCAAACATCCACTAAAAGTGAACTGCAGCTGGTTCCATTGTTAATGATTTCATAAGGAAAAGTCTAATTAGTTGACGCTAATCATTTCAATTTAAATGTAAATTATTCCGAAAAAAAAATCTGATTAAATAACGATATTGTATACCCCCATCTGTAAAAGTGAAATTCTACAGTGCTGAAAATGCCCATCCAGTATGATGCATCAAATAACCCCAGTGCACTTTTACTAAAAATGTTCTTGACTGGCGAATAAGTAACTATTCAATCGAGTTTTCCTGAATCGTGATTTCAATCGAATCCATCCCGGTTGGCATAACAATAGACCAAAATCCAGCCATCACAAAAAGTTGCTGTACAAAGCGTGAAAGTGAGATAACTCTCCTGCGTCAGTCATCAGTGCGCTAGCCACTTTTCCCCTGCAGCGCTCTATATAAGCCTGCAACTCGGAATTCCTTTCTCTTGGCTCGCTTGGGAGGAGCCGATCCATCCCAAACCCCCAACCGATCTCTCTGCGTCCGCCCGCCCTACAGAAACATGGAGCGGTCGGGTCGCAGACACCGCAGCGGCACGAGACCGACTCCGCTCGCCTCGCTTCCGCACCCTCTCGTGCCTCACCCGGCCCACCCTTCCAAAAGGGCTGGAAAAGCGAACGTGTGAGAGAAAAAAAGATGGGCGGGGCAAAAAAGGAGGGGGGGGCTGTAGCAGCATTTCCATGGCGACGATGACGTCACCTCACCCTGGATCTAATTGGAGGAAACCCCGTGCCTTAGCTGCGGCGGCCCACAGACCAACCGAACTTGTGCCCTGGTTCTGTCCGCCTTCGCGGCGGCGCCCAGAAGCCGGATTGGCCGGATGAAAGTGGGAGGCGGAGTCAGGGCCCCGAGAGTGCTTCTTGATAGGTGCAGCCGCACGAGCGCGGGCCTAGCAGTGAAGAGACTCGCTTTGTGCCAACGCCCTTTAGCAACGCTGCTTCTTTCGCTGAAAACGGAGCTGCTTTTTTCTCCTCTTCTCCCTCTCTTCCTCCTCCTTCCCCGCCTCGCCAGCCCAGTCCCGGAGCGTAGTGAGCGCAGCCGACCCAAGCAGGCGCCAGCCGGCCGGCCTAGCGCCTCAGCGGAGCCCGGTGAGAGCGAGGGGAGGGGGGGGTCTCGGCTCGGGAAAGAGCGGGGACGTCCTCGCCTCGGGCGTCTTTCCTGCTTCGCGAATCTCTGCCGCGTCGTCCATTTTGTGAAGGCGGCGCGGGACTGGGAGTCCCCTGCCGGGGAGGGGAGGCCAGGCAGCCAGGCGCGGGGAGAGAGAGAGACGGAGAGAGAGAGACGCCGCCATTTCGTACCGGCCCTGCAGCCGCCGCGGCGTTGTTTTCCGTGGGACGGCGGGAGAGGGAAGGCAGGGCCCGGGGGATGGGAGGTGACTAGACGGTGGGTGCCCTTTTGCCTCACCGCCTCCGTCTCGGGCTTGGTCCCTTCTCCGGGGACAAAGGCCCTTCCGCTGCTGCCTTCCTGGGGGCTCCTCTGAGGGAGGAGCCGGGGGAAAAAGGACGTCCCGATGCGGATTCCTTTTCTTCCCCTCCTTCCTTCCTTCTATCCTTCCCACCACGTTTTTTTTTCCTTCTCTGCCTGCCTTACGGTCCTACGGTTTCCGTCGCAGGCTTTCTACGGGCCTTCCCGTTGAGCCTCCGGGGCCGGGCAAGGAACCTTTTGTGTGCCGTTCGCTTCCGTCTCCCACCCCCCCCCCACACCCCCGCCCCGGTTCGTCTCCGTGCTATTCCGTGACCCGGCCTGCGCCAAGCTGGCGCCCTCGGGGATTCTTTTAGCTTTATGGCTGCTTCGCTTCGCGGGCAGCACCTACCGCTGGGCGGCGGGGGGGTGGATGAGTATGGTAGTCTTGAAAGATCTTCTGGAAGGTGCCAGTCTGTGAGCGGTTCCGTAATCTCTCCTGGGCTCTAGAGCACCAACCGCCCCGTTCCTCCTTCATTCCTCTTAGATCATCTTCCGGGAGATCCTGCTGCTCTCCCTGGCAGGTTCTGTGGCAAGGTTCCTAATCGCGCTTATTCGGGTTTCTCTCTGGATGTTTCCCCATAAAATGACACTTCAAAGGCTTTTTTCGGAGGGGGGAGGAGGGAGGGAAGGAAGAAGAAACCTTGTGGGAAAGAATTTCCAGGTAGTTGAATATGTCACTTGGTGTTCAAACTAAGGAGTTTTTTTTTTATTTCTGACCACCATTTCTGGTGTCTCGTTCACATGGCCCTCATCATCTTTGAAATAGGAGGAACAAGCAATCAGGGTTTGTTTGTTTTTTGCTTTTGTCTCTGTGCTATTTTCTGGTAGACAAAAGGCATTTTTTTTCTTGCTAGATCTGGTGGTTTGCAAGTTGGAAACTCAAGTGGTTTATTTCTTACTTAGTCTCATTAAACCCATCGCCTTTTCTATTGGTCTGACTTCCTAAATCCATGTTGGATATTGTACTTAACATTAGGTCTTTTGTCTTAGGAAAAAACCCACAGACTTAAGAGTGTTTCTTTGGTGTTTCAGGTTTTGAGCAACTGTACTTCGATACAGTTCATCTTTCCTCCTAAATCAGTTGCCTTACCGCTCAGACCACTGCAGTCTAACATGGAAAAGACCGAGATGATCCAGAAAGCCAAGCTGGCTGAGCAGGCAGAGCGCTATGATGATATGGCAACCTGCATGAAGGCAGTGACAGAGCAAGGTGCTGAATTATCCAATGAAGAACGCAACCTTCTCTCTGTAGCCTATAAGAATGTTGTTGGGGGGCGGCGCTCTGCTTGGCGGGTGATCTCCAGCATTGAACAGAAAACGGATGGCAATGATAAGAAAATGCAACTTGTCAAGGATTATCGAGAGAAAGTAGAATGTGAGCTTAAGTCCATCTGTACTACTGTTTTGGTGAGTTGGCTATGGTCATTTTGGTTTCAAATTTTATGTGATAAAATTTTAATTAGATTAGAGGCTGATGTCTAGTGGAAGAATGAATTGCATTTCTCTGAAATACTAATACAAATTGTAGCATAAATCTAAGAATTTGATGACCAAAACTAGATTTTCACTGCGGAGGCTTTAGATTCTGAAAAGTTACTGTAGGAAAAACATTGATTAAATTATACTTAAGTAATCCTATTTACAATTAAGAGCCTGCTAATAGGTAAATAAATAAAGAAATGGTTTTCCTTTGATAAATTTGAAAATGAACCAGCTGTTTTATTATTGCAGATAGCATTTCTTATATCTAGAATTGAGTGAATATGGAAACGTTAATGCTAAGCATAAGTAGCATTTGATAAAAGAAAAGATGTATACTTTCTCAAGCTGGCCAAAGTAATTATTGATGTTCTGTAGCTACTGTATTTGTGACTAACTAAGCACTTTGATAAATTGTAATAGAGATGAATCAGGTAAATCACTTTAAAATATTTAAATAGTGTATAAGTTTTAACCTGCTTGTGTGGCAATTAACTAGAGCCAATTTGGTGTAGTGGATTAAAGCGCCAGGTTAAAAACAAGAATATTTTGTTGTAGTCTAGTCTTAGGCATGGAAGCAACCTGGGTGACTTTGGGCTAGTCACTGGTAATGTGGTAATGGCAAACCACTTCCAAAAATAATGCCAAGAAGATTACATGGACCTGTCAGGACAGTTAACAGGAGCAGAGACTGACTTGGAGGCACACACACACATAAAGTAGTAAGTGCTTTGGTTAAGCCTGGGCAATCTGAATATTTTTGAGAGACAAACAGCTTTACCTAAACTTCCCATAATTTGGGTGTGATTTGTTGTTGAAATTCTATTAAATCTATTGTGTTTGTGCTACCTTTTAATGATGTTCCTACCTCAATATGATAAAAAAATTGTACCACTAGTTTTCAGTGATAATGTCAGAGGGTTCTTGGGAATTATTCTTTGTCCAAAAAACATAGGGGCTAACCTATATGTTTGCTGCTTCAGATGGAAAATACCTTGCATTTTACATTTATTGAAATTTCCGGTTGAATGTGTTTTCAATTAAGATAATTTCTATACATTTTTGTTTTATTGAAATGTAAATTTCATTAAAGTATCTAATTTCTAACTTGGTGGTCTGATTGATAAGAATTCAGTCAGTCAACACAAATGCTTTTCTCCTTAAATGTGCAAAAGTGTTTCTGTGATCCTGTTCAGCATACCATATTTTTGGGACTATAAAACGCACCAGACTATAAGACACCTAAATTTACAGGTGAAAAACAAAGTTTTTATCCTCTGCGCATTGTATTTTCGCCCTCCCAGGCCCCCAGAAGCACTCTGCAGTGCTCCGCACAACCCGTTTTCACAAAAAACTGGCCTGTTTTTGGGCTCCCAAGCCCTCCGCGTGTTGCATTTTCGCCCTCCCCGGCCCCAAGAAGCACTCTGCAGGCCAAAAAGGGTGCATTTTTGGCGAAAATGAGCCTGTTTTTGGTGAAAATGGGCCATGCAGAGCACTGCAGCGGGCTTCTGGGGGTCAGGGAGGGTGAAAACGCGGCGCATGGAGGGTTTGGGAGGCCAAAAACATCCATGTTCAGTCTATAAGATGCACCTAAATTTTCACCCTCTTTTAGGGGGGGGAAAGGTATACTCCAAAAAATACGGTATATTGTTTGTAATGCACATGTAATTTTGTGGCAGCAACAAAAATGCATGCTCTTGACACATGCCCCAAAATGACTTTTCTCCCAAAACAGCATTTCATACCATTTAGGAGAACATTGTAGAAATAAGTTTATTTTAAAAATAGTTTGATTATGGTATTTAATCTGCTTTAGAAAGAAAATGAAAAATTCACAGGCAAAGTTCATGCTCCTGGGTGTATCTGTTGAAGCTTTCTGAATCCTAGCCAATCCTTAGTCATCTCTGTTATGTGCCATTAACTTCTTTAATACAAGCAAGTTTCTAATTTTTTTTCAGCTTGAAATAACTAGTTTAAGAGGTAGTTATCTGACATTTTTAATCATTAGATCATTTTTAGGAATATAACAGTCTGACTGTTTTGCCACTGTTTTCTTCTAGGATACTTTTAAAATTCCCAGTATATAGTCTACAATCCTGAAATTTCCTGGTGGTCTTCCATTCAAATCCTGTCCAGTTGATTCTACTTACCGTGTTAAATCAGCCAGGATCAGCTAAGTACTACTTAGCTGGATTTCTATAAACTGCTCAGGAAGTCTAAGCGTTAGAAAAGAAGTCATTCACACTAATGTACTTAGTCTACCTTTGCCTAATGACAGATTACAATTATAGTTAGCAATACATTTTGTACAAGTCGTATAGGATTGTTCAGGTTTGTAGAACATATCAAATAATATAATTCAGTCTTAAATGTTCATGTATTTAAACAAAATTAATGAATCTTACAGTGATGAGATGGAATGAAATAGAATAGAGTAGAATTGATTTTTTATTGACCAAGAGGAAATGGACACACAAGGAATTTGTCTATAAATTTGTCTACAAAAAAGACAATTCCAAAAAAGAAATTATAGCTTATAAACCATTGGATAACTGCTTAACATGATCGGCTCCAATATTTAGTTTTGAGATATAATACACATGAATGCTTTGTTCTTTGATATCATAATGAATTTTGGTTGAAACAGCCTACTTACTTAATATAGAATACAGTAGTAGGACATATGAGTTGAATTTTTGAAGCATAGATTCCTGTGTTAGTACTGCTAGACATTTGCTCAAATTTTGTATTGCAAAAGAATGCTAAAATATAGATGTTTGGGTTTAAATATTTGATAAGATCCAGGCTGACCAGAAGGAATATTTCACAGCAAGCTTTGCAGATGATTTATAGAACAATCAAATCTTTTGAAGCTTTTTTGGGAGGTAGGAGTGTAGAACAGTATTTGCTTATCTACCTTCCTCACAGTCTTTCATATTATTTCTTGTATTCTGAGCTTTCAGTGACGATTTTCAGGAGTTAAGGAATAGATCATAATAATATTGTCTTTGTCCAGCATTGTTTCAGATAAATGTAATTTCAATCTACATCTGACATCTGAGGGATAGTTTTTATTTCTGCTGCTAATAAACACATTTCCAGTTTGTCCCAATCCGGTAAATAAACTTAACTAGTTCAGTTTTTTTTTAAAAAAATAACTTCACAAAATCCTGGAACTTGAAATATAGCAGTACCATGTATTTTATAAACTAAAACTTACTTTGGCCTTTGTATAATGTCCAAGGCACTGAAATTCAAGTGTTGGTGAGGCTAGATAAAAAACTAAATTCAATTTAATTGAAATTAAGTTGAATACAGACTATTATTTCCTATGTATTTTATTCCTTTTTCTGTATATTCAAATTTACAATTCATAGGCTAATGTTTGGAGGCACTCTGGGACTGTATCCCAGATTTCGATAGGACACATGTAACAGACAAGACATAATAGATAGAAGCAAATAGAAAGTTTCTATAGTATATTATGCCCTGGAGAGTTATATTTAGATCATCCTTGTACCCATCCAGAACACTATTCATTTTTTCCTGTTCTGGGTAACATACTTGAGAATTGCATGAACCAATCCTGATGCTCAGAGTGGTGTATTCTGGGGAATACGTGGAAAAATTCTGGGAGAAAAACAGAATGTTCTCTTTCCTGACTAGCACATTTAGATTGTCTCTGCTACTTTTTGTGTATGTAAGTGATATATAACCTTGGATAGATCTCTCTAAAGAGTTAAGCTGAATAACGGTAGCAAACATTTTGTTGTAATGAATATACTTTTATCTCAAATCTTCTCTGTTTTTGAATACGCTAACTGGGTCTCATGGGAGTTGATGTTCAAAGCATCTGGAAGCACTAAGTTGCCTGTCTCTTCTCTATAAGGTTTGAGCCATGGAGGCCAATGTGTTTTTTTTTCTTAATAGGCATTTTTGAAATTGTTTCCATTTCCCAGAATTATATGTGTCTTCATTTTATTATGAATTCTGAGCAGCCAATGTACCTATTATCCCCAAACAAAACAATAAGAATAGACAAAACAAGTATCATAAAAAGATTGTTGTTATTGCTGAATCATTGAGTACTTAATCCCTTGAGTGGAGGGGTAGACATTCTTTTATTAATATTTGTATGAAGTATTGGAAGGCAAAAATGTTTCCCTCTCCAATAGCAACAACTTTGATTATCCAGTGATATTTCCCATATGAACCTAATTGTGAAAATTAGATTTGAGTATGGGAAGTGCTTTTGTTTTTTGTATTTATTTGTTTTGTTTTTTTGCTAAAAGCATCAAAATTGCTTTTTAGATTCAGAAACACGGTGCTAACATGGTTAGATCCCCCCCAAAGTATTACCAATATCAGAATTTATAATTGGATTAATTTGGTCACTGCATGATTTGTAAATAATCGGTTATGTTTCCTCTTTGCATTATCTGCCCATAAGCTTACATTACTTAAATGTATATATAAAGTTAAAAGTAATGTAGAGCATTGTGTATGGACATTTTGACATTTAAAGTAGTGGCATTAGCTCTAATTTGATGAGTGATTTGTCCAGGCTTCAACTTGAAATAAATTAGTGTGCATTAAAGATTCTGCAAGATAACGGTATGAATTAATTGAATTTCCATTTCTTGCTTTTTTGGAATGTATTAGTGGGACTATCTTATGGGGAGCCTGGCCTTACAAATATGTTTTATTTGTAAAAATTTAAAAAAATTGACAATGTGTGATCTGTGCCCTTTGAAATTTAGGGTTCAGTTATGTAGCAGTTAGAAGGGGCTATACAAGCATTTCAAGGTTCCTTGTTCTCCCTTGATTAATAAAATAAAATATTAAAGGTTGTAAATGGTACATGATGCAGTGTTGGTTAGTAAAAAATTTGAATGCTAAATAGTTTGTTTAGATACACAGTCCAAATATTGTATCAATGTCTCCCTGAACTTGTTTACCTGGAAGGAAGTCTTGCTGCAATATTCTTTATTTCAAAGGAGTAAATTAGAGAGTAAACTGCACAATTAGATTGTTAGAGTACATATTGTTTGTTTAATCTGATTCATTTGTCTTCTGAGAGTTTTCTGATGAAGATTATTGAGATCTTGGGTCATATTTCTAAGCAATTAACAAGGGATGATGCTAATAATCTGGTTTATAATAGGTATATAAAATTACAATATGTGACATAGTTAAAGTTCAAAGCCTTTATTGTCATTGTACATCATATATACAACGAAATTGGTTTAGCCTCTACTGGTGCAGTCCATACAAGAATACAAGTCAACATGAATAATATAAAGAATAATCCTTATACAAGTAGTTATGAAAAAAAAACTAGTCATACGTTTCCACATGTACATCATATTCTGTGCAACAGGTATATTATTCTGGTGTATATCATGGTATATACATATTACACACTACACTGGCACCAGTGAAATTCGGCATATTAAGCTTTTTGTGGTGCTGTATTGTGTTTAGGAGTCTGACAGCCCTTGGGTAGAAGCTGTTTTTAGTACATCTAGTAAGCACATACCGAAAATTTAACAACATATAAAAAAATAAATGTTCAACAGTATGAAGACAACCGCATACTGTTCATGAATTTACAAAATAGTTGCAATTTCCCATATTTCATAATGGTGTAATGAAATTTTATGCTTAGAGATTATATCACTAGCTCCTGAGCATGACTTGAGAAGGATAGATTTCACTTTTTTTTTCTTTCAATGTAAGTATTTTACTTACCTAAAAGACTTGATGACAAGTCATAGTCCATGACATTTAATTCCTAATGGTGGCAGATCAAACCTGCAATGTTATTGAGATAAGACAATTGGTGTTTTCAGACTTTACATTGTAAAAAAGAAAAGATGATATTTCTAGTTCTATAACTGTTTATTTTTTTGTTAAAAAAATGTAGCATGTAGCCAGATTACTAGAGTGTTTCAGATATCAGATTACTGGGAATAAGTTGCTGCTACAGCTGTATGAATTACTGTTATACAGATACTAAAAGGAAAATGGGATATGGTGCTTAAATATATGTAAGGATCAAGAGAGGCCCACAAATAGACATTTTGATACCTCAATAGAGCATTTCATAGTTGAACATAGTGTTTCAGAATGCACAATGTTGGCAGAAATGCTTCATTGTATATCAGATTTGTATGAATTTTCAGTTCAAAAGAATTCAATGAAGAGAATGGTGAAAGGCAGTGATGGCAAACCTTTTTGGCACAGAGTACCTAAACTGGAAGGCGTGCACATCAGAGTGCCAGAAACCTGACAACCAGTTGGGCGGCGCACATGCGCATGTCAGAAACCTGTTGACCAGCTGGCATGTGCGCCAGTCAGCTAGTTGTTGGTTTTCCGAAGCGCGCATGCACACCAGTGGGCTGGTTGCTGGGTTTCCAACATGCACATTCGCGCTGGCCAGATCGGAACCCGCTGGCACCTCGGAAACTCAATGACCAGCTGGCTGAGCTGGGCCGACTGCACGCGTGCCCACAGAGAAGACTCTGCGTGCCACCTCTGGCATGTGTGCCATAGGTTCGCCATCACGGGTATAAGGCTTCTCAGATAGCTAAATTTAAGACATTTAAACCAAATGTATGAAACTATAGAAATGTTGAAAGTAATCACTGATTGTTTAGAGAAATCATTACACAAAATGGAAAGTTAAAAGATCTTCTGGAACATTGCAAAATAAACTGACTACTCTTCTGTATTTTTTTGCCTGGAAAGATCTGCACATAGCTTTTGCATTGAGCAGCATGGTGCTTCTGCACTATTAAAGAGAATGATTTAAGCCAAAATTAGAAAAGTGAAGATTGAAATTCTGATAGAAGTTTCATTTTACCAGCAAAAAAAACCCTATAGGCATTATGTATCTTTTGTTCCTTTTGCATATTCAGTTGGGAAAGGATTCTACAGCTTGCCATACTACAGAAATACAAGTTATCACACACAATCTATTGTTTTTAGGCTTGGATAGTCTTACAGATTAGAACAGCATATAAACATGTACAGAATGATATTAATATAATGTTCAAATGACTTTGCAAACCATCACAAAGAACCACCTATTGCTGTTCAAGAATCTTTGTTGCAAAATAGTTTTTTTATTGGGCAATCTACTTCAGTTGACACAAAATTTTCATTTAACATCAAACTCTAGACATAAATATATAAAGGGTAATTATCAAAAGATAATGCTTTTTAAAATTAATATTAGTTTTTTCATGACTCCTTTGTAAACGTGAAGGTGAGTTTTCAGAATAGATTGGCTAAGAATACAAGTCATGCCACCATTACAGATCGTTCTTGACTTATGACCACAATTGAGCCCAAATTTTCATTTAAGTTGAATTTGCCCCCATTTTACGACTCTTCTTGCCACAGTTAAGTGAATGACTGCAGTTGATAAGTTAGTAATAAGTGAATCTGGCTTCCCTGGAACTTTGCTTTTAAGAAAGTCGCAAAAGGTGATTACATGACCCTGGGACACAGCTGTGGTCATAAATACGGACCAAGTGCCAAGCACAAAAAATGGTCATATGTCACATTTTTCAATACCATTGTGACTTTGAACAGTCACTAAATGAACTGTTGTAAGTGGAGAACTATCCGTACCTACTTATTTTATTTAGCTTATTTATACCTTGTATTGATTTTAAAGAAGCCCACCTTATGTTAAGTTTTCATGTTCAAATCCCTGGCATTTAGATTCACCTGATTCTTGTCTTTTACTTATACATTCCCTTGCAAATTAAGTCAGCTATGTTCTGCTTGCTCTCTTCCTACCCAGAACTAGATGCTTCAGCCTGATCTATCCTTCTCTGGCCATTTAGAGAGGGAGGGAGAAAAAACAATGCTGGGAGAAATTTTGGGAAAATAACTCTGTTCCACCCACCTTTAGAATCATCACTCTAGCCATATTCTTCAGAAACTCTTATTTTTGTATTGTGAACACAGGGGAGACACTTATTAATTAAATTAGAAAGCAAAGTAATGTATATATTACACAGTGCTGAAAGAATGAGACAGAAAAAGAGGGTTGAGTGAAGAACAAAAACAACAAAAGAAGGTTGAGGAAGGAAAACGGGAAGGGCCAACATCTCAACTAAACCAAAGGTACTGATTCACTGCTTGATAGCCTTTTTTTAAAAAAAATCATCCTGGGTGAGCAGGTGAATAGGATTCCTGGCCCATGAATATTTCAGAACAGTTGTATTAATATTTATAGTGAATATTTCTAGATCTCTAGAATGGTATAGTAATTAAGGCATTTGATTAGGAATTGGAAAATCTAGGTTCCTGTCTCAGAGTATTCTAAGGGAAAATAGCAGGGAGAGCTATGCAGGTTGCCTTGAAATATTGAATGAAATGTGGGGTGAATTTTCAATTAAATAAATGTATGACCAGTTAAATACCCTCCTAGCCTTCTGAAAAATACTTAAAAGACCTTGCTTTTCCCCCCAAAACTGGAATCGGGTGAGGTGGATGAGAGGATTTAATGAAGATATTGGAAGCCTAACTGCCAAGTTTTTAATGTTTATGGTTTTAATAGGTATAAGTATTATGCTGTTTTTTATTGATTGGAACCTGCCTGGAATTTGATATAAGAGGGACAGCTATATAATTAATACATAGTGCATTTATTTTGCGTTTATTTATTTTATATTTATGTGCTTTTCCCGCACTTTAAAGTGCCAGTATGTGTCCTTGCCAATTTCTTGTTAATAATTTGTATAGGTATTGCCTAGATCGGGGTCCCCAACTGGTGGGCCACGGCCTACTACTGGGCTGTGGTCTATTTGCAACTGGGCTGCATGCCCATTGCTCTCACAAATGAAACTACGCGCGCATGCACGCTTGCCCCTCACATAAAACCATCCCCTTTCACTCTCCCCGCATGCCAGGCTGGAAAGCTTGGCCTAGATATTGTGTCTTGCACAACTAGCAAGGTAACCCTAGAACATTCCTTTTATTAAAGGCATTTTCTTACCCAAAGTGCAACTGTACCCACTTACAACATAGTACAGTAGTTTAAATGTTTTTAATGTGATCATGTAATTGAATGTGGTACCCTTTTATGGTGTTAAAAAATTATTTGAATCCAAGCAAGGTGATACATAACCAAATGGTCACTTTTATGTTCATTTTTATTGTGATAGGAACTGCTGGACAAATACTTAATAGCTAATGCAACTAATCCAGAGAGCAAGGTCTTTTATCTGAAGATGAAAGGAGACTATTTCCGTTATCTTGCAGAAGTTGCAAGTGGAGACGACAGGAAACGTGAGTACTGTGTTCATTTAAATCTCTAGTTTTCAGTTAGAACAAATGTGTATGAAGCCATTATAAAAGGCAGAGGCATTATGTATATGTCCTACTTCTGTGGATAGTAGTAGTCCTAGCTAATTTTTTAGGCCACTTTCACTTATTTTTCCTTTTTCTTCACAGAAACAATAGAAAATTCACAGGCAGCTTATCAAGAAGCATTTGACATCAGCAAGAAAGAGATGCAACCTACACATCCAATTCGTTTGGGTCTAGCGCTTAACTTTTCCGTGTTTTATTATGAGATCCTCAACAATCCAGAATTGGCCTGCACATTGGCCAAGACAGTAAGTTGTTTTGTGTATTTGTGCATTTGTAGTCCCCATCTGCTTATTTTCTTAAATGAGAATTGCTTGTAGAGAACATAGAGTTCTTGTAAAATATAGTCTAGAGCAGTGATGGCTAACCTTTTTGCCGTCGCGTGCCAAAAGTGGGGGGAGCGTGGGGGGTCGCGGGTGCAGGTGCCCACATCCATAATTCAATGCACCCTGCCCTCCCACATGTGACCCCTCACTTCCCCCTGCTTTTGGCACGTGATGGCACAGTGAGCCCGGTAGGCCTGTTTTTCCCCCTTCCCAGGCTCCAGAGGCTTTCTAGGAGCCTGGGGAGGGCAAAAACAGGCCTTCCCCATCCCCCCCCGGAGGCCTTCCAGAGGCTGGAAACAGCCAATTTCCCAACTTCCAGTAGGACTGGAAGGCCTGAAAATCAGTTGGCTGGTGCGCGGATGCGCCCTGGAGCTGAGCTAGGGCAACACTCGCGTGCCCACCAATATGGCTCCGCATGCCACCTGTGGCACCCGTGCCATAGGTTCGCCATCATGGGTCTAGAGTGATGTATCTTCTCCCATGATTTGCTGTTACGTGCTAAAACATGAGAGACCCATTAACAGTGAAGTGTACAAAAGGGCACTTAATTGTTCTTCTAAGTTTTTCACTTAGTGATTTCAGGATGCAGTTGCCACTATATAAGGTTGCATCTTTGCCTTTATTGATCCCAGTGAAACTTAATTGAAGGGAACAATGTTTAGGACTGATTGCTCTCTTTTGCCTTGTTATCTAAAGTATGTATGATAAATCTTGTTCACCAGATGAACACATTGTGGCTAAGTATCCCCCCTTTTTTTGCTTGAAAGCTTCACCAAACAGGTTTTGTATTAATAATTAGTTCCTAAATATAATTCAGAGCAGTTTTTATTAAAAAAATAAGATACACTTATGAAGAAAGCTGATTTAGCTTTCTAACTAAATGTTTACTTTGGGGAGATCTTCCTGAAATGAGTTAAGACTGGTTTTTGTGTCTCTTATAGGCTTTTGATGAAGCCATTGCTGAACTTGATACACTGAATGAAGACTCATACAAAGATAGCACACTCATCATGCAGTTGCTTAGAGACAACCTCACAGTAAGATATGCCTTTTAATTTTCTTAGAATAACTGTGTTTAAAATCTAAGTTTGCAACTCTTAATTGTGAATCTTTGGGAAATACCTTTAGGAATAATAGTTGCAAGCCAAGGCTGTTTGTTATAGGAATAAAAGTAGACATACATTCTTGATATTGTCTTTCTAGGACTATTTCCCTTGGCTAAACTTAAATAGAAATGCATATAAGACATATATTATACAAGTAATGTTAACAAGTTTCACATGATGTAGATAAAGCTATTTAAAGGAGTACGAATTCATCATTTAAAAATCTAGTTTCCTTTGTCATTACTTATTTGCAATTTAGAAGATTTCAATATATGTGGGGAGGGGGGAAGGAAGGAGTCAGGTTGTTCCAGCAGCTGTTCAGGGCAGAAAGGCAGAATGAGTGTATATTTAAACTGAATGTGCTGAACTTTAGTCTGGTTGTTCTTCTTTCTAGTTATGGACATCAGACAGCGCAGGCGAAGAATGTGATGCTGCGGAAGGTGCAGAAAATTAAGCTGCACCTGGAGCGTCATTCTCCTTCTCAAGAAATCTTTTTACACGTCTCATTCCTTATAGCTCCACTTGGATTTCCTATAGCAAAGAGAACCCATCCATATGTATGGAAATCAATTTATAGTCTTTTCACACTGCAGCTTTGGGAAAAATCCATTCCTTGATTTGTGTTTGTCTTGGCCTTCCTGGTGTGCGGTTACTGCTGTAGAAAAGTATTAATACTGGCTTAAATTTCATATAAACATAAATAATTTCCAAACACTTAAGTAGCAGACTAAAGTTATTTGGTATTTTTTTAAAGAAATCTGAACCAGGTCCTTCAAGCAATTGTTTTGGTATTACAGAAAAGACACAAATGTTTGAGTAATGCAACTAAAGAGTTTTGTGCAGTACAATTCTTCACATTCCCTTATTATTCAGGGGTTACTTGGTTTGATTTTTACATGCTATTGTTAATTCCTTTCTGTAGGATATGGGAGTATTGGGCTACATAGAAAGCATAGTAGTGTGGCTTCCTACATATGTGTACAGCAGGAGCTATTGAGTGTTTAAATACAGGGACTCTTCTTACTCTTCAGTTGCTGCTGTCCAATTGCTATCCCCTCCCAATAAAATATCACACTCCTGCCTTTGTAGTTCTGGTATTCACTTGATTATGTCTTAGAAGCAGCATGTTACTGCCAGAAAACAGGGAGTGCCTTTTTGGCAGACTAAATTGCATGTCATTTCTTAACACTGGAATGGGGAAAGTGGTCACATGTCCAAGTATAAAACTTTTCCATGCAGATTTGTGCACATGTATGAAGGTGTCAAGTTCGTCCAGTGATTTGTTCTGTAGGTAGATGGACCACTATTGTGTGTTGCTAATCATTGATTGTAGTCCCAAAAAAGCCTTGTGAAAATGTTAATGCCCTATGTAACAAAATAACATTAAATAAAATTACATTTTATAAACCATAAAATGTTGCTTTGTAACATTTGCATGCAGCTTCTCTAAAAATACAATTGTTTACTTAACAAGCTGGACTGCTGAATTGAAAGTAAAGACAAATCTATACTGAATCCTTTTCATAAACTCTGGGGAAAAAATAATTCAACAGCCCCTAAATTCAATGATCTCAATCTTTGTTAATCTCAATATTTTGAGAATGTTCTTGAGAATATTTATTGTATCCGTTTTCCTTTTATTTATTTCAAACATTTTTATAGCCATTCATTTTATAATCCGTTCTGAATGGCTTCCAACTAAAAGCTGAAAGAACATACAAAGCCACATTAAAACTAAAACCAAGACATTAAAAACAAAAAAAACCTGGCACCAAGTGAAGCTTATGATGTGCAGTCACCTCATAGTACCTTAGAACTTGGGGAAAGAAAAACCAGGCCTTCAAAGCTTTACAGAAGGTCTGGAGGATAGAGGCCTGGCCTAACTTCAATAGTACAGAGTGTTCCATAAGGCAGGTGCTGCCACGGAAAAGGCATGCCAACCAACATGGCTGTAGCCAATGCCAAACTCGCTAACACAAGGGCTGGCGGGGTGGGAATGGGATCTGGGAGGAGGGTAAGATGGAACGGGAGATAGGCCTGCAGCTGAGGAGCGAGCACAAGCCATGATGGTGGCCTCCCCGAAGACCCTTCTCACGCAACCCCCTAGCCAGCTGTTGTGGGGCCGGGAGGGTGCACACAAGCAGGGATACTCCCAAGTGAGTGGCCAGGCTTGGCCAAAGCGCAGCGAAGGTGCACTGAGCGGGCAGGTTGACCAGCTGACGGGTGAGTGGCGAGACTTTCTCCGCCCTAGAGTGGGTGTGCGAGGTTCGGCAGGGCCAGCCCCCTTTTCCCGCTGCCCTGAGCTGCTTTACTCCTCCAGCTGAGTGGTGCCACCAGCAGTGTTGATTGAAAAACGCCCTCGGGGCACCCCTTGCGAGATTTAAAGCCACCAGGAGGATGCTTTTCAATCATGCTGCCGCCGCTGGCATCACAAGGGTATCCCCGCTTGTGCATGCACATGCGCATGAGAGAAATGAGAGAAAAGGGGAGAAAGAGAAATGAGAATGATGGAGAGAATGAGAGGATTTCAATTATGAAATTACCGTTGTAGGTGCTAGCGAAAAGTATGTTGAGGAATCCTGTCACTAATACTGACAGTATGTAGCCTGTCTCATAAGATTTTCTATCTCTTTAAAATTGAATACTCGTATCTCCCTTTTTCTCCAAATTAAAAAAGCCACTTTCACTCTGGGGAGTATGTCATTGAACACTGGATTAGGTGTAGCAAAACGATGGGTCATATTTAAGGGACAAATGTTATTGGTAGTGAAATACGATTTAAACTTAGATTTACGATGCAAATAAGAAATATATCTATTTAGTTACCTTTATAAATAGAGGTGGGGTACATAATTAGGTAGAAATAGTGGTAGTTCTCGACTTAAAACACTACAATTGAGCCCAAAATTTATGTCGCTAACTCAGAAATTTGTTAAGTGAGTTTTGCCTCGTTTTACAACCTTTCTTACCACATTTGTTAAGTGAAACACTGCAGTTGTTAAATCAGTAACACGGATGTTAAGTGAATCTGGCTTCCCCATTGACTGCTTGTCAGAAGCTTGCAAAAGGTGATCATATGACCTGGATACTATAGCCATAAATAAGAACCAGTTGTCAAGCATCTAAATTTAATTCTGTGACCATGGAGATGCTGCAGTGGTGATAAGTGTGAAAATGATTGTAAGTCACTTTTTTCAGTGCCGTTTATAACTGAATTGTCACTAAATGAACTCTTGTAAGTCAAGGACTAGCTGTACTGCAGTCCTTAAAATGCCACATTATTCCAGGCCAGATTATTTTGACATATTAAGAAATAATTTGAAGTCAGATTATTTTTTTCTAACCTCTGCTCTCCATTAAATTAATTTACACCAAAAATTCCTAGTACAACAGATTTCTTTTGCAAAATGCTAGCCCAGGTTAGAGGTTCCATATCTGCTTCATGATTGCTATTTCCTGTATGCTGAGCATTCAGTATTCTGGTACAGAATAGGGACTGTATAGTACTCGAACCTGTTTCCTAAAATACAATACTGATAGTGACTTGAACCTTTAGGCCTGCTTTTTTTTTGCTTCCTTGTAACTCCTTTGTAATTAGATTTTGAATGCTATACATCAATGATTGCAACTTTTATTCAACTTCTTGCCATACATCAAGAGTATCTCAGAAACCATCAACAGACTACTACAAGCACATGGAATCAGTGGAGCACACAAGCCAACTATAGCCCTTCAAAACATCCTAATCAAATCAAAAGACCCAGCAACCCCAGAAGAAAAAAACAGGAATCATCTATAAGATAGAATGTAAGAACTGCAACCACCACCATGTAGGACAAACAGGCAGAAGACCTGCAGAATACATCCATGAACACCAACTAGCAGTCAGAAGACGACATGAACATTCTTTAATTTCACAACATAAAGACATATTTATCCATAGTTTCAATTGGGAAAATGTGATAATTCTAGATCAGGCCAAGTCCAAAAATGCCAGGGAATTTCTAGAAGCTTGGCACTGACAAATTAGCTGTTAATAAACACATAGACATCAACATATAAAAGAGACAATTAACCAGGCCAAAAGGGAACAAAAAGACCCAATCCCTCTCCACCAGAATCAGCACCCAGATCAGCATAGATTAACTTCAAGGTTAACTTCAGACCAATAATCAAGTAAACAATACCCCAAATCAAAAAATTGTCCAACAGACACTGGTAAACAGCCCAACCAAAGGATCTCTCAGACCATCCCCACCAACACTGACAGGCAAGACACCAGAATATAAACTAACAGCAAACAGCCCTGCTTAATAGCGCTGAGGATGTTACTAGTTTGGTTAATGAAACATCTGCAAGAAAACAAGCTCAGAGACCGCCAAAGACCCCTTATTCAAGTTCCTTTCCAAACCAGTCTTCCATTGCTGAATCTTACTCCAGAACTTGAGAAGAAGAAAAATTCTTTAATATTTTTAATCCTAAAGCCAAACAAAATGATAACTGATAGGAAAGGGAACCCTCATAGGATTTCAAAACCTGTTCCCCAATAAATCCACTATATAGCAATAGAAGGCAGAATAAGGACACAATTACAGGACATCTATGGAGATTCTCAGTCATCCAGGTCATGGTTGTCCCAAAGGTAC
Organism: Ptyas mucosa; assembly: GCA_012654045.1. Taxonomy (NCBI): domain Eukaryota; kingdom Metazoa; phylum Chordata; class Lepidosauria; order Squamata; family Colubridae; genus Ptyas; species Ptyas mucosa. The sequence continues at coordinate 15,958,769 of WNWU01000017.1, read as the reverse complement.
TTTTTCAAGAGGCATCTGGACTTTCTGGTTTTTCTTTGAAGACGTTTTGCTTCAGCTGAAGAAGCTTCTTGGATGAGAAGCAAAACGTCTTCAAAGAAAAAACAGAAAGTCCAGTTGCTTCTTGAAAAAGCATCTTTGGGATAATTTCAGGACTCTGAAAAACACACATCAGTGCCAATGAATGCAGCGCTTTAAATTTCTGAGGAAATGCTTTAGCGAGGGGCAGGGTGCCATTGTTGTGGTCCGCCGGTGGCCTGTGGAGCTGGCAGCAGAGTCAGACAGTGAAGAGGCTGGGGAGGAACATGGGCCAGTCCTGGAGTCTGGGGAAGGCTTGGACGAGGGCTCTGCATTGGAGGCAGAGAAAGGGGTCAGGGCCATCTGGGAATTATGTGCAGACTTCAGAGCCTCAAGTCGGACATCAGCGAGGCAAACAGGCTCCCCCTGTTCCCAGTACGCACATGTGCAGAGCTGCCAGAAGGCAAGAACAGTTAAAACAAAAGGGTCAACTCGGGAGTAGGGCTTGGAGATGATTGGCCCATAAGACATAAAGGAGGAGCAAAGGCATGTGAGCCCTTTGCAGGAAGCAACTATTGTTTGTGCTGGCCGTTTTCAAGACTGCAGCTCTGTATTTATTTATTTATTTTATTGCATTTCTATGCCGCCCAACTCCCAAGGGACTCTGGGCGGCTTACAACAAAGAATAAAACAATGCGAACAATCCCATAAAAAATGTTAAAAAGAAAAGCATTAAAACATTAAAAACTTTAAAAACATTAAAACACATGCACTCCAATTCGTGGCCAGGTCTCGCAAGATCATTATAATGAGATCAACGGCCCCAGGCCTGCCGGAAGAGCCAGGTCTTCACCGCTTTGCGGAAGGCCAATAGGGTGGGCCCCCCAGCTGACATTGTTTAGCTGATAGGACCTGGAGAAGACCGACTCTGTGGGATCTTAACTGGTTGCTGAGAGCTATGTGGTAGAAGGCGGTCTCGAAGATAGCCTGGCCCTGAGCCATATAGGGCTTTAAAGGTAATGACCAACACCTTGAATTGCACCCAGAGACCAATAGGGAGCCAGTGCAGCTCGTGGAAAATTAGTGTCATGTGGGTGTATCTAGGCGCACCCACTATAACTTGCGTGGCTGCATTCTGGACCAACGGTAGTCTCTGAACACTTTTCAATGGTAGCCCCATGTAGAGCGCCTTGCAATAATCGTGAGGTAATAAGGGCATGAATGACTGTTAGGAGAGCTTCCTATCCAAGTAGGGTCGTAATTGGTGCACCAGATGAACCTGTGCAAAGGTCCCCCTACCTACAGCTATCAGATGTTGTTCCAGTCTCAGCTGTGAGTCTAGAAGGACACCCAAATTGCGAGCCCGTTCTGAGGGGGGCACTTTCTCACCCCCACTCTGTGTTCCATGTGGCTTTGCAAAGTTAATTGCCAATTAGGTCTTGGCAACATATCAAGGGAGATAAAGGTGGTTATTTATCACAGGGGTGAAATCCAGCAGGTTCTGACAGGTTCTGGAGAACCGGTAGTGGAAATTTTAAGTAGTTTGGAGAACCAGCAAATACCACCTGTGGCTGGCCCCAGGAGTGGGGAGGGAATGGGGATTTTGCATTATCCTTCCCCTGCCATGCCCACCAAGCCACACCCACAGAACTGGTAGTAAAAAAAATTGGATTTCACCCCTGGTTTTCACCATTATCCCAAAGAACTGTGGCAGATTTCTGTCGGACTCTTTACAATTATTTGGGGCTCCTCTGTGAATGAACAGATTGGGAAATGAACAGGATCTGAATGAGCGGTATTCACAGCCGTGGAAATAAAAAGAGGGTTATTGGGACTCATTGTGTGCTTTTACTGTATCAGGAAGCCTAGGTCAGAACAGCCACCCAGATCTCAGGGTAAGAATGCCCCTGACAGTTTCAACACTCTGACCAAGGACTTGTCTTTTACAGCTAGGGGAAAAGCCAAGAGACAGCTTCCTAGTGGAGTCCTTTTTCAGTAGCCCCAAATGGAAAACAAAGTCTCCTTCCAAATAAGCTCCATTCCATGTAACTTCATTAGCGACACCTCCATGAAGCTTTTCTTTCTTTTTCATTCTTCTTCAGGTTTGTAGCCCTTCCATTCTAGTCTGCAACTCTTACCGCTCTGGATAGTCCTTGTATGGGTAGTCCTTGACTTAAAACAATTCCTTTAGTGACCATCCAAAGTAACAGCGGCCCTGTAAAACGTGACTTATGACTGTTTTCCAGTTACGGCCATTGCAGCATCCCCATGATCGGGTGATCAAAACTCAAGACGCTTGGCAACTGGTTCATATTTATGACCGTTGGTGTGTCCCAGGGTCATGCGATCCCCCTTTTGTGACCTTCTGACAAGCCAAGTCAATGGGGAAGCCAGATTCATTTAACAACCAGGTTACTAACTCATCAACTGCAGTGATACACTTAATAACTGTGGCAATAAAGGTCGTAAAATGGGGGAAAACTCAACAAATGTCTCAATTTTGGGCTGAATTGTCGTAAATCGAGGACTACCTGTAATAGGGATGGCCAACTTGCCCGCCTTAAGTCAAGCTGGGCGGGCTGCTGCCACCGAGCTAACGCACATCTAGGAAACCTCCGCCTGCCAAGCGCTGAATTAAGCCCCAGCAGAAAAGTTTTTTTTTAAAAAAAGCATTTATTCTTTATTCCCCAGAGACCAGAGATAACTCTCGCAGCGGCTCCTTAAGTGGCTCAGTGGCTAAGACGCTGAAATTGTCGATCGGCGGTTCGAATCCCTCGTATAAGTCTCCTGCGTGAGCAGGGGGGTTGGACTAGATGATCTCCAAGGTTCCTCTATTGAGAGGCTGCTTAACAAGCAGGAGCGAAACCAAAAGGGAGCTGTTTTTTTTCTTTTCTTTTTCCCTTTTGGCGTCGCCGGGAGACGCTCCTCCCCTTCCCGAGCGGAACAAGATGGTGGCCACTCTGCCGGCCCATCATGCTCCGCGGGTGGCCGGCTGGTCTTCCGTGTGTGGGAGAGCGAGAGAGAGCCGCCCTGGGGCCGGAGGAGGAAGGTTGGACGGTCGGCTGATGTGAGCGCGAAGGAAGGAAGGAGGAGAAGGAGTTCTGCCGCTCGGGGACCATGCCGCCTGAGTGCCGCTCCGGTCGGCGGCTGCTTCTCGCTTTGGTGCTGCTGCCAGTAGCGCTCGGGGTTTCCGCCCAGCGACCCCGGGGCGGGCATCGGGAGCCGCGATTCGGTGAGTGCTTGGAAAAAGGGGCGGAGGGCGAGGGAGAGCTTGCTTCGCTGCCCACCCCACCCACCTACCCCGACGTAAACCCGAGACAGAGGTCTTCCTCCGGCTTAGCCAGCCGGGCTCTTTTCGTTCCGTCGGGGGTGGCGCAAAACCGGGACGAATCCTCGGCTGGATCCGACCGGGGTCTCCGGGAGGTTTCCTCCCGGCTCGAAGCCTTCATCTGGGGTGGTGCAGTGTAAGGGGAGGGGCGGCAAAGCGTTGGCCGTCGCGGAGAGTTTCTGGAAAGAAGCTGAACTGTTTTCTCCATCCGGGAAAAGGCTTGCAGTGGCGGTCGTTTTGCTAGTCTTAAAACGGGAGTGACGTCGGGGATCAGCCGCGGAGGTTGCCTGGGAAGAGACAATTTGGGGGGAACTTTTGAGGCGGGGGTCGGGGTGGGCTGCTCGTAGTTGTAAACCGGTTGAAGGGAGTATGTAAGAAAAAAGGAGGAAGTCCTCTTCTCCTTGGGGTGGGAGGATTATGAGTGCTGGGATTACTCTGCTTACAAAATACACCAGTTCCACACACAGATAGTCCTCGATTTACGGCCACAATCGAACCTAATATATTGTGAAGTGTGACGTTTGTTGAGTGAGTTGTGCCCCATGTTACGACCTTACAAATAGAAGTGGGGTACAGAATTGGGCTAGAAATACAGTTAGTCTTTGATTTACGATTACAATTAGATATAAAAATAGAATAACAGAGTTGGAAGGGACCTTGGAGGTCTTCTAGTCCAACCCCCTGCCCAAGCAGGAAACCCTACATCACTTCAGACAAATGGTTATCCAACATCTTCTTAAAAATTTCCAGTGTTGGAGCATTCACAACTTCGCAGGCAAGTTGTTCCACTGATTAATTGTTCTAATTGTCAGGAAATTTCTCCTTAGTTCTAGGTTGCTTCTCTCCTTGATTAGTTTCCACCCATTGCTTCTTGTCCTGCCTTCAGGTGCTTTGAAGAATAGTTTGACTCCTTCTTCTTTGTGGCAACCCCTGAGATATTGGAACACTGCTCTCATGTCTACCCTAGTCCATCTTTTCATTAAACTAGACATACCCAGTTCCTGCAACTGTTCTTCATGTTTTAGCCTTCAGTCCTCTAATCATCTTTGTTGCTCTTCTCTGGACTTTTTCTAGAGTCTCAGCATCTTTTTTACCTCGTGGCAACCAAAATTGAATGCAATATTCCAAGTGTGGCCTTACCAAGGCATTATAAAGTGGTATTAACACTTCACGTGATGTTGATTCTATCCCTCTGATTATGCAGCCCAGAATTGTGTTGGCTTTTTTGGCAGCTGCTGCACACTGCTGGCTCATATTTAAATGGTTGTCCACTAGGACTCCAAGATCCCTCTCATAGTTACTACTATTGAGCAAGGTACCACATATACGGTACCTGTGCATTTTGTTTTTCTTCCCTAAATGTAGAACCTTACTTTTTTCACTGTTGAATTTCATTTTGTTAGATAGCGCCCAATGTTCAAGTCTGTCAAGATCCTTCTGTATCTTGAGCCTATCTTTTGGAGTGTTGACTATTCCTGCCAGCTTGGTGTCATCTGAGCCCAAAATTTATGTTGCTAAGTGAGAAATTTGTTAAATGAGTTTTGCCCCATTTTATGACCTTTCTTGCCATATTTGTTAAGTGAATCACTGCAGTTGTTAAGTTAATAATTCAGTTGTTAACTGAATCTTCCTCATTGACTTTGCTTGTCAGAAAGTTAATCACATGACCCCTGGACATTGCAACTGCCCTAAATACATCATTTACCAAATGTCTCAATTTTGATCACATGACCATGGAGATGCTCTAACAGTTATAAGTGTGAAAAACGGTCATAAGTCACTTTTTTTCAGTGCCATTGCAACTTTGAACGGACACTAAATGAACTGTTGTAAGTCAAGAACTACCTGTATTGTTCCAATGTTGAGATCAGGACTGTAAACACAGCCATAGGTGATTTCATGCACAGCTAAAAGTTGTAAAAACTATCCTTTATTATAGGGCAGCGGTTCTCAACCTGGGGGTTGCGACCCCTTTGGGGGGTCGAACGGCCATTTCACAGGGGTCGCCAAAGCCCTCTCTCACCCCCCCCCACGCCTTCACTCACCCTCTGCCTCTGTTAGATTGCGGTTCGCTTACCCCTGCCCACTCCCAATCTATTGCTGCCTCCTGAGTCCCAGTTGATGGCTAGAGGGAAAAAAACTGTTTAAATTCTTGCCGTGGGGCTTCAGAGGGCCGCCCTACAGCTGAGCAGTGTTCAAAGAAAACAAATGAGTAGACTGCAAAATTGGTGCCTGCAAAATTAGAAAAAACAGCCCCTTTCAGCTTCAGCATAGGTTAATTACCATAAGTTGATTTGATCAGCCTCCCGACTCTCAGCTGATTTGCTCTCAGCTGTTTTGTGGAGGGCTCTGTTGCTAGCTGCAGAGAGGTGCAGATTTTTTTCCCCCTAGCTATGCTGAAAAGCGAAACTGAAAGTAAAGCAGGGTCTTTGCAGCAACGTGACAAAATGAGGCAGAGACAGATTTCTTTTTCTTTTTCCCCACCAAAAAAGGTAGGTGCAAAACTGCAAACAATGGGAAATTTAGGGCAAAAGAGGAGGTTCAAGATTTTAAAACACAAAATAAAAAAAGCTCTATTTCACTAGGGCCGTGATGGCGAATCTATGGCACGGGTGCCACAGGTGGCACGCGGAGCCATATTGGTGGGCACGCGAGTGTTGCCCTAGCTCAGCTCCAGTGCACATGTGCGCACCAGCCAACTGATTTTCAAGCCTTCCGGTCCCACCAGAAGTCGGGAAACTGGCTGTTTCCGGCCTCCGGAAGGCCTCCAGGTGGAATGGGGAAGGCTGTTTTTGTCCTCCCCAGGCTCCTAGAAAGCCTCTGGAGTCTGGGGAGGGGGGAAAATGGGCCTAACGGGCCCACCGTGCCATCGCGTGCCAAAAGCAGGGGGAAGTGTGTGTGGGGGTCATGTGTGCATGCGCGGGAGGGTGAGGCGCATTGAATTATGGATGTGGGCACACGCAGCCGCGACCCCCCCCCACTCCCCCCGCTTTTGGCACGCGACGGCAAAAAGGTTAGCCATCACTGCACTAGGGAATTGTAATAATTGAGATACTATTAATTGTATATTGTGTTGAAAGCAGAAATGGTTAAGTTGTGGTTTGGAGAAATATATGGGGGAAATTATTTGGTTTATTATTACTGGTAAATATAATTAATTGATTTGTAAGAAATTGGATTGCATGGAAATAATTGGAATATTCATGTTCATATTGATTAATATACAAAAAAGAGAGTTATATAACTAACTGATTTATATTAAAATGTTGAATTTGTATTAAACAACTGTATTACATAATTACATAATTACATAATTAACCAATGTGAGGCTGGATATAAAAATAGATGACAATGCAAAAAGGTATAATATAAAATAGAAGGGAAAAATTGAATTTGATTTAAGATTAGAGATGAGGATGAAGGGTAATATTGGTTTTTTTTAAAAATAGATGAGGAATAAATGTGGCAAAAAGGAAATATAGAAATTGTAAATTTAATTGAAATAACTAAACACTGTTTAAATTTGTGAACCGGCCAAATACTCTGTTCAAAGAAAATACATTGTATGTTTGTATGTGTGTTTCTAATTATTGCTATTTATTCATGTTTGTTCTCTTTTATTCTTTAAAGTTTAACAATTCATTCTTTATCTTAATATCTTTATCTTTGTTTGGGGTTGGTTTTCTTCCCTTTCATCTTTTTTATTGTACAGCAATCTTTCTCCTCAAACCTACCACCTCTCTCTTTTCTTTCCTTCTTACTTTCTCTTCCCCCTCTCTTCTTGTCCTCCCTACTTCCTCTTCCTTTCTCCTTCTCCTCCTCTCTTCCTCCCTCTCTTACCCTCACTCCTACTCTAATTTCCCTTCCCTTCCTTCATCCCTCTCTATTGCTGTATCCTTTGATGCCCATGGACTACTCAGAGGGCTGAAAAGGTTATTTTTGACTGGTCCTCGCACTTTTGACCAGTCCTCGAACTTACGACTGTCCTCACATTTTACATTTTTGCCCTATCACCCGGTCACATGACCAGCTAGCCATGCCCACCCAGTCACAGTATTTACAGTATAAGAATCACACACATAAATTAAGAGTTTTCACCTGAGGTATTATTGAACAGTACTATATGGATAGGCACAAAATAGCTACGGATGCTCATAAAATATCTTTTTAAAGATCTTAAATGTGTACTATTTTTTCTGGTACAAGAAACAAGTAGTTGTAACTCTTAAGAAATATCTCTGGAATGGGGTGTGGAGTTTTGAGTTTCAGTTCCTGATTCTGTTATAGTTTTCCAGTATAACCATTTATTCATGCTCTATGTCATTTCCAAAGAGTTCTTGAGAGGATATAATTACAGGTATATACATTTCATATTGGCACTTTCTTGTGAGTGAAATGAGACATTAAAAGGGAACAATATTCCACATAACAAAAACTAAATATTTTCAGGGGCATGAGTGACAAACACGGTACAGTTTTCTAAACTAAATTACAAAAGTCCAAATTAGTGAGACTGAGGCATATGACTTACATAGCGCAGCTTCAGTGAAATATATGCTTGGATACTCCTTTTTAACAGTGCATCTTGTTCCATTTAGTTATAGGCCAATACTTTATCCTTCACTTTCTTTTTCCCCCCAGGGAGATTGGAGTCTGTTCTTTCAGACTATGATATTCTTTCAGTGTCCAACATCCAACAACATTCACTAAGACGAAGAGATCTCCAACCTGAATCCCATATAGAGAAGCTTGTTAGTTTTTCAGCATTGCATAGGTATGATTTTTTTTCCTAACTAAATGCAGAATCTGGCTGGATTAGCCTTGTTTATGTATTGCTGCAATCAGGTATTATCTGGCTAGTAGGGAACATTATGTCTATTAGGAATGAAAAGGAAATTATTTTAGACCCTTTATAATGTAAGATAATAAATATGTCATTGGCTTTCACCTACCAGGTAAATGTATTGGCAAGCATGATAGTTCAGTATCTAAAGCTCAAATATGCATGCAAGGCTTTAAATCTTTCTTAATAATGTATTGATGTATGTTCTTAAACATTTATCTCAGGTTTGAAAATTGAAAAACAGTTTATGCTCAAACTGTTAGTAAGCATTCTTGATGCTGTTTGTCATCAATTCCATAGAGAGCCATATGAACAATTCCTAATATTTTGTGCATTAAAAAATCATTTTAGATATATCTGAAATTAATTTTTTACAGGCATTTTAAGTTATATTTAACATCAACAGCAGACCATTTTTCAAAAAACTTTCAAGCACTTATTCTTGATGGCCAAGGCAATGAAAGAGAGTATCATGTACAATGGCAAGAATTTTTCACAGGCCATATTGTTGGTAAGTGTGTACAAGTAAGTGTTGCTTGCTAACAATGTTGTTCAGTTGCTAAGATGTGTCCAACTCTTCACAACCCCATGGATCATAGCACACCAGACCCTCCTCTGCTCCACTGTCTCCTGGAGTTTGCCCAAATTCATGTTTGTAGTGTCGATGACACTATCCAACCATCTCATCCTCTGCAGTCTCCTTCTCCCATTGCCTTCAATCTTTCTCAGCATCAGGATGTTTTCCAATGAGTCCTCTCTTCTCATTAGGTGTCCAAAGTATTTGAGCTTCATCTGCAATATCTGCAGTCCTTCCAAAGAATATCTTGGGTTGATTTCCTTTAGGATTAGTAGTATATGAAAAGTCTATTGGATTTTTTTAAAAATGGGCAAACTGCCATGATCTGGAATACCATAAACAGCTTTCTGTTCTGGAAAAATTAATCTCAGAACACCAGGAACTGCTATTAGAACAGTCTGCAGATTTTACAGACAGCTACTGGGAAAGCACAAATAGACCTGTTACTAGAGTCTGTTGGTATAATAAACCTTTATTACTTATATTCAAAAATGTTTTCACTAGATAGCTTATAACACATTCGAATCATGACCTAATTCTTAGCGGCTAAGATGACTAAGACTACATATACAGTAGAAACCTAAGTAAACTCATTACAACTTTTGATTTCAGCATATACCTTTTAAATATTAAGGTAATGAAAGGAGAGTGAAGAGAAAGAACATGGCTTACTGGTGCCTCAAAAGCAAAATTATAAGCATTGCCACTTAAAGCATCTGAATTTGGGAAAGCAATTGGAGCAGAAGCTCCACCAACATGTAGGAACAAATGGGCATGTGATATGGATGGTATAATCCCCAGTAATGATGAGTTTTATAGACTAATTTAGACTGATAGACTTGATTTTGGTCAAAATGAACTGGGAGACCATAAATATCATATAAAAATGATATAGGATGGTTATAATCCTTGAGTCCAGTTAGCAGTCTTGCTGTTATACAGGTAGTCCTTGGGTTATGACAGTGGTGTTGTACAATGGGGATTTATGATAGGTCCTCAGAGTTCCAGCCATCACAGTGTCTCTGATCCTGTGACTGTGCCTGGCTCAAAATTATGACGTTGCAGCAAGTCATGATCAGATGATCACAGCTTCCAATACTCCCTGCTAGCTTCCCAGAAGCAAAGTCAATGGAGAAACTGACAGGAAATCTGACGTCATGGTGATGTGAAGTCATCATTTAACAATGGCACTTGGGACTGCGGAAATGCCATTGTTAAACGATGCAGTCCCATGATGTTACACTTTAGAACCTTGTCACTTAGCAACAGAATTCCCAGTCCCAATTGCCATTGTAACCCAAAGACTACCTGTATGATGGCAAGAGTGTTAATGTATCCATAGTACAAAATACTAAAGCAAAGTTGTTAAAACATGTGGAAGGTAGTATAAATTTTAAAGAAGCTAATCATATTGTTTACAATAATAAAGTCATTGGAAGTAGGTAATATTATATTGCTTTATATGGCTCCCATCTCACAAATGAGACTTTCAGGAGTTAACAAATGCTAAAACAATAAATATTAATACTAGCAAAGAAGAAAAAACACTACAGTGTATCAGGCTACGATGTTATCTCGAATAAATTGCATTTCCAAACACAAAGTCTTTGATGAAACTTTTCATTTATTGAGAATAACGAACTGACCCAGACTTCATCGTAGCTGAAACTGACCCTCTGACCCCAAACCCTTCCCTTTCCGTTCCTCAACTCTCAGCGTGTCATTGGCCATCTTCCAAGTCACTCTCGTCATCTCTGCTACTTCACTTCACAGGTATGTCCCCCCTCCCATCTCATCTCCTAGGGGATATTATCTGCCGAGAAAATAAGTAGGTAAAAAGTCAAGCTGCTTCTTCTCTCATGTCAGCGCTGGGACGAAAGCAACTTGGAGCGCTGACACAGTGGTCACCAAGCATAAACTCAACTCAGACTGAGAAAGACCTCTCAGTGGTCCATTTTGCCTTCCAAGCCCCAGGCCCTGGAACATGTCTTTTGATATAGTCAGTCAATATACTCCAAAGATTTTCCTTGAATCTCATGACATAACCTCAAATTCATAATATGTAACTTCTTTGCAAATGGGTGCTGACGTGTTACAATCTAGTATGTTTGGCTTTAAATAACTCATGTAGGATATGTTGTGTATGTTTTAGTATAAAGTAGCTGCCGACTAAATTAATAGATCCATTTTTCCCCTCATATCCAGGTCAGAGTAATTCCAAAGTTATAGCTCACATAGGTGAAGATGATTTCACAGTGAGGATCAATACAGATGAAGAAGAATATAATGTTGAGGTACATTCCATTACAAAAATCTACAAGTAGCCAAATAATTGCTTAACTTTCTTTTAATAGATTGTAATATTAAATTTTGATATAAATAGTCTTATCAAGAAGTAGCCTGAATGGAAAATTATGCATATAGGTAAAATTCTTCCTGACTTTGGAATATGATGCTTATGCAAATTCTAAGAAAAACACATTACACCATACTGGTTTTCTCTCTTGCTGTAGCTATTTATCTGCTATAGGATCAGTCTTGCTAATTTTTGGCCTCCACGGCATCTTGCAGTACTATCCCTGTTGAAAACGGGCCACGCGGAAGCCGTGGGCAGCCCGTTTGCAGCCTCCTGCAGCACTCTGCCGGCTGAAAACAGGCCGCAGGGGTGCCGCGCACAGTCCCCCACAGCCCATTTTGGTATTTCCAGGCCGGCCCCACAGGCCAGATATAAGCATCCTGTGGGCCGGATTCGGCCCGCAGGCCTTGAGTTTGACACCCCTGGCTTAGAAAATGTTTGTTTAAAAACTGCCATAAATTTGTTTTAGCCTACAAGCTACCTGAAAAAGGGGACGTATGATCCAGATCCAAAGTTCTGACTGTCAGCCACCTCCTTGCTGACAGACTTCAGAACAGAACTTCCTACATGACTGAACTTCAGGTTCTTTGTAACATTTATGATTGTTTGCAGCGTCCTGTGGTCATGTGACTGCATTTTAAGCCAGTTTTGCTGAGGATTGATAGGGTAGCTATTTAGCTATATTGACTAGAAATGAAGATAATTTTACCTAATGTGGAAGAAAAACCCTAAATCTATTGTATACTTACAAAGTCCCATAAGGTGGTTTGGAACAGAATTAGATATATTCACAATCATAAAAAATTATTTTGAAGAATATTAGGGTTTAGCATATTTAGATTTACAGACTTCTGAAGCAACAATTTTTGATAAGTTACTCCACTTAATATTCCACTGCATTTACTTAAAAGGCATTCTTTTGAACTTAGTGTAGCTTATTTTTGAGCAGAGATAAAAAAATATCTGTGATACTATTTTTCTATTCTAGCCCTTATGGAGATTTCTCAACAACACAGAAGATGGAAAGCTTTTGGTATATAAATCTGAAGATATTAAGGATATCTCACGATTACAATCCCCCAAAATATGTGGTTATGTCAAACTAGAAGAAGAGAGTCTTTGGGGAGGAGGGCTCAAGGATAATCATGTAAATAAAGGTAAGCATCCAATTATTTGCAGTATTTTTTCAAAATTATGTAAGATTCTTCTGTAACAGCATAGGGTAGTACAGGTAATCTTCAAGTTACAACCATTTGTTCAGAGGCTGTTCAAAATTAAAGTAATGGACTTTTACAAAAAATGGACTTTTAACCAGTGGTGAAATCTAAAATTTGTTACTACCAGTTCTGTGGGCGTGGCTTGGTGGGGGTGGTGGTAATGTGACGGTGGGCGTGGCCATTTTTTAAAAAACTTTTAAAACCATTTTTTCTACAACCTCTTGGGCGAAGAGGTTGTAAAAAAATGCTTTCAAAAGGCTCTGACGATCCCAGCTGAGTTGCCTGATCGGCAGAGGCTTTTTTTTTAACTTTTAAAAGCATTTTTTCGGCCAAAGAGGTTGTAGAAAAAATGCTTTTAAAAGTTAAAAAAAAAGCCTCTGATGATTGTGCGGTATTATCACATGTGGGCACGTGAGCTCAGCTCCTTGATTTTCGGGCCTTCTGGGCCCACCGGCAGTAGGGAAACAGGCTGTTTCCTGCATCCAGAGGGCCTGGGGGGGAGTATAGTTTTTTGCTCTCCCCAGGCTCCAGAGCCTTTCTAGCAACCTGGGTAAAGCGAAAATAGCCTTCCCCACCGCCCCCAAGGCAAACGGTCCATTTCTGGCCTCCGGGGGGGGGGAGGGGGGAGGCTGTTTTCACACAGAGCCTAGAAAGGCTCTGGAGCCTGGGGAGAACAAAAAATGAGCCTATTGTGCCCACCATGCCATTGCGTGCCAAAAGTGGGGGGAACGCGGGGACTCATGCACGCATGTGTGGGGTGCATAGAATTATGGGTGTCGCACCATAGGTTAGCCATCACTGCTATATAGTATAAAGCTATTACAGAATCTTGGTGAATGACTTGCAATTCTTGGTTAATAACTGCAACAGAGAATACCAGATAGCCATCATAAGTTGGTGCAGTTACATGGTACAAGCAGTACAATGCAGCTTTACAACTGCATTGACTTATGACAGAAATTCTGGTCCCAATTCTGGTAGTAAATTGAGAATTACCTGTACTTAATGGCTTAACTTTGTGACATTCATGCAACAGAATGCTGTCTCTTTCTAGTACACTGGAAGCTTATAGGAAGTTTGTGTTACAATAAAGATCAGGCTATTAGCATACAGTAGCTCATGGATAATATGCTCTCTGCCTGGAATAATACCTGACCTGTTCTCACTTTATTGGAAGAAGGCAGCACATGTATGGCTTCCACATATTAGTAGTGATCGTACTCTTTTATTATTTTTTTGTTTGGCTTAACATAGTATTTGTATTAATCCCCATGGCCTCTTTAATAGTCTATCATTTTTAAAATTGGCTTAGCACTATGTGCTAACATTCTCTGTCTGGCATGAAGAAATGATGTAAGAAAGATTTAAGCAAAAGATTTCTGTAAATTAATGTTCTGCTTCTGCTTTCCTTATTGTATGGGGGTGGGGAGAGAGAGAGAGAGAGAAACACTGTTAAAATAATTGCTCTTTTCACAGTCGTCTTCTCTGCATAAGTCACACAGTTATGACTGTAGAGATAAAATTGAGGAAGTTGTCTTGTAAGCCCACTTGATTGAAAAATGTGGGTGGGTGGGTGGTTAACAAATGAATAAATAACCATAAGCAATTTCTGTGATTCCCTAAGTTTTTCTGTTACACTTGCGCTGTACAGACAGATAATTTTATGATTAATATATTCACATGTTATGGAAATTCTTGATAATAATAGGTGTAAATAAGTTACCTGATGATATTCCAATTATCATGATAGAAAATATTCCTCGGAGGAGAAGAGCTACTCCAGATCCTTTGAAAAATACTTGCAAGATGTTAGTGGTGGCAGATCATCGTTTCTTTAAGAATATGGGTCGTGGGGAAGAAAGCACTACCATTAACTACTTAGTAAGTGTAATTGCTGCTGTCAGTTGGCTGATAAAGTATGCCCAATTATTTTGCTACATTTAAGATTTGGCAAGGTTGAGTAAGAGGGCATAACTAAATATTTAAGCAGTATTCAGCTACTTAAAGGATGTACATATGAAAAATGCTTGGAATAGGCACTATTAACATATAAATAGTCCTTAACTTACAACAGTTCATTTAGCGACCAAAGTTACAACGAAGTTACAAAGTTACATTTCACACTTGCAACCATCCCCATGGTCACATCAGAATTCAGATCCTTGGCAACTGACTCATATTTATGACGGTTGCAGCATCCTAGGCTCATGTGATCTCCTTTTGCGACCTTCTGACAAGCAAAGTCAATAGGGAAGCCAGATTCACTTAACCCTGTTACTAACTTAAGAACTACAGCAATCCACTTAACAATTGTGGCAAGAAAGGTCATAAAATGGGGCAAGATTCACTTAACTGCCTCACTTATCAACATACATTTTGGGCTCAGTTGTGGTCATAAGTCGATGGTTACCTGTGTGTTTCTTGTAAATGGCACAAACTCACCTGTTTGTGAGTTTGTGTCACTTACATTCTGTAGTCCAACGTACCTCCATTTTTATAGAGAAAAATCATGTGAAAGAAACAGTACTATTCTTTTATTTTATTTCACAGATTTTATATACTACTGAGGGCAGCAAACATACTAATATTCCTGCCTCCTTTTTTTTCCCATAACAGTAATTTGTCCCATAGTCACCTGGCAATTTTTATAAGGGAGGCCTAGGATTCATTGTTTCTTGGTTTTGGGCCAACACCTTCACCATTACACCAAACTGGACTTTCATACAGAATGCTGCTTTGAACTCCTTGATTAGTGTAATACAAATGTAACCAATTCAATGACTTAAATAAGTAGAATGCTAGTATTCCTTTCTCATGCACAGAACGTGCGTTTATGTATAAATAGCCCACAATGTTAGGTAATAATAATAATAATAATAATAATAATTATTATTATTATTATTATTATTATTATTATTATTTAATTTGTATCCCGCCCTTCTCCCAGAAGGGACTCAGGGCGGTGGACAGCCAGAATTAAAATACATACAATACAAAAATTAAGATAAATTAAAAGATATTAAATCGATCAGCCTCCCAATTTAAAACCCCAAGTCTATAAAATTCAAAATCCCAATTTAAAACCATTTAAGCTAGGCCGGCTTGCTGGAATAAGTAAGTCTTCAAGGCTTTGCGGAAGGTACGAAGGTCCGGGATCAGTCTTATTCCAGGAGGTAGCTCATTCCATAGGGCGGGTGCCCCCACAGAGAAGGCTCTCCCCCTGGGGGCCGCCAGCCGACATTGCTTGACTGACGGCACCCTGAGGAGGCCCTCTCTGTGAGAGCGTATTGGCCGGTGGGAGGTTATCGGTAGCAGCAGGCGGTCTCGTAAGTACCCTGGCCCTAAGCCATGGAGCGCTTTAAAGGTGAGAACCAATACCTTAAAGCGCACCCGGAAGACCAACGGGAGCCAATGCAGCTCGCGCAGAAGAGGCGTTACATGGGAGGGCCCCGTCGCTCCCATAATCACCCGCGCGGCCGCATTCTGAACCAGTTGGAGCCTCCGGGTGCTCCTCAAGGGGAGCCCCATGTAGAGAGCGTTGCAGTAGTCCAGGCGAGATGTAACGAGGGCATGAGTGACCGTGCATAAGGAGTCCCGATCCAGAAAGAGGCGCAACTGGCGTATCAGGCGAACCTGATAAAAAGCCCTCCTGGCCACGGCCGTCATGTGCTCTTCTAAAGACAGCCATGTGTCCAGGAGGACGCCCAAGTTGCGAGCTCCCTCTGTAGGGGCCAATAACTCGCCCCCAATAGCCAGCGATGGCACCAGCTGACTATATCGGGACGCCGGTATCCACAGCCACTCGGTCTTGGAAGGGTTGAGTCGAAGCCTGTTCCTCCCCATCCAGACCCGCACGGCCTCCAGACACTGGGACATCACTTCGAGGGCATCATTGGGTGGTCTGGGGTGGAAATGTACAGCTGAGTATCATCAGTGTACAGATGACATCGCATGACATGGGTTGACTGGAATCCCTTGTTTTCCTTTCCACATTTAGATTGAATTAATAGACAGAGTGGATGACATCTATCGCAATACCTCGTGGGACAACGCCCAGTTCAAAGGATATGGCATACAGATAGAGCAGGTATTAAAGCACCTCCCGGAAGGAATATGAACACTTTTGCTGGATGCCAGAGTGCATTCAATTCAATATTTTATTGGATAATTTAACTGTACTGTGTGATACATGCAAAACATGGGATGGATTATGATGATCCTGAAGGTTATCGTTCTTTTTTGTTCTCCTTCTCCTTTTTCTTTCTAATAGAAATGCAGATAGAGGAAGTAGCCAGGTAGTAACTTTACACAAGAAGAAGAGAGGCAACTACAGGCGTTATTAGTGAGAAAAATATTTCTTGATATATACTTTTAAAAAACCATTGGTGCTTCTACTTATTTTAAAAACATATTCAGAAAACTTTCCTTAACTTTAAATTTACATGTTAAGTTATTAAAAGCATTAGTTATTTTTTAAAAATTAGAGCATAAACATTAAGAGACTAAGAGTAAGCATAAATTATTACCCTGCAATAAATTAGAAAAAATTAAAATTAGAGCTTGCCATGTGAAGAGGGCATTGTACCTCTGTTGTAATATCTCCCCAAAATTCAGCAATGTTTGTTTTATCATATTTTTCCAAATCTTCATATTTAGTAGAGACAAAGCCATTTGAGAGGATATTACAACAGACCTGGTGAGCTGGGAGTATTTCAGTCAGAAAAAAAATGACTACAGCAATAATCATGAAGGGAAAACTCATTATAGTTGTCTTCCTTGCTAATACCTCCACCCTCTCATAACAGCAAATCTTGCTTAAATTGGGAAACTAACCAGGAAAAAGTGTCCTTCAGGCATTCCTCTTTTTTTTGGTATGCTGTTCTAATTTAGTTAGAGTTTTAATTTTGAAACTCTCTTTTTGTTTATAGTACTGACTATATTTGTGTGAAGTAATGAATGCATATGCCTCAGTGAATTATGCGGCTTCATATTAAACTTCTGCATCAAATATATTTCTTTTAATTAATAAAGATAGCAAAGAGCAGTGTCACTAACCCATTTTTTCATTGCGAAGAGAAATCCTGACCAGATATTCAATATTTGATATGTAAAAAACAATTGTTTCCCATATAAAATAATAAAGGTAGCATATGCCTGGCAACGTTCTGATTATTTTCTTGCCACTGTTACTCCAAGAATGTTTTCTCTTTAAAATCAGTCTTAGTGGATATAGTTGCAAATTCTATTCAATCTTCTAAAAGTATTTATTTACCAAATTTAGAATTGTTGAGATCTAGGTTAAGCTACTGAAATTTAAAAGCTTGATACGGGCTTGCTATGCTGAAGGATTTGTTTGGATATGCTTATTTTACCCAAGAAACAGAAATATGCTTTCTTTCACCAGATAAATCATTTTAGAAACTTTCTGAGTGATAGCTTGCTGGAGGGAAAAGTGTTTCGTAATTTTAAGCATATGAGTTGCTATGAGCCTTTGCTAATGACTAATGGTATTTTCTCTTCATTAAAAAGCATTATTTTGAACCCTTTTTCTGTTTTTTTTACAAAGTTTCTAAATATTTTATTTCTGTTTAATAAAGATTATTGTTCATAGTGAGCCAGAGAATCTACTTCCTAAAGAAAAACACTATAACATGGCAAAAAGTCAGCCTGATGAAGAGAAGGATGCCTGGGAAGTCAAACAGCTGCTAGAGGTAGGTTTGTGTGTGTGCGCGCGTGCATTTTAAATGATAAAATTAGGCATAAATAATTTCTTTCT
This sequence comes from Ptyas mucosa, assembly GCA_012654045.1. Classification (NCBI taxonomy): domain Eukaryota; kingdom Metazoa; phylum Chordata; class Lepidosauria; order Squamata; family Colubridae; genus Ptyas; species Ptyas mucosa. Next base: position 15,940,657 of record WNWU01000017.1, on the reverse strand, counting down.
TGGCTCACTTAAGATTTGTGGGGGGATCTTCAAATTACAACATATTTTAAGGAAGTTGATAACTGAATAGATCAGGAATAAATATATAATGTTACATCATAAAGAACATTTGTTAAAAAACCCAGAGGAAATAGCTTTAAAATATGGCTCATGATTTAAAATAAACTAAATGCTTATCTAAGCTCTCAGAACTCTGGCAAAAATGTTGATGCCGCATGCTTTATCAAGTATATCTTAACTATTTTTCAATCCTCATTATGCAGAAATTCTATTATAGGGTGTTTACTTCCTTTCTGGAATGCTTCCCTATATGATTCTGAGTAATTTATAATAGAAAAACCATCTTAGGCAAAATATTGTCTTGGGCAAGGAAAACGGATCAGAGAAAAGTGTTGTTTGGTGATGCTAGAAGTGGAATCTCTCTTTTTTTTAAAATTTGATTTATATGCCGCCCTTCTCCGGAGACTCAGGGCGGCTTACAATGCACTAAGCAATAGCCTTCATACTTTTGTATATTTATACAAAGTCAGCTTATTGCCCCCACAAACTGGGTCCTCAATTTACCTACCTTAGAAAGGATGGAAGGCTGAGTCAACCTTGAGCCTTGGTGAGATTCGAACCTGCAATAATTGCAGGCAGCTGATGTTAATAACAGGGCTTTAGACCACTGTACTATCCAAGGCTCTATTTTATTATTTATTGATCTCCTTTCCTAATTTATTGAACAAGCATCTCTAAACTAAAGAAGTGTTTGTTTTATTTGTCCCCCAAAGCAATTCAGTTATGACATAGCTGAAAAAGCCGCTAAAGTGTGCCTTGCTCATCTGTTTACATACCAAGATTTTGATATGGGTACTCTCGGATTAGCTTACGTGGCATCTCAAAAACCAAACAGCCATGGTGGCATCTGTCCAAAAGGTAAGTCTCTTTCTACTTTGGATTTGGTTTTTCTTCTAGGAAATGAATGTAAATGTCTGAAGAAAAAAAAAAGTATGTAACTACTGTAGGCAGTTAAGTTTTGTTGGGGACCTATAGCAAAGGTTTCCAATCCTTTTTGGCCAGGAGGAACATTTGAAAGGTTTGAGGCTGTGTTCTGGCACTTGCACAAAAGGCCTGCTTGTGAGATGCATCCCACAAGCATTGCTTTATTAGAATGCTACCTGCTACTTCAATTTCTTATTGCCCCTGCTTAATTTTTTCCGGGAAGATGTATACGTGTCCAAACATGCACTAGATTATATTTTCCCATCATTTTCATTTTTCAGGCTTATGGGCCAAAAGGCATTATTGGAAATAAAACTTACGGTAAAAGCTAGTAATTTATTTTCTAGTATTAACTTAATGCAAGTTCAGGCAGGACAGAAACATGGTAGGTGTCAAAAGACTATCTCTTAAAAGTCAAAGCTGAAAAGAGACTTGAACTTTCCAGAATATCTAGTTTCTTTAGATTTAAATTGGTATTAAGCATTAACTCCTAAAAAACAGGTCAACAAAGAGTGGCATGTTTGCAAGCTAGGAACACTCCACTGTATGTTCCCTTCCCTGGTGAGATAGCATAATTGTGAGAAGCATCAGTCAAAGAGACTTGCCAAGACGTGTTCCTAAAATTGTGAATCCTCCTGTGTGTATCCACAATGGTCTAGCAGTGTCGAATGACTCTTGATATTTTTATCTTCTCTTTCCTAGCTTATTCTAATTCGGTACCAGGAAAAGCCGTCTATCTTAACAGTGGCTTAACCAGCACAAAAAACTATGGCAAAACGATCCTTACAAAGGTATTGCAAATTCTGGATACCATTTTAAGGAAATCAATAATATTGTTTTTCTGGGTTAATTTTCTGATGATTTTTACTGTTGAAGATGATCTTTCCTACCAACTATGGTGACCGAGCTGCTAAACTGGGAAAAATGGGTCAGGCTGACTGAACCCTTCTGAACATTTGAAACCAGGCTCCCTTTGCACATTTTTGCCCAATTTGGTGCTTAAAAACTTAATCATGATTATATTCACTGTCAATTACATTTTGTTGGATATGAGTATAACAAGTAGTTGGGAGTATGGAGCATTTTGTTAAACAGTTTATTTTAAAACTTAAAGAATGCCTAAAGCAAATATAACCTGAATTGTATGTGCATGAACCAAATAAAAGCTTGCTTTTGTTTAATTCTGGTTGCCAAAACTTGGAACAGGACTCACATTGTGGTAATGCTGATTCTGTATTCTTTAAAGTTATTGGATTGTTCAGTAATTATATTTCATGGGAAAGTACAGGTAGTACTCGACTTAAAATTGAGCCCAAAATTTACGTTGCTAAGAGAGAAATTTGTTATGTGAATTTTGCCCCATTTTATGACTTTTCTTGCCACGTTTGTTAACTGCAGTTGTTAAGTTAGTAACAATGTTGTTAAGTGAACCCTGTTTCCCCATTGACTTCGCTTGTCAGAAGGTTGCAAAAAGTGATCACATCACTATGTAAATAGTATGCATTCAGATTTGTGGAAAGATGTTGTGTTTAACTTTATACCTTGTAGAAGTTGTGCCAACTTCTATTCACTTAGGCATTTATTGAAATGTACAACCAGGTGTGCCTAAAATTTTGCAAACAACTGTATAATAACAAAAGTCTTTGGCGCATTGTTGGTCCTATTGTCAGCCGATTTAATAAAATTATAATGCAGTCTTGTCTTCTAATACAAGACAATATGTCACAGTTCAGGATTGAACTGTGGTGTTCTTGGTGCTCTCTGACATCTTGCTTGCAGATGTTTCATTATCTAAGTAAGTACCAACATCAGTGCGAATGAGTGTGGATTTTGCTTCCTATTTCTATATAATAGCTTGCTCTGCCACTTTTGGTGGGGTGTGGTTTTCTCCTTGTTAATTCCTAGATTAAAGTATTGTTTTCTGTCTGACTGATGTTAATTCTTATTTATCTGGGAGTTGTCTGCTGAAAAGTATGTTTCAACAGCTTTTGTATTGCCTGTTTTGAATGATATATAACTATGGTTCATTTCTTGTGTCTATTGATGGCTGATTTGTCTGAATGCCAACTTCCAAGAATTCCGTAGCATTTTTAGATTTAGCTTGGTCTAGGATGGGGCGGCACAATGGCTCAGTGGTTAAGATGCTGTGTTTGTCAGCTGGAAAGCTGTCAGTGCAGGTTCAAGATCTGAGCTCCATGTGACAGAGTGAGCTCCTGTTCTTGCCCCAACTCCTGCCAATCTAGCAGTTGGAAAGCGTGCAAATGTGAGTAGATAAATACCTGTGTTTTCCCCAAAGACCCAGTCTTATTTTCTTTTGGCTCTGAAATAAGCACTAGGGCTTATTTTTGGGATGTCTTATTTTTTTCCATGTACAGGAGGCCCATTTCTCCTTGCTCACAGTGGGGGGCGGGAGGTAGAGCTGCCCCATGTGCCTCGCCCCAGCTTACCTCAGGGCCCCTGCAGTCCCTGGATTGTTTCTTGGTTAATGGAGCACTTGGTTAGTGTGGTTAGACTTGCATTTCGAATTTGCTGTTGTTTCCTTTGCTGATGAGGATATCCAGGAAGGGTAGTATGTTGTTTGTTTCCCTTGTGAATTGTATTCATTTGAAAATGCTTGTTGTTCATTACATGTATCTTCTCTAGTTCATTTTTCAATGTGACAAATAAATGTGGGAGTACTGTAGTTTCTAGGCCTTGCATTACAGTCTGTGTTATGAGTCATCAGAGTGGTGATCCCATGGGTGTTCCTCTGATTTTTCCATCAAACTGAAATTAGGTAATGAGGTTTATGATCCTAGATATTTCCATAATTGCATCTTCTTCTATATTTAGGTCTTTAACTCTCTGGAGACACTGTAGTGAAGAGTTGATGGAATATTCGCTACCCTCTGTGAGATGTACAAGCTTGTTCTAGGTTTTTTGGGCTATGTTGTATGTTGACCTCTTTAGTAATGGTACAGTTGGATGAAGAGGTATGCTGAGCTTGTTTATTTTGGATGTCCACAGAACCATGGCAGAACAGGTCCACAGTTTTTCATCTTCCACTGTTTTTTTTTAATGATTTGTCCTTTCTTGGTTAGGTCACTGTGGGTTCTCTTGATCAGGTTGTCCACTTTCTATTATTAGGTTGATGTTTACTGGAATGTAGATTTCTTTGTCCTTGAGTAATTCTTTGGATTTTTGTACGTATAATGTTCTGCATACCCTGTATACCTGTTGTCTGCTGAGAGGATGGTACTGGTTTAGTCCTCCTTTAGGTTTTTAAGGTTTTTATGTTTTCTGCTTGAGTTGGTTATGCTTTTTGTTGCACTGATCTGTGGTATAATTGTTTGTCTTAAGTTTTTTTGGATCTATGTGACACGTTCTGTGTTTCATATGCTGCTTCTAAAGCTGCAGGGAATTCTAACTAATTAGCATTATCTATTTACAGTTGACACTTTTCTGGAGGATATTGTGTACTACAGTATACAGTGGACAGCTGGACATATTTAGATACCTCTTTGCTTCTGGGGTTTAGCTTTGAACAGTTTAGTTTGTAGATTCCTTGGTGCTCTCTGAGCTTGGTTTTGCTTGTAGACGTTTCATTACACAACTAGATAACATCATTTTGTTTTCATTTAACAGGAAGCTGACTTAGTTACTACTCATGAGTTGGGACATAATTTTGGGGCAGAGCACGATCCTGATAGCATGCCACAATGTGCTCCCACCGAAGATCAAGGAGGAAAATATGTTATGTACCCTATTGCTGTGAGCGGGGACCATGAAAACAACAAGGTTGGGTTTTTTTTAAATCTCCACGTTGTTCCGTCTATAAATAATGTCTTTTTGTGTGGGGAAAGATCTTTTAAGTTTTACACTTCAGTTTAATTTACCATTGCAAATATTTCAGTGTTTCATTGCATTTTTAAAAATATGGACTGGTTTGAGGAAGGGTATCAAAGGAAAGAAGGAAAAATGTAAAACCAGGAATAAAGCAATAGAAATCAAGATGGATGCTAGAAATACCCATTCTGGTTCTGAATTGTGACAAGAGATCCTGGGTTAATGGATCTAATTGATTATGTAATGGGGGGCTGACAGAAGCCTCAGGTGGGTGAATTCTCTACCAGAGTTTGCAACTACCCACATTTGCAAATGACAACATTTTACACCTATTATTTTCCCCACTTTCCTGTAATGTTTTTAGATGTTTTCGAACTGCAGTAAAGCATCCATTCTTCAGACCATACAGACCAAGGCCCCAGAATGCTTCAAAGAACGGACCAACAAAGTATGTGGCAATTCCAGAGTGGATGAAGGGGAGGAATGTGATCCTGGCCTCTTGCATCTTCAGAACGATCTTTGCTGCACATCCGACTGCAAGCTGAAGCTGAATGCAAAATGCAGGTGAGGCAGTAGCAAACTAAATAAAATAAAATAATTGGCTACAGAAGGAACAAAAATGAAGATGGGGGCCTGCCACTTGAGTCTTTGTTTTCTTATATTAAAGTCAACAAATGCCAGTTCTTCAAATAAGAGTTGCAACTCCAGAAAAATTCCTCTGTTATGTGCACCAATTCTTTGTATGGCAGTAGAACCCCATTGAGAAAATTTGGATTTCATGGGAAGGGGCTTAAATGTGGAGTGAGTTGAAACCTGGTCTTCCCCATCCAGACTCCTTTAGCCTCCAGGTCACTGAGGAAGCACCTCAACAGCACTGCTAAGGTAGACATCTATAGTGTCAGCAATGTACTTAGGGCATCTAATGTCATGCCAGTGAATAATGTTACCCATTGACTTCATATACAAATGGTAAATAGGAACAGGAGATGAACAGAGCTCTGAAAGAGCCCATGGGAAAGGTTGGAGACAGGATGAAAATTGTCTAATGCAGTTTCTGTTAAAAAAAAAAAAGAAAAGAAAAAAGCAGATTTTTTTAAAAAGTATACAATCTTTATGCATTTTTTTCTTTGCTGTTTCTTGGAGTTTATCTTACTATTTTTGCCCATCTGCTTAGTGATCGAAACAGCCCCTGCTGTAAAGGATGCCAATTCGAAAGTGCAGATAAGAAGTGCCAGGAAGCTATCAATGCAACCTGTAAAGGGGAATCCTATTGTACAGGTAAGTCGTTTATTTTTCTATTTTTAGTCCTAAACTATTTTTGTTTTTAATTGCAATTTTTCAATAGTACACCTTGTATATTTTGGAGTGATGTGGTGACCTTGAGGTGGAGCTCTCGCTTCACAATCAGGAGGCTGTGAATTTGATCCTAGGTAGAGGCAGATATTTCTCTCTCTCTGGGCACAATGAGAATATATCTGCTGAACAAATCTCCGCATTGGCATCAGGAAGGGCATCTGACTAGTAAACACTCTGCTAGCTCCATCCAGTTGCCCAGACTCCACCCTGCAAGGGATTATGGGGTCGTTAAATGAAGATGATGATACCCTGTATATTTTGGTTTGGAAAGACAGTTATATTGTTTAAGATAATTTACAGTTTTATTAATAAATTATGAATTTTGCATTCCAAGACAAATGTGTTTCCAAAACAGAAATTGCTTGAAAAAGATATTCCCAGAGTTACCTTGATGGTAAGGTGGGCAGCCAATAAATTTTATAAATAAATAAATAAATAAATAAAATAAAATGTGCTTATGTGCTTTCTTCTCCTTGCCAGGGTTATGAACTGAACATCCTACCCAACTCTAAATCTGAGCTTATAATCTTTAACTCTTAAAAAAAACCCCTGAGATAAACTGTAATTCAAGGTTCTGGTAATTACCTATAAAGCCCTTCATGGTATGAAGCCTGATTATCTGTATTTTAACCCTCATAATTCTAACTCTCAAAAAAACTGAGATACACACAAAAAAATTAAAGTATATTTTCAGGCTAATTTTCTTACTTATTTGTAAAATGTATAGGTTGCCCCAATTAGCAACCTTGAGGGTTGCTTATAGAATACTCAGTAAAAATGCAATAAAATACACACAAACAGAACATCTAAAATCCAGAAAAACTAGAACATTACCAAAAAGTCTATCACTTGTAAGCAAGGCCTGGGGATAACACCAGTTTTTAAGGATTAGTTTAAATAAGGCCAGGGTGGGGGCTGTACAAATCTCAGGGGAAATGGTATTTCAGGGGGGCGGGTGCCCTGATAGAGAATTTCCTCACTTCCTGGCTCTTACCAGATGGCATTGTGTAATTGATAGGACTGGGAACAAGCCAACTTTGTCAGACAATGTGGGATGGATAGGAATTATAAGGGTTAGGATACAGACAATCCGGCTTCATACCATGAAGAGCTTTATAAGTAATTACACCAGAACCTTGAATTGCATCTAAAAGTCTACTGGCAAGCATTGGAGTTCATGGAGCAAAAATGTCACACAGGCAGGCCATGGCATGCCCATGGAACTGCCTAGGCTGCTACATTCTAGACCAGCTGCAGCTTCCAAGTAGCTTTCAGGGAAGTGTAGTGTGCACTGTTGTAGTCATAACGTAACCAACGCATGAGTGAATGGGAGATACAGGGGTGGGCTGCTGGGGGTTCGCAGTGGTTCAGGAGAACCTCTAGCTAAGATTCTGTGCAGTTCGGAGAACCCCCAAATCCCACTCCTGGCTGGCCCCACCCACCACACCCCTCCCAGGAGTCCCCACACGGCCCATTTTGGATGCAGGTAAGTGCAGGGCATGCGCAGACACTCAGGGAGGGTGAAAAATAGGGCTACTGGAAGTTCGGGAAGGCCAGAAATGGGCCCGTTTCCAGCCTCTGGAGCCTGGGAGGCTGTTTTCGCCCTCCCGGAGGCTTGAGGAAAGCCTCTAGAGCCCAGGGAGGGCAAAAACGCCCCCTCCCCCGCTGCGATGGAGGCCAATTAGCCACGCCCACCATGGCCATGCCCACCAAGCAACTGGACAGAGAACCCCTTGCTAAAATTTTTGAAGCCCATCCCTGGGGAGATACAGTGTTCCAGTGGTCCTCCTTTTTCTTTGGATGGGTTCAGTCAATGATGACAGGTGTGTGTGAGAGAAATTGAGCCAGAGATGCCTCCTATGTAGGACACTTCAGAACTTTTGTCCCTCTTTAACTATCTATATGAAGCCACTAGGTGTGGTCATCTGTTGGTTTATCATCAGCATGTTGCCTTCTGTTGTAGGTTTTTGGAGAGGGATATTGAGCAATGCAGACTGCTTAGGCATGGATATAATTGCAGCTGATCCGTTTGTAGATTCACAAGAGCACTTATTAACATTCTGAAATGAAAGCAGCTTTAGTATAAAGTTTTTGTTCTGATAAATGATTTAGGAGCAAACGCCACACTTCATGCTTGATCCCTGAGATCCTTCATCTCATTCTTCGATGTTATCTATTAAAATAGTTTCACCAAAATCAGAGGTACAGGGGAAAGGAGAAAATGCTAATCATGAGGTTGGTTTGTTCTATACAAACGAAGACTGTGCAGTAGTATCTTATGAAGAAACTTTTATATTTATAAAAATATAAAGCAAAAGGAAGTTTCCCCTCAGGTTACTGACAGAATAATAGAGCTGAACAAATGTTGGTCTGCTTAGATTCTTCAGTCATTTTGGTGGAAAAGAGAAAATTTAATCTGGTGGTAAACAAGTGATGAAAAAGTGTCCAAAGCTTAGCCTATAACATCATTTACATTATACTTTCATTTGGCAGTTGTTTAGCTCAGCTCTTCCTTTTAGTAGAATGGTAGAAGTTTTTGAGATAAACCTCAAACTCAATCCATTTTCACTCTCATGAAAATCATACAAAATGATGTGTATTTTTTTCCAAATACGCCTATTCTGATGTCTGCCACCATTTTGTCAAATCCACTTACAGGGAATAGTAGTGATTGTCCTCCCCCTGGGAATGCCTTGGATGACACCATCTGCGTGGATTTGGGAAAATGCAAAAGTGGTGAATGTGTCCCTTTCTGCGAGTGGGCCCAGAAACTCCGTTCGTGTGCTTGCAATGGTGAGTTCAGCCTTCTTGTCTGCTTCCTTTGGACCAATGCTTCCTTTGGCCTCTGAATGAGAGCTCTTCTTTTAGGGTTTTCTCCTCAACCAGGGCCTTGACCATTGAAGAAGGATTCCTGGAGCTACAGGGCAAAGGAGAATTTACCAAGAAATATTGGGCATAAATATGGGTGCAGCAGTTAGGGAGAGTGTGCCTCAGTGTACTGACAGTCCCCTATCCGCTGAGCTTGAAGTTTTTCTTGACCTTCTTCTCAAGAAACATCTTACCCAGAATTAAGGACAGGAGGTAAATAGTCCCTGTTTTTCTTAGAATAAATTTTCTGGCCCTGGATTAGAATAAAGGTAGTTTTATTTGTTGGGTGGGCCCTCTTACAGCATTTATTTCATTCAAAGGCATTTCCCCTCCCCCCTTCCTTCTCTTCATATCCCATTTGGGCAAACTACTTCAAGACCTCTTTCTTGGCTCTCTTCCTTGTCCTTTATCAGGATTCTTTGCTTAGCAACAAAGCAAAAATAGTGAAATCTCTTAGGTATTCTGTAGACTCCTTTGGATGTTCAGAAAACTAGCAAATTCTTCCATTGTGGATCCAGATTTCCCAAGTTCTCCCTTGCAGGGAAAGCTTTCAGGCATAGAAGCAGTTCTTTTCTTCAGACCCTGGGGTCAGGCTTTCTAGGTCAGGAAATGGGAGCGGCTGAAAGTCTTGGAAAGTCTCGGAAGATGGTGAGAGGCTCGTAATGGAGTCTTGGAAGCCTGTCAGAGACCTTCTCTACTTCCACTCATCTCAAATCAGTCCAAAGCGGACATATGGAGTTTTTCCCCCTCGGGTTTTCTACTTTCCCACTCTATCACAGCTCCACATTCTCCTAAAGTCCCATCCCGCTTGTCCTCTGTATGTGTCAGAAACCATGAAAATAGCAGGATTAGCACAGGCATCCCCATTCTTATTGAATGCCATTTTTTAATAATACCTGCTCTCTTTGGGACTCCTTTCTGCTAAGAATCTCTCCCTGTGTGGAAGAATCACATTGTTCTCTCCTCACACCCTCAAATAGCTTTTGATTTCTAATACAGATAGTCCTCGATTTATAACTGGCCACTTAGTGACTATTCGAAGTTACAACAGAACACCCCCCCCCCCAAAAATACTTACAACTTGGATTTAAAGTTCTGATGGCCATGTTCCCCAGTCACATGATCACATTTGGGGTGCTTGGCAACCACCTGCATCCATGGCCATTTGCAGTGTCCAGCAGTCATCTGATTGTGATTTACATTTTTTTTTGCCAGATACTTCTGGTTTCTGGTTAAAAAAAGCACCCATTGTGAGCAAGGGATTCATTTAATGACTACTGTGTTCACTTTAGGACCTCTACATTCACTTAAGGACCATTGGAAAAAATTAAAATTAGGTCAATTGTGCAAGTGCCTCGACTTATGACCATCATGACATACGACAGAAAATGAAGAAGTTAACCTATTCCTAATTCTGCATGATAACTACTTTAGAATTGACAAAAGGCCAGTAACCAGCAATGTGTGAGAATGATTTGAAGATTAGTGGAAACTTTTGAAGAATGATCTGTTTCCTGTTACAAACATTTCTTTACTGATTACTTATGTAACCTGTTGTTTGTGTGACAAAGCTGGTTTGCTGTGGGTCCTAGTTTTTGAGATCCAATATAATGCAACACTGTTTTAGTTGGGTTTAGTTACAAAAGGAAGCCTTTGTATGACATCAAATTGCGCTTCATTTTGCTCTAGGATTTAATGAAATTCCATAGTTATTCTTGCTATACTGGGTGGGCTGCACTCCGTATTTTACGTTTATGAAAACATCAAATACTTCATCTTTATGAGCTGGATAAGTATAACCAGAGAGAGATATGATTAACAAATGATTTGCTGTTAAGAGCCAAAATAACCTTCCCTTACCACTTTTTTTAAAAAAAAATGAATTTCAGAAACGGATAACTCCTGCAAAATCTGTTGTCGAGATAAGTCTAAGAAATGCGTCCCTTATCGTGATGCCAAACAGAACTTCTTATATTTGAGGAAGGGAAAGCCCTGCACCGTGGGGTTCTGTGACACGAATGTGAGTATGCATACGTGATCAGAGTGCATTCTCTTTTTATCTATCCCTGGATATTGGTCCCACATTCTAGAGATTGTTTTATTCCTCTTTTTTGATCATTGTTGGTGTGTTCTAAAATACACCACAGGTAGTTGTCAGTTTAATGACCATTCTTTTCAGCAATTGTTCGAAGTTATGATGACACCGAACAAAGAAAGTTATGGCTGGTCTCCTAAATTGTGAACGTTGCAGCATTCCTAGTATCATGCAAATGTGATTGGGTGCTAGGCAACTGGCTTGCAATTAAGATGATTGCAGCATCCCATGGTCATGTGATCACTATTTTGCCAGGCAATGGCAACAAGCAAAGCCGGTGGGGAACCCAGCAGGAGGCTGTAAATGGTAATCGTGGAACATCATACCTAAAAATCTTGTGGGATTCATTGTACAACCACAAGTGAAACTGTTGTCAGTGGTCAGTGCAGTCATGTGACATTGTGCTTTATGATCGCTTCACTTAATGATGCAGCTCTCAGTTCTAATCACCATTGTTAACTGAGGATACCTGTATTAGTAGTTGTTTTAGGACCACATATCCTGTAGCTTTTGTTACGTTTTTGCTGACCATTGCATTTTCTTTTTATCCGTTTTATTTGTTTGTTAATGCCCATTTTTCTGGTGGCACCTATATTTAGCCCAAGGAGCAAATATTTTCTTCTCTACCTCTACCTAGATCTCCTTTGTAAGGGCTGCTCCCTGCTGAGTGTTGGGATCAAAACAACCATCTAATTAATTTGATCTATAATGAAATTAAGGTATTTTCCATGTTACATGGAAAATGTGTGTGGGTGTATGAAAGAGGGAGAGAGAGAGGGAGAGAAAGAAAGGGGGGGGGGAGGAAGAGAAATTTGGTACAGGGTGTAATTAATTAAATTTGTAAGGATAATGAAATTTGACCATACCACACAGTTCTTTGCATTGGAAACGAAGTCTTCCAGCTAAATAGTCCACTGTGCATAAAGATGTCTAAATAACTGATCAAGCCAGTATCAGCCCTCTGCCCCCATCCGTTCCTTTCCTCTATGTTGAGGTGTTATTAAGGGAAAGAAAACTGAACAACAAAGCCTGTTTTGTAATGAAATTGCAAAGCCACCGAATAGTCCTTAGTTTTTCTTTTTTCAAATTGATCAATGGTATAGTTTTCTAGGAAATTAACTCACTACCAAGTTTTGTTGCACTTAACCTGCCTTTTCTGTTTCTCACTATTCTTCAGATAGGTTGTTCTGTCACTAGGATGGAAACTTGTTTTTCTAAGCCAGCATTGTGTCTTACAGGGCAAATGTGATAAGCGTGTGCAGGATGTGATTGAACGACTTTGGGTTTTCATTGATCAGCTTAGCATCAATACATTTGGTAAGATATGCATCTTCCACTGGTTGAAATCTTGCTTTCAGCCCATCTTTTCTATTTCATGCAGTGTTCTGTTTGCTTTTGGAAATGTGAGAGTTAAAAAGCAGTTTTGTCAATAAATTTGGTAGCATTAGTATATATAATATTGATCTGATTATTTAAATCATGGGTGTCCAACCTTTTGGTTTGCCTGGGCCACATTGAGTGAAGAGGAATTGTCTTGGGCTGCATATAAAATATATAATATAATTAATGTATATAAATAATTTTTAAAGTCACATAACGTTAAAAGTTTATGATCTTGTGAGGCTACACTACTAGCTGTCCAGGGCTGCATGTGGCCGATGGGCCATGATTTGGACACACCTGATTTAAATATTTATATTAACTAGCGCACCTAAGGTTTTAATAAAACAAACAATGTCTTTCCTCTATCCAATCGTGAATAATTCTGGATTTATAATCCAGTCATGGAAATTCTGGCTATGATGATAGATTCGTAATTGGCATCAATCCTATTGTTATACAGGGCTATGCAAATTGAAGGAACAGGTTTGTATGTATTTCCAAGGGGAGTGGGAGAGCTTTTTAAATGTTATGCAAAAAAAAAAAAAAGTCATATAATTTGTGTAACTATTTCCCCAGCAAAGGTAAAGATGGCTTGTGTTTCATTTCCAAGTTTTGCTGATTTTTCTTAATTTATTAAATATATAAAAAGACAGGATGCGGTGGCTCAGTGGCTAAGATGCTGAGCTTGTCGATCGAAAGGTCAGTTCAGCGATTTGAATCCCTAGTGCCGCGTAACGGCGTGAGCTCCCGTTACTTGTCCCAGCTTCTGCCAACCTAGCAGTTCAAAAGCACGTAAAAAAGGCAAGTAGAAAAATAGGGACCACCTTTGGTGGGAAGGTAACAGCGATCTGTGCGCCTTTGGCGTTTAGTCATGCCGGCCACATGACCACAGAGACGTCTTCAGACAGGGCAGGCTCTTCGGCCTTGAAACTGAGATGAACACCGCCCCCTAGAGTCGGGAACGACTAGCACATATGTGTGAGGGGAACTTTTACCTTTACCTAAGAAGACAGTATTAAATGCATACCCTGGAGAAATGTCTAGCTTCCCATTTTCCATTCTTTACTGGTAGAAAAATCTCTTTAAAGTTGATAATTTATTTCCTGATGTTTAAGGTACTTCAGTTATTTCAACATAATACGTTCCTATTTTGTCACATTGCACTAATCAATTGGTAAAAGGACATATAAAATTTTACCTATTGTATTTGTTTTTGCACTCTTTTCCATATGATTTATTTCTAAGATAGCTAGAATGTGGTGTCTTTTCTCTTTTAAACAGGGAAATTTTTAGCAGACAACATAGTAGGATCTGTAGTTGTATTCTCCTTGCTATTTTGGATTCCTCTCAGTATTCTAGTACACTGTATGGTAAGTTTTCATTTAAATAGGTGCCTTAAATTCAAGTGCGATTTTATGAATGATCAGTCAACAGTAGATGTTTAAGAAAATTTAATTGTCTACAAAGTTTATAGTAAATTTATAGTAAAAGACATTGAGTCCATAATTACGAAAATCAGTGCTGAGTATTTACACATTTGATACTTAGATCTTTTTACAGTAAGAGTATTCCCTGTTTATTCATTCCACTCCTTCCTCCCCCATCTCCAGTAATTTGGGAATGTTTTGATTCCTCGAAATTGGCTTCCTTTTCAGAACTTGAGGTTTTTAAAGAAATCATTATTTAAAAACACCTTTATTTTTTTTAAAGCAGGAAGAAGAAGCATATTGGCTAGGTAATTTGAAACTGTTTCCAAAGTTATAATAACTTGCTTAGTGATTGACGTAACTACCCATGAGTTCTGATTATTTGTAAAATAATTATTTGTTTATAGAAATAAAGATGTGATTTCCCCCCTTTTTAACAGGACAAGAAATTGGACAGGCAATATGAAGAAAACACCAAATCTCTGTTTGGTCCAAGTGTAAGTTTGCTTGAATTAATACTTTTAGTACTGCATTTGTTGACAACAAACCTCTGCTGGATAAAGTTTTCATCAGGTAGTCCTCAACTTATGACCAGTCATTTAACAACAATTCAAAGTTACAAGACTCAAAAAAAGTTACTTATGACCCATCCATGAATTACAACTGCCATACCATCCCTGCAGGCATGTTATAATCGCATTTTGGACACTTTAGCAACTGGTTTGCATTTAGCACCAGCTGCAGCATCCTGCAGTCAGATTATAGCGGTTTCTGACTTTTGCTAGTTTACATAAGTAAAATACCCACTGAATATGCTAGGTTCAGATTTATGACCATGTGATTTACTTAACAACAGGTGATTCGCTTAATGACCATCATAAGAACAATCATAAAATTGAGTCCGGTTATGTGGTAACTCAACTTATGCCTGCAATGAGTTACAACGAAAATTCCCTGAATTCAATTGTCCTAATTCAAGGACTACCAGTAAAATGTATATTCAGTTGAACAAAAAAGTCAACCTATATTGGACAGGAAACTTCAAAGTTTAAATAAATCATGTACGTATAATGTCATGTTTTTGAATTGTGTTTTTAAAAAGCTACAAGGTTGGGTTACAACAAGGGTGTCAAACTCAAGGCCTGTAGGCCGGATCTGGCCTGTGGGGTCCTTAGATCTGCCAGCGAAAAGGGAGCTCAGGAGGGCCACGCTGGGTGCTTGCCTTCTGCTGCCTAGGGCTCTGGACAGCTTGTGCCGCCATCTGGGGGTTGTCCATGTGGCCTGAGAGGGATGGCGAGGCTCCTCTGGAGGACAAGGGTTTGGCTCTCTTCCTGGTCTTGTCTTCCTCCACTGGAGAGATTGGATCCTCCAACCCCACCCGGGCCACAGGTGCCGCCAACACGAGTGACGTTGAGCTGGCCATGCCCACTCCAGCCATGCCTCCCCACCCCCCTGTGGTCAAACACAACCCTAATGCGGCCCTCAATGAAATTGAGTTTGACACCCTTGGGTTATAACAACCCAATCCAGTTCCGAAAGATACTATTTCCAGGAAAAACTTGTTCATGCCAAACTATCAAATTCTCTCTATCGTTTCTGAGTTACTTGAGATTATACATACCTTGTGTTTCCTGCCTGAGCATAGGCTCCAGAAGTCCTTTCTTAATTTCATTCAACTATATTTTAGCTTAAATTAGTTTCAATTTATTCTACGGTAGTTGTAACTTTATCATACCTCCCTGTTTAAAAGTAACCTTATAGAAATTAAGCAGTTTCATACTATATACAACTTTCCTACAGCCCATTGTAGCGAAGCTTTTAAATGGTCATCTTTCATTACAAGTCCAGAGGTTTGTATGGGCCAGAATTCTCACAAGACTTGCCCTCTTACCACCTATACAGGATATGTGTTAGCGGCCCTTAGAGGCAGGCCTTCTGTGAACACTTTCCTCGGATGATGTAATAAAGCAAGCTGCTAAGGAAGACGTTTAGCATCCTCTTCCAATTAATGTACGACCCGCTTGTCTCTTGCAGAACGTCGAGATGTTGAGCAGCATGGATTCAGCCTCCATCAGAATCATCAAGCCTTTCCCTGTTGTGCCCCCGGCAAGTCGGCACCAGCCTTTGCAACCCATCGTACCCGTGTCTGTGGCAGCAGGGCCCCCAAAACTGGATCACCAAAGAATGGACACTATCCAAGAGGATCCAAGCACAGACTCGCATATGGAGGAGGATTGCTTTGAGAAAGATCCTTTTCCAAACAACAGTACAGCGGCCAAATCCTTTGAAGACCTCACAGATCATCCGGTCACCAGGAGTGAGAAAAGCTCTTTTAAACTGCAGCGCCAACATAGAGTAGACAGCAAAGAAACGGAGTGCTAGTCTCTGCCTTCTCAGCTGCTGATTCTTCTGCACAAAACCAAGTTCAGCTAGTTGATCTAAAGCCATTTCATTATATTCTCTGCCTCTCTGTGTGTTTGTGTGTGTGTGTATGCATTTGTACATGCATATGCATATATATGTATACTGAGAAAAAAGCAAGGAAGTGTCCAACTGCAGATGCTGGCCATATGTATGATCTTCCTGATATCAGTATGAAAGAGTACTGCCTAAAAGCATAAAAACTGAGGTCAGATATATTAAGTTTTTCTGACTCTTTTCTGTATTCTCAAATTGAACCTACCCTTCAGTGGATGGAATCAAGCCATAATCTCTCAGACCCAAGATTTGTATATCGTAGTATTTTTATAATGTGCCTTCTTAGTATTAAACGGCACTGCTAAAGGAGATTTCTTTTCCCCCTCCAGAATACAGATCTTCCAAATAAATGAAGTCTTCTTTTATTAGAGACTTCAGGAATGCTGCTAAACAGTATTTTTTTTTTATGAAAGATAAAGGAAACCTTTCAATTTAATTGGTATTCAGGAAAGGCAGAGATTTCAGCTAAATTTGAAGGGAATATCATAGCAGCTAATTACTTCAATGCAAATCTTGGAATCCGAGTAATGTTTTCCGAATAAAATATAGTGTGACTTTAATTACGCTATTCTGATCAAATCCGACAGGAAATTAATCAAAATCCAATTGAGATAGAAGCAATGTTTTCACTGATTTTCAGATTTGTATGCACATAGGGTGCTGGGTGTTAATCTCTGCTGCAAAACGAACAGCTTAAATGTGTAATTGTCATTTTACTTCTTTCACTTTGTGAGGAAGGAATGTAAGTCTAGAAAGGGGGACTTCATAAAACTGTATTTCAAACCATGCCAGTGTACAGTATCCAGGGCATCTGCATGTTGTTTCGTCTGTGGCGTATTTCATATTGCATTATTACGGCTGATCTGCTTCTGTGAGGAAGCAAAAGTTGTGGGTGCAATGAGGAAAAAGACCCGAGCATCTTGTTGTGCAGGGCTCCTCTGCCACTAGCCTGGCTTATCTCAGTCCTGATTTCCGTCAAGTGCCAATGGCTGCCTTTGTGGCTTTCTCCAGGCCTTTTGCTGAGTGAGCAAAAGCAGAAACGGCACAGCCCTCTCCTTTTAATGGGAAGGGATCTCAGGAGGGATCGCCTGATCTCAGGAGTTGAGGCAGTGCATATAGAAGCAGTTGGCTCACGATCCAAAGGGTAGCATTATTTCCGATTGCACATCTAATCATGTCCTAAATTATGCTTTATATAAAACACAACGACTTGGGAGCTGGTCCACATGTCAGAAAAAATGACTGATGAAAAATTTGTATTTTGTAGCATCTAATTAACAAACCTGTACATTTTTCATGGATATTTGTTACACTACTTGAATTTGTGTCCCTGAGGTATTTTTACCGATATTCTGTTAATTTTTTAGATTTATGCCCAGCTGTAAAGTAAGCTTTGTATGAGGAGTAAGAGCTCCCATTGCCATGTAATAAAATGATTTTCTAAAATATAACTAGTTGGTGTTAATTCAGGTTTTTCAGGCCCTGGAGAGGTCAACCCTGGCTGGGCTCCTAAAGCTAAGTAAGATCAGGCCCGGTTAGTACCTGGATAGGGCAGATTCAGCAAGAATCGCTAAACTGTAGGCTAGATTGGACATTCCAAAAACATTCTAGAAGGAGCAGGAAGAAACCACTGTCCATATTATTGCAAAGCTACTTGCATGATTGTGTCCATGGGGTCACAAGTTAAGCTTGTATCAAGGAACACCTATAAAAGTTTTTCATGAGATGCATCTTGGCATTCATCGAATAGATGTAAATATCGATACACAAGTCCACCTTTTTCTGTGACAATTTAAAAGCTTCAGTAACCCATTAAACATTGTACTTCGATGTGTGTTGTAGTAAGCAAGGCAATTAAAAGCTGCAGTTGTCTATCTTGCATTCAAAAAACAGCTATGCGGGTCAACACTTGTAGACTCATGAGTAGTCTAAAATATTTGCTTTGCCCTTGTATTTTCAATTGTATGTGGAGGATGTGGCTGTAACTGATAATAGGCGCAATAGCAGCAATCAAAAATAGAATATGAATGCTTGTTCTTTAAAAACTGATCAGCTCATCTTAGTATGGTATTGTCAACTGCTGAACATTGGATAAAAAGGAATCGGTTGGCATGCTGGTTGAGTTATTTGACTGATTATGCTTAGGCAGAGTTGCCCATCCTTGTTCTATTCTTTTAGCAAGGTGAGTACCATAGAAATCAGACAATGGAAGTCATCAGTAATGTAACTACTGCCCGGTGAAATATCTAAGGAGGAAGCTTGAAATGGCCTATGTCACACTTGAAGCAGAAGCTGGTATTAGGAAATTGCAGAAAGCACATTTGGCTGCATTCTGGTTTGGGCCTTTGCATTTAAACTGCCTTCTTTTGGCAGCTCCAATGCATTTCCAAAGAGCTGCCTGCTCACTTTCTTCCAGCCAGCAAATGCCAGCTTGCAAAGCAAATTTTTTTAGACTAAGCACCCACATCAGCAAAGATTAAATAGCCAAAGGACCCTTTGCTTGTATTGTTATAATTGTGTTTCTTGTTTACCAAATTATCACTCATTCCAAGACCAATGCTATACATTGTCAGCTTGGATTACATGTACTGTAGTTTAGAGATAGTTTTAAACACCTTAGTTTTTTTCCAAAAAGACTTTGTGGTTCAGTATGTTTCTTACCACAATTATCTGAACGGCTCTTTCCCCTTATTGTTGTATCCCTGCTTCCCTCTGCAATCAGAATGTCACTTTAGTGTTAACCTACCAACCAGGTTAAGCCTTCATTGCATCTCTAAAACATTTGATTTTTTTTCTAACACTTCTCTTAGCAGGACTTCATTACTTTTTCCAGAGTGCCCGAAGACAACTTTTGCTATTATTTCATTCACATTGTTGATTGTCTCAGTCAGAGTCATCACTACCCATATTCTCAAGATTTGGTCAAGCTTGATTCAGAATTATCAATTATTGTAATCGTCTTGGATTATGATTACTATCTATATTGTTTGCATTAACTATTGTCCCACTTATTTTAATCCTTATGCCATGATTCTGTATCTCTTGACTGCTAATGTCCACTACATAAATCATTAACATTTGCCAACCTATCTAAATAAGTCACTTGACCACTTACTGTATGCATGATCCTGGACTACTTACCCAATTTGTTATTGCTAGAGGAGAAAGATTTCTTAGGGCAACAGTGAAGCCATCTAAAAGTGGACATACAACCCACCGGCATCCTTGAATGTTAATTCTAGGGTTGAGGAAATAAAATGTAGCCTTTTTTCCCTTTTGCATTTTGGAAAATCTAGAGGATGTGGAAAGCAGTTCCCCTTTTACGATCCCTCCTGAAATTGTCTTAACCTTTAAGCCAATAGTCTTTTGGAGTGCAGCCCACAAAATGCTATCCAAAATCTGGTGATCCTTCCAAACAACCCAAATTAGACACCAGCCCTGTTCTGAGCTTGAAATAGTTCTGTAGCTATGTGGGATTGTCTGATCTATCAGGCTTGGTTGGTCTGTTTTTTGCTTGTGTTGATAATTTTCTTATGCGTACAATGTGCATTGAAATTTTTAACAGGTAATTGCCCTACCTATGCCTGTCATGCCATAATTAGAAAACTCAGCAATTCTGAGTGAATATTTATAGAGGTCTAATAATTGAGAATGCAAGTTCATATCAGTATACTCTCTTAAGAATTGGTATTGCTGATTGTGGAAAAAAAAGGAAATTTTATTTTGTATCAACATCTACAAAACCTACGGATGTTCTTCTTTTTATTGCTTCTTAGCAATGGGGATGCCCAGGAGACTCGCTTCAGGGTAGAGATGATCTACATCACGCCAGTAGGGAAGCAATTGAGGAAGGCTTGACCATTTTTTTTCTAGGAGTGTCCAAAGCTGGTTTGCTAGAAAAGTATTTCCTTTTTCTGATAAATGGAGTCCATCTGACAGGTAACAGTTGAAGTCCTAAACCAGAGATTTCACAAAATATAAAATGTTGTAAATTGTTCAGATGACTTTACAGAAAGAAACTTAAGCCAAAAATACAGGCAGTCCTCAACCTACACCCACAATTGAACCCAAAATTTCTGTTCCTAAGTGAGACATTTGTTAAATGAGTTTGCCCAGTGGTGAAATTCTTTTTTTTTTTACTACCGGTTCTGTGGGCGTGGTGTGGCTTGGTGGGCGTGGCTTGGTGGACATGGCAGGGAAAGGATACTGCAAAATCTCCATTCCCACCCCACTGGAGCCTGCCAGAGGTGGTATTTGCCGGTTCTCTGAACTACTCAAAATTTCCACTACCAGTTCTCCAGAATCTATCAGAACCTGCTGGATTCCACCCCTGAGTTTGCCCCATTTTACAACCTTTCTTGCCACAGTTTTAAAGTAAATCATTGCAGTTGTTAAGTTAGTAACACGGTTGTTAAGTGAATCTGGTTTCCCTATTGACTTGGCTTGTCAGAAGGTTGCAAAAGCTGATCACAAGACCCCGGGACACGGCAACTGTCATAAATATGAGTTGCTAAGCATTTGAATTTTGATCACATGACCATAGGGATGCTGCCATGACCATAACGGCGAAAAACGGTTGTAAATCACTCTTTTCATGCCGTTGTAATTTTGAACAGTCACTAAATGAACTGTTGTAAGCCGAGGACTACCTGTGTTAATCATTGCTCAACTAATCCGCCAGTCTGCAAAATAGAACATGATGAGCTTCTAAGGGAGACTTTGCAGTAAGGAAATTAGCTTCACTTTGCTGCGTACACTGCAATGTACACTGCGTACACTGCAATGACAATCTCAGAAATCACACCTGGTCTCCTTTTTGCATAAGTGTCCACAGGTCGATGACATCAGCGCCACATTCTTCAGCTACTTTAACACAAGCCTTTGCATATTCCCCAGTGACAGAATTTAGCCGATTTAATTTTTCACCTGTTGAGAATTAGGGGGGAAAAATATATCAAACTTAAAAACTGAGTTCAGGTTTTGCTTTTTGAGTAACAAACATGAACCACAAATGGATCCAGATGAAGCAACTCATCACCCTTAGGCTTTAATGGTGTACAGATAGTCCTCATTTAAGGACCCCAACTGTAATGGGCAACTTGGTTGTCAAGCTAAGCAGTTGCTAAGTGGAACTATGAAGATGCTTCAGCATTCCTTTGCTTTATAGATTTGTGAAGGTCATAAATGTGGGGATTGGTCATAAATCACTGTCCCAACTGAAAACAATTGCTATGTGAGAAAATCGCTAATCAAGGAGGCTCTGTAGCTATCTAAGAGGGTAAAGGTGGACAAACAGAAGGACAATATAATTTCTTCATGGAGGAACTTATAAGGCTCTGGCTCCTGTCCCATCCAGATGTTGACATGGGCAATTTTTGGAATTTAAGCTTGGTTTAATTTAGAT
Source organism: Ptyas mucosa (assembly GCA_012654045.1). NCBI lineage: Eukaryota > Metazoa > Chordata > Lepidosauria > Squamata > Colubridae > Ptyas > Ptyas mucosa. The sequence goes on along the minus strand of WNWU01000017.1, from coordinate 15,918,837 downwards.
CCAGAGTTAATTTTTGCTATTCTCATTACATCCAACCTATTGATCTGTTGGAACGAAAGCATATAAAAATCAGAATTGTCCTTGGATATCTTTCCAAAACCCTAGAATTCCAAAATGGAATTAAATTTAGTGTTAGGAGAATGTCACAGAAGAAAGATCAAAGGTAAAAATGGGTTAGTTCCAAATAGCGGCTGCAGAAAACAAAAACTGAAAAAATTCCCCCAAATGCATCCTTCCGGGAGAGGCAGCCGGATAATGAATTGGAAAACTGTGATTGGGCCAGCCTAGACTCACCTCCATCCTACTGTGACCGTGTGTCTTAGTGCAGTGTGTACTCAGCCCACCCTCTGCTTCCCAGTGCACACGTACACAAAGAGGTGTAACACGTGTACTTATTGAAGTATACTTATTGAAGTATACTTATACAAAAGAAACTCATTATTACAGAGTTGAAGTATACTTACACAGAAGAAACTCATTATTACAGAGGAGGAAACAAACATGGCCTCTGGCTATTGCTGGTAAAGAGGCTGAAATGGATTCTGGAATCCATGCTCTGCGCATTTTTCCTTGCTCGTTTGCTGTATTTTGAATTTTTGCATATGAATTCATAATGGAAGGGATGTTGAGTGTGCCATATATGAATGAAAAACCAAGTTCTGTAACAGTTCTCCAATACCAGGACTCCTGTCTTGACTGGATTCTGTGGTGACATTACAATCCAGGAACATCCACACATTTTGCTAACCAAATTAGATCTGGTACCCATTTTTCTTTTTCCTAGCAAGAGCTATAGAACAGACAAGACTGAATGTAAATATATGTATAGTGTAGAACCACTGTGGGGTACAGAGAATCCTTTTGCTGATCACAATATCACATGCAGTAAAGGTTAGAAGCTAATTTTTCCCTCATAGCTTCACTGCAGATTATTTTGAGCTACTGCGTTGTGGTTTTTGTTTTGTTTCTGAGCTATTTCCATACAGTTGTATACTTTGGTTCTAATTTTAAGATGGGAATAAATAAAACATGCCAACGGTCATTTTATTTTGCAAAAAAAAAAAAAAGAGGCTAACTGGACAAATTTGGCAGATCTAATGGAAAAAGGCTAAGCCAAACATTCCTGGTATAACTTAACTAGGTAGAACATGGAATAAATCGCGCAAGGAAGTTTGCCAATTCTATTTAAAAAGGAATTTTAAAAAATCCTCACCTTTAGCCACACACTCTTTTTCCCAACTAGCTTCATGAAGGGGTGGTGGAGTCACTAATATAATGTCCTGTTTGGAAATGTCCACAGAGTTGAGGTAGCATATCATACTTTTCAAATTGTCAGCATATTCCTCCAGTGGAATGTGCTGTCTGGGGTTCTCATCTGTGTAACAAGATACAGGAGTTAAACTTTCTGGTAGTTGTTGTGCTCTGCTCATATTTTGTTTCTTACACAGCTCTTCTCAAACTGGGAAAAGGTAGGACAGTTAAGTAAAATTGGGAGGGAAGGAGCAAAAAGCCCCCATTCTAAATACATTTTCACAAAGCAAAGGAAGTGCTAACTTGGCTACAAAATCAATTAGACACAAGGAACACTGAGAAAGACAGTGGGGTTCCTGTTTCCTTGAAAGATGCTCACCCCTCCCAGCATGGACTTTTTGAAGGAAAATACAGTCAGCTGCTGGCTCAGCCATACAGCCCTGGATACCAAGAATGCTGATTCAGCACCCTGGGAAGCAATGAAACAGCATCTCAGTAACACACATTGTAAGAGCCTTTGTTGAAATTCAAGCAAGCCATTGTATCCCCCCCACCCCACCCCACCATTACCTCAACAGTCTGACGCGTTAACTTGCGTTTTGCCATAACCCAAGAAAGTGGCTGGCATGTCTGCTCATTAAACGTAGCTGGACCAGTGTGTGAAGGCTTTAAAATATTTGAAGTAACATACTTTTCAACCCCAGCCTAATAAAACATTAAATTAGAAGAGCAGGATGAAGAATCAAAATTTTCTATACCTTTCAAAGCGCTGTCATTTGCCCCGAAGAAGACAGTTACCGCCAGGGTGTTTCCAGCATTATGGTCTTTGTTGATTAATCGTGGAAGAACAATTTTAGCCCACCTGGTGTTGTAGCCAGAGAGTCCACGATTCAAGACATCGCATTTTCTAAAATGAGTATACACATAAAATGAGTGTCTCTCTGTGTGTCTCATTATGTAGTAAATCTACATCTTGAAATGGTAAAGATTGGCCAGGGAATTATTCAGTAGTGTATTCCACATAGGATATTCAGAATTTTAGTCCCAGAGAATTCACAATTCATACATACTACCAGTCAAATTGGTTCAGCACTTAGCATGAATCCGACTTTCTTTTCCTCTCCTCTCCATTATGTACTATATTCCACGTTGAAAAGAAGCTTTTTGTATCTTTCATCATTTCTACCCAGAATTCTTACACATTTTCTTATTGTCAAACCTTATTTACAATGCAGAACAAATCATGATGTTTACGTTTTCAATCCATTTCCAATGTATTTCCAGGCATTATGCATCATTATAGATTCGAAGAGCCTGAACTACTACAGAGGTCAAGTAGAGCTTTTAGAAATTGTTTAAAAATTGGTGGGAGAATTGTAGACTATAAGGAAGATAACCTTGAGGAAGATAGGCAGGAATTGTTGCCAAGGCAAAAGTGGAGGGAACACTGTTTAAGTTCAGAGGAACAAGATCCCGTTCAGAAGTGGCTTAGACAGACTACCCTCCCTAATTCACTGAATCAAGAAGATAGGGAAGATAGAGCACAGCCACACTTGTACAATTCTGTTATTCTAGCAATCTCAATAAAAGTGGGTTTTGCCCTGCCGTGCAGTTGATTTCATGGTCTGATCTACCTGGTGAGGCTGGCAACTCAACAACAACAAAGTGGGATGCCAAAGGAGCCACCAAACACAGTTAGATTAATAACAGCAAAAATTAAAAAAAAATTAAAAGGAAGGAGTCTACCATTTACATTAAGAGAAATATTAATTTCACTGGTTCCATAGTGATCTCTTGTGATTTCCTATGTGTCAGATGAGAACATCATAAAGAATGCAGCCTGGAGAGATGTATCATTTGAATATTCTGACGGTGTGTTTCCTCTCAATGTGACAAAAGACCTGACATAATGGGAGGTAAAATTAATAAATAAAATGCTGGTATTTCTTACCTAGCTAATCTATTAGCAAGTGATGCACCCCATCCCTTATCTTGGAAGGAAAACTAGAAGAAAGACAATTAACAATTTATGTAAATGCAGAGATCCCAATAAATGTACTAATTCTTACAGTTCAGCCTAGGGTCTCCAACATTATTGTATATTTTAAGCATCATACACAGTGACTCACTGCAATCAAGTACAGCACCAAATTTACGGCTACCAGTTCTGAGTTGCAAAGTCCCAAGTAGATGGCAGTAAAGAAGCACAGGAAACTCTCTGTCAGCATTTGACAGCCCCATACCTGGTAGCATCTGCGTAATTTCTGTTAGTAAAAGCCAATGCACATCAGACAACTTTATGAATTATTTACTTTGAAGAGTGACAAAATACCTGCAAGGCAGAACAGGGCATTTACTGATACACAGTTTTGAAACAAAACTGAAAAACCACCATCCACCAGCCTTAATGCATTGCCAGGGTTCCCAATCCAGAATCTAGGACTACAAAGCCCCATGTCTACTCAGAGAACTGCTTCCTCTGTTCACAGGAACGCTGGAAGTGATCACCATCATCCTCCATTTGAGCAGGAAATTTGGCTCCTTTCTTTTCCAAAGTACAAATGTAAGAAATGTTGTCGGGGAGACGTGGAATTTGGCCCTTGGATCAATTCTTCAACTTTACCTTGAGATGGATGTCGTTTGAAACACTGTTGGGTGTGCAAGTACATAATAATGTAGCCTTGTATTGCACATGTAATCCTGTACTTAAGACTGTTCGTTTAAGGACAATTTAAAATTACAACAATCTTGGAAAAAGTGGTTTATAGCCCGTCCTCGCACTTATGACCATTGCCTCACCCCTACAGTCATATGATTGCAATCTTCCCAGCCTGTTTCCTCCAAAGAACAGCAACTGGGAAGATAGATTTGCTTAATGATCATGCTTTATTTAACAACTGCAGTGATTTGTGCTAAAAATGGCTGTAAAATCAGGTCCAGTTACATGATGACTCACTTTATGACCATACTGACATGATGAAGTTCTGATCCCAGTTATGGTTGTAATCAAGGACTACCTGAATAAGACATGTAGTCTATTGTATCTGATCAAAAGAGTTGGTTGGGAATCCTTCTGTACCAGGTGTTTTTATTTAGACCACTGGAAATAACATGTAGCCAAAATAAAGAGGTTAAAAATATCAGTGCATATTAAGTCCCAAAGGTGCTTTTTCAAGAAGCAACTGGATTTTTCTTGGAAGACGTTTCACTTCTCAGAGCTGAAGAAGCTTCTTGAGTATGAAGCGAAATGTCTTCAAAAAAAAAAACAAAACCCACACCAGGAAGTTCAGTTGCCTCTTGAAAAAGCACCTTTGACCTGGATGACTAGAAACCTCCATAGGGCATATTAAGGTTTTCTGCAATCTGACTACCTACAAATATTCTGACTGAATGAAAAAGCAATATGTAAATAAAGTCATTTAAGTATGGCTATATCAAAGGTGCTATTCTCACAGACTATTATGAAATAGGGATGGATAGGCCCTTAGATCATTATGAGCAACTTCTGTTTAAGAGCAAAACAGACATGAGCTGAAAGTCCCAGCTGGAATCCTGAAGGAAGAGATATTCCTTTACCTGTTCCCACATTCTAAGGACTATTTTAAAATGGATTAAAAATAATAATCCAGTCTTGACATTTCAGATTAAGCACGACAATCTTGAGAAGCAGGCCAGGTTAGAGGTCATTTTTGACTTTCCCAACTATTTCAGCAAAATTAGTGACAGGAGCTCCTGACTGTATTTTTAATTACAGTCATTGTATTTTCAATTACTGGAGTATATGCTGTCTGGTTGATGAGTGGGGCTTGCTACAGAGGGGAAGCCCATTTCCAAACTTCTCCTATCTCCTTAAATTTTAAGTCAGATGCAATCATCTCCTCTTTCCCGGTATTTTTAGCTTGGCTCCAAGCCTGGCAACCAGCTGTGATCGCATTAGACTAGGACAGAGGTCTTCAAACTTGGCAGCTTTAGGACTTGTGGACTTCAACTCCCAGACTTCAACTCCAGCATAATTGGCTGGAAAATTCTGGGAGTTGAAGTCCACAAGTCTTTTTTTTTTTAAATTGAAAAGTTTTACAAAAAAAATTTCCAAACATTTTCTTCCCCCCTCCCCCAATCCCCCCTCCATCCTCACATTTTTAATAAAACAAATTTACATCATTTTTACTTTTCACTTTTATCTGTTTTTTTGGTTTTTTGGGGACTGCTCTTCTACCCCTTTCTTTTATCCCAACCTTTCTTCCCCTACTCCCCCTCCCTTCCTTTCTTCCTCCCTGCTTACCTCCTCCCTTTCCTACTTCCCCTTCTCCACCCCCACTCCTCTCCTCTTTCCACCTTCTAACCTTCTCCTCCACTCCTTTTCCCCTCAAGTCTTAAAGCTGCCAAGTTAAAGGTATAGACATAAGACCTTTGCGGAACCCCAACTGGCAGCCGCGCTCCCCTCCCAACTCCAAAGCTACTCCTTAAAAGCTGCGCAGAAAAGCCAATCCACGTTAAGCAAAGGAAGTCGTCTCCCCCCCACCCCCAAGCGCCTCTTTGGGCAGCTCAAAAGAAAACTCCACCTGGTGAATTTCTACCTAAAAAGAGGGGGGGGGGAGATCTGAAGTAGAATTTTTTTCTAAGAGAAAAATTCTAAGATGGAAAAAAATTCTAAGAATGTCTACTTAAGAAGAGACTGGACAGCCACTTGTCTGAAATGGCCAGGGTTTCCTGCTTGAGCTGGGGGAGAGGGCTGGACTAGAAGACCTCCAAGGTCCCTTTCAGCTCTATTCTGAATTGAATATCTCTTGAAGAGATCGAGGCTGCAGGCGATTAGGAGGCGACCACTGGCTTGCGGGGGGGGGAGGGATTGAAGTAAGGAAGTAAGACGAAAAAGGAGAACAAGTAGAATAAAAGCAAGACGTGTGAAAATCAATCGGAGGCGGGGGAGGGGAGGGAGAAGGGACACAGGGCCTTTGCGTCTGTTTTGGGGCCATGTTGTCCCACTCATCACCACCACCACGACCCTGAGGTACCTCAGTAATGGAGTCTCCGAAAAGCACGATCCGAGGCAGCAGAAGGAGCCCCCGGGCAGCCGCCGCTTCCGACAAAGCCATGCTTTCGGTTTTGCAGAAGCGGTTGCAGGCAGAACGGCTCCACCGGGCGTGTGTGTGTGTTTATGTGTGGGCGCTGGGTGAGTGTGCACAGGGGGCGGGGCAGCTGTGCCTGCCTGCGTGCTTAAAACCAAAAAACCGCGGATCTTGCAACTGGGAAGCGCTTCGGGAACCCCGAACCGGAGAGTTTTTCGCCTCCTCATCCGGCTCATTTGACCTCAGAGGCGGAAAGCGATGGAAGAAAATCAGAAATAGACTCGATCTTCAAAGACCGATCGGAGAGGCCCGATCTCTTTCAGGGATCCGTTTTGCACAATAGCCAGACCTTTCCCCCCCTTCTTTAGGGTGGGCAGCCTTGCCCTTTGCAGACTTGGGAGTTCCCAACAAATCCATACAATGGATCTTCCTTGAGCTTTTTCTTCCTTTCTGGGTCCCCAAACTGCCTGATTCAGACAATTAAAGCTCCTTTTGCAAGGAGGCAAGAGAGGCCGTGGAAAATCACAAACTTCATTTTTGCCAACTATGTGGCATCAAAAGGAACAGAAGCAGCCCAATCGTCGGAAGTAGCCCAATTGTTATGTTTAACATAACAGTCAAGTTTTATGTGGAAGAAGTTTAAAGATAAATCAGCTAAATGTTGGATATGTCACCAGTTACCAGGTTCTTATTATCATATGTGGTGGACATGTCCAGCAGCTAAAAATTATTGGAATAAAATAAAAATAGGAAATGATACAGCAACGTATTGATTTAAAACCAGAGCTGTTCCTGCTGGGTATCCTGTCAGAAAAAAGTTAGCAAAGAAAATATTTATTTGATTATACATGTAATAATAGCTGCAAGGATTGTTTATGCACAACATTGGAAAGCACAGAAAATACCCTTGAAGGAGAAGTAATTAAAAAAAATTATTGTGCAGAAATGAATAGATTGATGATTAAAGAAAGAGAAGATTCAGAATACTTTAAGATATGGAATCAATTCTACTATTGGTTAGAAAAGAGATACAAATAAGTTAATAGTTATGTATAAAAATGATATAATCAGAATATTTTATTAGTGATGAATTGTTGTAATTAATTGGATGAGAATGAAGACAGAAGAAATAACAAAAAGAACGATTGGAGACAATACCGAGCTGTCACATGGAAGGAATGACTGATGTATTAAATGTTTGTTTGTTTAAAAAATAAAAAACTTTTAATAAAAAAAAGTTTTATGCGGAGGAAGGTCTATGGAGATTCTCAGTCATCCAGGTCATAGTTGCCTCAAAGTTGTTTTTTTTTTAAAGGCAACTGGACTGTTTTTCCTTGAGGAAGAAGAAGAAAACGTTTCACTTCTCATCCAAGAAGCTTCATCAGTTGTGATGGTGGGAGGGATGGAAGGACAGGTTCTGATGGGATGGTGGAAGGGGGGATGGAAGGATTGTGTTTGTGTTAGTGGCGAATATCTGTAGCTTGGGTGTAGGGTGAGGGTGGAGGTTGGTTCTCCAAGCTGGTGGTTTGGTTTCCAGACGTTTCGTTACTAGGCTAATGTTGGATGAAAATTCATCTGATTCAGTTCCAGGCCAGGGGAAAGGCGTTGGAAACAAAATGGAGGCTGATTGGAAATAAAGTTTATTGATGAACAGAACCCACAGTGTGCCATTCTGAGACAGCTGACAAAATGGAGTTGAGAGTAGGGTGGGTTTTTATACCTTTTTGATTTCTATGGGATCATGTAGAGGTCATGGCTGGCTCTATAGGCAAAAGTGGAAATGCAAATCCTAGGTGTTTCTCTGAGCTAATCTTGTCTTGCCTAATTGCTTATCTGGAGTTTCTGTCTGAACCAGTCTGAATGGATTACCAAATCTGCATTTCTAAAAGCTGGCTGCCTCAGTTTCTGCTTGGGGCAGGAAGACTCGTGCTGATTTTTGCCTCTCTTAAGATTTTTTCCCATTTCTCCTTTAGCGAAAATATTCTATCCTGCCATTTTAATATTCTCCAAAATATTTCATTCTCTAGGAGGGTGGGTGGGTGCTGACTTTCTATACTAACTAACATCTTTAGCAGAATTTAGGTAATGTCAGAGTTGGCATTCTGTTTATAAGGGCTTCTGTGGTCAGTAGGTCTTGTGATGAGAGGGTCACGTCAAGTGAGGGTCTTGTGAGGGGGTCAGGTGTGGCTCAGGATTGTATTTATTTGCAGTCATTGGTAGTTAACACTCAGGGCTGCAGAGGCCACTTGGGGGTTTAACTGCTTTATCTGTTTATCTGGGTTTGATGTCCTAACTTGTGTCCTAACTCACCATGCACTTGTGAAGTGGTTGTTTTGTTTCACCAATGTACAGCTCTGCACATGTCTCACTGGATTGTATTGCATATATCATATCAGTTTGTGTCTGGCTATTTTATCCTTGGGGTGGACAAGCTTCTGCCTTAGTGCATTCTTGAGTTAAAAGTGTACATGTACGTTTGTGTCGGTTGAAAATCCTCCTGAGGTTTTCAGATATTCCTACAACATATGGAATGACAATATTGTTACATTTGTGGTTCTTTTCTTTGTCTGTAATGGAGGAGCTTCTGCTGTGTCTTTTTTTTTTAATTATTTGATGAAGACCCAGTTAGGATAATCACAAGTTCTGAGGGATTCCTTGACATGTTTTAGTTCTATTTCTTTTCCTTTTTTAGTGGTAGGCAAATTGTCAAGCCAGTCGTGTAGGGTTCTGATCACTCTCATTTTGTACTCCAGTGGGTGGTGAGAATCAAAATGTAAATACTGATGGGTGTGCAGTTTTCTGTAAGTTTCAACGTCAAAATTTCTGTCTTCCTTAATGTGCACTATACAGTCCAGGAAAGCCAGATTGTTTTTTTTTTAATTTATATTTATATGCCGCCCTTCTCTGGAGACTCAGGGCAGCTTACAATGCATTAAGCAATAGCCTTCATACTTTTGTATATTTATACAAAGTCAGCTTATTGCCCCCACAAACCGGGTCCTCATTTTACCCACCTTAGAAAGGATGGAAGGCTGAGTCAACCTTGAGCCTGGTGAGATTAGAACTCGCAGTAATTGCAGGCAGCTGGATGTTAAATGCTGCCTTAATAGGAGGCATTAGTCTGCTGCGCCACTCAGGCTCACTTAGCAATCTGTCCCATGTGAATGTAATGTATCTATCCATAGAATTGATGAAGGCCAGAGACTCCCCATCTCATCCGAACCTCTCTAAGTAGCTGATCCAGCGACCACCTGGAGATGCCAGACTGGTCCTTCTTCAGCTCCCCTCCATCACTGCTCACCCTGCTCTCCCAATTCACCTGTATAGCACCCGGCCTAGCCAGCCCATTCTATCCATGACAGCCATCTCTCTCCTCTCTCTCTCTCTCTCTCTCACACACACACACACCGCCACCATGAAGTCCCAGTTCTGCAGGCGAAAAGATGAAGGGAGCAAATGTGCCACTTAGGAGCCAGGCAGAAGATGCCTCTTTTCGGGGCAAAGCTGGAACTCTTGATGGCTTCTTCCAGCTTTGCTCTTTTGCTCAGACTAGGGAAAGGAGCCTGCAGGACTCTCTTTCCATAATTTTGAAAAATTCCTTTTGCATTTTATATTTTTTAGAAACTCTTTAAATACCAAAATACAATTCTTTTTTGTTTTTGCTTTGTTTGTATGCCTTAGCCAATAATATATATATACATATATTAAAGTCAAGAAATGTTGTGACTTTGGCACAAAGAAAATGGATTTAGAGTCAAAAGACTTACTGTTCAGCAGCAGAAAGACAAACATGACCACAAACCATTCATTGAATTTATTATAGATCAGCTACGGATGTATGCTGTGACTTATGGCATCAATTTATTGAAATACATATGTCTATAAGTGCATTTTTGTTTCTTCTTTTTTACTTTTTTCTCCCTTTTATAATTTTGTTTTTTGTTTTTGCATTCAGTTAGATTTTAAAAAGCTGTTCAGGCTATCATTGATTATCCAGACTTCCCTAATTTGGTATAGGGGAATTTTTATTGTGCGGTCTCACCACAATGAACATGCATTAGATGGATTAGAAACTAACTAATGAACCACAAGTCTAGATTGTTGCATAAACCCATGCTGTGTAATTTAAGATTCAGTGTTTTGTATGAATTAAATAATGGCGTCATCATGACTCAGCTTATATGAATACAGCTAGTAACAACTAGTAATATGGGCACCAAAGTGTTTTCATGAAATACATAAAGTATGTCACAGAAGTGAGTGCACCCCCTCACATTTTGTAAATATTTAAGCATATCTTTTCATGTGACAACACTGAAAAAATGACACTTGGCTACAATGTAAAGTAGTGAGTATACAGCTTGTATAACAGTGTAAATGTGCTGTCCCCTCAAAATAACGCAACACACAGCCATTAATGTCTAAACTGGTGGCAACAAAAGTGAGTACACCCCTAAGTTATAATGTCCAAATGGGGTCCAAAGGCCACTGAGGTAGCATCCATGAGTGCCATGAGGCACCATGCCTAGGTGGATGTTGTCAATGTTACCAGGGGCATGGGCGCCTTGCCTTGGCACATGGAGCCCAGGCGGCATATGCCTTCCTATCCCTGTGTTTGCCTTTGGCTCGTGGCCTCTTACCGGCTAATGGGGAAGTTGGGGGCAGAGGGGGGGAAGGGCGCGGAATTCTTGACAGTCATTTGCTGCTGATGGGAGAGAATTATTCTCACCTCAGAGAAGGGAGGAACTGAAAGTCCTGGGGAAGAAAAGGAGGCAGGGCACATTCACCAGGCTAGTTTCGTTACTTCTGAGTGGTTCCTCTAAAAGCGAAGAAAATTGCAAGTAAGGACGCCAATCAAGAAGCAATATGGAAATACCTTACATAACAGTTTTATTGTTTTCTGTCTGGTATCATTTAATATTAATAAATATTAATAAAATATTAATATTTAATATTTTTTCATTAATATTTTAAAACTTTAAAATAACAATCTAGTTTTGTGTACCTCTTTTATTGTTCTTATTTAAGTATTAAATGCATGAAATAATAAACTACCTTTTGGTATATCGTTTTTTTATACTTAAAACAATCATTAGGGCAGAGAATCGGTTTTTAAATTATTTGAATCCCACCACTGAGCAAACTCCACTCCCTTCTACCAAGGAAGAAGTTACCTAGTGGAGTAAGGAACCGTCTGTAACCAAGTTCAAAGAGTACTAAGGACTCCACTACTCAACTTTGAGCTATGTATATTGTCATCTATTACCATCATGACCAGGTGTGACCAGTTGATAAGTAGCAGACTTAATATTCAGAGTAATGCTCCCCAGCTATTCAAAGTCAACAGCAAAAATAAGCAAAAAACAACATCAAATCAAAAAGCAGGCCGCAGGCTTACAATATACTATAATGAGATAAAGAAAGAATGGAGTGGAAAGGGAAAAAGAAAGGAAAAACTAACTTATATGGGGCTTCAAGTGATATAAACTATTTATTTACCTATTTACTTATTTAACAATAAATATATAGCTGTCTGTCTTACCCAAAGTGATGCACAAAAGATTAAAAAAAATAATATAAAAACAACAAATACAAATATATACTGTAAAAGACCCTAATAATAAATAACCTAAAAAACTGGCAACCCCGTAATTGAAGAAATAAAAATTCCCCCCTCCCCATAAAGGGACTATCTGAATAGGTCTTTGGTTCCAAAGAAACCCCAATATCAGGCCAAAGCCCAGAAAAGACACAGAGAAATCCATTTAAGTTCAATCTTTTATTATCTTTTATTACATCTTTTTCTGTGAAAACTGCTGCCCAAACTCTCCCCTACTGTTCCTTCAGGTGTACATGCCATCAGACTCAGTCCTGGTTACCTAACCTGTCCTTAAGGCTTTTTCAAAAATCAAAAGGGATGGGGCTGAATTAACCTTGGGAAGAATATTCTGTACTGACAATCACAATTGAGAAGGTACATGGCTTAGACCCACCAAATGTAGATTCGTAGCCTTCCTAAAGTTCTGACAAGAGAAACAGGCAAGTACAGTGCGGTGGAGCAAGAGCCATACTGTAATTTACTCTGTCAAACACAGATATCTCTCCAATTCTGCTCACTCTGCATCTCTTTTTCAGCCTAAATTCTGCATATTTCTCCAGAGATCTCCCTGCTTTCGTCAGTGGCGCTCATTTTTTCTATGGTATTTTTCTTGTTAGCTCATCCTCTGATTCCACCTAACGGATCAAAAGGATTTTGTACTTACATTTCTCCCAATATGGGAAAATAGATAAAACTCTAATCAGATGGCTTTGCTTTTCCTTTCTGAGGTCAGCTTCATAATAGGGCTGAGAGGTAAATAAAACTTTTTGATGGGCTGAATAAAAGCCATTCACTCAGAGTTTTTTCTCTGTTTGCTGAGTGTACTCCATATTCATTGAGGACTAGCAGTTTAGATTTGGTTTTGTTTTTATTTATTAGCTTCAGTTTAGTTTACAATATTATTTGTTTGCTAATTTGTCTTATTTAATATCACACTTTACTACAGTTTAGTTTACACACACTGTTTATTTCTTTATCGTATTTAATATATTTGTTTAGTTTAGTTTAGGAATTGAATTTATCATGGAGACATTCCTATATTACGCTGGGAAAGCTCTTTTTGAGGTAAGAGATTCTCTGTTTTATTTATTTATTTGTCAACTTTCATGTCTGACTCTAGGATTTAGGATTTAAAGAGGTAACTTGGCAGGTAACATCACATGAATAATAATAATAATAATGAAATCAAAGAGGAATCAAAAGAATCTAGGAACAGGCAAAAATTGTTTTAGAATAATTTTTAGAATAATTTTTGTACCTGAATATTTTAAAAATATTTTTACTGCTTCTTTCAGGCCTTTCCTTGGTGAAGTGTGTTAATATCTTCAGTTGAAACACATCCACAGGACAGCCTTCCAGAAAGGCTGGGAAACATGACTCTGCGGCCTTGCTTGGGGTACATAGAAAAACATACAGTTGCAGGGCTGGTTAGAGCCCTCAAATCCCTCTTCCTAATTAATTTTTAACATTGCTTGCTTCTATTAAATTGGCTCACGATGGCTCACGGAGGAGAACTACAATGCTGATCCGGCCCTCAAAGAAATCCAGTTTGACACCCCTGGTTTACATCAGCGTTGTGCAAAAAAATCTGTAGTTCCCTCTGCACAAATAAAACTATGATTATTTCTAGGGAGAAATATTTCCAGAAATTTAATTAATAACTAATCAATTAATTACTTAATTTTTAACATTGCTTGCCTCTGTTAAATTTTATATGTGAGGCTTTTGTTTTTAATATACAATACTTACAATCCTGTTTAAAGCTTCTCTTTTTGTCTGTTTATTTGTATTCTATGAGTTGCCATGGGCGAATAGGTGGCAGTATAAATCAAATAAATAAATAAATATTTCATTTGTAGAGCTCTATAGTCTCTCTGGGAGGGAGATGGGCAGTTGAAACAACCCATTTGTTTACATCATCATTGTGCACAAAGAGATAAAGAGTCCCCTCTGCACAAACAAAACTATGATTATTTCTAAGCAGCAATATTTCCAGAAATTTATGTCTATTAAGAATTCAAATCAAATTTTAATATAGTTCTTCCATATTCCAGTTTTGAGATAAAATAGTTTCTTAGAAGGAAAGATCAAGGTTGTTTTTTTAAAAAAAAACATTAGAGCTAGAGGAATAAATTTTTATTCCTGACAGATTTTTACATATAGGGCAAAATAATTATTCTCAACAGCTTCATTTGTAATCAGCCTGTTTAAAGATTGCTGCTAAAAATCTAAATTCACCATACTTTGTCCCAGCTAACAAATATCAACATTTTGGTTTGAGAAGGCATACAGTATGTACATTATTTTGAAAACTAGGATAACTAAATTTCCCTTCTCCAGTTGGTTTGCCTTCAATATTCAATATGTCTTTTTTTTTTTTGCAGTACTGTCTCCAGAAATACAAACAACATCAAAGAGACTAAGGTGAGCAACCAAACATATTGTCTGTGTGGTACGTGTAGCAGGAGTAGGGATAGAAGGAAAGTCCTTCCTCTGCACCCTGAAGGGGAAAAAACCTTCCTTCAGAACTACTGTCTTTGGGAGAGGCTCTGACCTCCCTTTAAGCTAAAGGGTAACAGATGGAAAAAGATCTGCACTAATAACACACCCTGACATTGCATTTTAAATGGACTGTGCCACTTGTAATTTCCATTAAAATACAGAACAAGTGGAGACGAAATAACTGAGTGAAAAACACCAGGAGAAGATTGCTAAGAAAAATGCCATGATAAGAGAGGTAATGTATTATGGAAATGTACCATAATACATTTCCCTTACAATCCTGTTTAAAGCTTCTCTTTTTCTCTGCTTATTTGTATTCTATGATTGCTGAATGTTTCTTGTAATTTCTGCATCTTAGCTGGAGGAAGAGAATAATTTTTTAGCAAATGAAGTTGCAAGCCTTGTGGAAGAAAACAAACTGTTGAAAAAGAAATTTAGAGAAAGTCAAGGCACTACGAAAGAAGACAAGGAATGTAAGAAACTAAAAGAGGAAATCCAGAGGTTCCACAAGGAAACAGAAGAACTGATAATCGTATCTTACATGGTAGTAAGAAATCAGAACAACCTCAGTAAGTAAAATTATACAATGCATTCAAAGTTAAATTTTGATTGTGCTTTGTCAATTTCCTTTTACAGGAAGTAGCAAAGGAGACCCAAAAACAAGAAAAACTTCAAGAGGCTATGGAGAAATATATGCAAAAATGTGTAAAAAAATCATCTCTGTATGCCTCAACAAGAAAAGAAAACTGGATGACGATGACTGTAAGATTTGCCCTTCCATTTCTGGGAGAGAAATAGACACATTTCAATTGATGACTCTCTACTTTGGAAAGTCACAATTGGAAATGTCGTCTCTTCATTGTCCCTTACTAGAATTTTAGAACCTTTTAGCAGCACACTTTCTTTGAATGCATCAAAAATAATTCTTATAGAAATCCAGTTCTTTTGAATTATTTGATAAAATAAACAGTTGTAAGATTATAGGTAAATGCAATGTTAATCAAATGCTATTTTTTCTTAATGTGACACAGCATAAAAACAATGACATATCCAGATAATACTGTTCTAAAATATTTGTTTAACTCTTTTCAGATTCTGCTGGAACCTCTGATAAACAATATAACTTTGTTGACTGTATTAAATAACACATTTTTAAGACATAGTCTTATTGGGCAGAAAAAAGGTTGTCTTTATCCATTTATATTATTGATCGTCTTAGACCAAGCCAAGTCCAAAAACACTAGAAGAGAGCTGCACTCTGCACTCTGACAAATTGGCCATAAAAATACACATGAACAAGCTCTATATACTGTGCAAAAGAGACGTTCAACAAGCCAAAAAGGGAACAAAAAGACAAAAATACCTCCCCATCTGCAATCAACACTCAGATGAGCATAGATTAACACTAAGATTAATATCAATCCAGAAGAAAACAATGCTTGATGGCAGCAAGAGTACTTCATACACAGAAATGGAAGATCATCTCGATCCCTACAATGGATGAATGGCTGCAAAAATTGATAGAGTTAGCAGAGATGGCTAAATTGACTGTTTTGATCAAAGAAAAAAGAAATATAAATACTATTATTTCTACTTGGAAACCGCTTCTGGACTTTGTGCTTGAGGTGGGAAAAAATTAAACTTTGATTTTGGGTTGTATAGTTTAGATAGATTTGTTGTTATAGAAATGGCTAGTTTATATTATTATGTAAAAGTAAAAAGTTGAGGTTTGATGTTAATGCCTTATTCTACTGCACCAAAGTGAGTTGGAAGTCAATGCTTTTTTTTTCTTTTCCCCCTTTTCTTTCCCACCCTTTTTCCTTCCCTATTTTCCCTACTATTTATTTTTGTATTTTCATTGTATGCTATATTATAAACTAATAAAAAACTGTTTCTTAAAAAAGGAAGTAAACAATGCCCCAATCAAGGAACTGCCAAACAATCTAGCAGTAAACAGCCCAACCAAATAATCTCCAAGATCACTCCCACTAACACTGACAGGGCAGCCACTAGAATATAAACTGAGAACAAACCCCACTCCTTACTAGCACTGATGATGTCACCTAGTTTGGGCAACAAAAGGTCTCCAAGAAAACCACCAAGCTCAGAGAGCACCAAGGACCCCTCATTTCAACCCTGAGCTACAAATTTTCTCCTTTATTATTACTGTCCTTTCTGCTCAAGCATGTTTCTAATGTAACTTTCAGCAGCAGTGTAGTTATTTATAAACAAATTGGATTGGGAGAGTACTTCAGAACAGGGGTGTCAAACTCAAGGCCAGAAAGGTACTTAAGTACCCTGGCCTTGAGTTTGACACCCCTGTTCTAAATACTCTCTTCTAAGTACAGGGGCATCAGCACAGGTGAGGGTCAAAAAAAGGAAAAGGTGACTTCCAGGTGAGGAATGGTGAGCTAACACATCTCTAGATAAACAAAGATGGCATCATCCTTTTTATACATTTGTGCCCCCCCCCTCCCATAAATACCACTGCCAGGCCTCTAAATGCCCTTTGGTTATGCCTCATCCCATGGAAAGAAGCTTCATTGTCAACTCTTTCTTTTGAAATTAAATTACATTGCATTAGGTCTGAACTTTTTAGTTCAAATGGTTCCAGTTTCTAATGAGAATGAAGTATTAAACAGCTGGCCCAGACAAGCAATATATTAGATATATAATGTAATAAAAAGCCAAAAATTAAATTCAATACTTAAGTACCTAAGCACTCAAGGTACTTAGATTTGGCCTGTGGGGCCGCCCTGGAAACAGCAAAGGATTGACCCACGGTGCCTCTGCCACCGAAAATGGAACTCCCAGGGGCTGCGCGTGACACAAGCTGGCCACGCCCACCCTGGCCACTCTTATCCTGGCCACACCCACTCCAGTCCCCTGAAGTCAAATACAACCCTGGTGCGGCCCTCAGTGAAATCGAGTTTGACACCCCTGACTTAGAATGACTACAAGGCCAAACTTCTCATGACACCTCTTTTGAAAACTGGGCTGCCTGTGTGTGTTTCGTATTTCCTCAGCAGTACAGGCCAGAGGCAGAAGGTCTGTTCGGGTCATCGTTGTCACAAAGGTGCTTTTTGAAAAGGCAACTGATTGTTTTTCCTTACGGAAGAAGAAGAAAACATTTTGCTTCTCACTGAAGAAGCTTTATCAGTTGTGATGGTGGCGGGTTGGAAGAATAGGTTCTGATGGGTTGGTGGAAGGATTATGTGCTGTCTTGTAGCAGACATTTCTTCATTATCACGACAGCTTCAGATGTTGGAATGCAGATGAAGAGTGAAGTCACATCATAAGAAACCATAGTTTCATCCAGATCCAATTTTGGTTTCCAAACGTTGCTGACAAAGTCCTGTGAATTGTTGATGGTGGTGGTTGAGTGGTGTTGCCAACCAGAAGAGCTAATAGTGTGGTTAAATATTTTGCAATGTTATAAGTGACAGAGTTGTTGCTGCTAACAATTGGTCTGAGTGGAGTTCCCTCTTTGTGGATTTTGGGAAGTCCATATATGATGGAGTGGCTTTCCCAGGGTAAAGACTTGTCAGTGGCATTGTCCTTCAGTAATTGTTGCAGAAAATTGATGACCTTTTTCTTATAACTGCTGATAAAATCTTTCTTCAGAGTCTCATATGTAGCAGTGTCCTTCAGAAAAATATCTAACTTGGCATTGTAGTCATCTATTCAGGATCTGATCTTTCTTTATCAACTGCCAAGATGGTGATGTTTGGGTCTCTTCCTAGGGATGTCACTGTTCTCCATTTTTTAATTGTGAGGTTGGAAAGGGGTAAGTTGGCATTGGCGAGGGTTGTCAGATACCGTCATCCATAATTGTTCTGCCCCTGGTTCTGCCAATTTATTGTCCTTCATGGCTGATTCTGTGAGGAGATCTACATTTGGTAGCTGTTCTGGTGTTACTGCAAAATTCAGTCCTTGATAAAACATTCTTTTCTGTTTGAGTAAGCTTTCTGTCAGACAGATTTTGTCGGTCAATTCTCTGAGACATGTCACTGTCCTCGCTCATCTGGATTGATTCTTCTGTTTTGTGTGCTTTTTCTTATCTACAGGGTGGAACATTTGCTTTCTGTATTTCTTTGCCCTTGTTATGTTGTACTAGTTGTGCCTTCTTCCTAAATTCTGTGACCTCTGCCAATACTTCTGTTGAAAGAAGTGATTTCAGCTCTTGAACTTTGTGGTCCACTCTCTTTCAAAACCTCAATTGTAAAATTAATTTGTCTTATTCTTTCGATGAGAAGTTGGAGCTGTGCTTTCTGTAGGAGGTTTTCTGTCCCATAACCTTTCACTGTTGAACACAGGCGCAGGCTGATGGGATTGAGGCTGTTTCATCTGCATCTCAAATTGAAGCCCAAATGGTTCCTGTAGCCAGCACGTTTTCTGGGAATCGGTTCATACTCCTGCACCATTCGAAGGCCATTCATCCCAAAGTGTATGGCTAAATGTCTGTGGAGATTCTCGGACATCCAGGTGTCACAGTTGTCTCAAAGTTGCTTTTTTTTCTTCAAAAGAGGCAACTGGATTGTTTTAACTTGAGGAGGTAGAAGAAAACCTTTCGCTTCTCACCCAAGAAGCTTCATCAGTTGTGATGGTGGGAGGGAGGAATGGAAGGACAGGTTCTGACAGTTGAGACTGGAGGGAGGGGGGATGGAAGGATAAATACTGACAGTTGAGACTGGAGGGAGGGGGGATGGAAGGATAAAAACTGACAGTTGAGACTGGAGGGAGGGGGGATGGAAGGATAGGTTCTGACAGGATGGTGGGAGTGGGGGATGGAAGGATTGTATTTCTTTGCAGTCACTGGCTAGCACTCTCTGAGAGCTGTTGAGGCCACTTGGAGATTTATCTATGCCCTCAGGGCCCCCTGAATCAGGGTGCAATTGGTTGTGAAAACTTGGAACTGCTGCAAGGATTGTGTTGAAAATCAGTATAGGTAGTCCTTGCACTTACAACCGCTCCTTTAGTGACTGAAATGACAACAGCACTGAAAAAAGAGATTTGCGACCATTTTTCACACTCATGACTGTTGCAGCATCCCCATGATCAGAATTCAGACACTTGGCAACTGACTGATATTTATGACGGTTGCAATGTCCTGGGGTCATGTGATCACCTATTGTGGCCTGACAAGCAAAGTCAGTGGGAAAGCCACTTAACAACTATGTTACTAACTTAACAGCTGCAGTGGTTCACTTAACAACCGTGGCAAGAGATGTTGTAAAATGAGGCAAAACTCAATAACTGTCACACTTAGTAACATAAATCTTGGTCTCAATTGTCATAAGTTGAGGACTACCTGTACAACGGGTCTTATGGAAGGCCCTTACTTCAGGCTAGCATTGATGGTGTTACCTATTTTGGGTAATGAAATGCCTGCAAGAAAACAACCAAGCTCAGAGAGTGCCAGGGATCTCTTGCTTCTTGCCTACACTATCTATACAACATCTGGGGTTCACAAGGGCAATGAAACCCTTTTCTTGGGAAAAAGGGCCCAGGTGCCAGTGTATGGTTTAGTGAGGTTTAATGTGATGTAATCTCTTCATTATATTTCCAGCATTTTGTGGAAAAAGAATTAGTCATCAAGATTGAAGTTCTGATCAAAGATAAAACACTTTGTACCAACTCAAAGTATATTTGAAGTAAATATAATTTTCCACTGCAATTCCCATTGTTCCTTCTCTATAATTGTATTCACATTGATTTAACTCATGCTCTCAATCACTTTTACTAATGAATTAGGAATTGTGTCCAATAAATATTCGGTATTTCTTACTGAATATAACAAATATAACATTTTCAAATTCAGCCAAGTCTGTTTTCTCGTTTCCATAATTCACTTGTTGCGATGTTCATTGGAAAATAAGTGCCAGTCCTGAGGCTTATATATCATAATCATAAATTTATTTGTCAAGCATATATAAGAAAACAGGTAAAAGTATAAACATAATTTGAATACATAAAACGAGTAAGTAAAAAGGAATATTAGGACAGGGACGGTAGGCACGCTGGTGCACTTATGCACGCCCCTTACAGACCTCTTAGGAATGGGGTGAGGTCAACAGTAGACAGTTTAAGGTTAAAGTTTTGGGGGTTTGGGGAAGATGTCACAGATGTAATAGGACGTCCCAGTTTCTAATGCAAACGGATCTGATATTGTCTACTGGTAACAATAAACAATCATCCTCTTATGTTGCTTATTTATATACAGGCTGGTCGCAATTAGTGCAAGTTCAAGTAATATAATATTTGATTTAGTGCAAGTTGTAAATTGATACATGTTTAATGTGATCCCAAATTCAGTTAACATGAGGCTAGTGTGTGTGCAATTGAAGATAATACAGGCACAGTCGCATTTGGGGTTTAAGATGCTGCTAATTTTCGCGTGTGCAACATGGAGAAAAGAAAGATTCCATCAGAGGAAAACAGTACAATTTTAAAATAGAAGATACTTGTTATTACATTAGAGCAAAAACTTGATGTTACTGTAATATTTAATAAATATTTAATAAATAAATTTTTTTTAAAAAAGGAAAATACTGAAACCAATTAAATACTGAAATCAATTAAATCTAAAAGAGACACAGAGCTTAACTTTGCGATGATGATGATGATGATGATAAAAAATCTTGCAATCTGAACAAGTCTCGACTGATAAGTCTCTTCTTCCTCCTGTAAAAATAGGCATTTAATAATGAATTGGGAGTGGGGTGGGGAAGTCTGGACTTACTCTTTTCCTATACCTATTTTCCTATTCCTATTGTGTCAAATATTCAATAAATTGCTTGGTATAGTCTTCAAAACTGTGTACATACTGCTTGATATAGCTATGCAGCATTTTTAGAAGAGTGGCTTCCTTCTATTAAAAGAGCTGTTTAATACTTTATTCTCATTAGAAACTGGAACCATTTGAACTAGAAAGTTCAGACCTAATGCAATGTAGCAATTTAATTTCAAAAGGAAGAGTTGACCATGAAGCTTCTTTCCATGGGAGGAGGCATAACCAAAGGGCATTTAGAGGCCTGGCAGGGGTGGGGGGGGGGCACAAGTGTATAAAATAGGGTGGTGGGGGGGCACAAGTATATAAAAAGGATGATGCCATCTTTGCTTATCCAGAGATGCGTTAGCTCACCATTCCTCACCTGGAAGTCATCTTTTCCTTTTTTTGACCCTCACCTGTGCTGATGCCCCTGTGGACTGCCATATCTAAGGACAGTTTCTGACACCTTACTGCCAGACCCCAAAGGCAGACTTACAGAACTCTTAATTTTCTCAACTCTAAATACAAATGCAAACTATATTCTCTAGAGCAGTGATGGCTAACCTTTTTCTCGTCATGTGCCAAAAGCTGGGGGAGTGTGGGGGGTTTGTGCGCGAGTGTGCCCATACCCATAATTCAATGCCCCCCTGTGTATGTGCCCCCCGCGCATGCGCGCACAACCCTCCCACACCCCGTTTTGGGCCTAGCAGGCCTCCCTGAAGCCTCCGGAGGCTGGAAACAACCCATTTCCAGACTTCCAGTAGGCCCATTTTTTGCCTTCCCTAGGCTCAAGAGGCTTCTTGGCACCTGGAGAGGGCGAAAACGGCCTCTCCCATCACCCTGGAGGCCCTCCAGAGGCCGAAAACGCCCACCCAGAGCCTGAGCAAGCCCTGTACTTACCTGGCATCCAAAACAGGCCATGTGGAGATTCCTGGGAGGGGAGGGGCAGGAGCACACACATGCACATTGGAGCTGAGCTAGGGCAATGGCTCGCCTGCCCAGATATGGCTCCACGTGCCACCTGTGACACGTGTACCATATGTTCACCATCACAGCTCTAGAGTATAAGTCTGCATTTGCGATCACTGAGATTTTATATATTGGTTGTGAAGTGAATCTGGCTTCCTCATTGACTTTGCTTGTTAGAAGCTCTCAAAAGGTGATCACATGACCCTTGGACACTGCAGCCATCATAATTATGAACCAGTTGCCAGTCATCTGAATTTTGATCACGTGACCATCGGGATGCTGCAGCAGTTGTCAGTGTGAAAAATGGTTATACGTCAGTTTTTTCAGTGCTGTTGTAACTTTGAATGGTCACTAAATGAACTGTTGTTAACTATTGCCTACCTGTACACAGGCCTCATTTTCACAATAGTTCGGAAGGCTCCTTATCAAAATCATGTGATTTGGAGAAGGGCCCTTTCCAAACTATATTGATAACAATGGTGTTTGCTAGTGTTTTCTTCTCCAGAGAGGAAATTGCTAGTGAAGCCAGCATTCTAAAAGACTCAGCATTTCACAATGTGGCTGTTGTGACTGCAAACAGTCATTAAACAACCATTTGTAAGTTCTGAACTATCTGTACTGCAACTTCTGTGGATTCTAATGTATATGCAAGATCAGGTTAAGATAATAAGTTCAAAACATTCTGATTCTTCTGGTAATATGAGACCAATAACAAAAATACGCAGAAGCATTTTTTAAAAACCAAAACAAAACAGATAATCCTTTTAAAATCTCAGTTTATGTATTTTAGGCATTCATAGCCCACTTCAGCCAACGAACCAGGAGAAATGAGGTTTTTCTATAATACATTTTTTAATTGTAGACACAAACAGCAGTTATTTTGGTCTGCCCATCTGGGGGCAAAATTATTTTAACGCAAGAACATTTTTAAAAAGTGTAAACTCATTAGAGGATCCTGATGGGTATATACAAAATCTATTAGTTTATTGTATAGGAGTGATAGCATCATAAAGCCGCTGTGCAGCCAGCTCGACCATTTCCCGAAGAGTTTCATCATCATCTTCGCATCCTGGTTCGTGATCAACAGTCTAAAAGAGAACAAAACAAAAGCAACTTTAAGTGGCTTTTGTATGTAAATTCCACAGGCCTGTTTAGTATCCCAGGCCTATAACTGCTTGGGAATGCAAAGCCCACTGACACCATGGCAGCCCCGGATTCCCTGATCTCTAGCATTGGAAAAATATGATGTTTATGATAAGTGGCAGCACAAAAGATGTAACAGAAAAAGGGAAACTACATGTCGAGGAAGAGAATTTGAGTGTTCGCAACATGGGCGTATGACTTTTTTTTGAGAGCTGTGGATACGTATTTTGCCAACACATTCTGGAAAAAATAAAACGTGTCCATGAGCTAGAAGGGGCTAGAGTGGTTTAGAATATTTATGGCAAGTAAAGAATTTAAGACAATGCTGTCAAGCCATTGGGATCAAACAAACAATTGGGAACATATTCATCGGTCACAAAGCATATTTTTGCTTAGAGAATATTTTTTATTTTCCCTAGCAAATATATACTTTTTTTTTTTTTTTTTGCAGAAGCCTTGTCTGGTGTAACCTGTGTATGCAGACAAACTGTAAAAACCCAGGAAGCAGCTATACCGAGCAGGGCAGGTCTTAGTTTACTCTGTGTCCTTTAATACAAGCTATCGGAGTCCTTTAATATAAGCTATCTATAAAATGTTGTTTATGAGACCAGGAATGCAGAAATAACAGTGCAGATGCTGAAC
The DNA here is from genome assembly GCA_012654045.1 of Ptyas mucosa. NCBI lineage: Eukaryota > Metazoa > Chordata > Lepidosauria > Squamata > Colubridae > Ptyas > Ptyas mucosa. The sequence goes on along the minus strand of WNWU01000017.1, from coordinate 15,894,890 downwards.
TGAATAACTGAAATGTTGGAATCTTTTGGCTCTTAAGAACTCAATGTATTTTGGCATAGTAAGGTTGCTGTAACATTCAGTAACAAAAATATTTCTATTAAACTGAAACACATTCCAATGCATCAATTATTATAAACCCTCAGTGTATTCAATTTTCCAACATTTTTTCCTATTTTTGTCCTACCTTTTAGTTTAAAAAAAAACAAACTTGTTTTTCTTAAAGGTTTAAGTGAAGATTTTTGACATTTTTACAGGTTATAACATTCTCAACTATTTTACCTGATGTCATAGTAATTTCTAGCAAGTTTCTAACTCTCCAAAATGACTACTAAATATTGAAATGCTCTTTCTAATTATAATATTTAGCCGTATTTACCCTTGTATCCAACGAGAGATTTGCTGTTTTTCCATCCACAGTGATGCTGAGCACATTATCCTTCTTTGAACTTACACAGTCTTCTCCAAATATGTCCCTTCAAACAAAGACTAAATGTTAGAAATATATACATTTTCTGGCTGCTGTTTTACATTTAGAATAGAGCCTGTTTAAGGAAACTAACACAGTCCTGTGAACTGTTCTTTAAAAGAAAGTCCATTCAGTTCAAAGGAACATTTATTGAGGATAATTCTGGGTATTACTCTAAACCAGGGTGTGCAGACTATCAATCTTTGGTTAAGTGCGCAATCGTAACTTACTGAAGCATAATTTCCATTTTTTTGTTATAATCTTCTATTTCTTCTTTTTTTGGAATTTTACGCATCATTGCTGAAAAACATAAATTGAGAATATTGTAATTTAACTGCTCATTATGCACTTTCCCCCAAGTGTGGTGGTTTGTGTGCAGATAGCCGGAGTAACTTCCAACCAAACTCCTGAAAGATGTGCACAGTCCCCTTTCATATGAGAAGAAGAAAGATGTGGGCACACACCCAAGTTCCTTGAAGTAGAAACAATTTTCCTTACAAAATTGAGTAAGTTAAATTGTGCTTGAATCAGATACTGTATTTTTCTGAATATAAGACGCTCCTGAGTATAAGACGCACATTAGTTTTGGGGGAGGAAAACAAGAAAAAAAAATCTGCCTCCGCCTACCAGCATCCATTGGTATTCATCTGGCTAGCCTCCTTGAGGCAAACAGCAAATAGCCTGGTTAGCTTCAGCATGTTATCGCAGCCTGATTCAGCATGAGCAGCTGATTGGAGGTTGGATCGGCCTCCCGGAATACCGCCAATCAGCTGTTCCAGGCTGCAGGGATCACCACAGCCCATTGCTGCATCCACGCGCCATATTTTTGGCCTCCACACGCTCCGTTTTTGGCCTCTGTGCAATGCATTTTGATCCAGTTCCAGATGGCAGCACCGCCTGGAACCAGCCAAAAACATGACATGTGGAGGTGGCGATTGGCGGCAATGTGCTGTGGTGATTCCTGCAGCATGGAATGGGCCTAAAATGGGGCGTGCGGAGGCCGAAAACACGATGCGCGGAGGCAGCAATCAGAAGCGATGTGCTGTGGGGATCCCTGCAGCCTGGAACAGGTCTAAAATGGAGTGTGCAGAGGCTGAAAACGGCCGGCGGGTGGGAGCCCTCGGATGGGCAGGGCTTTGGCAACATTTGCTGTATAAGACACAGACATTTCCACCCACTTTTGGGGAGAGAGGGAAGTGCGTTTTATATTCTGAAAAATACGGTAATTGTCAAGGTTCCAAATAATACATCCCATTCAATAAGAACTCTGAAGCAGGCACTCAAAGAACATTTTATTGGGACATAGCACATTCTTGGCGGAAAACTGGCTCTAAGTTCCCGCTGGTTTTACACCCAATTAAAAGTAAAACTTTGTCATTTCCCCCACAGAGTCTCCAGTCACATGGTCCAATCAGCATATAGTCCAATCAGCATATAGTCCAATTGCTAGGTGACCTCAGTCTCCACCTTTCAAACACCTGCACCAAAGTCCTTGATTCTCAGGGGAAAGAATTTTATTTTGGCTACAACACCCCAGTTATCTCTACACCCCTCTCCCTGGCCCCTTCGCTCCAGGCTATGTCAGCCCTGAAACAGTGAAAAGAGAAATCTCCCTAGAGAAAAGCTACAAAAAGAAAATGGCCACAGTTCGGCCAACTTTAGGGGTGACAATAATTCTGAAAAAAAAAAAAGATTTTCAGTTGTAGACAAACATAATAATTTCTTATATTTGATAAACTGAAGAGATACAATAAACCCTTGATCTAATTAACTAATAAAGAGGAAGAGATGATAAATCCAAGTGCCAATTAAAGACTGAATCGGATTTTTTGAGTCCTGAAATATACTTGTACACAAGCAAACCAATTTTATTGATAATAGGGAGTAATATTTCCAGGGGACAACATCTAGACACATTCATCAGATTTTGTGAGATTAAAACCCTGAGGAGCAGTCTATTATTGCCTGAAATCTGGACCCAAAAGATTTTGTCCATTAAATCCAAAGTCAGCCAAATCAAGAGTTTATTTTTTGTTGAATGGGAGACTTGCAAGGAATTAGGAATGTAGGCTAGAGGGAGAGGCGAAAAACTCCATAAAACCTGAGGAGAAAACTACTTTCATAATTGCCAAAAAAATTACATGGGACATATGAAAGAAGCAACTGGGAACTGAGTTTAACATGAAGGAAACTGTATTAAAGTGATCTATTCCTAAATATAATTAATTGCAGCTGAGCTAATCAGGTTAACAAATATTGAAATAAGATGTTAACCCAATCTCCTCCATTGATATGGGGAATAATCTACTTTAGTCTCAATTACATTAATTTTAAATTGTGCATAATAGAACATGTTACTGAAATAAGAGAAGTACTGCCCTTTAGGCTCCAAAATAGCCTTGCATCCTTTCAGAACACCACATGCATTTTTGGTCTATTCTATACCTCTCAATCAAATTAAAATAATGAATACCTTTATGAACTTTAGGATTTGATTGAATTTCTAGAATCACCGTTGTTACAGTATCTGCATACATATCATTGGCAGGATTTGCTACCCACTGAAGGAAAAAAAAAAGTAAACAAAGATTGTTTAAATCAAACCAGACAGCTCCATCTTCTGACCTTCAGAAAAACAAGAAAGATTTGTCCATTGGGGTTAATTTAATTATTTACTTATTAAATAAATAATAAAATATCATTATTTTAAAAGTTATTTAATTTAATTGGCAACATAGACTGCCATTGTAGCCCCAGTTAAGTATTGCAATCTATTTATGGGATTTATTTTTAAAAGATGGCAATTGAAAAAATGTTAAGTCTGCCGCTGCAGCTGAGCATAGGCAGAGCAAAGCTAGGAATGAAATGGGAAGTTATGCCATATAGAGTGTAAGATTAGATGGACTATAACAGATTGATTTTGTCAATTCTATGCTAATAATATATTGGTGCTGGACTGTTGTTTTACTGCTTTGTAAATTACAAGCCTCACAATATGACATATGACATGAAATTGAAGAAGAGCCAGATAATCAAAGCCTGCTTTATATATAAGATAGTTTCATTCTCTGTCAAAGCAATTTACAAGATACTGTAAGAAAACCGCCAAACTGTCCTTACTTCGAGGACCACCATGCCTGGTTCTTGGACCACAGTAATGTTTTTAAAAACTTTCAAAGCTGGTTTATCCTGGACCTCTATTTCTTTTATGTCACCTTAAAAAAAATAAGAACAGTAAAATTACAACAAAGCTTGTCATGTAACACACATACACACATATATACACACATATACACACCCATTCTGCTAAATTATTATTCAATAGGTGTTTGGACTGCTGGCTCCTGTTTCCTTCTATGATACGCATCCAAAAATCCTGGGAGCAATCCAGCATGGACAAATAATGGCCAGATTCATGAAATCCTGGCTTGCTTAACCATAGTTTATTGAATAAATGCTGTTAGGCTTGCACATGTTAAATGGCAATAATAGTGTACAAACCATAATACTTTGATTCTAGACAGATGCTAAACTCGAACCAGGCAAATTGTGTTCTGGCTTAGCAGATGTGTACACAGTGAATGTGTCAATCAGATACATTCAAATACAAATTACGAAATCATTTTAATTTCATGCTCTATTTTCTTAATCTTTTTAAAGCAGATCCAAACAGTCAAAATAGGTGGAACCATCATTTTGCAAAACCATATCCTTGCTGCAATGGCTTTGGAATCACAAAAGTATGGCACAAAATTCTGTCATACCTTGCAGAGCCAATTCTAAAGTAACAAGATTTTCCACGTCTGCTCTGAAATGTACCTTGCACATCCTTCCTGATCAAGAAATCTCCAATGAGCTTCTCAAGTACCCCAGTAACTGAGAATCTTTAATGCTTGTGAAAAAGCAGCTTACAGATAGTTCTCGAGTTATGACCACAACTGGCACTGGAATTTTGGACGTTGAGCAATGTGGTTGTTAAGCAAGATGCCTGCATGACCATTTCATTCAATGACTGCAATCTCATCACTCCAGGTTGCGATCTTTATCTCCCAGGTGGTTAAGCGGACAAATCCCAGGTAAGAAGTCCCAGTAAGGAATAAGAAGACCTGGGAGGGTTCACAGGGGACAATTCCTTCATTGGGCTGCAGTAACAGAACTAAAATCTTCAGTGGATGAAAGTGAGGTTCCAGAGAAAATGTGACCAGGTGGGGGAATCCTTCATTGGGCTATAGAAATGGAGCTAAAATCTTAAAGGAATTTAACTGTATTCCTGTAGCCTAATGAAAGATTTCCTCCCAGTGGACAGAAGGGAGGGGAAATCCTCAGTGAGGCTAGAAATCTCAGCTCCATGAGATTCCCTACCCCGGAAGGCAGCTCTTTCAGCCAGCCCCCAGAAACAAGAGGCAGTGTTCTTGACAGGCAATTTTCCCTACCAGCTTCCCCCCTGACTTTCTGGGGAGTCAGCAGAGAAAATTTAAAATGGCAATCACATGATCATGGGGTGCTTGGCAATTGGTCATCGGTGTGAATAGGTTGCTAAGCCCCACATTGTGATTTTGTGGCCACAAGGGGATGTTTTCTAACAACCAGAAATGCTTTACGGGTTTGTAAAGCACCCTTTCCAAGGCCATCGTAACTTTGAAGGGTCCTTAAAATGACTGCTCGCAAGCCTACTTGGAAGCCTACTTGGATTTTGCTCTGATCTTGTTATCCTACAGAATATTCATCATTTATCTCCCATTACATTTATTCATTCAAATTTTAATACCAAACTGAATCTTATAAAATTTAGCAACTGGAAGAGAAGCAGAGGAAAAAGAAGGGTTTTTTTTTTTTTAAAAAGGTCTAAAGTATTTCATCTACATACCTGTTAATTTTTGCAAATGGTAGTGAAGCAGACTGAATGTGCCCGTATAAGGAATAGCTTGTGTCTGTGTCACCGTGCTCATGGCAAGATCTGTGTAATCTTGAACAATTTTAAAGGAAAAAAGACAATGTTTAGAACATGCCACAACCTGGGGGGCCTACATTATTCTTCAGTTGATCTAAGAGAGTGATGTGAGTTACTAGCTCCTTTCCAGATCTATTTCATTTTGGAGGGTCCATCATAACACCGCAAAGCACAGCTCAGGTGGCTTTCAGGTAGCAATCTGCAGAGCGGTCTTAAAGGGCACACCTTTACTGAAGTGAAGCCTCTCTTCTTCAAGGCTTTGAACAGGTGTAATTTCTGACTTTTATTTCAAAGAACTGTTTTAGTCTTAATTGATATTAGAGTACTGTAAAATATTTTAGTTTGGAATTTTTCTTCATTTAAAACTGATATCCTACATTTTAACTGTATAAGCTACTGTATAAACAGTATAGACTACATTTTAATTTATGAATATGAAATAATTGTCATGACTGAATATTCAGTTCAAATTGAGAAATATGAATTTTGTGTAAAGAGCACACATTTGGCTTATTAAAAATATATAAACTATTGGATATGGGGTGAGGAGGATAACTTTTACTTACTGGACAGATCACAAGGAGAAAGAATATGGTAGTTAAAGTTTCTTTTAACTAGTATTCCTGAAACTCGCTGTCCCTGTTCTGGTTTCTTATCAGCTAGAGAACCCATTACCTAAGAAAAAGTACAAAACTGTGGCTATTAGGCGAGATTAGAGAAAGGCGAATCAAATATATAACTTCTATTTAAACAATTGAAGATAGTGTTTTAATTGCATGTTTCCCTATTAGGCTCATATATAAACATCTGTAAGTAAATGTATAGAATGACTTTAACTTCACTTAATTATTTAACAGTGATGCTAATGAAGTATACAACATCCTTTAAGTTCTTCCATGTTTTGACTGACAAATGGATGCTTTAATCTCAGATGATACTTCCCACTTTTATACTTTTATCACAGATTTGTCCCTGTTTTAAAAACAGTGTATCTCAAGATGCTCTGCCTCAATATAATCAGGCCAAATATGCCTCTGTAGCCAATAAATAAGAACTTCGAACAACTAAAAGGTTTCTAACAATTGTACCCTATAATAGCTAACACAACATTCTGAACACTCTGGATTTTACTACTGTCACCCTCCATCCATTCAGTCCTGTGTTTCTACCACTGGAGAAAAAGCCCTATTCTTTCTATGGTAATTTATACAATTTATTATTCCTATATACAACAAGAGTAGACTATATATATTTTAAGTAAGAAAAATAATGCCCTTTGACCAAGATCCAGGAAAAGATTCTTGTTAGAGCAAAGATAAGATTAGCATTTACTTTGGCTAGTTTTTCTCCTCTGAAGTTTAGAGTCACAGCTTCAGTATTTCTAGGATTGTGGACTTCTATGTGAACTTCATCGTTATCTTCGTATTCACGTATTAAGGCAGCTTTCAGTCTGGCCATTTCATTCTGCTCACCATGCACCAATATCTGCATGACAAATACAAGCATCCACAATTAAGAAGTTCATTCTTGAGGTGGAAGAAAGAGAAGAGAAATCAGCTACTACATACAGAGTATGATTTTAACAGTTTATGTACAATTTTCCTTTATGTACTGAATTATATCTTCCTGGTCCTCAAATGTTACTATTCTTTCCCACCTTTCTCAGCTTGGAAAGTACAAAGTGATCAGGATATCCCTCAGTTCTCTCGGTTTTTCATAAAAGCTCTGCCCCAAAGCCTTTCCAATTTCCGCCAGTGAAATAAGCTGTAGGAAAGTGATGGTGGACAAGGGCTGAAATGCACAATGTCTTTGGAACATGAGTCCTCATTTTAAAAAATATATTCTGATTTTCATTATATCATTGTCTTCTTACCATGTTCCCCCCAAAATAAGACCCGGTCTTATATTTTTTTGAACCCTGAAATAAGCGCTTGGCCTTATTGCCATGCGCTCAAAAGCCCGACTGGGCTTATTATCAGGGGATGTCTTATTTTGGGGGAAATAGGGATGTCATTCAGATGTTCTTGTTGTTTCTTCCTTGGAACTTTTTTCCAAATTATTATCTCAATATGCGTCATAGCATTTCCTGAAGAACCGGCTTTAAAATAATACTTTTGAGAAGTACTGATTGATTGTTTTGAGATACAATAAAAAAGGTATAATAAATGTGATATTAAATATGTCTGAATGGTAAATCTGTACAGGAAAGGAGACGGTTAACATTAGATTGAGAACCTAAAATAAAATGCCTTGAACTTGTATTGAGCACTGATCAATAATTCTTCAATGTCTTGAAAAGAAGTTAGATACTAACCACATGGGGGGGCTTGAGTGCCCGAATAAACTCGCTGGTTTGCTGGTAATCTGTATGAGCGGAGAAAGAAATGTAATCCACAGACATCTTCAGTGGTAGTTTCTGTCCTGACATTGTTGTAATTTCTTCAGGCTCAGACATGATATGCTGCAACAGCAGAAAATACACAAATTCCAACTATATTTTATTATTTCATTTATAACAATATTGAACATGCCTTTTAAATGCCTAGCATAACAATTTTGGGCATCAGTCTGACCAAGTTACCAAATTTAACATCTTAAGGATTCTGCCTTTCATTACTAAATACCCAGGTCTGATGGAAATGCATACAAAGAACTTACTATAATAACTGGAGAGCATCTAAACAATCGTTTACCAAATTACAGTGAGTCACTGGATTCAACTGCCATGGGGCAAAGAGCCTGGATGTAAGTTAATTTAAATATGTGTAAAATACACATGTACGTGCACAGGAATACTGCCAGGCCACTGCTTGGCAACAAAGGTGAGATCACCATTCTTGGATGAGCTCCTAAATTCTCTGTGTGATGCTACAAATAGTGCTTTTGTGTGCCTCTTTAGAGAGCATATGAGATTATGCAGGCCATTCAATCATTCTTGAGTTGTCTAGTCTCCTAGAACATATGCTTTCTCACAGATTGAGGAATTGATGTCTGGAACCCCTTAATCGTATCTAATTGTGAGTTTCTTGGTGCTCTCTGAGTGCACTGATGATGTCACTTAGTTTGGTAATGAAAAGTCTGTAAGAAAACAACTGGGCTCAGAGAGCACCAAGGACCCCATAGCTCAACCCTGAGCTACAAATATTCTCATCTTCCATGCCTAATTATTTACTATTACACAGTTAAGTTTTACCATTTGTTATACAAATTGTAAAGCAAGAATGAACATTTAATATGAAATAAATTCATAAATAAATAAGGCTGTATCTATATCCATATTATAGCGTATATATTATACATTACCATGCTACCAAATTTATTTGATTAAACTCAGTATGGGTTGTCTTTTAAGTACCAATAGAGTACTCAAGCACTAATGTCTTCCACGTAGTACAGAGAGAAGATCTCACCTTGGCAAGTGTTCCTTCCACACAATAACCTGCTATGATGACTCCATTTCTTTTGTCAGTGCACCAGCTCTCAAATAATTCTCTGGATAAGCCACTCTGCATCATACCAGGGGAAGCCATTACCACACTGGGACCAATGTCGTCAAAATGATCCATGCTCTAGATAAGAGAGAAGAAAAACGTCTGGTATTGTACTTCCTCTCAGGTATGCCGGGCGGAACAGCAAACAAACACAGCAACAGCCCTGTCAGCTCTCAGCAGCGCGCTGGTTTATTTGTGTCTGCTCCGGTTACACACTGTGATTCGCAGGAACGAATGAAATCGGCGCTACAGACTCCTGGAACGGGGCGTTTATATAGCATGCCCATTCATTACATAGTCAAATACCACGCCCGTTCATTACATAGTCAAATACCACGCCCATGTGTCTCAACACGCCCCTTCTTTCCGGTGGACGGCTCCTCCAGCGTCAGCAGAGTGCGACCGCACAGCACGTTCCGGTCGTCCTTTGAAAAGTTCCTTAACCCGGCATAACCCGATGCCACCACCTCACCCCGCACGCGACCGCCTACACCCAGTGCGACCACCACCGTGTAAGTATATATCTCCCGCCGGTGGCATGTTGTGGTAGCGAGTGTCGAGCAGGTTGCTTGGCTCGACACTTCCATTTGTAAGAATCAGATTCTTTAGAGACTGCGGGATCCATATATCTGGGCTGGGTCTGCATGTTGTGAGTTCCAGTAAGACACCTATCATTAAAATGCTCACAGCTAAGAGGAGGTGCTTCTGGTCTGGCTCTTGTGGCTTGGAGCCAGGCCACATAAACAGTGGGCAAATGCATGTGCATGCAAAGCTGTATTCGCGGAAACTATCCCTTTACCCACCTCCCTCGCTGCAAGTCCGGAAAGGTTGGGGACCGCTGCAGTAGACCACAAGAATTAGAAGAAGAGCTAATATCTGTAACCTCAAGAGGGTACTCTAATCATGCATTTGGTAAATGGTAGTCAAACTTTTGGAAATCAGGACTGTCTCATAATAGAACTTAGCAATAGCACTTAGATTTACATACTGCTTCACAGTGCTTCACAGCCCACTCAAGCGGTTTACAGAGTCAGCCTATTGCCCCCCAACAATCTGGGCCCTCATTTTACCGACCTTGGAAGGATGGAAGGCTGAGTCAACCTTGAGCCTGGTGAGATTCGAACTGCCAAATTGCAGGCAGCCGGCAGTCAGCAGAATTAGCCTGCAGTACTGCACTCTAACCACTGCGCCACCACAGCTCATCTAAATATATTAGTTACAGTTAATGAGCTATGTTTCTGATTGCTCAAAAGATCTCAAAATGTAAATTATGCTGGAGCAGAGAATGGAACTCTGTAAGCATCTGTTTCCCAATTTATTTTTAAGAAACTTGCAGGCACTTGAGAGATTTATCAATAACTAGATTAGGGCAATTAAGAAGCCCAACCATAAACCAAAACTAGAGCTATTCGGAATCAACTTGCACATTCTGTAGCAATACACTTATTCACACTGACCTTCAGATTACTAATGTGCTTGAATACAAAGGGGTTGTTGATATTGATTTGCTTGCGGATTTTATCATTCATGGCATTGACATAGGTCTGATACACTGCCATGCACTTCTTTGCCAGGGAAGAAGCATAGTATATAGGTATCTCATGTAGTTCAGGGTGATTTTGCCAGTATTCATCTAAACAGACATATAAAACGTGAAGTTAATATTGAAAAATTGTTCAAATATTTGAGTTCTGAAAAAATATCAGCAAAACCAGTATCGTCGTTCCACAATATAACCTTTATATTGTTTCTATTCCTCAGCATAAAACCATAAAAATGATAATGCTTTATAGTTCATTATCAAAATAGCTAGATTTATTCCAAGTTCAGGTGCATCTCCCATTCTTGCCCAAGTTTTTAAAAAAAAAATTCAAAAGAAGAGGCATGTTTTTAAAAGCTTCTTAAAATAAGGTTGTGGTTTGTCATCTAGGAAGCCATTCTACAGGAAGGGAGCTCCTGTGAGTCTCCTGTCACAAATCTTGAGAAGAAGGGACTGTTATCCAGAAGTACCTATAGGCAGTCTCTAAAATTGCAAGGCTCCTAGCCACGTTGGACTATAAAGATTATCATCAGCATCTTGAATTGATGCTGGAAACATATTGTACTGCCAACCAACACAGTTCCTTCAATATTGGTGTTATACAACACTGGATTGTCTAGTGTTAATATGCAAGTTCAAAGGCAGTTCCAGGTAGAGTGCACCTCAGATAACGAAAGTTATCTGCCCTTCAAGAGTCAAGGATTCCAATTTCCTCTATTATTATATCCAGAGACACAGACAACATGTTAAGAAAACAATTTGCATATGTTAAGTTAGAAGTATTCAGTAAATACATACCTAAAATCAAAAGCAATTCTTGAGCTCTTCCCAAAGCAAACACAGGAATGAGGCCTCGTCCTCCCCTGTTTACAATATCGTGTACAGTGTTACAGAATCGAGCCTCTCGCTCCTCCCGCTTCTCATGGATGTGGGTACCGTATGTTGATTCCTAGACAAATAGTTGTAGAATTACAACACTACGAACACACATAATAACAATCTTCAACTCTTATGAGTTTGTTGTGTAAAACATCTCTAACCAGATTGACCGTGATAAAATAAAACAGAATTGATGTTCGCAAGTGTTAACCATTGACAAATTACTTTACAGTGCTAGGCAAACAATGGGTTGTCTTCAGAGCAAGTTGCTCCTTTGAATGATCAATGTTACTGAGTCAAAAACAAGAGACAGCTAAGTCCCACTGTCTGCTATGACTTCATCTTTAGCTAACCAAAAAGATGGACACAAGTTACTGAAGAGGGAGCACCAGACCGAGGCTGTCCACACCACATTATGGCAGAGGAATTATCCCAAAAAACAGAGTGTATGTGTATCTAAATGAATCGATGTACATACCAGGATAGATCAAAAGAAGAAACTTACAATGATCAGAATATCAGGCTTAATATTGGGAATCTCAGCTGCCATCAAATGCCTGTCTTCCTGTCTTGAGAAGTCACCTGTGTATAAAAGCTTTAAGAAAGAAGTAAAATGACACTGTAATTATATGATTCAATAACAAAAAGATCAACAGTCTAATCCATGACTTTTGGTTTATTGCTGTTCTGACCTAGGCTTCCTGAGGCAGTAAAAAGCACACAATTAGTCCCCAAAACCCTCTTTTTATTTCAACGGCTATTAATTCTGTTCATTCACAGCCCGTGATGAGTCACAAATAGTTTGTACAGAGTCCGACAGAAGTCTGCCACAGTCCTTTGGAATAAGGCTGATTTATCTCCCTTGACACGCTGCCAAAGACCTAATTGGCAATTAGCTGTGCAAGGCCACACGGAGCACAGAGTCAAAACGGAGCTTCAGAATTTAAACCGACCAGCATGAACAAAGTTGCTTCCTGCAAAGGCTCACATGCCTTTGCGCCTCCTTTATATCTCCAAGCCTTACTCCCGAGTTGCCCCTTTTGCCTTAACTGTTCTTGCCTTCTTGGCAGCTCTGCGCATGCGCGCACTGAGAACAGGCTCCCACCTGTTCCTCTGCCTCGCTGATGTCCAACTCTGCTCCGGAGTCAGCACATAACTCCCAGATGGCCCTGGCCCCATCTCTGCATCCGATGCAGAGCCCTTGTCCAAGTCTTCCCCAGACTCCAGGACTGGCCCATGTTCTTTCCCAGCCTCCTCACTGTCTGATTCAGCTGCCAGCTCCGCAAGCTGCCGGCGGACCACAACAATTGCCTTAGTATCTCCAAAAGTGTACTGTTAATACTGTGGATTAAGTGTACTGTGGATTAACAGTAAATGGACCAATCTGACATAGCAAGATGTAATTTCAAGCACAGTGTTCTGATACCGTTTAGATTTCTTTCCTTTCAGTGCTAAAGGAAACAGCTCATATCAGGGGCCTTTCATCTTCCAAGCTGCTGGTGTAAGAGGAAGAGAGTACCCCCACTCCCCACAAAAACCTGGTTCCTCTGAAATGGCAAATTAATAGAAATAATCCAGAGATTTCTCCACATTCTAAGGAAATACCTTCACTCCAGCTATTTCAATCATAAACATGGCTGCTCCCAGAACATGTCCAGCATGGTAACACCAGAATTTGATGCCAGCCACCTCTTTTACTTCATGAAAGTTTATTGTTTCAATTTTCTCCATGCTTTCTTCCAAGTCAGTTTCTGTGTATAGCATATCATCTGCAGAGATATTGCTAAATAAAACAATAAGGCAGATCATCATCTTATTCAACAGATTTGCAGATTTATTTTTATAATAAGGTAGGGCTTGGAAATAGTCACATAATCCAAAATCCAAATTCATATTATTTTAGAGTCGTTTTGTCTTACACTTTAAAAAGTTTAACTTACCTGACTTTGACATAATCGGAGAGCAGCCATCTATAAATTGCTTTTGTAGCATGGGTCATGAAAGTTCTTCCTTTAAAGCTGGTTTTTTGCAGAAACCATGGCAATGCCCCACAGTGATCCAAATGGAAACTGAAATAGTCAAAATAAAAAAAAAATTGGGGGTAGTGGATGGGAACTGATGTAGACCCTATTATAGCAAACAGCTAGACAACTTTTAAAAATTTATCTTTATGTTATTAAAATACTTAAACACAATGAGAACACATCTGCTATATTTCTTCAGCATTAAAAATTCAGTCTGACAAATCCAATGAACATTCTACACATCAGCTTTGCAACATTTACAGGACTGAGACTGGCAGAGGGAGGGTGCAATCCGTTACATTTCTAAGAACAGAACAAAGCTTCAAGTCTACAGATGGGAAAAACATTCAATATACATATATTAAAACATGGCAGGAATTCTAAGGCTCCATTTCTGGCTGATTTTGGTCTGTTTCTAGAGTAGACTGAAAGAGAAGCGATCCAGGCAGAAATGTTTTGGGGTGAAAGACAATGACATGCAGCAGCAGTCTAGGGAATGTAATGAAAGAAAGGCACTGGGAAGACTGGGAGAGCTGGTGGCTGATTTGGATAGTTGCCATCAATGTCCTTGATTTTAATGCATCCTATTCAGCTGCTGTGCCCCACCTCAGCTCTCTCCTTTCAAGTCTTTCCATTTCCTACTGTCCTTTAGCTGTGGTTACAGACAAACTCTTTGGCTTCAAATGCACTGAAAAAATTAAGAAAAGGCAGACTACAGGAAGATCAGGGCAGTGGATAGGTTGGTTAAATATGCCATATTTAAAGCCAGGAACAATGATGATTGTTCTTGGCAGGGGATGGAGAAACTCAAGTGAGGTAAGGATAGCCAGGTGTTAGACAATCAGTGGCAAGTTAGAGCACATGCCACACATACCAGGATGAGAAAGAGGAGAAAGAGAGGCAGACTTTCCTTATTCTCTCTTTAAGACCACTCTAGATTTGGCCCAAACCCAGAACTACCGGAATGTCCCAGGTTTTAGTTCTGCCAATTGCAGTCTTCCCAAAACAGCTTGACAGAACTTCAAAATCAGATTGGTTTTGGTTTTGAAAAAGAACACATGTTCAGTTTTGTGCCTAGCCATACCCAAAAGCTATGGTTTCTGTGCTGAATTCAGAAACAGTTTCTTGAAGCCTACAGCTGCCATAGTGGTGGTTAGAGGCAAGATAAATCATACATCACTTACTGACTTATCAGAAGGAGATCAGTTTCAGCTGGATCTATAAGATCAATATAAGGAAGAGCATCCATTCCCTCTAAGCCAGGGTGGATTCCACAGTCAAGCTGAAAATGCATATTAAAATCAAGAAGAATATTACCAATCACTAGAGGTATCCATACATGTACATCCTAAGTCAGTGATGGCTAACCTTTTTGCCATCGCGTGCCAGGAGAGGGGGGGGCAGGGGAGGGTCGTGCGCGCACGTGCCCACACGCATGCGCGCGCAACCCCCCTCCCCCCTCCTGGCACATGATGGCCTGGTAGGACCGTTTTTCTTTCTTACCTGGCTCCAGATCCTGTCTATTTATCTGGGAAGGGTGAAAACAGCCTTTCCCACTCCCTTGGAGGCCCTACAGAGGCTGAAAGTGGGACAGGAAGTGACATTTTTTGCTGTCCCCAGCCTCCAGAACCTCTCTAGGAGTCTCTAGGAGCCTCTCTAGGAATCTCTAGGAGCCCCTCTAGGAGTCTTTGGAGGCTGGGGACAGCAAAAAATGTCACTTCCTGTCCCACCGGAAATCAGGAAATGGGCCCTTTCAGCCTCCGTAGGGCCTCCAAGGGAGTGGGAAAGGCTGTTTTCGCCCTTCCCAGATAAATAGACAGGATCTGGAGCCAGGTATGAAAGAAAAACGGGCCTTCCCCACCCCACCCTCCAGTCCCTCCAGAAGCAGGAAACAGCCTGTTTCCCTACTTCTGGTGGGCCCAGATGGCCCGAAAATCAGCTGGCCGGCAGGTGTATGCGCCCCAGAGCTGAGCTGGCGTGCCCACTAATATGGCTCCGCGTGCCACCTGTGGCACGCATGCCATAGGTTCGCCATCATGGTCCTAATTCAAACTAATGAAGCTTTTACTGCATACTTAATGTTTTGTAACATTATTCTAATCTTAGGATTTGCATGTTATTTTCATATGATAATAATAAAGAATTGTCCATATTTGGGCCAGTACGCTACAGAAAAAAAGAAAGAAAAAACTGGAGTAGAATTTTTCTATGACATTAACAGCAATGAAGATGAGATGAATTTTAACACTATTGCCCTGAATGTAGTATACGAGTAATATTGAAATAAAGTCTAAGCTATATAATGAATAGCTTTAAACTGAAATTCCATTAAAATGGAACATTATTCAAACCTTCATCTTTGTATAATGTACAGAAAAATGGAATAGCCAAGATAAATAAATACCTCAACATTTATTTATTTATTTACTGAATAGCCAACAAGAATGTAGCAGTGCAAGATTTTTTATCTCTAGGACAGTCCCCTCATGCCCAAACCCACCAAACGTTAAAGATGATGTAAGTCTATGTGGAGGCTGACGGGACTAGATTGGGATTCAAGGGATAATTTTAGGACTTTCTTTAAAAAAAAAAGAAATTTTAAGAAAGTAAAAACCATAAAAATAGCCAAGGATATACCTTATTAATTCTACATTCCTCCACCTAAAATACATACAATTTGGGGGGAAGGATTCAGAATATACATTTAAGTGAAGACACTGAATAATATATTCTCAATAAATTGAGGATGAGAATAAATTGTGAACAAAAAAGCATTACAGCCAAATGTGGTGCACGAAAATGTATAAGAAAAGCCTTAGGTAGATCTAGCCACAACTGAATAAGCAACTACTTTTATTACAGGACATATGAGTATATTTTATTACAAATTATAGTCGTATGCAATATATTTTATAAAAACTTTTATTCTTAAAAGTTGTTTTAACATAACATTGTTATTAATATTGTCTAAAGGTTGCTAATGGCTAAGAACAGACACACATTTGAATAACCAGAAAATTAAAATTAATTTTTTTTACAAATACTGTAACAGAAAAATTACATTACCATTATCTTCCTTCCTTTAAATTCCAAAACAATACATGATCTTCCTACTTCTTGCCCAGCACCTCTGTAAAAGTTGTTAAAGGAAGTTAAAAAAAACCCCACCTCATTAGTTTATTGAAAATAAATAAACAAAACATGTGTAACTATTCAAGCAAGGTGAGATCTTTACCTTAACTCAATAATCTCATTTGGGCAGAACGGTATTACTTATTTAAAGAACCCTTGGCTCTGTGAACCATTAGGCCTAAACTCTGAACTCTTAAACTTAACTCAAATTTATTTAAATGACCTGAACTACATCACCGTGACATTGCCTTTTTCACTCAACTACAATTATGGTAGAATTAATCAAACTTTATCTAATTTTGGCTATACAGTACCAAACCCAGGAACAGAGGTAGCTTGCTGTGCATACTATATTAGACAGGTTTGGGAGATCAATACCAAGTTATTGATCAGGGATTTGGGGTTGGGTTTTTTTTTTTTGCAGATATTCTGCTTCAAATCCCAGCAATTGCACAACTTTTCAACTTTCTGAAGCCTCAACTCGGATGTGGAACAACATTTCTGCAAGCTCTTCTCCCCACATTGATACTTGAAGCTCACTGAACCCAAATATAAAGAGTATATAACAAAAGTTGACAACTCAGTTCAAAATCTCCTTTTTGCATAAGTTTCCAGGTTTCTAAAATCCAGACATTACTAGATGGCAGCAAAGAGAAATTTATTTTTTACTCCAGTCATCTAGTGGTTATCCGGGTTTTTGCAGCACAATTCAATACCTGCATCAATCAAAGAGATGCAGGAGCTTCTATGAGCATTTCAATTACTGTGAAACAGACTTAAGATTCTATTTGGAAAACATTTTATAGTAGAGAATTTAAATTATCTCAACAATAATCTCTTTCACAATCAGGCAGCACACAGCCTTTCAGAGGCATATAATCTAGTTTTCTGACTCTTAGTGATCTAGAGGCAATACAAAGATATGACATACAACAGAGTTGCAAGTAAATCTATGCTGAAAGCCAAACGAACTCCTAATAATTATTAGTCATTTGCCCAGACAAACTCAAAAGCAAAACTCCACTTAATTCCAGTTTATCATATAGGTAGTTTTTGACTTACAACTACAATTTAACCCAAAATTTCTGTTCCTAAGCAACAGTTGTTTGTGAGTTTTGCCCATTTTACAATTTTTTTGCCACAGTTGTTAAGTGAATCACTGCAGGTGTTAGTTAGTAACACGGTTGTTAAGTGACTCTTGCTTCCCCATTGACTTTGCTTGTTAGGAGGTCACAAAAAGGGATTACCCGACACTGGGACACTGCAAATATCCTAAAAATGAGTTGGTTGCCAAATGTCTGAATTTTGATCATGTGACCATAGGGATGCTGCAATGGTCGGAAGTGTGAAAAGCGGTCATATGTCACTTTTTTTAGTGCTATGGTAACTTTGAATGGTCACTAAGTGAACTGTTGTAAGACGAGAACTAAGTGTACAAGTAGTCTTTGCTTACTAACCACTTGTTCAGCAACTGTTCAAAGGTATGATGGCACTTACCAATGAAATTAAGTATAAATATGCAGAATCAAAGAGCAGCCTCTGTTTAAAAGATAAAGATGGAGCCATGGTAGCGCGATGGTTAGAATGCAGAATTGCAGGCCGACTCTGCCCAGGAGTTCGATCCTAACCGGCTCAAGGCTGACTCGGCCTTCCTTCCTTCCGAGGTTGGTAAAATGAGGACTCAGATTGTTGGGGGGCAATAGGCTGACTCTGTAAACCGCTCAGAGAGGGCTTGTAAAGCACTGTGAAGTGGCGTATATAAGTCTCTATGATGCTTCAGAGCGCTTTATAAGTATATGCTATTGCTTAAAAACAATCCTTTACGCCGAGTTCAATTTTGTGCAAATATCTTGACAACAGTATCGAGAGGATACCATAGGCCAGGGGTCTCCAACCTTGGCCACTTGACGACCGGTGGACTTCAACTCCCAGAATTCCTCAGCCAGCATGTGCTGGCTGAGGAATTCTGGGAGTTGAAGTCCACA
>WNWU01000017.1:15807959-15876022 GCA_012654045.1 Ptyas mucosa | reverse complement strand
CTATCTATCTATCTATCTATCTATCTATCTATCTATCTATCTATCTACCTACTATCTATCTACCTACTATCTATCTATCTACCTACCTACCTACCTACCTTCTATCTACCTACCTACCTACCTACCGCGGGCAGAGGAGCGCGGACGGAACTCCGAGGACAAAAGGTAACCGTAACAAGAGTTGGAAGGGACCTTGGAGGTCATCTAGTCCAACCCCCTGCTCACGCAGGAGACCGGTACTAGGGATTCGCACCGCCGAATTGCCGACCTTACTGATCGACAAGCTCTGTGTCTTAGCCACTGAGCCACTTAGTCAGGTAAAAAGCTTAATTCAGTCAAAAAGCTTCGCCGTCACTCACAAGGGCCGAATCAGCAGCTGATCGCTCTCTTCAGCCGGGACGAAGGCTTCGGTTCTCCTCCTCGCCGACATCTTTAGCAGGAGGAAGGGGAGCTCGGGTTGTCTTTCATCGGCAGGTGTACATCACTTAACCACCCCTCCCCCACGCGCCTCTCTCTCTCTCTCTCTCTCATACACACATACACATGCCCTAAGAGAACCGGAAATACGACATCTCCCTCGCTTTATCCTTGACGGCGCATGCGTGCTATAATATTGCCGCTCCTACAAGAGGGAGAAAGAGAGCGCTTGAGAAGGGCCGGAAGTTCTCTAGTATAATGAGTGGTACCCGGAAGGAGAAGGAAAAGCGGGGCTGCTCTGGCCCCAGATGTCATTGGTCGTCCGGGCGTGGAGGAGTCGTTCCGCGTAATCCCGGAGCGCTTCGAAGGCGATGCCGAGTGGAAAAGTATCTCAGCTCAGAAAAGGGCGATTTATTTTTTATTTATTTTTGTTATCTTTGTAGGTCTGTAGAATAGGGTAGGCTTTCCCTCCGTTTCTATTCCTTCCCAGAAAGGTTTGAACCAGTCGGCTTTTTCCATTGGGGTTGTTGTTTCATCCCACTGATGATGCGGACAAGGCTTCACCGGGTGGATTTCTGCCTGTGATGCGGATTTTCGGGGTTCAGAAGCAAAAGGAGAGGCGGGGAAAAGAAGGTAATATCACGAATAAAACATTTGGAAATTAAGTGGGAATGTTTCCTCTCTCTGCTTCTCAAACAACGTTGCCCGGTTAACTCTTAATAAGGAGGATATTCTTCAAAGCTTAAACTTGGGTGTTAAACTTTAGCAGCATTCGCACAAGTCGCTGAATAACGAGTTAGTACTGTGGACGTTTCAGTCCTGGGCACTCCATAAACTTCTCGTGTGATCGGTACTTCATTCAGTCATCACGCAAATCCTGAAAATTAGATTCTTGAATTAACCGGGATTAGATTAAATTGTTGGGGACTGCACAGATCCAGCCTTTCTGGCAATAGTGTTTTGATAGTTCGGTATACAATCTCTTTCAGAGGAAATTTAATTCGTTCATAACACTAAGTAAAAGTTGATATTTGCTCGTATCTTGCTTCCCAGCCTCTCAAAAGCTTCTGATTAGTCAAAGCATATTGGTGTAGTAGACTGGTTTTGATATCGCTACTTTGTTGAAGGTAAATATTTAGGCATATTTCCCCCCGAGAAATTATGCTGCTTTCTGTATTCTTTTGGCAATTTGAGTTCTAGCCAAGTGCAGCTGTATATCTCTGCAAAGCCCAAATAGTATGTTTTTAAGATTGCACTTTCAATTTTATAAGAATCAGGATTTTCTTTTCTCTCTTTACAGCTTTGGTTTTGATTGTGAATCAGTAAAAAAAATGTTCAGGAAAGGAAAAAAGCGCCATAGCAGCAGCAGCTCACAAAGCAGTGAAATCAGTACTAAAAGCAAAGTAAGATATATCTGATACAGTTTTATTTTAAGAAAGTGTATCTTAAAACATCTTCTAGTCCATCTATGGGTTAACCAGATGTGATCTTGCTCACTTTTGCTCTAGGGATGTTGTTTTTCAGCTCCTATCAACTCCCATCAACCTAGTCAGTAATACAAACAAAAAAAATGAGGACCTGATCCTGTCTTGTCAGAAGGTAGCTAGAGTTGAACATACTTTCTGTGAATTTAGGGTAGAATGTATGTACCTTTCACACAGTTATATAGACATCTATGCCTCTAGAAGAGATGGGCAGCACATAAATCCAATAAAATAAACCAACCTCTGAAGTTTCTGAGCAATGAAATATACAGTATTGTTTCAGCCAAGGCCATGATTCCTAAAGAGGCTTAAGTAATTTATCTAGACAAAATATTTCTTCTGTACAGTACTATTGAATTTTAAGATGAGCTGCCTATTTTTAAATGCTAATGCCAAGGAGGAATTGCTCAGAATGGATTATCAATGATGAATGAGATATTGCTTAGATTGTGTGAGGATTCTTTCAGAACAATTTTGCTACAGTATGAAAAAAGGGACTGAGGGAATGCTGTGGTAATGTTCATTGCAATGGAATAGGCAAAGTGACTCTGACATCAGTTTCTGCAGGATGGAATAGGGTAGGGTTGAATAAAAACACATTGTATTTGCATCAGGCATCAAGATCAAGTATATAAGGGTGGGATTTGCATTGATGTCAATACAGATACCATTTGTCATGATCCTGGTTTGTTGCAGATGCCCCAGATTTTTTGGGGGGGGGATCATGCACCCCCACCTTTATCTTCTTCCAGGATATTTTATTTCAAGTTTTTAATTTATCCTACTTCATGTGATCTGTAAACATGGGCATCTTCCCTCTGTTTTTTCATGGTTCACTAAATTTAAATAAAATCAACTTTATAAAACTTTTTTTTTCAGTAGTCCAAAGTAAATGCTGGTCAACCAAAACTCTGTAAACTAAAACTGGGAGGCCATGAATTCTAGCTCTGCTTTAGATATGTTGTAGGGAAATAGAAGGAGGAAAGAGCATTATGTATGTTTGCTGCCTTGAGTTATTTATAGAAATAAAGATGTGGGTTTAAAAAAAGTTTTTGAACTGAAATTTCGTCCTCGTGGTTTTACTGTAGGTTTAAGAGTAGGAAGGTGAAATGAAAGTTCACTATGCAAGTATTAATCATTTTAAAAAAAACGCCTTAATGTATGTAATATTGATTAGGTGATTTTTGTAACAAATAGTGATTGGACCCCAGGATGATTAGATACTACTTTCTAATATTAAGATCTGATTATTTTCTTCTTGGTTGGGTGAACCTAAGAAAGAATCTCATCTTGTCAGCTGATTTTTTTTTAAAGAAGCCCACATTAAAAAGGCATAACCTGTTAAATAATTAGAACATCTATGTTGTAATGCATTTCATATTTAATACAGCAGTTTCCTTTTAAAAGAATAGGTTTGACCATAATAACTTCGTCTTTCTCCTTATCTAGTCAGTGGACTCTAGCCTTGGAGGTCTTTCAAGATCTAGTACTGTTGCTAGTCTGGATACAGACTCTACGAAGAGTTCAGGTATGAAACTTGTTGTGGTGTTATATCTACAAGATTGTGTAGCCGAGTACAGTATTTAAAACAGTGTGCTACTATATGTGGGGATGTCCACATCTGGCATTATTTTTCAAAACAGAAAATATATTTTTATCCTTATCATCTCAGCTGGGTTTTGGAGGACTTCAGATACATTGTCCTGAGGTTTAGAATTATGCATGCAAGGGCTATGAAATTCCTTCTGAGTGATGTTAGCCATTTTAGAAGGCAGAATATAATGGTTAAGAGAAATGCAGTGAAGATCATCAAGGATATTCTGGCCTTACGTAAGGCACTAAAAACCTGGTTCTTCCCTTGGGCATTGGGTCAGAGTGTAGGATAATCTCACAGAAATTAACGTTACTGAATTGAATATGCAGAGCATGACCTCAGTTACTTTGTTATTCTTTTATGTTTTGGATGTCAATCTGCAAAACGACTTCAGCTGATGCCATGCTTACTCCTGCTTCGTTTCTCGGTTGCCATTCAGAGGGGAGGGGGGAGAACATGAGGGGGGACTCAGGAATGTGGTGCCTCAGCTGGCTAGTCACAACATCTCCCAGCCAGCGTGTGAACCAAGGTCATTTCAACAGACATTTGTCGAAGTTGAATGGGAACCTACCCCTAAACTGATTGGCCCATGTGACCTGAGGGACAAAGGGGAGTGGGGAGGTCTTATTCTGTTAACTATCCCTGAGCACGGGAATAATTTAGAGCTAGCTTTACCTTTCTGTGTGCCGATATGATGTACTCAATAAAGGATCTCTTGAACCTGAAAGAAGTGTCAGAATCCTGACTCCCTGAGTTCATTATTTGGAATGATGACACTGGATATTTGTTTTGTTTTTTTAATTCTTTTTCTGTTTCTAAGCAATTTAAGGTATCTTAGCTCTCTAGAGTTTTATGAATTTGGCAACCATAACAATCAAATAAATATGGAAGACTAGTCTTGGGGAGGGAGACCTCTAAAAAAACTGGGTTTATTCAGCCTTAATTCTTGAAAAGACACAATGCTTCCAGAATACGGGTGCTCCACAGAAATGGGTAAAGATTCTCCAGTGTAGTGGTTGGATTTCAGTTTTCCGTTGACTTATTATGCTAAGCCTCTTGAGAAAAATATACTTTGGCAATGAAACTAATTTGAGAATGCGAGAGTATTTTTCTCATTAGACATCTTCAAGCAGGGGCTGGAGTGTTAAGGTGTCAGGGAATGTAGAGTTAATAGCTGTAAGCTGATGGAAGGTTGTAAGCGGAGGCAACTGAAAGCTGATGCAATAGGAATGATTCAGCATCTGGCATCGCCGGGTTAAGACTCTGGTCGGGTCCACACAAGACTGCTACCCTTTTAAGAGGTATCTATATATAGGTGACCATTAGAGGGCGTATCTCTCTCTCATTGTGTATCTCATTGCTCTCCTTGTGTCTGTAGCTGTATGATAAGGTATCTACCACGTATACGTCTGTATATATTTAGTTGTATATAAACCACTGTTAATTATCTAAAGACTCTGTGTGCTGTGTACTGTGTTTTGCTCCAGGGTTTATCTCATAATACTAGTCACTATGCAAAACTCTGACCTAAGGGATGCTTTGGATCTTTTTAAGTTCTAGACCATGGGTGTCAAACTCGATTGCACGGGCCGGATCGTGACATATTGTGACTTTTTTGTGGGTGTGGCCTGCACATGACATATCTGACCTACAGGCCGCCAGTTTGACAGGCCTGTTCTAGACTGAGTAAGATATTGAACTAAAGAGGCTGCAAAGGTCTTCTGTCATAGTTCTAAAGTGATAATGTGAAAATAATGCTTAAAGGTGATTTTCTTGGTGTAGAGATAAAGAGTTAAGTACTTTCCTATGGACTTTTCCAACATTAAAACCAGCAGTTTTGAGAACATTGTGATGTGATACCAATGTTATTAGATCTTAGTTCAGTTATGTGGGATAGGTCATAAATCTGAGTCCTTTTAATGTCTTAAGCAGCTTGATTAACAACTAAAAAATGACTTAGATGTGTGTTTAAATGTGTTTATAGGCCAAAGTAACAGCAATTCAGATACTTGTGCTGAATTTCGAGTGAAATATGTTGGTGCCATTGAAAACCTGAATCTTGATGAAAGCAAGATTTTAGAGGGACCCCTGGACTTAATTAATTATATAGATGTGGCACAGGTAAAAATTGTCTATTTTAGCTAAGTTACTTAATCATGATTTTTTTAAATGAGTTGAATGGATTCGCATGAATAAGTCATAAACTAAAATTCACATCCCATAATGACAGGATTCTTACAATACTTCAAAGCAAAAACAGTTAAGCTACATTGGGCTTAGTCTATGTAAAGCAGTTGGCTTGCCAGCTATCTCAAGAACTTAGATGCAGCATGCTTTTCAATTGCTAACAAAAAGTGCTTTAACAAAACAGAGAAGAAATAGAACAAAGAAAAAAAACTGAATCCTTTTAACATAAACAGTTACAATTGTACAAGTATTTCTCTAATCCAAATAGAGCAATTTGCCATTTATGTTTTCATGTCGGAATACCATTTTTATTTTTTTTTCCAAAGCAAGATGGAAAGCTGCCCTTTGTTCCTGGGGAAGAAGAATTTATTATGGGAGTTTCTAAATACGGTATTAAAGTCACATCACTGGACCAATGTGTAAGTAATGAGTGGTTTTCAAACATGCAATTGGCACTATTATAGGAGCAATATCAATTCTTTTCTCCTTCCTCTGGGTGATTCTACAATAGTAAGTTTGCGCACAGCTTTATGAAGCAGGGATGATGTTCTGTGGCCTGCATATTAGGCCACACGCTTCATTTTAGCTTGTGTTGCTGACCTTTTGACTACCCTTTTCAAGAAGTAACTAAAGTTTACTAAGACAAGAATTGAAATGAATGCATGAAACCCCCGAGGGGCAAAAAGCCTCCATTTCTACTTCAAATACCATCCAGAAATGATCCAGTTTTTCCAGTTCTGCTGACTTGCAGCTTTCCTCTATCCCATGAAATTCAGTGTATTTTCAGTAAAAACCTTTCGGTTGAAAAGGATCATTTACATCTGTCTTAATACAGAAAAGGTATTACTGTAATCTTGTTCCAAGCTTGATTGCCTATTTGAGTCCCTGAGGTTTATAAAAATGGAGTCTGACTTGTTGCAAAACGTTGCACTTGACTATGTTATAACGGAATGAGAATTGAATCATTCCTCTTTCAGAATATTCTGTTCACTCTACCTGCCAATGTCCAGTTTTTTATTGCTCTTCTCCCCAAGAGATTTTCTGTCCCTAGGTTGAGTTCTGTTTTTGGCTTTCTCTTTAGAATTTCCCCACTACCTAGGGTAGTGTTGGCAAACCTTTTCGGCACGGATTGCCGAAATGGGAGCACGCGCACCGGAAACTAGAAGAGCAGCCGCCCGGAGCACATTCGCACACCGGGAAGATGATCTTCTGGTTTCTAGCACATGCATGAGCATTGGCCATCTGGTCTTCCAGTTTCTGGCATGCATGCATGCGCAAAGACCAGCTGGCCACTGTGCATGTGTGCGGCGGAAACCGGAAGATTATCTTCCCAGAGTGCGCATGCATGGGTTTCTTCCGGTTTCTGGTGTGTGCACTCCCGTTTCAGCACTTGGACCAGCTGGCTGGCTTGCCAGAACCCAGAAGAGCAACAGGGGACAGTTCTGTGTGCCACTTCTGGCACGCGTGCCATACGTTCGCCATCACGGACCTAGGGTAATTTGAACATGTTGGAAGTTATTGCTGGTTCTCTGGATAGAGAACCGGCAATAGTAGCTGGTTCAAGTAGCCCAGTCAATCAGCTGAATTTCTTCCTTAGGCATAGTCTGAACTTAAGACAGGTGGTGTGTGGCTGGAATTTCCTAAGGAAATTTAGTGAATGACTTAGCCCTAAAGAAAAACAATTATTTCGTTCCAAAAGTAATTATTGCATTGACAGTTTTTGTCTCCTTTCATCTATCCCTGGATAAAAGGAATTAATTTTCTCAAGAGAGATGGAGGGTACTAATGTTTGTTATTTTCTCTCATTATTTATTGCTAAAAATGATGCACTGTACATTTCAATGTTGGTTGTCTTCACTACAGCACTAATTTAGGCTCCTAAACTTGTGGTCATCACTACCTTAACTGATAACAGGAAATTAGATTTTGCTAACCCGGGGGTCGGCAACCTTAAACACTCAAAGAGCCACAAAGGTCCTAAGCAGAAGCCCCCATTCAATTCTAGAACCGACCAGAAGTTCGGTTCCCCCACCATAGAGTCTCCTCCTAGCATGGCATCCTTTTTCCTCTACCTGTCCTAACTGAAAGCCCTATCAATTGTGGAGCCGACCAGCAACAGGGAGCTGCAGCAGAGGGATGAAAGAGCCATATGCGGCTCCAGAGCCGCAGGTTGCTAACCCATGCTAGCCTATGAGTAACTCTTCATAATAATAATTTCAGTAAATATGGTGTAGAACAGGGGTAGTCAACCTTTTTATACCTACCGCCCTCTGTTAATAGTCAAATTTTCTAACCGCCCACCGGTTTCACAGTAATGGTGATTTATAAAGTAGGGACAAAACCCCTACTGTCTACCATAAAAGCTGGAACGCCCACTAGTAGGTGGTAGGGACCAGGTTGACTACCACTGGTGTAGAACAACAATCTCTTTCCAAAGGCTAGCGTTGAGGGTTTGGAAGTATTGGTGATACGGTGTCTTTTTTTTTCTCTTTCATGATAATTTAAATTAATTAGTAGAACTTTCAGGATGTTTTGCATAGACATGCACTCTACCTAATTGTCCGGATGGTCTGCTATGATGATGGCCTAGGAGCAGGGAAGAGTTTACTGGCATTGAAGACAACAGATTCAAACGCTGAAGAATATAATCTTTGGATTTACCAGTGCAATAGTTTGGTAAGATTTATGTGTATTTTAAAAAGCCACCTACCACACATTCTTGGCAAAATATTATTTAATGTGTATTGGTCCAATTCCTATTCATTATGCCCCAATATATGCACTAGTCCAAAATGTGACAGAATTGGTGTTAAGATGTTGGGGTACCATATACATTTATGCAGGAGCAGGATTGTGACAGGAGTAAGTAGCTTGGTGCCCTTTGATGCTTTTGATGCCAACTGTCCTATGTCCCAGCCAGCAGAGCTAATGGAAAGAACATACATAGGGGTTGTACAGGTAGTTCTCAACTTACAACAGTTCATGTGACTGTTCAAAGTTACAATGGCACTGAAAAAAGTGACTTATGATCATTTTTCACACTTATGACCGTTGTAGCATCCTCATGGTCACGTGTTTTACATTTGGATGCTTGATAGCTCACATTTATGATGGTTGCATAAAAAGAGTCATGTGATCCCCTTTTGTGACCTAACAAGCAAAGTCAATGAGGAAACCAGATTCGCTTAAGAACCGTATTACTAATTTAACAACTGCAATGACTCACTTAACAAATGTGGCAAGAAAAGTCGTAAAATTGCGGCAAAACCCACATAACAAAATTTTCACTTAACAACATAAATTTTGGGCTCAATTGTGGTTGTAAGTTTAGGACTATCTGTAGTGTACAGTACAGTACAGGTATATGTAGTTCATCTGTAGTGAACTGTATGGTTGTTCATATTACTTGGAGGGATATACCATCCCATTCCTAGACTATTGTGTTTCCCCGAAAGTAAGACCCTGTCTTATATTTTTTTGAACCCTGAAATAAGTGCTTGGCCTTATTGCCATGTGCTCAAAAGCCCGATTGGGCTTATTATCAGGGGATGTCTTATTCTGGGGGAAACAGGGTAGTAGTAAAAACAGTAGAATCATTATAACCTGTGCTGATCCTCTACAGATATTCCTCAACTTAACAAGGACTGGAAGCTATCACTAAGCGAGACAGTTGCACCAGATTTTGCCATTATTATTATTATTTTTTTGGCTATGGTTGTTAATTAAATTTGGCTTTCCCCATTGGCTTTACTTGTCAGAAGCTACCTGGGAGGGTCACAAATGGCAATCATATGACACCCCCCACACACACCCAACAATGCTGCAATGATCGTAAATACATGCCAATTCCCAAGCACCCAAATTTCGATCTCACAACCATAGGGAACATTGTGATAGTTTAAGTGCAAGTGTTGGTTGTGACTTTTTTCAGCACTGTCGTGATTTCGGCCACTAAACAAATGTTCATAAGTCAAGGACTTCTCTGTATTAACAAAGAGCAGTTGATCATTAAACCATTAAACCAATTCTGCTCTTTTATATCCACAAGCCACTATTACACAAATTCAACTGGAAGCTGAAGAACATCCTGTAATTGGTACAGTAACATGTTTTGTATGCGGGTGAAAACAAAAGAGCTTCTTATTATTTTCTGAAATGCAGGAACAAGCACAAGCTATTTGTAAAGTGCTGTCCACAGCCTTTGACTCAGTTTTAACATCTGAAAAGTCCTGAATACTGTATTGATACGTCATCCTGAAAAAGAAGTTCTTCTTCCAATGACTTCAACATCTGGAGAGAAAAAAAGTTCATAGCCGCTCCAGAGTACTTTTTAAATTATTTTGATATAATGTTTAAACTGTATATAATTTTGTCATTACTGTTATTAAACAATGGCATCACAAATCCACAGAATGTGCTCTTAGTCTGTGCTAAATTACACTATTTTAACATTTCACAAATTTGAAAAAAATTAATGAAACATCTTCTGTCTAGTCACTGCACTTTTTAAATCGTCTTAGTTCTGTGTATATTTGACTGTTAAGAAAACAGAAGCATATCATGTAAGATCAGAGTTAGGAAGGCTACATATGTTGTTAGATTTCACTCTTCCATTCCAGAACTCTCAATTGTGAAGGATATTTTTCACATAAACACAAAGAGTCAATATGAGGCTTAAAGTAGTTTATTTTTTCAGTCTAATGACTGAGTTAACAGAAGTAAAATTAATCATGCTCCAATTATAAATCACTGCCTCTAGACACTAAAAAATAAGAAATGGTCTTAGGTTATACAATGTATACAGTTGCTCTGCAACTAAACAATCAAAACCATCACATTAAAAATTATACATCTCAAGTAGCATTCTGAACTGCATTTTAAGTGTCTTATGCGCCTTTAAAAATGGTTAACACAGTAATCGTATGTGCTTGGTAACAGTTTGTTGAACATGGCCATCTCTGTTGTCAGTCATGAAGTCTGAATGACCTTACAGAGTTCAGCATATTTTTTTTAAAAAAAATACAGATTATCTAACCTGTCATGAGTTAACGTTACATGTCACAGAAACAGTATTTTGAAATGTTTCTTACAAGCCTATCATACTGATGTAGTGTGAGAAAATACTCTTAAGATTGTCTAGTAGCCATAATCAAGTGTTCTTCAGGATTATCTGAAACTTTTAAATTAACTCCAGCCATGTTCTTCAATTAATCATATTTTTAGGCAAATTTCCTGACTTTTATTTTTTGTTTGTTTGACAGCTACGTGTATTATAGATTCTATATTTCATGGTGTCCTTGGTTTCAAAAGAAGTTTTGGCATTGGAAAACCATTTTAATCCAAGCATCTTGGAGTACGTAGCTAGTACAGTTTATTGGATCCTACCCAGTGTGAAATCTGAGGCTAAAGCTTCAAAAGGCTATTTTGCACATAGTTGTCAAAAGATTCTGTGTTAAACACTGTAAGTAATGTGCAAAATAATGTGACAAATAATTTCCTTGCATTTGCCAGGCATATAAACATAAAGAGCTGAAACCCAACTGAATTAATCAGCCTCTGAATAAATGTGTAGTGGCCAACTATTCTCCTAATATACATATATATTTCAATGGGAACTTTGAATATGCAGACTTAGCTTTAAAACATACAACAAAACTAGCTTGAAAATATTCCAGTTTGCTTCTCCATCACACTGCAACCACTCACATTGTTCTTAATATCAGCCAACTGATTTGCATCAATACATCTGACAAATTGCCTCAAATGTACCACTTCAGCAAGGCAACAGAAATATCAAGATCCAGCATTTCCCCCCATCCAATATAAATATACCAAAGGGTCCTTCCCCCATCTGTTTTCACTTCCACTAGCCAATATATACATAATTTCTGTGTCAGAAATTCAAAGTTCTCTTGATAAATCTAGAGATACAATAGTCACAAAACTTGTGATCAAAGCCAATGTGACCTGGACATCGATATTCTAATTCTATGCTACCAGTGCACGTTTTGGGTAGCATATGCAAAATAAAAACTGTTACAATATCACAATATACAAACATTAAAAGGACATAGCTATGTTCTGTAAGAGTCTATTCATTTTGAATTATGAAATCTATTCACAATTATTAACAGTGTTAACTACCATGTTCTAGAATATATTTCAGTACACAATGCGAGTCCACAAACAGACTGAACTGCTTGCCAGACAGCGGGTGTGTACCTTAGCACAGGGCCGTTTGGATCAGTGACTATGACACTGTTAACCATAGCAATCTCAGAATGAACATACCACTATGTGCTTTACAACTTGTTTTCAAAGAAAAGGACTGTAAGTAATATTTCATAAACTTTCCCATTTAAATTTATCAGCAGTATCATCCTGGTTTCCCCCTCCCCCCCCCCCTTTACCTCGAGGGTAATTAGTGTATGGCATAAAATATTAACTGCATATTTAGTATAGAAAACTATGACCTCATACTTATAAAACGAGGTAATCAGATTTCAGGTTTTAAAATATCTACACATCAAATTACTAAAATATTTCTTTAATGCAACTGAGGACATTCCTAACCAAGCATCTTCATGAATATCTATGCATATTACTTATGTTTGCTGCTCCAAGGAAGCAGTTTTCCACTGAGATACATATGAGGGCCACGTGCAATTTTTTTTTTCTCGGACTGCTTTATCTTAAAGCTTTTCTCCTGACTTCATGCACAAAGGGAGATTGGCAGGGAGAATAATACCTTCTTACTTTTCCTCATAAACTGATAAATATTCCTAATTTCTTCCTTTGTATTACAAAGGTATAAAATCTTAAATGCTATTTACCAAGTAAAGGTACTCAGACCTCCATTTGTGCCAGTACAAGCCTTCGTAAGGAAACAGGCTATTCAACCAATGGGAAATTGGACTAGGTTATTAGATTCCAAACTATTTTAATTGTTGCTATACAATAGGTTTTGATCTTTTCATTGGACTCAAAATGTTTCAAGCCTGCCAATGCTGCTGCCTAATGCAGAGTCATTTTCAAGCACACATTCATCATCGCTTGGGTGTAGTCATGTTTTGTTCCTGTGCATCCATAACCCTTCAACAGGAGAAAAGGATTCTACTGTTCGGAGACAGGGATTTTCTTGGAACACCTAATCCTTAGGTATCTTATGTGGGGGATTCTAGATTTGTTTTTCCTGTAACAAAAATGCATGCTGTGTGAATGTGCACTTATACAGGTTTCCTCAAATGTGGTTAGATTATTATTTAGGACATTAAATAGGGCTGGGTTTCTATCACTTTCAGTCCTTTCCATCCATGCATTTAAAAGAAAATATGATTGAGATTGCTATTTAGAAGTCTTTGGCAAAAGACTTCTCCACCCCCATCCTACTTCTCCGATTAATGAACATTGTGGATGGCTGCGGACATGGATAAGAAGAAACGCCACCATGTCACAACTGAGGGGATGTTCTTATTTTTCTTGAAAAGTTTTTTAATGTAGTAAATAAAATGAAAAGAAACTATCATTTTTAAAAAAATGAAATTTCAATTTTCAGTTTACTTACAGTCCCGAGACTGATCTCAAAAGCCATACTCGCCACAAAAGTTAAATACTTATTGTAGGCCTGACATTGGCACTAAAATATAACACATTAGTGCAGTCAAGAGATTAATCTTCTAGCTTTCTTAATATGCCTTTCACATTGTCGTGGATTTGGGTTCTTGTGTTTTTGCAGCTTTTGGCAATCATTACAAACATTGTATGAGTGGCTCTGTTGTTATATAAGTCCCACAGAAAATAATTTCAAGAACTGCAATAATGAAGATTCAACTATGTTATTTTGAAGTATCCCAGTGAGGCATTTGATGATGAACAGGGAATCCCAATGAAATCTAGAAAGGGAAACTTTCCACTTGCAGGGAGCTGTTTAATCAACAATAAAGTGCACAAATGATACAGGAAAAGCACCTTTCCGATTAGGGTCTCCATCAATATGCCCAATCTGAAAAAGAGAAAATATTTTAGAGTAGTTATGAATTCAATATGAGGACAACAAATAAAACAAGTTTAAAATATTCATAGTTCTTTTTAGCCATATATTATTTTTATTATTATTATTTATACATTGATTTTGTAAAATAAATTTTCACCTAAACATTTTCTTGCTCTTTTGGGACTCTGCCTCCAAAACTCTAAAATTTCAGCCAGGAACTAATTATGTAGGACCATAAGTACTGATGAGGGAATTTTACTGCATGGTCGAAAGGGTTAATTATATTGGGTAAATATTCCCTTCTTCAATGCTACAAGACATATCATATTGACCTAAAAGGAAACTGATCCGGAATTAAAATAATTCCCCCAAAAGGAGGTTTAGACTAATTTCGGATCTTCACTATATTCTCAGTAAAATCATGTAAGTCAGGTGTGTCAAACTTGATTTCATTGAGGGCTGCATCAGGGTTGTGTTTGAGCTCAGGGGGCCAGGGTGAATGAGGCCAGCTCAACGTCACTTGGCGCCTGTGGTGGCCCAAGTGCTCTGCCAGTGAAAGCGGGCTCCCAAGCTCCATTTTTGGCTGCGACGGCCTCCTGCAACCCTCGACCAGCGCAAACGGCATTCAGGAGGGCTGCCTGCAGCTCTCGTGAGCTCTGTTTTTGCCTCCTGCAACCCTCTGCCAGCGAAAACAAAGCTCAGGAGGGCTGCCCGTGTCCCTCCCAAGCTCCATTTTTGCTGGCAGAGGCACCACAGGCCAGTCCTTTGTTGTTTCCAGGACAGCCCCGTGGGCCAGATCTAACCATCCCTGGGCCGGATCTGGCCCCTGGGCCTTGAGTTTAACACCCCTGATATAAATGATTGGGGGGACGGGGGACACGGCACTAGCGTTAATGCAATATTTCTGGCATAAATTAGGTGAAAACAAGCTATGCACAGCTTCCACTCTTCCTGGCTTTGAGTATGCCATTAACATTGGCAGAATAGCAAAATAAGATTACCATATACATATAACCTATGCCCAAATCAACATGTGATGGCTGCTTCACATGATGGGCTAGGACAGTGGTTGGGTTCACTTCCACATGCTGAGCTACAAGTGACACAACTCCATTTTAGCCTAGACTTGCATACTGTGTCAACCTCACTATTCAGCTGTTCATTCAGCTAACCTATGTGCATACTGTTTCCCCTGGCAAAGATCCAATTTTCTTGCCTGAGCAGGAAGGAAAGCTTAATTGGTAGAGGATGAGAGGGAGGGGCTCCTTACTCTGCAATCCTCTCCCAACTCTTTAGTAAACAATCCTACAGCAGCAAAGTGAACCTAATGTGGAACTGGCTAACCAGGAACTTCCTTTCCATGTTCCACCAAGAGAGCAAGCAAGAAGAGCCTTTAGGAGCTGTCACTGGAAGTTCTCTCGGCACCTTGAAATAAATATTCCTAAATGGTAATTTCACTGAATTCTGGGGACAGCAGGATTGGGCTGGCTGGGGAGGATAAGAGAGCAAACGTTACCCCATTCCTGATTTACCCAGATATGAATTCCGTACAAAAGGAATGAAAAAAAAACCTCTAGTTCAAATGAGAAAGAACTTAAAGTTCACGTATTTCATTTAGTAGATACTTCTGAAATTGACTGCTTCATCCGGGAAGTCAATTCTGTTGGTTGTTGCTTTATTTTTATAACTGCAGACAGCAAACCAGAAGAGTTTAAGTCAATTATTAACCTCAGCTGAAAACAAAAATACTTACCCACCACTCCTGATCTTCCTCCCCGTCAACTATGATGACGTCACCTTCTGAAAATGTTAGCTCATCGGGATTATCTGCTACACAGTTATAGATTGCTTTTACTCTTTTGGGCTTTGTTTTTGACTGTAATAAACAGAGATAAAAGGAACCTGGTGTTGAAAACATAGGGCAGACACCACAGAAATAGGCTACAAACAGTGTCTCTTCTCAAACAGACAGAAGTAGCAGACTCACAGGAAAAAGCCTTAAA
This sequence comes from Ptyas mucosa, assembly GCA_012654045.1. Classification (NCBI taxonomy): domain Eukaryota; kingdom Metazoa; phylum Chordata; class Lepidosauria; order Squamata; family Colubridae; genus Ptyas; species Ptyas mucosa. The sequence continues at coordinate 15,860,344 of WNWU01000017.1, read as the reverse complement.
CCAAAATAGGTTACTCGTCCATGTAAATTGAATGTTATCTATATTGGGTAGCAACAGTTCTCCAGAGTTTCCGGTCAATTTTTTAAGGTTTATCTGGGTAGCTGAATAAACCTGGGACTATCATTCAAGCATGACATTTAATGTATTGTTTTTCCCTAGTCATATTCTTCAGTACGTTTGCCTTCTAGTACAACTTTTCTCACTAGCAAAGGTCACACGTTGGATCAGTGCAGTTCTCAGACAGCATTCCATCATAACCACGATCGTTTCAAAAGTCAACAGCCACCACTTCTATTTCTGAGAAGCAAGACATCTCTCTTTGTAGGTAAAGCTTATATACAGTAGTTCCTTCTGAAACATGTAAAAGAATTTTCTTCCAATAAGCTATTCAAATTCTGGACATTTTACTGAATGTTAACTTATTTTCTTTGCTTTTCTAAGTGGGCATCAGTTAATTGAAATGACATGCATGTACAGGTAGTCCTCGACTTATAACCACAATTGAGCCCAATGTCACCAAGCAAGACATTGTTAAGTGAATTTTACCGCATTTTATGACCTTTCTTGCCACAGTTAAGTGAATCATGGTGGTGGTTAAGTTTGTAACATATTTGTTAACGGAACCTAACTTCTCTATTTGGCTTCGCTTGTCGGAAGGTGATCACATGACCCCGGGACACTAAAACCGTCATAAATATATGTCAGTTGCCAAGCACCCATATTTTGATCACATGGATGTGAGGATGCTGCAACAATTGTAAGTGTGCAAAATGGACACAAGTAATTTTTTTCAGTGTTGCTATAACTTCTGTCACTAAATGCATGGTTGTAAGTTGAGGGCTACCTGTATTGGCAACTCCATAAAATACGTCAAAAATATAAACCAACAAAATAAAAAAAAAAACAAAAGAGAGCAGGACATACATAACCAAGGGCAACCCACAATTATTCAATGTTCTAACCATAAAAAATGGACCTATTTAGCAGGCTGGCCCAGCTGCCCAAGGAGAAAAGCTACATCTTCAAATCTACAGAAGATGAATGGGATTGAATCTCTAGGGATATGCAGGTCCAAAGAGCAGTGGTTATAATAGAGAAGACTCATCTTTTCGGTCCTGGCAAATGATGCAATTTATAAAAAAGACCTAGAGCATTGATGTCTAACCTTTTTGGCATTGAGTACTGAAACTGGAGTGTGTGCATGTGCTGGAGCACCGGAACCCAGGAGAGAGCAGCTGGCTGGTGCGCATGCACACGGCAGCCATCTGCTCTTCCAGGTTCCGTCATGTGCATGTGTGCTGGTCAGCTGCTCTCTTTTGGGTAATGGCATGTGCCAGACAGCTGGTCTTCGCACGAAGACCAGTTGTCCAGAAGAGCAAATGGCACCGGGGCACGTGCCTAGAGAGGGCTCTGCGTGCCACCTCTGACACATGTGCCATAGGTTTGCCATCATGGACATAGAGCAAAGTTTCACAGCTCGTTACCTATATTTGCAACATAGAAACATTTTTCTTGGAATAGTCTCAGTCCTTCATGTGATTTCAAGCAAAAGTTCTTCCAAAGTGAGAGATACATAAAAAGCCAAATATACCTTCTTGTTTATTTCTTGGTCAAACTGAACGTATCTGAATTCAACGGACAACAAAGAGGGCCAATGGATTCTGAAGAAATTAAGAGTCTGTACAATGTCTTTAAGTTTCAGCATGGAGAGGTGCCAACTGCAACCTTTTTAGAGAATGACATACTTTGCTACTTACTATTTGTGACTTTCTTGGCATTGGTGCTGGAGGTTGGATTGGCACTGATATATTGGTAGAAGGGGCAATTTGAGATCCAGCAGTCTCAGATGCAGAGGAAGACTCAACTGTTGTTAAACAAACAAAAAATTAAAGCTAACTTTAAAATAACACACATCACTCTATTCTTAATTTCTCATGTCATTACTCTTGTTAATCAAGCCAGTTTTTGTAGCACTACAAAAATAGTCATCATGTCTCACATCAAAAGCCTCTAACCAATAAATAATTCTATTCTATTTTATTCTAAAGAATTCTGTTCTATATTACTGGAACCCAGGGTGCAATTCAGCATGTACTAACAATGATTTAAAAATATAGACAGGGAATGGCACCTACGTCTTGCTCAAATCCCTTGTTAGCAAAATCATTATATTCATCTTCTCTGCAATTCATTTTTCACAACTACCCAGAAAACACTGGGGAGATTAGTCACTGCCTCCAAAAATATAGTTGGATTGATGGCAAAAATGTTGTTTGGTTGTTATAGTGAACCCTTCTGCGCATAAAGCACAGCACAAAGCCCACATTGTGAAGTCAGCTCATGTAACTTTTGTTACATATGAAATAAGCATGTTGGTTAGTTCTAAGGAAGTTCCATTGAAATTGGAATTTTTGTATGTTATAAAATAAAAAAAAACTTATTACATAAAAGAAGGAGAAGAAGTGGAAATGAACAAGATAAAGATTTAAAAATAATTACCACAAGACTGCAGAGATCCAGGGCCCTTATTCTTGTTAGTTAAGTTCGATGATTTGTCAGTCCTATTTAAAAGGGAAGCAAAGGTTATTCTCTATCATTGCTTCCCATTTAGCCCGTCGTCATCATCCCATTTATTTTCTGAAACAATATTCAGCATGCTATTCTGTATTGCACTTTTAAACTTATTGACCAATGTTCCACCTCATCTTAAATATCTCCTCAAAATAAATATCTGACAAATTATAACAACAATAACAGCCAGAACGTTCATAAATGGTCATTCTACTGACAGAATTCTAGAAATTCAAGTTGCCACGCCTGGAGAAGCCTTAGGCTAAGAAAGGCTTCTGCAAAGCTTACAGGCAGTACTAGTTTTCACTGCCTTTTTACTCCTTCCTTCAACTTAATTCTCCCCATGCACAGCAAACTATGAATTGGAAGTTTTGGATAAAGCATGTCACATGGAGAGATGCAATTTTGTTTTCCAAACTACACTTCTCTATTTAACTGAACAAGTAACAGAAAGCAGAGGTAACGAGAAAATTCTGGTCAGCCTAATCCCTTTTTACAATATTTCTAATAATGCTTCTGATTGTCTCCAGTGAACCTCACAAGACTGAGATAACAGGAATTTACATAAAAATAAATATTACACCACATTCTCAAGCATGACTTCAGTTGAAGTCTGATGTTTTTTTTCTCAGGACAGTAAGTGGTGATATCCAGACTGTTCTTCCACAATTTTCTTATGAAAGTTTACCCACCTCCACACTTCCTACTTTGAAGCCTATCCTGTCAATGTCTTTTTGCTGCTTTCCCTTGTTCATCCCTTAAGAACGAATTAAATCAACAGAACAAAACCTTGAAGAGCAGCCACTCGGCAGAAAGTGCAAATCATTAGTACAGCTTAACATTCAGCCACAGTTTGAGCATATCTTTTTTTAACCAGAATTTTTAGAATGTGTATCTCACAAATTACCCAGAAAGAGGCTTTTTCTGAGATATTCGACTTGGAGGCTGTGGAGGAAGTGGTGGCAGAGCAGGTTTGGTCTGTGGTATAGTTGGTTGTTTTGACTGCTGGTTCAAAGCTTCAAAACCACAGGCTGCCTTTGCAGCTGGAGGTGCTGAAGAGAGGATGTCTATAAAAATGCATGGACAACAGTATTCGGATGATGAATGCTGGAATGCTTGAAACGAGCCACCCCTCTCCCCCGCCCCCCAATAACATAATGCTTTAGAAACTTGTTTTATTTTAAAAAAAACAGAGGAAAATAATCTTCCCTTTATACCAAAAATTAAGGCTCAAGACTCAGGCTACAATCCTAAATACACTTTTCTGGAATTAAGTCCAATTCAATGAAATAAGAATATTTTTGCATATACATGGAAGGATTTGAATTGTAAAAAGCTAATTGTACACGGTCCTAGGTGTTGGATACATTATAGAAGTGTTTAGTTGTCTCATTTGAATACACTCACTTATGGGATAGCTACCTGCAATTCACTATATTAAGATAGTATGGACAGAATATGCAGAGTGCATGCATTCAGTAACAAGCTCTTCAAAATTCTTCACTGTTTTCACTGCAAGAGACTCTCCTGGCTGTCCCTCTGGAAAACCATACACTGAAAGCTAAACTAAGAAAAACCTGATTAATTTAAGACGCTTACAGGATGTTAATTTCATGGCTGGTTTATACTAACCTTCCTGAGAGGTGTTTAGCAACTTTTTAAAAAATGTATTTGTTCAATTTCTATAGCTACCCATCTCAGCCAGGATCATCGCATCTGTAATAATATTTTCCATGAAAGATACACAGCCCTGGTACAATTTCAGAAGCAATCAATAGCAGACCATCCCAATGCACAATCAAGATATTGAATAATATTGTATACAGTCTTTTAAAATGTGTGGACAGTCTGAACTCTTTGCAAAGCTACCCGTGTTCTCAGCCCTGCTTGAAAAAAATTATGGATCTTCAGAAACTATGATAGCAAACCTATGTCCACCAGAGAGAAAGAAGAATAAGAATGAATTGTGGAATGGACAGTCAAGGCCAACCATGATTAGATGCACCAAAAACCAAGAAAGCAGCGGAAAGAGCGAACATACTTGTAGATGTTACACGCAATGGTGGAACAGGGGGATGGACAGTTGGTGGATCTGATGAAGACCTTTGCCTGCTTATGCTTTCCATTCCTAAAGAATTTGTCTTCCACAGTGTGTTCGATGAAGGAGTTGTCTGAACAGCACTGCCAAGAAATGAAGACTGAACTAAAAAGAAAGGAGAACACTGTATTATTATTATAATTATAGTTGGCTGTGAAATGAGCAGCTCTACTTCAGTGGACTGGCTGCAATCCAGAAGTACACGTATTTCAGATTTAAAGAAAGATGGGGCCATTTCTAAGGCACGGTTTGGACAGTTTTAGCTGTCATGAATCATGTGACATCTAGGTCTGGTTCAGGTATTACAAATGCAGAATACCTCACATTTGACGTGCCAGGCCAACATTACTCCAGTAATGTCCTTTTTCTATATTCACGTTTTCAATATGAGCATTTAAAACACAAATGTTTTCACTGGTACAATGTACTCATGTTGAACTGTATTCTGAAATCATGTTCATTTGCAAGAACAAAGAGGAAAGTTACTGATGGCATCACAAAGAGGGATGCAGGTCTGCATTTTTTTAAAAAAAAATTGGAACAGAGCTTCTGGATAACTGTGTGCCAGTTAATCAATTCAGCTACGGCTCTCTATGGAGTCAAAACTTTCATATTACTTTCAAAGCAGTAATTTTCATCAGGGCACATCATCAAGATGTAATTATATTCCTCCATCCAATTTGTTTAACACACTTTTAAAACACAGAATTATTGATGCATTATGCAGTTTTAGCTGATTCAGCCAGTATCACAAATGGTAATATAAATTATGATATTTAAGGAAATGGATAAACCAGGCAATTGAATTAGGATGTACAGGGAATACAATTGCTTTTTTCTCTTGTCCCAGTTGATGAGCTGGAATCTTTAAATCTTCTGATATGATATGATGGCAGACAAAGCAATGATAGCTGCTCCCACTTCCCATAATTTCTTTTTTCACATTTTTGTGGCAAGTCAGTCGCCGGATACGCCACAAAACAGATATGTAAAGGGGCAGATGACAGATGAGGAAATGAATCGGCAAGTCAAACAACTGTTATGTTTCCGGTTGCATCAGTTATCTTAAGGATTTCTGATCATGTCACAGTTGGTAAGGTGGGGCAAGGAGTGTTATATATGTGAATTCATGAATCACTTCTTTCCTGATGATGTAACAATAGCTAAGAAGTATTTTACTGATAACTCCTGAACTGTAGTGATTGGGTTTTGAAAAGCAGGAACAATAGCAAGGAAAGCTGCACAGTTCGTTAGCTAATGATGAGCAAAAGCAACAGCCTAGTTTGCTGATAGGACCTATTTAGCTTGCAAATATAACCTGCGTAAATCACAAAGAAAAAGAAAGGAACACCCAAGTTGATCCTGGCTGGGCTTCTACACCCTTAAATGCTGTGATTTCATTTTAATTATCTGTCCTCACAAAAGATTAATTAATTAAAAGTTTGCTCCTAGAGGTACAGCACTATATTCTCTAACAGGGAGGAGGACACGGTACTATTATTATACCACAAACTCTAGGATCTCCCTCTCTTTTGGATGATCCGGATGGCACTACAGGAAATAGCTTCCTGTGGGCACAACTTCCTGACCCTGACCTCCCAGAGAGGTGGACCTGGCATCCTCCATTCAAAAAGTTGGATGTTCTGCCATGCCAACTTTTTTTTTTGTTTCTGAAGAAGAACCAAGAGCTAAGAAAAAAACCACTTACATCAATCATCCATTTGTTTCAAAATGCCCACACCTGTTACTTCTCAAAGGTAATTCAATTTTCAAAGTGCTTTATTGTCCCACCTTTCTGAGCTCTCCAAGGCAGAACAATGACAAAATCCTCATTTTACCAGAATGGTTGTCACAAATTTTATGTTTTAGCGACAATATTCTCTTGAAGGAAGAGCAAAAAAATACATTAAAAATTACAAAACAGAAATATGTAGCCAGCAGCCTTGGAAACACTTTCCATGTCAATCAGCTAGGGAGCTATTGTTGCTGCTCATATGCAACCTACATATAGAACAGGGGTCCCCAATTCCCGGGCTGTGGCCCGTTGGGAACGGGGCTGCATAAGCAGTGGGCGAAGCTCAATTTGCGCAAGCAGCATGCTCGTGCACCCCCTGCTTGCGTGGAACCATCCCCCCCTGCCGCCGCTGCCGCCAGTCTGCAGAGCCAGAAAGGTTGGGGACCAGTGGTGAAATGTAAAATTTGTTACTACCGGTTCTGTGGGCATGGCTTGGTGGTGGTGAGTAATGTAATGGAGGGCACCGTGTTATGGTGGTTCTCCTTCTTTCTCTCAGACCGGTCGCAGTTTGTGTTGGCAGGGGGGCAGAGGTCGACCTCGAGGCCTCTCATATGTGGAGTGCCTCAGGGGTCGGTCCTCTCACCCCTTCTGTTCAACATTTATGTGAAGCCGCTGGGTAAGATCATCCGTGGCTTTGGGGTGACGTACCACCAGTACGCTGATGACACATCTCCACCCCAGGCCACCCCAACGATGCCCTTGAAGTGATGTCCCAGTGCCTGGAGGCTGTGCGGATCTGGATGGGGAGGAACTGGATGGGGAGGAACAGGCTCAAGCTCAATCCTTCCAAGACTGAGTGGCTGTGGCTCCTGGCATCCCGATATAGTCAGTTGACTCCATCACTGACTATTGGGAGCGAGTCTCTGGCCCCCATGGAAAGGGCTCGCAATCTGGGAGTCCTCCTGGATAGGCAGCTGTCCTTGGAGGATCATCTGACAACTGTAGCCAGGGGGACTTTTTGTCAGGTTCGCCTGATTCGCCAGTTGCGGCCCTTTCTTGATCGAGATTCCCTGTGCACAGTCACTCACGCCCTCGTTACTTCTCACTCGGACTACTGTAACGCTCTCTACATGGGGCTCCCCTTGAGGGGCACCCGGAGGCTCCAACTGGTCCAGAATGCGGCCGCGCAGGTAGTTACAGGAGCAGCATGGCGCTCCCACACAACACCTCTCCTGCGTGGCTCCCAGTGGTCTTCCGGGTGCGCTTCAAGGTGTTGGTTATCACTTTAAAGCGCTCCATGGCATAGGACCTAGTTATCTTCGAGACTGCCTGCTGCTACCGACGGCCTCCCACAGGGAGGGCCTCCTCGGGGTGCCATCAGCCAAACAATGTAGGCTGGTGACCCCCAGGGGGAGGGCCTTCTCTGTGGGGGCACCTACTCTCTGGAATCAGCTGCCCCCAGAGATAAGGAGAATCTAAGACCTCGGTGCCTTCCACCGTGCCCTTAAAACCTTCTTTTTCCAGCAAGCCGAGCTGGTTTAACAATTTTTAAAATGTTTTTTAATTGGTTTGTCATTCTTTTAATTGGGGACAAACAGATATATATCCTTTTAATTGTATTTTAATGTTTGTCATTGATGTTTTTATTTTGGCTGTACACCGCCCTGAGTCCCTCGGGAGAAGGGCGGTATATAAATTCGATATAAAATAAATAAATAAAATAGAAAAATGTGACTGAGTGGGCGTGGCCAACTTTTTTTAAAAAAAACTTTTAAAACCATTTTTTCTACAACCTCTTTGGCTGAAGAGGTTGTAAAAAAATGCTTTTAAAAGCCTCTGATGATCCCAGCTGAGTTGCCTGATCGTCAGAGGCTTTTTTTTTCTTTTACTTTTAAAAGCATTTTTTCGGTTGAAGAGGTTGTAGAAAAATATGCTTTTAAAAATAAAAATACAAAGCCTTTGATGATCGTGCTGCTCATCAGCTGGGCATGGGGTGGGGGCAGGGATTTTTGCTACTGGTTCTCCGAACCACCCGCCACCCTCACTACCGGATCGGGTGAGCCGGTCCGAACCGGGAGCATTTCACCCGTTGGGGACTATTGATATAGAGGATGGAGAATTGTTTCTAAGCTCATCCCTTGCAGTGACACACACACACAGAGCATATACAACTTCCACTCCATCAGTGGAAAGAGACAGACATGACCCTGACATACTTAAGACCTCTGACATTCCTTGAGTTAAAGATTAGATGCACTTCTAAGACCTTCACAACTGATTTACATGTAGTCCTCAACTTACAACCATTTGTTTAGTGACCATTCAAAGTTACAACAGCACTGAAAATAGTGATTTATGACCATTTTTAAACACTTACGACGACTGCACCATCTCCATGGTCATGTTATCAAAACTCGGACGCTTGGCATATACTTATAACAGTTGCAGTGTCCTGGGTTTATGTGATCACTTTTTGCGAACTTCTGACGATGAGAAAGGCAGATTCACTTAACAACTGTGTTACTAACTTAACAACTGCAGTGATTCATCTGTGGCAAGAAAGATCATAAAATGGAGCAAAGCTCACTTAAGAACTGTCTTGTTTAGCAATGGAAGTTTTAGGCTCCACTGTGGTCATAAGTAGAGGACTACCTGTATATGCTCAGCCGTTGTGAAGAAGAGAAAGAAGATATCTATCTGAGTGCATATTCTTGGTGTAAAAATAGAAAGCACACAAAGCCCTCCAAGGGAAAAATTCAAAGTGACCTTCAGATATTTTCAGCTATTAAACTTTACGTTGTACTTTTGGATTTTAAACTGATTTTCAATGTCATTTCTTGAATAAAACACTGAACCAAAAGGAAGATCTGGACAAAAGGTTGAAATCTGATTGCTCTTATTCATAAATTATACAACACTATAAATTCATGTTGAAAATCAGATGTAACCCATTATGTGGAATAGTTCCAACTGGTAGGGAGTGAAAATTCTTCCTTTTTTTCCTTCTTGTTCCTTCTCTGTTTGGTTTCTACATCTTCAATTGAGCATTTGACCAAATCTAGAATATTATTTCCAAAGCTGACAAACATTTTTCCATGATTCTTTGTACAACTGATGTACTTACACTATCAAAGAAAGCCCCTAAATTAAAGAGCCTCTCTAAGCACAAGCCACATATTGTAGGCAATAATCGCTACTGTTAATTATTACAAGGTCAGAACTACAGAATTTGTGACAAGGTCCAGTTAGAGAAATTGAAATCTGGGGAGATTTAGAACAGCAGATTTTAGAACAGCAGATTTTCAAACTGCACAGCATACGTCACATTTATTTCCAAAAGAAGTCATTTATACATAGCAATTTGGTCACTAAAATCAGTAGGAAATAAGTGGTAGATCAAATATCCTACTTTAGAACAGAGTTGTTGTTCATAGCCAGTAAACCCAAATTTCTACATTGAGAAATGATGTAAATATTTGTATTGTTGATGGCATTTAGTTCTGGCTTTTACATTCACTTGCATCTTCAAACAACACAATTAATGGAATCATTTGTTGAAGATATAAATTAGAAATCCCATGTGATATATCCTAATACAACAAAAATCATAATGAAAACTTTACTACTGTGTGTTTGCTTTTGTTGTCTGATGCCTTTTTTAAAACAAAAAATAGGCCGCAATTCTAATATAGCATTTAATTTTGGCATGCTTTCTTTCTCTTCTCTATTTTGAATATACAGAGCACTTTCATGCCAATTTAAAAAGAAGTCATGCGTATTGTTAATATTTATTTGGACAAATTGACAATCAACCCCACACCTTCAAAGGAAAAAAAAAAGAGAACCGAACAGTTTCCTGCCGTTCATCATCTTGTCAATTATGAGAGCATTAGTACCTTTCCCAATATTTCTGGGCGGCAAGGGTGGTGCATTGGTAACAGGTGCTGCAGGTTGAACAGGAGGTGGGCTGCTACTGAGAACGGCTCCATAGGTCTCATTTTGTAACAGGCTTGGCATAAAACTTCTCTGTTTGTCCTTGGCTACATTGGCAGCATCTCTTGCCAGAGAGGCGACATTAGGCTGAAGCTGGCTTGATCCTAGCTGATAGAAACTTACAGGTCTGTCCTCTCTTCGACTGGGGCTGGCTTGCTGTAAAGAAAAGAAGAATCCAAGAGAAAGCCAAGTTGTCAAGTATTTTTGTGTTCATGCTATGAATATAAGTACACAACTCTGTGTGGCATAAGGCAAATGAAGCTGGTAACATTCAATCATGCCTTCAAAGTAATACTATTAGTTGTGTATTAACAGTCCTTAATCTGATAAATGGGATTTTGGTGAATGACATACCAATCACACCAGCAATTTGTGAGTCTGTAACTGTATCATGATTTTGGACAGCAACCACCCATATTCTCAAAATTGTGTAATGGACAGGAAAAATTGCTTGCTCCTTATTTATTCCTTTTTTGCCTGTCTCATTCGCCATACAGGCAGTCCTCAACTTATAGCCGTTAATTTAGTGACCGTTTGAAGTTACAATGGCACGGAAAAAGTGATTTATGACCCTTTTTAACACTTGCAACCATTGCAGCATCCCCGGGGTCACATGATCAAAATTCAGATGCTTGGCAATTGGCATGTATTTATGACGGTTGCAGTGTCCCAGGATCACGTGATCAATTTTTGCAACCTTCTGACAAAATCAATGGGGAAGCCAGATTCACTTAATAACCACTACTAATTTAACAACTGCAGTGATTCACTTAACAAGTGTGACAAGAAGGTCATAAAATGGGGGCAAAACTCACTAAACAACTGTTTTGCTTAACAATATCTGGGGCTCAATTGTAGACATAAGTCGAGGGCTACCTGTAGCCTGTTACCTGAGAAATTAGAAGTATTTAAATCAGGGGTGAAATCCAGCAGGTTCTAACAGAGTGGAGTGGGAATAGAGATTTTGCAATATCTTTCCCCCAGGAGGGGAGGGAATAGGGATTTTGCAGTATCCTTCCCCTGGAGAGGGGTGGGAATGGAGATTTTGCAATATCCTTCCCCTGCCACGCCCACCAAGCCACACCCACCAAGCCACACCCACAGAACAGGTAGGGGAAAAAATTGGATTTCACCCCTGATTTAAGCGTGCTTCAATAAAATCACGAAGTATTTGAATATGTACCTGCAGCTTTTCATCCACATCATCGTCACTTTCATCCAAGTCTTCATGAAGTAACCGCCATTCATATTCTACGTGAACATGAGAATTAAGCCTTCCAGCCAGAGCCTGAGTAAGCTAAAGGACCAAAGTTAGGCTTTATGGAACCCAGTCCATGTCAATGACTTAAAATTCCAAATCGTTAAACAGACCTGGAACCCAATTATTTTCTATCCCTTTCTTTTTTAAGGGCAAAATTATGTTGAAGATATTTGAAGAAATTTATAAAGGTTTTGAATGTGAAGACTTTTTATAGAGCAAATAAAAAAACATCCAATTGAGGGTCCCGCAATAATGTTATTTAAATACTATTATGTGACACTAATTACTGTATTGTAATTCAAATGTACTCCCTCCAGATATGGTTGTGTACAAGGAAGGGGTTGTCCAGAGATATAATAGTTTATACACCATGCACCACTTCAGCTAATGTAAGGGAAGAACATTATGTATAAATTGAAATCTTACCAGCTCTTCACAGTGTGCATGCTTTAAGCGTTTAGCTATATCAAGTGGTGTTTCTCCAGCTTCATTTGCTATAAATCAATGAAAGGAAAAGTTGGTTTGCAACTTTATATTACTAAAAATACAGTATAAGTAGCTTACAAAATGAAAATAACATTAGGAACAATCCAGCCAAAGACAGACTTATTAGTTGCTACATATTTTAATTTGCTTTCTTTAACATGTGGCTCCATATATTTTGGTGTCCACCTCCTATATCTCTCTCATCAGAGGTCATATTGGATGAAGATTAAGGGAACCAAAATGTAAGACATACCCTGGCACATTGGGGCGTGTGGGTGTGTGTGTTAATTTATCAGCGGGACTAATTCATGTTTAATGCAGTGTCCACATTAAAAAATAGGATAATGAACTGAACATTTTTCTCACTGTATAGAGTCATAGATTGCCATCTGATTCCTGTGAGATTGGGAATGAGGCCACATGAAACTATGATATTTTTATACTCATTGACTGAGAGTTAAAATTTTCTTTTAGATAGAAAAGATATGGCTCAATAATGTGTGTGTGTGTGAGAGAGAGAGAGCGGGAGGGAGGGAGGGAGAGGGAGACAGAGACAGAGAGACAGAGAGGAAAGAAAGAAAGAGAGAGAGAGAGAGAGAGAAAGAAAGAGAGAGAGAGAGAGAGAAAGAAAGAAAGAAAGAAAGAAAGAAAGAAAGAAAGAAAGAAAGAAAACACAAACAGCAACAAATTTACCTCAGACCTTTATGTTCCTAACACCAAGGAGTACTCCTTTTTCTCTTTACCTATTTCAATTGAAGCCTTCCCCCTCAGGAGCAGTTTCAGGCACTCCACATTATCTGTTAAACAGCAGTAATGCAGAGCCGTGCTGCCTTTACACGTCTGCTTGTCAAGATTGCCACTGCACAGGAGGAGAGAACAAAATTACTTGTCACGTATAGCATAGAAGGTTCTCCAAAGCTTGCTTGGTTCGAGATATTCAGACAGTTGTTTCCATCAAACTTAACATTTACTGAAAGAGTCCTTTCTTAATTCTGAGTAATGAAACTGATATGCAAACAAGTGTTTAGACACAGATGGCCCACCTGTTCTGTACCAAGAAGTCAACTATGTGAAGAGAAGTCCGATCCACCGATCGCACCGCAAGATGAAGGGCAGTTTCATCTTGTTCCTGAAATACAAAAAAAAAATGTTCTAACCAGTGCCAAGCAAAAACATTTTTAAAACTAAGTTTTGAGTCTATGATTTATTGTTGCACCATACAATTTTGGCCATTGTACTTCAGTTTAGCTTTCAAAATTATTTGAAAGCCAGATTCAAGAAGGTAATGCAAAATTAAGAGGCACCCTCTATTTATTTTACTTTGTGTTACCCTGGGTCTATTTTATAGGATAAACCCCTGGGTCTCAGAAATTTTTGTTTTGCTCTGAAGGATTTTATTAATAGATGAAGGTCAACATCTTTTTTTTAAAAATGCCATCTCTGCTACCTAAATGGCAGAGAACTGACAAGAGTCAAATGATAAATTAAATGGCGATGCTAGAAAGTAGTGTTTTGATTTTGTAAGCTAAACAAAAAAGAGACTTCACCAAATCACCACAACACTCTATATGAGAACCCGTTTGGTGTAGTGGTGACAGTGTCTGCCTAGAAACTAGGAGATGGTAAGTTCTAGTCCTCCTTTAGGCATGAAAGCCAGCTGGGAGACTTTGGGCCAATTACTCTCTTTCAGCCTCATCCACCTCACAGAGATAAAAATATAATAAGTAGACATAAGATGAACGGGACAGTTTGGATTGTAAAACAAGAAAACTGACAACTAATCTATGCATTACATAGTAATATGCAAGATCATATGCAATCATATGTGAGAAAGGAGCTTTAAATTGACTGAAAGGATAGTGGTGCTAGGAAAAGTTGGGAGCCTCTGGTTCAGGATAATTAACACTAACACTAACATTTAATGAATCATAATCCTAAACTATTTATATTACAGATCATTTTAACATTTCAAGATCAGGGCAAACATTAAGGTAGCCAAGATGAGTCATGTTCAATCTAGAATACATTCTGCCTTTCAACATTGTTCTATCCCATTCTATAAATGGTCAGAATACTACTTCAAAGCCTATGCAAAAATTTACTGTGCAGTTTCATTCTCATTTCTCCCAAGACAGGATATACACATTTGTGTTATCCATCTTCCTGACATACAAAACAACTTTTGAAATGTTTACTACACAGGCTTGTTCACAAAACTGCACCAATGGTTCTTAAAACTCTAGATTAGCGGCATTCAATGAAGCTGAAATTTAAAATCAAATGTCGTCAACAAAATTCACGCCCAACCCAATGGAGGTATACATGATATCTATGCATTTGGGGAAAGATATAATATGTAATATTATTTCCAATGTTTTACATCATAATATTAAAAGCTTCCAAATTACTATAGATGAGCTGAATTGCTTAAACACAAACATAGTGGACACATTAGAATGGAAAGTTTTAGTTGGATATTACCGTTTCAATAATTTAGCTTTATAGGAAAAGACAAAAAACATTTTTAGATGGTGTTGCTCAGCTGTAGTCAATGAAGACACAGAATCTAAAATATTATTTAGCCAATTAATCTCCTTTCAGTGCAAGAATAAACAATAGAAATAAATATCAAATAAATATCATATATTATTCTGAGATTGGGTGTATGGTTAATACTATTCTTTTATATATATATATATATATATATATATATATATATATATATATATATACACACACACACACACACACACACATATACATACACACACACACATACACACATATATATTTTCAATCAACACAATATACATTTTTCACACACATCTAAACTGAGTCTCTTAACTCCCTAGCAGTACCTAGGCTGCTTTCCTGCAGGGAGCATTGAGTGAGGATTCCCTATGTTTACTTATCAGAGACACAGTTACTGCAGAGGGGAGGGGAGGGAGTCTCAGAACAATAACTCTGGAAGGTGTCAAAAGTGGTGAGAAGATGTCGTAGAATCTATATCCATTCCATAAAGTTGCATCTTAAAAGTTATAGATGTCATGCTCTTGGTGGATGGGTGGGAGACAAATATTTATGATTAGGTTTCAATATGTGTTCAGTCCTCTCCTGCAGAAAGTATTTCTATTATGACCCAGATTGTTGGAGGTAATATACTGACTTTATAAACAGCTTAAAGAGGTCTGTAAAGCACTGTGAAGCGGTATATAAGTCTTAGTGCTAGTGCTATCTAATTCTCATAGTTTTTTTTAAATGCTTAGTAACAAATGGAAGGACTTTCTCTTTTATTCTTTTTAAAAGTAACACAGAAAGACTGATTGTGAGTTAGGTATGTTTGCAAAATTATTAGAAACACAATAACGAATAACAGAGTTGAAAGGGACCGTGGAGGTCTTTTAGTCCGGGCTGAAATGCTTCCGGTTCGGACCGGATCATCTGATCCGGTAGCGATGGAGGCAGGTGGTTCAGAGAACCGGTAGCAAAAATCCCTGCCCCCACCATGCCCAGCTGAGCTGCACAATCATCAGAGACTTTTTTTTAACTTTTAAAAGCATTTTTTCTACAACCTCTTCGGTCGAAAAAATGCTTTTAAAAGTAAAAAAAAAAGCCTCTGATGATCGCGTGGTTCAGCTGGGATCGTCAGAGGCTTTTAAAAGAAAAAAAAAGCCTCTGCCAATCAGGCAACTCAGCTGGGATCGTCAGAGCCTTTTGAAAGCATTTTTTTACAACCTCTTTGCCAAAGATGTTGTAGAAAAAATGCTTTTAAAAGTAAAAAAAAATTAAAAATTGGCCATGCCCCACCCAGTCACATTACCCCATTACCACCAAGCCACGGTCACAGAACCAGTAGTAACAAATTTTACATTTCACCACTGCTTTTAGTCCACCCCCCTGCTCAGGCAGGAAACCTTCAGTCAAATGGTTGCCCAATCTCTTCTCAAAAACTTCCAGTGTTGGAGAATTCACAACTTCTGGAGGCAAGTTGTTCCAGTGATTAATTATTCTAACTGTCAGGAAATTTTTCCTTAGTTCTAAGTTGTTTCTCTCCTTGATTTTTTTTTTTAATTTGATTTATAAGCCGCCCTTCTCCGGAGACTCAGGGCGGCTTACAATGCGCTAAGCAATAGCCTTCATACTTTTGTATATTTATACAAAGTCAGCTTATTGCCCCCACAAACTGGGTCCTCAATTTACCTACCTTAGAAAGGATGGAAGGCTGAGTCAACCTTGAGCCTTGGTGAGATTCGAACCTGCAATAATTGCAGGCAGCTGATGTTAATAACAGGGCTTTAGACCACTGTACTATCCAAGGCTCTCTTAGTTTCCATCCATTGCTTCTTTGCTTCTTTTAATCTAATTTCTATAGAAATTGAGCATTTGTGTTCAAAACTTGATTAACAGAAGGTTTCTGTACATACATGACCATTTGCTAATGGAATTTTCTCGGTTAGATCCACCCCGTCAGCATACACTTGAACGAGTCCAAAAATGTCTCTTGCTCTGACTGCTTCACAAAGGTTTTGTAGCTTAGTCGCATTGTCAGTGTATTTCTTCCTTGCATATTTTCTTTCAATATATTTGGCATTAATATAATCTTTTCTAGCATTCCTGAAATGAGATATGGCATACACTGTAAAATGGTGCATGATGAGCAGCTGAAATACTTGTTCTGAAAAATATATAATGATATTCATAACTCTTAACAAAAAATGGTTCATGTAAACATCATGGCTTTTATTTGCAGCATTGTAAATGACCTTTTGCTCCTCTGACACATCTGTGAATATGTTGCAGTTGTGAGCACTGATTTATCCATTGGGAAACAATGATCCAAATATATGGATATAAATGCCTGTAGGTATTCTTCATTTCCCCAGCTACTTGAAACAACTGATCATTAATTCAACAGATATGTTCCCTAAATGATTCAAGGGAGATTTCTAGACTGAATTTAGAAAAAACATTGCTCTAATGCTCTTTTTTACCTGAAGTCTGTTAAATCTTGAAAGTTTAACAGTTTACTGTTAATATGGAATTAACAGAAAATCTGCTACAAATTCAGAATCGCACGGTTGCATGCTAGCAAGGGAATTTTGGGAGCTGAAATCCACACACCTTGAAATTGGAAAGTTTGAAAAACATCGCCCTAAAGTTTCCCATGTGTCCATAATCTGCTGTAGAAATGTGGAAGGGATGTTGAAGACACTACAATAATAAGGGAAATTCTCTCAGCATAATAGCCCAATTCCAATTGGGATGGGCAGAACCCAACAAAAGTCTGCTTCTACAACAGTCTGCTTCTACTCCCCGCCCACATACACAACCTCCTGTGCCTGCTCAGACTTTGAAGGAACTTTGCCTGCAATGTCGGAAAGGTAATTCTGTCAGAAAAAAATGGACCACGGTGATTTTAAGACTGCCAGGTGACCATTTATAGATTCCTACAGGAAAAAAAAACTCCCACCATTCCCCTCTCCTTCACACATCAGAATTTTTAGCAATTAACAGAATGTTATTTCCAAATTAGTTTTCATACTGCCAGCTTAATCCCTATTTTAATATCTTGCATACTGTCTTGGGGAAGAGCTTATTACTTGCTTTCATTTCTACCAGTTATTACTACCGGTAGATGTGATAACTACTGTAGTAAGTAAGTATAGAAATTGCATAGGATTCAAAAGGTTTACATTTCTCTTTAAAATAATTTTGTGTGTTCAGGTTGGTCTACTTCTTGGTTCATCTTTGTATGACTTAAGACAACAACAGAACCTCTTAAATATCTGAAAAGGACCAATTTTCTCTTAGATTTTAAGATCCAGTACAGCCAGAAGATTAAGGGATGTGGTGGCTCAGTGGCTAAGATGCTGAGCTTGTCGATCGAAAGGTCGGCAGATCAGCGGTTCAAATCCCTAGTGCCGCGTGAGTGAGCTCCCGTTACTTGTCCCAGATTCTGCCAACCTAAGCAGTTTGAAAGCACGTAAAAAATGCAAGTAGAAAAATAGACCACTTTGGTGGGAAGGTAACAGTGCTCCATGCGCCTTCGGCATTTAATCATGCCGGCCACATGACCATGGAGATGTCTTCGGACAGCGCTGGCTCGTTGGCTTAGAAACGGAGATGAGCATCGCCCCTAGAGTTGGAAACAACTAGCACGCATGTGTAGGGGAACCTTTACCTTTACATTTAGAGCCAGAAGAACCAATATTTTAAGAGTCTGCCCTTGAATCACTAAGTCAGAGCTCATATTAACTCCATTTACACTTTATGCCACAATCAACACAGATGTCACTCTGAATATTCCATCTTTCATACTTACATATCACTACTTGGATTGGGTTTGACTAGTTCATCTGCTGGCAGACAAAATTCCATAATCTCATTAAATCCTGCATTCCCGATATTCTTAGCAAGCTATTAAGATAAATGTCAACAAATCATGTGAATGAACCCAGTGGCTACTTAAATACAATACTTTCAATTTGAGGCATCAAAAAACCTGAACATTTGAATTTTGCAGCTGTAAATTTTACTTTACAGGCAATTTTTAAAAATTAGATTAAATAAACTAGATTAAACAGAACCCCAATATTACCTCTGCAAGTTTACTTAAAAATAACATTGCTATACAGTAGAATTTCAGTTTTCTAGACCTCAGTACAATTACCTTTATACAGAATGGACCAAGTTCCTTTGCATTTTACATTATTTGCATAATAATAATCACATCGTTCCCATCACCCATCTCCTTCCACTTATGACTGTATGACTGTAACTTTGTTGCTGGTATCCTTAAGATTTATATTGATATTGTTTCCTGATTGCTTATTTGTACCCTATGACTATCATTAAGTATTGTACCTTATGATTCTTGATGAATGTATCTTTTCTTTTATGTACACTGAGAGCAAATGCACCAAGACAAATTCCTTGTGTGTCCAATCACACACGGCCAATAAAAAATTCTATTCTATTCTAATATCATTACAAAACTGAATGGCATTCATAAATATAACCTCTATTATTGCAAACCTTCCTGTACCAGACTTTTGTGTGGTATGGACATTCCCTTTCTCCAACTGTTAAAATGACATTTTACTGAAATATGTTTATTTTAATATAATACAGACATTTTAAGATAACATTTAAATATATGGATTAAATCTCAAAGAAGCTGTGTAAATGAATTTTCTCTACAGACAGCCTTCTGTAGCTTTCTTATATACAGTAGCAGAAATTCAGGTGGGAAAACCACTTTGGTATGTTTTCCTCTTTGATAGAAGGTTGCTATGGGATGAAGCCTACAAAAATAGAAGACACACTTATGCTGATCCTCACAGGGTTTTTTTTTAATAGAAATACTTTTAATTTACCAGCAATTCAGATGTACCCAGTACATCTAATGTAAGCGACTGCATTCTGGAATAGTGGACACCAAGTTCTCGGTGTATTCCTGAACATTCAATGCAAGTCAAAATGCCCAAATTTGTTGAGAGCCAGGTTGGATCTAGAAGAGAAAAAGATAACAACAGCAATGACTCCATCGTTGAACAGGGTATTGAAACCATCTATTCAAGAGACTTCTAATTCAGTTCTACTGGCAGCAATTAGGACTGTTTTATTCATAGAAATGAACAATATTGAAAGGCAGTGGTAAAATCTAAAATTTGTTACTACCGGTTCTGTGGGCATGGCTTGGTGGGGGAGGTAATGTGACTGGGTCAGCGTGGCCAATTTTTTTTTTTAACTTTTAAAACCATTTTTTCTACAACCTCTTCGGCGAAGAGGTTGTAAAAAATGCTTTCAAAAGGCTCTGGCGATCCCAGCTGAGTTGCCTGGTCGGCAGAGACTTTTTTTCTTTTAAATGCCTCTGACGATCAGGCAACTCAGCTTCGTCAGAGGCATTTAAAAGAAAAAAAAGGGGGGGTTTCTTTTAAAAACCTTTGATGATCCCAGCTGAGCCGCGCGATCATCAGAGGCTTTTTTTTACTTTTAAAAGCATTTTTTCGGCCGAAGAGGTTGTAGAAAAAATGCTTTTAAAAGTTAAAAAAAAAAAAAGCCTCTGATGATTGTGTGGCTCATCTGGGCATGGGGGGGGGAGGGATTTTTGCTAACAGTTCTCCGAACCACCTGCCTCCATCGCTACCGGATCAGGTGATCCGGTCCAAACCGGGAGCATTTCACTCCTACCGTAAGGGCTATTTCATCACAAAGTACTTGAATTTATACTGCATATAAATACCAACAAAGGACCTATGTATAATTAGTTTTCCTGACTGATGCTACTTTTTTGACAGTATTATAATTGAAAGCTTTTCCTTTATAACAGGAACTATCAAATTTGCCGCCCCACCTGATTCTTAAGGTTAATTTTAATTAAACTCCCAAAAGATTATTTTTCCTAAGTATTTCTTTGTTTCCTTAAAACATTCTTCTTTGTCCTTTTCTTGCAAGTTATCAGAAAACTATTTCATCCTACAGTATATGTTTGTTTACTAAGTCCTTGAGCTGCATACTGGGGATTCAAGCATTGTTTTCACCGCTGTTTCCTGCTTAGACAGAAGAAGGGAAAAGACAGTAATTTTATGAGATTTTAAAGTCACCTTGTGCTCCACAGTCACAACACATGTCATTTCCAGGCATTCTTTGCACATCAGATATTATTTCTTTTGTCAGTTCTTGGACAATGTTGTTTTCTCCCGTGTTATCATCACCTTTGAAGGCATTATTTAAAGCTTCTTCTTTACTATTCTGCAGTACAGATATCCAGCTTGAAAAATAAAAACATATATTATGGTGCAAAATGGAACTGACAGTTTCCTACCATCCACACAGAATGAAATTTAAATAAAGGCAGAAGGTTTTCAAAGGTTGAGGTTACGCTAACCAAAAAATAACTGAGAGTCGACAAATTGCTTTCAAATCAATTTTCTAGAGATGGATTAGAAATGCCATAAAAAGAAACTGAGAAATAGGAAATATGTTCGTTATAAAAGCTGGAAATATCTCTGAAATGAGATCAGTTTCACTTAGTGACAGCTTCATTTAATGAACAAGTTACAAGTCCCAGCTGTGATCACTATATGAGGACTACCTCTAACATTAATGCAACTTACATTTGACAGTCCTGTTCATCCTCTGCTTGGAAATGATATGTTCTGTCATCTATAAAATAATAAAATTTCTCATTGTTTTATGTATTTAATCTTATGAATAAATACATATGTTATTTATTCAAATTAAACATTTTAATGAACATTTAATTAATTCAGTTATTAAAAAGTGAGGTCATTATTGGGGTTTAAATCATGGCCTTATACATCAAACAGGGTTAAAATTAACCAGAACCTTCAAGGGTTAAGCAATCTAGAGGCAATTTTTTCTACTACCATTTCATATATAAGAGCAATATTTTTTCACCTTGGTCAGCACTAGCTAGAATAAAAAGGGTTAGTATACATTTTACAAATCACTCTCAATAACATATTATTTCTCAATCCTGTTTCCCCTTATATCTGGAATATGAGTATTTGGGGCCTAAGAAGCATTCCTATAACAATACAGGTAGTCCTCCATTTACAACAATTCATTTAGTGACCGTTCAAAGTTATGACGACACCGAAAAAAGTGACTTTTTCAGTTATAACTTTTGTACATCCCCATGATCATGTGATCAAAATTCAGATGCTTGACAAATAGTTCATACTTATGACCATTGCTGTATCCCAGGGTCATGTGTGATCACTTTTTGTAACCTGCTGACAAGCGAAGTCAATGGGGAAGCCAGAATCATTTAACAACTGGGTTACTAACTTATCAACTGTGGTGATTCATTTAACAACTGTGGCAAGAAAGGTCGTAAAATGGGGCAAAATTCACTCAACGAATGTCTCACTTAAAAACAGAAATTGGATCTGATTTTGCAACCTTTTTCATGGTCACCTTAGGACCATCACAATTTATAACTGTAATTGCCAGGCTCAATTATCATCATAACTCGAGGAATACCTGTACTTTTTAAAAAAAAAATCAAGACATTTCAGAATATCTAGTGGTAAGTATATAGTATCTATTAGCAAAGTATGTCTTCTCTGAGTAGCAGGCAGTTTTGGGGAAAAGACACAGCTCATTTGGCTTCTAGATATGTGGTAGGTTTATACCTCCACATGCCAGGATGCACTACACAAGTCTTGTAATGAGCATCTGTAATTTATTTATTTATTTATTTATTTATTTCCAATTTATATACCGCCCTTCTCCCTGAGGACTCAGGGCGGTGTACAGCCAGACATAAAAAACATAAAATATAAATATTAAGACATTTAAAATATATATAATTTGGCTACAAAATTTAAAACTCACAGACCAATTAAAATATTAAAAATATTTAAAATTTCTTCTTAAGCCAGCCCGGCTTGTTGGAAAAAATGTGTTTTTAGGGCACGGCGGAAGGCACTGAGGTCATGAATTCTCCTAATCTCCGGGGGCAACTGGTTCCAGAGGGTGGGTGCCCCCACAGAGAAGGCTCTCCCCCTGGGGGTCACCAGCCTACATTGTTTGGCTGATGGCACCCTGAGGAGGCCCTCTCTGTGGGAGCGCACGGGTCGATGGGAGGTCATCGGTGACAGCAGGCGGTCTCGGAGATAACTAGGCCCTATGCCATGGAGCGCTTTAAAGGTGATCACCAACACCTTGAAGCGCACCCGGAAGACCACCGGAAGCCAGTGCAGCTCGCGCAGGAGCGGTGTTATGTGGGAGCGCCACGCTGCTCCCGTCACTACCCGCGCGGCCGCATTTTGGACCAGTTGGAGCCTCCGGGTGCTCTTCAAGGGGAGCCCCATGTAGAGAGCATTACAGTAGTCTAGGCGGGAAGTGACAAGGGCGTGAGTGACTGTGCACAGAGAATCCCGATCAAGAAAGGGCCGCAACTGGCGAATCAGGCGAACCTGACAAAAGGTCCCCCTGGCTACAGCCGTCAGATGTTCCTCCAAAGACAGCTGCCTATTCAGGAGGACTCCCAGATTGCGAGCCCTTTCTGCGGGGGCTAAAGACTCGCCCCCGATAGTCAGTGATGGAGTCAACTGACTATATCGGGATGCCGGGAACCACAGCCACTCCGTCTTGGACGGGTTGAGCTTGAATTTGTTTCTCCCCATCCAGATCCGCACGGCTTCCAGGCACTATAATGAAGTTATAATGAATGTGGAAAAAGATGTTAGGCATAATCAAACAAGGAGGGAAGGAAATAGTTCTAATTCCAAGAGTAAACTCTTGATTTTCAGTTAATAAGATTCAGATGGGTAAGAAAATAAATTGTGGCTAAATCATTTTTTATCCACATTCATTGGAAGCAGGATGACTGCAATGGCTTTATGTTTAACAATGCAAAAAACAAAAACACCTAAGCAATAATCCTAAACAGTTGTAGAACCCACCCTATTGACTAAATATCTGTCCAGAAAAACAATATTAAAAAGAAAGAAAAAAAGTTGCAGTCATTTTCTTTGCCATATCACGAAGGTGTACAAAATACAATATAGCAAAAAAACAAAAAGAAAAAGAAAAAGAGCATTACATGAAGAAAAGGTCATAGGATTGGAAGGACCATGGACGTTATCTAATCCAACTCCAATGAAAGGGCCACTGGATAATTTTCAATGACCATCTACCCTTTGTTTAAAGGCCTGCTAGCAAAGGCAAAACTACCACATCATGTGGCAACATATTCCATTGGATAACAAATCAAACAATTGGGAAGGTAATTCAGATGTGTAACATGGAATTGCTTCCTGGGAGCTTTAGTTTATTGATTACATCCAATTCAGGACACTAATTTTCTACTTGTAACAAATTAGATGTGGATAAACAATGTCAAATCTAGCATCATTTGGGGAGTGACAAACAGCAACCAGAGTAAAAACATAAAAAGTAACCAAGGCAAAACCTTTTGTTAAACTTGGCTGTTTTCTTATTATTGGGGAACTATGGAATAATTAAACAGCAGTTATAAAAAAATTAAGAATCTGGAGATAAAGAAAATCAATTCTAACTCATCAAAAGAGTCTATATGCTCATAATTTAAGTAATATGCCCTTCAAAAATGAATAAAATAGGTCTTTCTCAACAATTTATAAACATATGACTCCGTAATGTTTCTGATGTTCACATTATATCCGCAGACTACTTACTGAGTGATTAAATAAGTTTCCTTTCTGACAAAAAAATATACAATCTAAAAGCATTGCATCAGCAGAAATAGAGATAAAGCAGCACTAAATCAATCAAAATACAGATGAAAACTACAAAAAAATAAACCAGCAGTATTATGGATGTGTGCCAGGATTTCATTGCCCATTTTTCTGTCTCCCTGCTCATCTCTATTTCTTTTCCTCCAAAGAAAACTTCAATAATAATTTAGCTTCTTATCTCAGTGTATCCTGGCAACAACCATTGTTTCCAAACTTATAATGGGGTCTTGAATTGGGCTTAGATCTGAACTAACCTTAATTATGGCTGTTATATTGAAACCATTCCAATTAGGAATAAAGCAAATAGTGAAGCAAAGATTCATGCACGTAAAAGGAGATAAAAGAATCAGCATATCTGTAACATGTACTCAATCTTCAAAGTAATCTGCACAGGTTCATGAACAAACCAACATAAACAAACAAAGTATTCGGTAATTCAGAAGTTTGTATTAAGATTTTTTTAAGCGTGTGGTCAGTATTTTCATTTTTCTTTGTATTTCTGTATTTTATATTTTGATAAACTAATAAAATTTTAACAAAAAAGTGTTTTGTCTACCAAGCAGTTTTAGAATATAATGAAGGGGAGACCTAAAAAGTTTCAATAGAACCAAAAATTCATTAATGTTAACCCCAAACCGTATTTTAATTCTAAAAAAGTGAGGATTGTTATAAATACAGTTATGTATTTTGAATGTATATAGATAGAAAATGCTGTTTAAATGTTATTATTTCTAGCATCTTATTTACACAAATCAGTAAAATCCAATGAACCATCATGAGATACGCTGAATGTCATCTCATTAATCCCTTGCATAATGCATCAGAGTATCTGGGATTCTGTTATTGCAATATGTGGAACTATACAGTTACTAACAAAATATATAGCTATTTACTGTGAAATTCAAAATACATTCTCTTCTTCTTATGACTATTTCTTTTGACCACATTTTATCTCTCAATTTTGTGGTTTGCCCATTTGGTTCTCTGCTGTAGTTCTTTGCTGTAGGTAAAACACCCCTTTTAAGCTGTAGTGACCTTTCCATTTCCTTTACAAAAGTTGCACTGCATGGACAAATTAATCTTCTTCCACAGTAACCATGCTTACAACTGTTTTGTGCCAAACAAGCAGCAAGAAATGGGCCGCTGCTGATGAGAGCAAATGTTTACCCTCTGAGATCTGTTAATATGCTCTGTCATTTTCTGGTACAAAAGAAGAAATCCTATGCTCAAGAAAAACTACAATGGTGGTTATATATAATTTGCCTTTCAAATGTTTTTTTTTTAAAAAAACCTCTGCATTATACTACATGATGACTGAGATTTAATTCTGTAGCAACATCAGGAAAACACAGTTGAATCCAATTTGAAAAATGTATAAAGTTGCATCTCACAGTTAGCGTAGCAATGATAACAGATAAAAGCAACAGATAGCTTCATTGACACACATGTACAATTATATATGAAAAGACAAATGTTTATGCACAGCAAGCTGCAGTAAATATATTCTAACTATATTTGGACTGAAATTGGAATCTCTTGTCAATTCCTTTTCTGAGACAATATGGAAGTAAGTAGAACTAACTAAAATCAGAGTACCTACAAAACTGAACAACAAACCTACGTGATATGAGGTCAAAACATTTTTTCTCTTCTGGATTTGTTTTCACTTGGCAAGTTAACAGATTGAGCTTTGCAGGAGGTCGGTTTGCCTAATTAAAGAAAAACAAAACAAAAAGGAAATCCCTTAGTAAGAGCATATAAAGAATATAGACATTTTCTGTTACCATTGATTCCGAAAGGAAAAATCCTCCTGCAGTTAAGTGCACCAAAGTTGTGCCTGCAGAAATTAATGAAATATACAGATAGCCAGTGTTTTTGAATAATATATCACAAATTGAATTACTATTTTAGGGTGGGTTTGGATCGACTTGAAATTTTAAAGTTTTGGTGTGATAATAAAATCATCTTTCTACTTGAGTATTTTTTTCAAACGTGGCAAATTATTCTTCTAAGCAACTCATACCGATGTGATTTATATTTTTATGATAAAAAATAGGCAAGTAATTACTTATGGGCAGTTTTCCTGCTGTAAAGCTTGACTAATGGATTTTAACTTGTAGAGGAAACATCTGGCTTGTATCTGGTAATAAAATTAATGGTGACCAATTAAAATAGAGCATATTTTTATAAGAGACCTAATAGGACTGGAAAGAAATGCAGGACTCCCTTACGTTTAAACACCACACATTACAATTAACATTTAGTTTTTATATTAATAATAGAAGATCAACAGAATTCAAGACGAAATACTTGGTAACTGACAGAACAATACAAAATTACATATAAAGCTTAACCATTAAAACAAGACAGAGTTCCATAATATGCACAGCAAGAAAAAATATCCTGTTATTAATTGCAGCCATAGACCTCAAGCAGACATTAGTGGCATTCATAATCAAAGATAAAGTGTATTCCGTTGTTAAGAATGTAGCTGATATTGATGGGGGGAAGTGGAACAAAAATTATCTTGATGTATTATTTTCTCCTGCTACTATGTAAAAACCTCGTTATATGCTACTGCAGGTAGCGGAATGAACTTAGTTCCAAGCTCTGCTCTAAAGAAATGAATAAAAGCCAAAAATAGAATTGAAATGTGGCAACAGGAGATAAAACTGAACCAAGATTTATTTTCTGGGCTAAAAGAAAAAAAAAAGCTTTTAGAAGCCAATGAAGCAACTTTAGCAATGTTATGCGATCAGTTTTCAGGGTTTTTAATTATGAGTATGATCTGAAGGGTCTTATTAAAACTGCAGTCAGTGGGCTTAGTGCTGTGCAAACCTACTTCTAAATCAATGCAATGTTATATTGGCACAGCAAATGGAAAAGTTTGTGGGCATAAAAAAACAACAACCTTTTTTTTTTTTGCACAGCTTTTGTTCCTGTTTTTTTCTTCCTGAGAACACAATAATCCTTTTTGGTCCCTTACTACATAAATATATGCTTCCTGAAAATGATGTTCTAATCAGAAAACATTCTTGACCTTAATCTTTAAAAAGATGGATTTTTTTTTTAAATTGATGGAAGGAAGAAAAATAACCAGACCTATTTGTTTCCAAATTAGCAATGCTAGGAATGCATGTCACTGCTGGTAGAAACTTTATCCATTCTTTTTTTCATTCGGAAAGGGAACATACCTTACCAGGAAATATATCAAAATACTCCCACTCATATTTAGCCAGATACATATCTCTACAAGCAAGCACAGCTGCTACTAGCTAACTTGGCATTTATTGAACAAACCAAAAGTGGCTTGGGTTTGCACAATACGATCTGCCATAAACCACACTTATACCTCACTGGCTGTATTTTACAGCACTCCAAGCCAGGTGAGCAAAGTATGGACTGCATGCAACCTCATTGGGTCATCATCTATGACACAAACTGCCCCTCACCTCTTACAATGGGCTCTCCCCCTACAGCCACACAGTGCTTTGCCTGAGATTACAGTTCTTTCTGCTGCCATTAGTCTTCCTCCCACATTCCTACAAATCTTTTCTACCTGCTTCTTGCCTCCCCAACAGTTTTCCTGTCTCTCTGTTGCCTCTCTGAATTTCTTTTTTTCTCCACTTTCCCATTTGACTGATCCTTCATTCTCCCGCTGTCTTTCTACTTTTTCTCTCTGACCTCCATTTCCTTATTCTATCCTCAATCTGTCCTACCTACCCATGTTTCCTCAAAAATAAGACTGGGTTTTATTTTCTTTTGGGCCCCAAAATATGCACTAGGGCTTATCTTTGGGGGGTGTTTTATTTTTTCCCCATGTACGGGAGGCCCATTTCTGCTTCCTTGCGGCAGGGTAGGAGGCCAGGAGGTGTGGCCCCGCACCGGCTTACCTCAGGGTCTCCACAGCCAGGTCACCCATACCCAGACATCTGCCTCACCTTGCAGCCGTGGCAGCAACACCGTTCAACCTCCTGCTTTGTTGCAGCCACAAGTAGAAAAAGTGGGCTCCTGTTGCACATGGTTGTTGGTGCTGCCGCCATGAGGCAGGTGTCAGGGCGTGGATGGCCTGGCTGCAGGGGCCCTGAGGTAAGCCGGTGCAGGGCGTGGGGCAGCTCCAGTCCCTCCTGCCTTGCCCCGTGGCCGCAGAACCATGAGCAGTCAGCTAGAATGGACGGGCAGCTAGCTGCGCAGGCTCTCAAATAGGGCTTATTTTGGGGGTAGAGCTTATATTAGGTGCACACATAAAAACATGGTAGGGCTTATTTTTGGGATAGGTTTTATTTTCGGGGAAGCAGAGTACCGGCGTCTCTACCTTCTCCAGTTTTTCTTTTTCATTATCCCCAGCACTGTATTTCTTTCCAGTGGTGGAATTCAAATTTTTTTACTACCAGTTCTGTAGGCTTGGCTTGGTGGGCGTGGCAGCGGAAGGATACTGCAAAATCCTCATTCCCTCCCCACTTCAGAGGAAGGATACTGCAAAATCTCCATCCCCACCCCATTCTGGGGCCAACCAGAGGTAGTATTTGCTGGTTCTCTGAACTACTCAAAATTTTCACTATTCGTTCTCCAGAACCTGTCAGAACCTGCTGAATAGCACCCCTGTTTCTTTCCCTTTGTCTCTCCCTAACACTAATCCTTCCCTATCCAGTCTGTGCTTTCTCCTTCTTCTTTCCTTTCTTCGATATCTACTGGAATACTTTTGCTGTGATAAATACAGAGCATCTTTTGGGGTCTAGGAAAAGTCACATTCAACATAAAATAAAGATTTTATATCCACTCACTCTGGATCCTTAATCCTTTCCAGTATAGCAGTCCTTAAAATGATAGAAGCTGAAATCTAATAAAATCACTTCATGGCTTTGCATGATGTAGGAACTCACTGATAATGAGCATCTGTCCTTTCCTGTTTGTAAAAGTAATTTGCCTCAATGTTGAAGTGAGTTTTATCCCAAATGTGTCAGGTTAATTAATTCAAAATAGAAGCTGTTCCAGATGAGGTAGTGCCTATTTAGAAAATGTATTTGACGGCAGATTTAAAGGGACAAGAGTGGATGGGTGGAATAAGATTAAGATGGCAGAAATGCTGCTGTGTCCTATTCCCTTCTTTCCAACCTAGCTCCTGTAAAACAACAACACATACAGCAACACATTTAATGCAAAATCAGAGGAAGAAGTAAGAAGCCATTTTTCCTGAATAGAACATAACAATGGGAGGCATGAGGATCACTGAAAACCAAATATAAAATGTCAGAAAGAAATGATATTGCACCAGATAGGTTTTCATGATCTAAACTTGAAGAACCCAAGGTCTAATTTGATCTAAGCCTCAATCTCAGAACAGCTGTAGCAATAATTAACAGAGGCATTCTCAACACAAAATATATTCACTTGAGTAAATGAGTAAATTTGAGCTGCGCTGATATTAAAGCAAAATATGAAAGTTATAACACAGCAGAGTATCTTTGGCACTACTGTATGTAGAATAATTACTGCAAGTGCTTGAAAAGATGGTCTGGTTGTTACCTAGATCCTTAAAAAGCACAAGCCACCTTTTAAAGAGATTATTTTGCTACAGCTCACTAAGGCATGATCTGTTGTAAATATAATTTGTTGAATAAGGCATAATAGTTTATTGTATATTATGTAAGAGTTCAAAAGCTCTACCCAACATTGTTTAGAAGAGATAAAATAGGTATTTCAAATCTGTTAGGTTTAAGGTACCCATTTTTGCTCCTCTAACCACCCTAATATGCCAAAGGAAGCCCATATTCTTGGCCGCTCCCACTCTGGCACCATGCATTCCTCAGATAACAATTTTGCACATTTGCATACACATTAAACCATTGTTTAGAAGCCATGGTGACTAGCTTAGAGCATGGGTAGAATCAGCCAGTATGAAAGAAAAAAACTCACAATTGTAATTTCTTCTTTCTGCAAATTACCATTGCAAGATACCAGTGAAAAACAAGGCATTTTAAAAGTTCTAAAACCCAGAGTAAAAGAAAGTTGGGAATTATATTATAAAGTCAAGTATCAGTTGATCAAGTCAATGGGACTGATACCTATCCAAAAAGGAAAAAGACCTGTGAGTAGTTATTAGAGAAAGAAAGCAGCAGCAGTATTGAAAACTGGAAATTGAATAGATGTTTTTAGTGTTTCAACTGATTTTAAAATGAAGTGCAAATATAAAGTTAATTACGTTATTACCATATTATGAAATTATCATTTGGACATAATAACTAATTATTTCAATTACTTTAATAATTAAAAGGGTACCTAAATGAGATCAGCCAATTTCATGCTGACAAAAATAAGAAATATGACTGACATTCTTTTAATAACTAGTCTCCAAAAAACTGAGTCATCATCTTAACTTTCTTAGAGAATCAGTGATGTAATCTATGGATGGAAAGTAAAGCACAGTACTTTTGTAAGGTACTTTTCTTTACAAATCGAATGTAAAAATACAATTAAATCTCAGGAAACAAAACATACCCTACATGTTATCATAAAAAAAAATATTCCAATTGAAACACAGATCCTTTGAAACACAGACCTACTACACAGAAGCTGTGCAGGGCTGTAATCCGTATCATTTTATCTGGGAGGAAGACCCACTGCATTTAAAAGAAGTTGCATTCTAATGAGATGCATACAGGAATGCTACGAATGATAGAAACTAGTTTTGTAGAAGCTTGGAAGAAAACAGTAGTTCATACTTCAGATAAACTTCCAAATAAGGGCTTATAGGTGTAGAAAGGAAGTAGAGTGTTGTGTGCTTTTGCCTGCAGCTGTCCTTCCAATTTCCTATTTAGCACGATCTCTAAGTGCTGTTCTGTCCATTTGAACAATTTATGGCATTCTCCTCCAAACCAATTACTCTTAATTAAAGATTTCTTCCATGCCTTTGGCAAGAAGTGGTTGGCTGCTGACTATTTCCGGGAAGTTTTTTCAACTACCGTACTAGATCCAGTCCTCCTTAGCTTTTTGGGGATCAGCTAGGCGCTAGTACTTGCTGTGACTACTCCTTAATTATAGTTTGACAATCTAATCTGCTGTGCTACACACTAAACAGGATGAGGAGGGAGAAACCAAATATGAAAAAAAGGTGTATGTTCAAATTTGAACGTCAAAGGGTTTACTATTCCTTTAATTTCAAAAACTAAGAAGGAACACTCAGCACAAAATGAAATGCTATTTTATTACAATACAGTCCTTGGTTAACAACAGTAATTGGGACACAAGTTGCCATCATCAAGTGATGTGGTCATAAAGTGCGACACCATGTGATCGTATCAGTTCATGACAGCAATCCTGGCAGTCCCTATTATCATCCTTAAGTAAGATTCCTGGGTCATTAAACAAGGGCATCCTCGTGTCTTTCTGTTGGCTTCCAACAACCCAAGTCAGTAAGGAAACAGACAGGATGTTACAAGTCCGGAAAGCTTGCAAACAGGCTGGCAGGCAAGTAAGTGGTTGCCAGGTGGGGAAGAGTGTGTGATGGTGTGTAACTATAGTGTGAAGATAGAGAGACTTGGAGTGGCTGAAGCCAACTGGGGGAGGGCATGAGAGTTTGCATGAAGGGCCAACTACAACACAGCACAGCATAGCACAAGTGCATCAAGGCTCGGGGCAGTTGTTCTCAATTATTACTATTCATTTTTTATCAATTGTAAGTTCTCCTAAGATAATTTTATTTAAATGATTTTTTTTTTACAATTATAAAGTATATATTCTATTATTGGGTGCATGAGGTAGCCTTATTTGGTTGTTAGGAGCTCACTGCTTTTTTCTTTTTATAAAATGAGCACAGAATGTCTTGTGCATATGCACATATTGTGAAAACATTTGTATCAGGGAGGTCTTTGCATAGATATTGATTGAACCTTGCAAAACCATGATAGAACCAAATCTGCAAAAAGTTACACATATAAAGAATTCAGTGCAGATGTTCACAGCAAATGCATGGCTGAGCCTTCTAAAACAACATCATTATTGCTTGTATGAATTCAACACTTTTTGCAAAACTACTATTATCAGTTCTTCTAATATGTTTTTGAAGAAGAGGAAATTGGAACAGAAATATGCTACTTTGAATGAAACTTTATCAAAACATTTGATCTTAACATTGCATTTCTGTTCACATAAAGTCTGAGTATTCACAATCAACAGTACAGTTATTTATGCTTTATATTAGGCAAAGTAACTGACAGCATAATGACAAATAGACCTTGCTTTCAGAAACCTCTGATCATGAATGATCTCATTAGCATCGTAACAGATGTACAGAAAGAACTAAACGTACTTTTTTTTTACAACTGATAAATAAGTAAATACAAACTCCCAAATGAAAAAGTTCATCAACTATGAAATCAGAAGTTGGAGAATTATATATATATTTTTCTAACAATACTATCTATATGGTTGCTTGCCTTTCCAGAAATACAGGAACCAGTACCTAAAAATCAGCTCTTGTTCTTCATCAAATAAAGCACCTCCATTTCCTCAACCTGACTTTCTGATACCATAATAATAATAATATTGTATCTTTCCCATGATCATGCCTGAAAAGTTGTTCAGCAGATTTCTCTTTCATCCTTGGTGCTGGACATGTACAATGCACATGAACTAATGATTTAAAAATGTAATAGTCATAGAGTATCAAAGTCGTTTTTGTACAGAATTAAGACTTCACTCTTTCGTACCTACATAAAGCATGCAATTATTTTTAGAGTTCCTCATCAAGCATAGTAGGAAAACATGAGCAAATTCTGTATCAATGGTATTGAATTCTCTAATCATCTGCTCTGGGAAAAAACTAGGAAATACTAGACGTACAAAAATAATTTCAGATTAATATGGCTTTTTTATATAAGTAACGATCTGTATGCATAGAATGCTGTAAACAAATACTTACTGTACCATGGGAAATAGTTAGGAAGCCATTTTTAACAATGCACTTTCTCTTCTGCCACACCTTCCTGATCCTGTTTTGTTAAAAAATAAAAAGAGACAGAGTGATCTATATTGCAAATTAATTTGAGCTGTTGGAAAAATCCCAATTTTTATTTTTAAATTCAAAATACTGCAGCATTACTGTACATACCCATCACTTTTCTTATAGAGGCTGCCATCTCTTTCAGTGCCATGCTCCTTATTTCCCTGAGGTTGGTGTAAACTGTACGTTGTACTTTGACGGAGTTGAGAATCCTACAAGAGGAGTAGTGGTTAGAGATTATTGTGGTTTGGATAATTAGTTTTATTATTTAATAAATATATTTGCCACCCATCCTGCCCCAAGGCTAATCCAATCATTTCAGAATCATTTCTTCCTAACCTCATTATTCATATTTGAATATGAAATATGAATTGCTAAGTTTACTAAGGATATATAATGAACAATTCAAGTCCCAAACATAATCATCATCTAAATACACTCTTGGCTGTAAATGTGATGGGGAGATAATCCCACAAAAATTTGAAAAACCATATTTGCAATGCTAAAGCCTCTTTCAATTATATGAGACTAGTATATAGACTTAACAATTACTGGCAATTCATCTTTGTCTCATTTAGAGAGCAAGTTTAAAAAAGAAACTACATGAATGTTTAACACTTCAGATTAGTATACTATCAAACTGGTTTGGCTGACTTTCATTCTCCTAAACAAAATAATTTCAGCAACTAATTCTCTGGAAATGCTATGCTGCAAGTGTACTGTATACATTTTGCAACGAGACTAGAAATTCATAAAATTGTAAGACACCTTTTGCTCACAAGAAACAAGAGATTCATCCTTCATAAACAACCATTAGTCTGAATATTTCAAGCAGTAAATACACAGCAAAAACAATATAAAGCATTTCAGTTAATCTTTATACACTCAAATATCTCTACATAATAAAACACCAAACACAAGAAAACTCCAACAATGACATAAACCAAGCCTGTGGATTTCGATACAGAAAATAATTTTCAACAAAGTGGGCTTCAGTGCAGGATACTCCCATTCAGAAATGTTATTAGTTATCCAATTTCTATCTCAATGAATAACTCTGGGTGGCGATCAGAATAAAAACAATAACACTCACTATAAAAATTAAAAATACAGGCAAGCTGAGAAAAACAACCCAAATCACTAACATAACCAAAAAGAGGGTACCTACATACACTTGGGACCCTTGTAGAAAACCAGGCCTTTGAGGCCTTACAGAAGACCAACAGGGTTTGGGCTATTCTGATTTCCAGAAGGAGAACGTTCCATAAAGACAGCACTACACTAGACAAGGCACACGTCTTCTAGGCCCTGCCGACTGGCATTCTTTGGCCAATAGAACCTAAAGCATGCCTATCCTACCTGACTAGATCAGACAGATAAAAACAATTGGGGGGGGGGGATGGTCCCTCTAGTAAATCCTATTATGATTTTGTTGATATTTTTGATTTACAATTTATTAAAAAATATAATTAATTTATTAAAAAAATCATAAATTAAATCCTATGATTTTTTTATGTCAAAAAATCCTATTATGATTTAGGTTGATTGTGTATTTATTATCCTATGACTATCACTGAGTGTTGTATCTTATGATTTATGATGATTGTATTTTATGATCATGATTTATCACTTGTTGCTTATATGAACACTGACAGGGTATGCACCAGAGACAAATTCCTTGTGTGTCCAATCACACTTGGCGAATAAAGAATTATTTTCTATTTTCTATTCTGTTCTGTTCTGTAGACCTTTCAAGGTGACCACCAGCATTTGGAGTTGCATCTGGTACCACACAGACAACCAATGCATCTCATGGAGTAGTGATGGTACACATGATGAGTAACTGACAGTATTTACAACCTATGCTGTGGAATTTTGCACCAGTTGAAGATTCTAAATGCTCTTTGAGGGCAGTCCTATTAGAGGGGGTTGAAGAATTTCAGACAATAGGTCACATGGGCATGAGATATGAGTGACAGTGAGCAGGGCCTCCTGGTACAGGAATTGGGCACAATGGCACACAGCCCAAAGGTATGCAAAGGCCCTTCTAGCCACCTACACTTCAAGTTACCTGCCCTTTAGGTAGGAGCTATCAGTCCAGGAGTATCCCCATATTCTGCATTGGGTCTGTCAAAAGCATTGTCACCTATCTAAAACCAAAAATGGAAGTTTCCTGGCACCAGAAGGTCTAAACACCCAAAGCCACTCAGTTTTGCTTGGGTTGAGGTGAAGCCTGTTGCATCCCATCCAGGCCTTCCCAGCCTCCAAACACCAGGAAGGGCATCCATGGCATCATTCAGGTGACTTGGAGTGGAGATATAAAGCTGAGTATCATCAACATATTTGTGATATCATGCCCTAAACCATTGGGAAAACATTACTCAGTGGCCTCATAAACAGCAAGGGAGAAAGGACCGAGCCATGCAGCCCAGCACAAAGTAGGGGGTTCTGACTGGGCCTCTCCTGCCCTATCAACACTAACTAGAACCCATTCCAAAGGAAGGAAGAGAGCCAATACAACATTGTGCTGCCCACACCCAACTCCCAGAGCCAGTCCAAAAAATGTACCATGACCAATGGTATGGGAAGCTGCTGCAATGTCAGATGAGTAAGGATGCAAATACTACCCCCATCCTCTTCCCACCAGAGGTGATCTAACAGTGTGACCAATGCCATCTCTTTCCCGTATTCTTGTCTGAAACCCAACTGAAAGGGGCCTAGATAATTCCCAAGATACCTTAGATCCCCAACTCCAGAAAAAGTAAGTTGACGTCCCCCAAGACCATAAGGCCTGGGGAATTCTAAAACCAACCTGGCCATGGATTCAGGGAGCTCCAGCAAGGAGGTTCCTATGCAGCAGGGCAGCTGGTACAATTGCAACATTCTCTACCGATTCCTACAGCCCCACTTAATAAATAAGATCTTGTACCTAGTAACCTGTGGGGCAGTACCCCAAGAGGTCTCTCAAGAATCTAAAATGACCATCAAGAATTGATTCCATGTAGCCTCCCATGCTGGCCTTCCAGTTACTGGCAACCATCAATATTCCATGCTATTATATAGGCTCAGCCCTCACTCAGTGTTGGTCTTTTTTTTTTCCTCTTTGGGTGGTATTTCTGGAATTCTGCTAATATGAATATGATTTATGTTATTTTGGCTACAGAAGTGCCAGTATAAAAAGAACTGAGACTACTACTAGTAGCCTGTATAAACTTTCGACCTGTGTCCAACTGATCTATGTTAAATAACTAAATGTATGATCTCACAAAATGCAAAACAGAAGTAATTATTGACATGCTGGTCACTTAAGAAAAAAATACAAGTTTCTTAACAATACGTGACAATCATGCAGAGTATTTTTTATAAAAAAATATTTAAAGGACTTACTCTCCTAGACTTCGGTCACAAAAGGCAAATGCATTTTAGAAAGAAAAGTAGATCAGTTGCAATGCAAAAACACATGTAGCACAGAGCATAGCAGAAGACTACATAACAGGACATTGTATATATATACAGCTTTGAAAGCATTCTTTTCTTTACTTGCTCAGGTTTCAAAGTTGTGTATCCCAAACTACCACTAAACAGATACCACTGAACAGGAAGTCCTCAACTTACAACCATTTGCTTACTCATGGTTCAAAGCTACAACAGCACTGAAAAAAGTTACTTACACGCACTTACAATTGTCGCAGCATCCCCACAATCACCTGATCAGAATTCGGACACTTAGCAACCACCATGTATTTATGATGGTTGCAGTGTCCTAAAGACATGTGCTCACCATCTTTCAGCAAGCAAAATTGATGGGGGAAGCCAGATTCACTTAACAACTGCAGTGATTTGCTTAAAAACCGTGGTTAAAAAAAAAGTTGTAAAATCAGGCACAACTTACTTAATAACAATTTGATCCCAACTGTGGTTGTAAATCAAGGACTACCTGTACTAAAATCTTTACATTACGTTTAAGAATACATGGGTGGGCACATGGTGATTAGCACTCAGAAGCAGCAGTTAATAATGTGCTAACAGCTAAATATTTTGTTTCCTACTCCAGGTGATTCATCCCAATCTGAAAAGACTAGAAAGCCTTCAGGGAAGTCTTCCAACTAAAACTATAATCCAATTAAGTAATCCAAACTTACAGGAGTATTGCTGTGTGCTCAACTAGAGTGTCTATGAAGTTTTTATGCATTTATAATTCTAATAGTTCCACTATTTTCCCTCTCTGATTCAGTAATCTTGCCTGAAGCGAGACACAATAATTATTTTCAACAGAGCAATAGGTTGAAAACTTTGAGAGAGAGAGAGGGGAACTTTTCTAGAGATGGTCGTGGTGAAGGTTGCAGAGGGTCTACCCACGAACACTAATGTAGGGTCTGTATCTAATAAATAAGGTAGAATGTGCAGTCTTTTTCAGGCTGATGTGACTTAGCTTCTGAGTGGAAATGCCAGGATCTGAACTTCCCCAAATGATTGGGATGAGTATAAAGTGGGTGAGGCCAGGACAAAAATTACATGTATTAGAATTTCTAATTTAATTAGCCATTTAATGTGATTACTCCCCATATACTTAATAATTTCCCCTTGCTTGCACATATATTAAAATTATAGTTCTGAAATAAATTCTTGGAGGAGTCTGGGAATTAAAGATTTTATATTTAAAGACATATAAGATTCTAAGAATCCAGTGGCATCTTTGTAGAAAAAGGCAGAGAGATTTGACACTTTCAGTAGAAACCTTTTGTGTTTGTTTGTTTGTTTGTTTGTTTGCACGAACTCTGGGAGCCATTCCAAAAGCCATTAACAATGCCTACAGAACAATGTACTGAACTTTCCCAGAAATAAGTTTTAAAATCCTACAATTCTGTATGACAGTGCCCCAGTTAAAAACAAGTCAGAAAAGCTTTGGGCACAAAATGAATAAGCCATGCAGAAATGTTCTAAGAAATCTGAACAAATCATGTTGGATCTAGTGTAAATTATATTAATTTTCATACAATCAATAAATCAGTAAATTGTTCCATTATACATGAACAGCAAATTGTATCAGTTTATATGCTCACCTCCTTCTGATCAACCTGAAGTGCAGATTTTAAAATATCCCTAAGTTGAATTAATTGCTTTCTTTCTTCATCCTGTACTTGCTTTATCTGGAGTGGAGACATAACAGTTCAAAATAAAATTGTCAATGCACATTTTGTATGGGTGTAGGGAAAATGCTTCTTGCCTTTAGAGAACAGAACAACTCAGAGACCAGAAACATACTCGCATCAGTAGTTACTGTGAAGGCTTCACTAGCAGAATCAGCATAGTTCTCAGCATCTGTTGCTAAGAAACACAATGGGGCCAGGATTCTAATATTCTCATGTCTCGACTGTAGGCTTCCTCAAAGAATCTTGTTAGATATCGTATAAAATAGTGTTGGACTTGGCAATTTTTCAATCTGAGGAGGCAATTCCATCTCCCTTTTCCTGTCAGCAGTAATTCTGATTAACATTAATTTTAATTATTGTATTGTCCTAGAAAAAATGTATTTATCTGATCATTAACAGTTGATACCAGCTTGATGGCACATAATCAGTTATCACAACTAGCTTCTTCCTTACCAAAGTTTGATTAAAAAAATTAGGGCTAATAAGGAGGAGCACAAGTATATGCTGAGGGGTTACAACAGGACAAAATTCTGACTCAGTAGTCTATGCCTTATCCCTATTATTGTTGTCATTATTAATATTTAATCTCCTCAATAACCAATACATTCTATTTGGATTAGAAAGGTACTAGTATAAAAGAGGTAGCTCCTTTTAGCATGATTAGATTACAACAACTTCTAGAAGCTCAGCTACCAGAAAACAGACTACTCTTCAGCACATCAACACCGCTAACCTCTGGTAGACCATTACTAATCTCATCCCCAGACATTTATGACCCAGAAATGTGTCTGCAATCATTTAAAGGATTGGAATTTTCCCAAAACCTTTTGTCTTTCCAGGCCATGGTTTTCTGTATCTTTACATCCATCTGCAACAATCTATGGAAGAACACTAAACACACTCCTTGGTAATTAAATTAATAAAACAATTGAAATCATCAAACCCAAAAGACAATAAAAAACTAAACTGTGTACAAAGTTAATTTTAAAAAACATCTAGAAGGTAATATATTCCCAAAGCAGCTTTTACCATACAAATGACTGAATAAATAAGTATATCTTCATTTGTTTGGATTAGAATAATTTAGAACATGGTTTCTCAATCTTATCAACTGTAAAATGTGTGAACTTCAACTCTCTGAATTCCTCAGCCAGCATCTAAACATTGCTGAGGTTGAGAAAACATTGGCTTAGAGCGGGGGTCCCCAACCGTGGACCGGCATTGGGCCACAGCATGCCAGAAACCGGTCC
This sequence comes from Ptyas mucosa, assembly GCA_012654045.1. Lineage (NCBI taxonomy): Eukaryota > Metazoa > Chordata > Lepidosauria > Squamata > Colubridae > Ptyas > Ptyas mucosa. Next base: position 15,820,545 of record WNWU01000017.1, on the reverse strand, counting down.
AAGCAAACAAGCTAAACCTCTTCTGCAGGATGCAGGCAGCACATGAAACCATATCCCCAGGGACCGGTCCCTGGTGCCCAAAAGGTTGGGGGACAGTGACAGTGTCACTGTCAGAGGAGATATGCCTCTGTTAGAAAAGAGCTTTGCTATTTGCTATGCTGCTACTGAGGTCCTGTTCATGGCCACCAAACTGCCAGATCATCTCATGAACAAGGCCTCCCCATGTGATCTCAGTCCATAGATAGGGTACTATTGGGAAAGGTGATCTTTTATGCACTTGGCTTCAATTCATCTATCCCTTCCTATATCACCATGGCCATCCAATAATACTATTTTGCATGATTTACAGGAAAGCCAGCCAGCCAGAATACCATCATAATATCTGTTGCTGTTTCATTTAATATGGAGACCAAGAAAAGAGACAAATTTTTAAAAATGTAAACATTTTGTTTCTCCTTTTTTTAAAAAAAACTCTTTCAATTCAGAAATTTAAAATCTGGTTTTTTCCCACCAATATATATATATAGCCGCCTTTAAATTATTTACTTTCTTGTTTCTAAACTTTAAATAAACATATCTTTTGTTTTTGTTGCTTCTGCTGACTTATTTTCAAATTTACAATTTTGTATTTTATGAATATTTGAGTTCATTCAGAAAGTCCAATTCAGAAATTGAGAACAGTCCAAAAATATGATGAATATTCCACTACTTACAGTGTGAAGATCTGTTGAGAGCTTTTCTATTGAGGGTTTGAGGCTTTCAACTGCTTTCAGACCATCCTGAAAGAAGCTGTGAAAGAAAGAAAAAAGTTTTTCAAAAGGAACTAATAAAAGTTAATGTAAGGTATCCAGAGTTTTATAAAAGACGTAAAAGATTAGCCAATTCAAAGTGTTAGCATTGCTTAATATACATTTATGCATTTTATGATGCTCAAGGGTTCTACTACTGAAATCAGGAAATTTGTGAAAAGACTTCAGCATATCTACATTTAAAAATTTTTGCAGTAAGAAATCTTTTAATAGACATAAAGATAGGCAAGAGTCAGAAATCCAGGGATAAAAGCAATGGCTGAGTTAAAACAAAACAAGTTTTAATCATGATTTGCTAAAAAGGAAAGTGCTTTGGGATTTTTAATGGTAAGTAGTATATAAATGTTTTAAATAAACACATATATTAGAAATAGTCCACAAAGGATCAATTTATGCATCTTCCTTTATGTACACTGAGAGCATATGCACGAAGACAAATTCCTTGTGTGTCCAATCACACTTGGTCAATAAAAAAATTCTTCTAAGAGGGCTGTGAAAATATTTATAGACCCCACACATCCTGGACATAAACTGTTTCAACTCCTACCCTCAAAACGACGCTATAGAGCAGTGCACACCAGAACAACTAGATACAAGAACAGTTTTTTTCCGAATGCCATCACTCTGCTAAACAAATAATTCCCTCAACGCAGTCAAACTATTTACTAAGTCTGCACTACTATTAATTTTCTCATAGTTCCCACCACCCATCTCCTTCCACTTATGACTGTATGACTGTAATTTTGTTGCTTGTATCCTTACGATTTATATTGATATTGTTTCCTGATTGCTTATTTGTACCCTATGACTATCATTAAGTGTTGTACCTTATGATTCTTGATGAATGTATCTTTTATGCAGGGGTGAAATCTAAAATTTGTTACTACTGGTTCTGTGGGCATGGTTTGGTGGGGTGGTGGTGGTAATGTGACTGGGTGGGCGTGGCCAATTTTTTTTTTTACTTTTAAAACCATTTTTTACACGTAAAACCATGTAAAAAATGCTTTCAAAAGGCTCTGACGATCCCAGCTGAGTTGCCTGATCGGCAGGCAACTCAGCTGGGATCGTCAGAGCTTGGATCGTCAGAGCCATTTAAAAGTAAAAAAAGGCTCTGATGATCGTGCGGCTCAGCTGGGCATGGGGGGCGGGTGGGGATTTTTGCTACCGGTTCTCCGAACTGCCCGCCACTATCGCTACCTACTCGCCCGAGCCGGTCCGAACCGGGATCATTTCACCCCTGCTTTTATGTACACAAGAGCATATGCACCAAAGACAAATTCCTTGTGTGTCCAATCACACTTGGCCTATAAAAAATTCTGTTCTGTTCTGTTCTGTTCTCTTCTATTCTAGCAAGTCAAAGACTAGGAGTTATATCACTGGAAGGCAGTTTTCTTTCGTCCCCATTTTTTGGGGGGTCTGAGTGGGATTTAATAAACCTTATTTATTTCCAGGATACACTTGCTACTTATATCTAAGTTTGGAGGCAGAGTTATCCTCACCCTCTGTTGAAGTCCAGTTTGCACTGCTAAGGTACTATCCAAAGTTAGAATGACTTCAAGATGAAGTTTGCTACTTGCGTTATTGGCAGGGAAAAGAAGGTATCAAACTTTTGTCTCACATTCTGCCTGTACTCCCTGCTTCCTATGGAAGAACTTAAAATTTTGGACCAGAAAAAACTGTGGAGATCAACTCTTCAAAAGGGATACCAGTAGAGACACTGTTGTAGTAATGATTCAAGTATTCAGTCTAACCCCCCCAGTTACAAGAAACACAGAAGCCTCTTCCAGTATTTGATTACTGTTATCTGTGTACCATTCAAGAAAGCTTTACATTCATTCACTCACAGATTATGCCTTCAGCCTATCTTGAAAGAGAAGGGCATTCTGCAAACACTTCATAAAGCAACACTATTGTCCATGCGTCACCTGCAAAGTGGGGGCTATCATTCACTATATCCTCAACTGCCCTATCTATGAGATCAGAGGAAAAATATTGATAAGAGAAACTTAAAAGGATCAGATGCAAAAGGACTGGATTATCTTCTTCCGGATGCAATTCTATTAGTTAACAGTTGGGTCTTTATCTTTGCTACTACACTCTTTCAAGCTCAGAAAGAAATGTATACGATCAAAATTACAGCAATGGGTAGTTAATGTTAATTTCCTTGTATGTTGCACATCGGTTTATGCAGGCGGCATTTTTTTTTATTTTTTTCATGTCATGCTATATTTTTATAACCTGCAATCATAACAATAATCTGATATTTCTTCACTCCAACTCTTGAAGCTTAATTTTAATGAAATTACTTAAAGTTCTCCAGTCAACAGAATATTCTGGAAAGCAATATTGGTATCATTTTTGCTGTATTTATGATTTACAAAGCTCAGTGGTTGGATTCACACACATTAAAATAAACGCAATACAAATGGGTTTATTTAATAAACTATGGTTAGATAAACCATACTTTTACATTTCCCACCTATAATCTTCTATGAGAGGTTACAGATAGTCCTCGCTTAATGATCATTCATTCAGCAATTGTTCAAAGTTATGACAGCACTGAATATACGGTACTTACATCTGGTCCACAAAAGAACAGCCATTGCAATGCCCGTGCAGTCACATGATCAAAACTCCTCTGGACTCTGCCACTCCTGCTGCCCTGCACCCCACCACTCTGCACTCAGCTATCCCTCCCATCCTGTATTCCACTATTCTGCCATCCCCTTGCCCTGCGCTCCTCTGTCCCTGCCACCCTCATGTTCTTTCTCCCACTGATGATGAGGTGCACCTGGCCTAGCCCTGCGCAAGGCAGCTCTTGGCCACACAAGGTTGGGCTTCCAGCAGGGGAAGAAGAGCACAGTGTAGCAGAATGCAGGGTGCCAGGTCGGGGCACAGGATGGGAAGGGCAGTGGAGTACTGAAGAGGTGAAGCAGCAGTAGTGGCAGAGCGCAGGTCAGGTGGAGTGCTGGGCAGGGCAGCCAAACAGGCAGAAATATGGTAGGTGGGTAAAGGTGACGCAGTGGCAAGCATGGCAGGGCAGGAGAAGCATGAGATCCTTGCCTAATGACAGCACGATTCTGGCTTAATGATCGCAACCAGAACTAGCAAAAATTGACATTGCTAAAAGGTGCGGTCATGTGATGTTTCTGGTAATGACATCGCTTAGCGACAGAAACTCCAGTTCAAATCACAGTCATTAAGTGAGGACTTCCTATACTCTAACACTCTTGAGAAGAAAGTTTCAAAGGAGAAAGGATACACAAATGTATATTATATTCTTGATTGTTTAGGCATCCGATATTTTGAGATTAAAATTATTATAATCCTCCGGCGTGGGTAAACAACACACACATACACATACACACACACCCCTCCTTTGTTTCTGACCAGGTTCCCTGTCCTTCTTAAAAGATCTCTGTCTTAAAAGAATATAAGTGTTTAGTATCAGGCTCTAGCATCAGAATGATATTATAAGTAATTATACTTATAGCTCCCACAATTTCCATGGATTGGCAGACATCATCTCTGAGGGCAAGTTTGTCTTCTGATAAATGAGAATTTCCTGACCGGCTTTGACAAATATTTTGTAAGAGCATCTAGTACAGATTGTCAAAATCCCAAATTTTCCCTGCTCTGAAAAAGTATTCAACAATATTATGTTATGTATATTCCATAGTATTAATCTGTGTAGAAATTGCCAGTGCTAAATTCCTCAATCATGCAAGCAGATTAAACTATGTTTTGAATTACTATGTGTTCTTTCTGAACCCAGTGAAGTAATTTCCTTCTTTGAAACAACAATATTTTTAACAAGGAAATTGTTGTTTTTGCTATAATGCCCAAAGATGAGATGATGAAAATCAAAATTCTATAGTTTTCCTTGCTTATTTTAGCCAAGTGAATGAGTGTAAGGTTTCAATTCTTCTCCCAGTTAGTAATCTGACATTCTACAAAATATGGTATAGAAATGCGCTATAAAACATGAAGTATTTTGAGCTTAAAATGCATTGTGAACTCTTTGGAGCTTAGAATACTTTCAGAGTGCTTAGAACACTTCTGACAAAGTTGGAACAACTTGTCTTAAATGCAAAGCATTTGTTTTGAATTAATTGGAAATAATGAATCCTTAAGACAACAACCAACCTTTTAAATCTCTGTGCTTGATAGAAGAATACTTGTGAAAGATGAACAGTTGAGGTATATGTGTGTGTGTGTGTATGTGTGTGTGTGTGTGTGTGTGTGTGTGTATCTCAGTGATGCAATCTGCCATACAAACTAATAAAGGACACTGTTTTCAGAGACCATAGCATTATCATAATGAAAAACATACTTGCACTGTGCATGGAAATACTTGATTAGATTTTGAAGCAAGTCAACTCCTTTTTTAATCTTGATTTCATTGACTTTCAGCAGATACTGTTGATAAAGGAAAAAAATATTTACTCTTTTTGAATTAAGAATAGCGAACAAGTGATATTCAAGTCTTTTAAATCAGTTCAAACAGAATAGGAACAGCAGTATATATGCTGCCTGAGAAGGTTCCCTTAGTTATTAAGCTTAATAAATAAACTTATAATAATAATTACATAATAATTTAATACAGATTTAATTATTAATTATGTGCTAATTAAATAAAGAAAGCTATGGGCACTTGATTCACAACTAAAGTATTTGAATCCATTATTTTCCTCCCACAGCCCCACATACATAAACATATTGCATATGACTGTTAAAAAGAAGGTACTATAGTAAAGCTGCTAGTCGCTTTCTTTAAATAATAAAAAAAATTACTTTGTCCAAAATTCAAATATATTCTCTATATGCAAGCCATTCTAGAAAGCACTTCCCACCTAAAACTATTACTACATTGAACAAACATATATTTTATACAAGCTACGCATAAACTAAAACAAATAATTTATCATAAACACCCAGCATTGTTCATGTCTGCTCAGATGAACAACCAATTTCTTTTTGCTTAACTAATCTTAGAATCTAACGAAAAAACACCAGGCCGTGGAACACAGAGATGCAATAAACTTTTTATAACCACAATTCTCTTGTGTCCTAACTGAGAAGATTCTTCTAACGGGTATTTTAAGTATGAAGTTATTTGTTCTTTTATTATTGTGAAAAATGAGAGACAACAGAGAAAAAAATAATGGAAGAATCCCAAAGTGCACACCCTGGAATAGAGAACTGAAGCATTCCTACACAATTGCAGAGATATCTTCTGCTTTATTTATATCATTCACACAGTTCTAACTTTTTGTCATAATTCCTCAGTTTGCTACTCTACAAGTAGTCCTTGACATGACCTCTATTTTTCCTGTCCTTTTATAATGCACCAATTTCCTATATTATAATCTGAACTCTTTTACTGATTTTTGGGGGGTCACATTCAAATTGGTAAGACTTGGATTAGTGCAGTGTTTCTCAACCTTGGCAACTTTAAAGTCATGTGGACTTCAACTCCCAGAGTTGATGTTCCTGGCTTTGCTGGCTGCAGAATTCTGGGAGTTGAAGTCCACATGACTTACATTTGCCAAGGTTGAGAAACACTGGGTTAGTGTTTATTTCCAAACCAAGATTTGCAAGGCAGTTTCAAAACAGTTCTAATCACTATGCTAACAAGAGTTGATCTGATTTAGACATGATGCCATATTTTTAATTTAATTAGTAGACATGTGTGGGAAGACAACAGAAATGGAAGAAAAGGGGAGAAAGCTATCCACTGGACTCCCCATCTTTTCCCCAAATATAATTTCAAACAGCAGGAAAGGTACCATTATATTGTTTAAGCCTAAAGAACAACCAAGTTGAATACCAAAATTAGCCCATCAAATTGTTCCAGAACAACCCAAAGGCTGAAGAGCCATTACAACTCTTCAAGGCATCAGCAGCATTTTCTCAACAGCTGTTAAACATCCCTGCTTAACTAAATCAACTGAAAATTTCATTTTCTAGCACTACTATGCAGCAGATGGTAACTTAAATGCATAAAAGAGACAATCCTCTAAGCTTAGGATGACATGGTTATATAAAGATTTTGAGTAAGGGGGCTGGTTTATAATCTGCAAATCTGTTTGGTTTATCATGGATAAAATGGAAAGTAATTGTGCCAACAGAAGAAATACCCCGAAATAAAAACCAGAAGAATCAAAGTTCTCTTCAGAGTTTTCCCGCAGAACTTGTATAACACAAATCATTTGTGTTAGGGAAGAGTAAAAATTGTTCCATGTTTTACCTCACACATCTGCAATTGGAAAAATCTTCGCTCTTTTTCCATCTCTTCTGCTATTTCAGCCCCACTAATTTCTGTACGAATCATTCCATGTAATTTAGCATGTTCTTTTTTCTCTTTTTCTATTTTTGTCCTATATGGAAGAAAAACAATAAAATTATGCTTTACCCTTAACTGTTATAGTTTTAGAACTGCATAACTAATTTTAAATGGAAGTACAAAGTATCATCAAGATTACTGAGGTAATACTGTGGAACAATAACAAAACAAAAATGACTCAGGACAGACCAAAATCTGCCAAATTGGGAATGGTCAAAACATTTGAGTTGCATAGTTCAGAGGTAAGTAGACACTTCGAAGAATGTTTGGTTTCCTACAAATACATTCATCTGTAACAGAATAAAATTATAATTATAAAAATGATCTTTAAAAGGATGCCATAGAAAAGAAAAATAAGACACTGAAAGCAAGTTTTGATTACTCAGGAAAATCCTTGCCAATCAAGCTTACTGCTCTCAGGGTATCAACACTAATGCATGAAGGACAATGCAAGCCCAGATGCAAACCCAGATTTCAAAACAGAATTCCTACTTTTTAATCCTGGGGAAGAATCATGCAACATTATTGCCTTCATGCAATATTGAGTAAGAGTAAATGTGACACATGAATCTCTTTCTCTTTTGCCTCCCCAAATCCTGATTCATTTATTTATTTGAGAACTAAGAAAAAGAACCCAAAATGCTATTATTCAGTTCATGCAGTTCCAGTTTAGTACTTCTGCATTAACCCAATGCTAAGAACCAGGACTTTACCTTTCTGAACTAGCTCTTCAGAAGCTCCATATGGTGTCTAGACCTCCCCTTAATAACTGAAAAGTCCAAGAGGAAATTGTATTATGGAGAGCCTTTCCATAATCTACAGGCAAAGTGACATATGTTACGGAAATGTCCCCATAACTTGGCCTACTTTTACTACATTTCACTATCATCTGCCGTCTTTTCATAATCAGCATTCTATCAAGCGCTGAGCTTTATACAGCTTTTCCTTGTTGGAGAGCACTTTGCCTTCACCCCAATCTGCCCAGACCACAGATGTCACCTCTTCCTGTTCCTGAGCCAAGTGGCGCTGTAAACGCAAGCCAGAAGGCAAGGACTAAAGGCTTCCAGGTCTTAGCAAGCCAGCTGCCCAGACTACCCCAAGGTCTCTGCCAATATTTTAGGTTGAATACAGGCAGTAATCACACACTGAAATCTGAACATGAAATTAATTTTCATGTTAAAAAGCAAAATTAAATTCAGGGAATGAAAGGAGTCACTAACAGTTTGTGCATTAGTTCCAAATTATTGTTCTTGAAATGAGTGAGTCACCTCTCAAAAACAAAATACCATATCATATATTTATAGGATATTTATCTGATTTGTTAGCCGATAGTGCTCTAATATGCTCAATTAAAAAATAAAATAAAAGCCGATCTGCTTACAAATTTGTAATCCAGACATCATGATCAGGGGATGGGGAGGGAAGTATAAAAATCAATTCTTAAATAAAGAATAATTTGCACAATCCAATCTGGGTCAGTCACCTGGACCAGAGGTTTGAGCTTTCAAATTCGTATGGAAGCCCATTGTCAGGGAAGTCTGAAAATTCGGAAGACTAAATCTCTGGTCCTGGTGACTGACCCAGATTGGATCCTGCAACAATTACTCTGGAACAATGTATATTTGCCTTCATTTGCGAAAGAACAATACAATATAATTCAGAGTGACATTGCTTCCCTTGTCATTTTCCTCACCTGTAACCTGATGAATGACTACCACTGGATTCTTTTTAAAAAATATTTATGTGCAGAAATGTTTATGTGCAAAAATCCTTTGAAAACATTTGGAAGAAGATTTTCCAGGGAGGAGGAAAGACTGTGTAGAATGGACGTTGCTTACCTGAACGTCCCTTCTGGGCGCGCTGCTGGAGAATCCAAGAGCGTGGGTAATTCCCTCAGTTAGGATATATACTGAGTGCCTGTGTCTTTAAGATTTTGGTGACTCCGCCCTCGAGGCTCGGCTGAGGCTCAGTTTCTTTCACGAAGAAGGCAAGTAAAGGTCAAGACAAGGTCAAGTAGCCAAGGGGCCGGCCCACCAGGCCAAAAAACGTCAGGGGGGGTTGGATTCTCCAGCAGCGCGCCCAGAAGGGACGTTCAGGTAAGCAACGTCCATTCTCTAGCGCGCTGCTTGGAGAATCCAAGAGCGTGGGACATACCCAAGCAAGTGTTAAAGAGGGCGGGAGACAGGTGTCTCACTGGTGGCCGGGCCCGAGATGACAGATTGTAGAACGCGTCGTCCAAAGGACGCCTCAGCCGAGGCGAAGGAGTCGACTTTGTAATGGCGTATGAAGGGCGTAAGCGATGTCCACGTCGCCGCGCGGCAAATGTCCAGGACCGTCGATTGGGTGGCCCAGGCTGCCGTCGTGGAAGCGCTCCTAGTCGAATGGGGCAGGACACGGCCCGGTAGAGGCCTGTTCTGGAGCGCGTACGTCTTGGCAATGCACGCCTTGAGCCAGCGGCCGATCGTGGCGGATGAAACTTTGCGACCCATGGAAGCGGGCAGAAAAGAGACGAAGAGCGCCTCAGACTTGCGGAAAGATGCGGTGCGCTTGATGTAGTGGCGGAGCGCTCGTCGGACATCCAGGTTGTGCCACTGCGCTTCGAGGCGATGTCGAGGGGCCGGGCAGAAGTCCGGAAGGATGAGCTCCTGGGAGAGATGAAAGAGCGAGTTCACCTTCGGCAGGAAGGACGGGTCTAGCCGGAGCACCACGCGATCGGTGTGGAAAATGCAGAGGTCGGGACGAACCGAAAGAGCCGCAATCTCTGACACCCGCCGGGCCGAGGTAATGGCGACGAGGAAAACCACCTTCAACGTAAGGAAGCGGAGACCGGTGGAGGATAAGGGTTCAAAGGGTGGAGTCATCAGAGCCCGAAGGACCAGGGGAAGATCCCATGTTGGGAAACGATGGACCACGGGGGGACGGATATTGGAAGCCCCGCGGAGAAAGGTCTTAATCCTCGGGTCCTGCGGTAGAGGGAAGGGCGACGCCGCTGGCAGTACGGTGCAAAGGGCAGCCACCTGGCAGCGAAGGATATTCGGAGCGAGGCCTCTGTCCAGGCCGTCCTGGAGAAAGGCGAGGAGCGTGGGAACAGAGGCGGAAGCCGGGTCGGAACCACGCTTGGAACACCAACGACGGAAGGCTCTCCATGTGGCGTCGTAGATTCTGTTCGTAGAGTTGCGACGAGAGGCTTGCATGGTGGCGATCACCCGCTCTGGCAGATTGTCCCTCAGGAGGAGGGCCCTCTCAAATGCCAGACGGTCAGCTGGAGCCACTGAGGTTCCGGGTGGTGAATGACCCCCTGGCAAAGAGAGATCCGGTCCCGAGGGATTCTCCAGGGGCGGGAGACCGACAAGTCCATCAGGTCGGCGTACCACGAGCGCCGAGGCCAGTGGGGGGCGATGAGGAGGACTTCCGCGCCCTCCGACAGAATCTTCCGGACCACCCTGGGGATGAGAGGGAGGGGAGGGAAGGCGTATAGGAGGCCCGGAGGCCAGCGGCAGCGAAGGGCATCTGTCCCTTCCGCCGTCGGGCAGGGAAACCTGGAGAAAAAACGGGGAAGGTGAGTATTGCGCGGGGTGGCGAAGAGGTCTACCAGAGACAGCCCGAACCTGGCTGACAGCTCCTGGAAGAGCGCCGGGTGGAGGCGCCATTCGCTGTGATCGATCTGAGAGCGACTCAGCCAGTCTGCCTGTATGTTGTCGGATCCAGAGATATGCTGAGCCTTGAGGGAGAGAACATGAGTCTCCGCCCAGGAGAGGAGAGAGATAGCCTCGTCCAGGAGGGCTTTGGATCGGGTGCCACCCTCCCGATTGATATGTGCTTTGGCTGTCGTGTTGTCGGTCAAAACAAGCACATGTTGTCCTGCTATGATGTCCCGAAAATGCCTGAGTGCAAGGTGGATCGCCCGGAGCTCCAACCAGTTTATATTGTTCTTGAGGTCCGCCTGCGACCAGCTCCCCTGCGCTACCCGGGAGGAAAGGTGGGCACCCCACCCCACCAAGCTCGCGTCGGTAGTCACCGTCACCCTGGGCGGGTCGTGGAAGAAAGAACCGTTCAGCACAGCCGGAGAGATCCACCAACCGAGGGAGTGCTGAACTGCACGAGGTAGGGGAACCCGGACCGTGGAGTTGCTGCCGAGGGACTTCTGGAGCGGGAGGAGGAACCATTGAAGGGGGCGCGAGTGGAGGCGCGCCCAGGGCACCACGTTGATGCATCAGATGAGTTTGCCCAAGAGTTGAGACAGTGTCAAAATGGGAACGGTTGCAGAAGAACAGACCTGAGAGATCAGTGTCGCAATGCTGAGACGACGATCCGGGGAAAGGAAGACGAACCCCGAAGCAGAGTCGATAATGGTCCCAAGGTGCAGAAGACGCGTAGTGGGCTGCAAGTGGCTCTTCTCCAGGTTTAGAGAAAAACCGTGGCGGTGTAAGGAGTCGCGCACAATTTCCAGATCGTGGAGGGCCCGGCTGCTGGACGGGGAGAGGATCAGGATGTCGTCCAGGTAGCATAAGACCCTGAGAGGGACGAGCCTGAGTGAGGCAGCAACCACCGCAAGGACCTTCGTGAAGGTGCGAGGGGCTGACGAGAGGCCGAATGGCATGGCCCTGTATTGGAAGTCCTGGTTGGCGTAAGAGAAGCGGAGGAACCGGCGGTGAGAAGGCCGTACCGGGATGTGAAGGTACGCTTCCTTCAGGTCGATGGATGTCATCATGTCCGACCACCGGATGCAGCCTAGAATCGACGACAGGGACTGCATTTTGAACCGATGATACGAAATCCATTTGTTCAGCTCCTTCAAATCCAGGATTCCGCGCCAGCCCCCCGAAGACTTCGGGACGAGGAAAAATATTGAGTAGAAACCGGCTCCACGATGTTCTATGGGAACCGGCTCTATAGCGTGGATATCCAGAAGGTGTTGGATTTCCTCGGACATCCTGCGCCGTTTTTCGGGGTCGGCAGAGACGGGGCAGGGAAGAAAGCGGGTGGGAGGACAGGAAGAGAACTCCAGGGTCAGGCCCAGCCTGACCGTTTGAAGGACCCAGGCATCTGAGGTCGAAAGTTCCCACTGGTGGATGAAGTGGGCAAGGCGGCTGCCGATGGGAAGGGCGACAGAGTCATTTTCCCCGCCTGAAGGAGCGAAATCCCGCACCCCGGAAGGGGCGCTTGGAGGGCTGCTGGCGTCTGCCTCGGTCTCGAAATGCAGTGCGATCCGAAGGGCGTTCGGAGGAGAATGCGGAAGGACGGTAGGTTGCGGAACCCCCGGCTCCGGGCGTTGCCCGAAAGGGCGGCCGCTGGTTGTAGGGGGAATAGCGGCGATCGGCTCTTCGGTAAGAGGAGGGCATGACTTTCCTCTTATCCCTATCCTCTATAAGAATTGGATCGAGTGCCTCCCCGAAAAGCTGGGCACCTTTATAAGGCGCAGAAGCAAGGC
>WNWU01000017.1:15792687-15807949 GCA_012654045.1 Ptyas mucosa | reverse complement strand
AAGTCGAGCGGAAGGCGGGCTCACCAGCGTCTGTAGCGGCAGAGGAAGGCCGAAAGGCTGTCAGTCCGGCGCACACACCCACACACACACAGAGATGCCGACGGCTAGGCAGAGCTCTGCGGCAAATGGCGAAGCGCGGGAAAAAGTTGGCGACCTGCCAGGAATTTTCAACGGCTGACAGCTCCGTCGCCAGAGGCCAGAGGCAGTCGGGCCTCAATTTTCCACCCAAACGGCGCTCGCAGAGATGCCAAATTGACAAGGCAGAGCTCAGCGGCTTCGAATAGTGCAGGAAATGAGGAGCTCGCAAAGATGCCTTTTGGAGAGGCAGAGCTCGGCGGCGTGAAGCAGAGCGGGCGCGGGCGGGGAACCAGGAGCCCCAGGTCCAACACCGCCCCGCCGCTATAAGAGCATGTAGATCAGTCACGGAGTCCAAATAAAATAGAGGCAAAAGACAAAAATAAGAAATGACTAAGGAAGGAAACGGAGCAATTCGAAGGCACTGTAACTATCCTGACTGAGTGAAAGGAACTGAGCCTCAGCCGAGCCTCGAGGGCGGAGTCACCAAAATCTTAAAGACACAGGCACTCAGTATATATCCTAACTGAGGGAATTACCCACGCTCTTGGATTCTCCAAGCAGCGCGCTAGAGAATAGGAGGAACAAATTGTGCTTCTGGGAAGAATAAAATGACTTACTGATTTGGGCTACTTTGCAGGTCACACACTGTAGACTAGCCATATTCCAACTTGGAATGACCCCAAGAATTTTCAGCCAGCATCGTGTGTGACGATTTTAGGAGTTGTTCTCGTATAACACACCTGGAGGCATTGCTAAGTCTTGTACCAGAGAACCAACTTCCAATATATGTAATTTCATACAGCACATATCATTAAGAGAATGCTGAGACATCTTTATTCACAGGATGTAGATTACAGGCATTGTTTTGTTCAAATTTATCAAGAGTTTCCATAACAACTAGCATTATGATTAATAACACATCCTTCCTACTATCATGTTCCCAGCATGATAGTATCCCAGCAGTGCCTCAGTTGGATGTTTCAGTGTTTTAGTAACACAAGGCACTGAGAAAACTATTCTGTTTTTTATCATGCATTCTCAATTCTGGCAATATAACTTTATTTCTCAATTCTGACAATAAAATATAATTTTAAGTCTGGAGTTATTTAGGCTGGCTACAACCAACACTAATATCAGTACCAATAGAAAAGAATATACTGTAAGTAATTCAGGACTGAACCTTGGTGCTCTCTGAGTTTGTTTTTTGCTTGGAGATGCTTCATTATCCCACTAGGTGACATCACTGATGAAGTTATCTAGTGGGGTAATAAAACATCTATAAAAAAAAAACAACCAAGCTCAGAGAGCATCAGGGTTAACATCAGTGCTGATGCCAAACTAATCATAGTTTTAGCTGTGAAACCTAGATGGAGAGGGCAATATTCATCCCTCTGTGATGTGATAGTTGTGCAATCTTCCAAATATTAGAATCAAGAGAGATACTTCTGGATCAGCTCTTATAAATAGTATGTTCTTTGAAAGATGCCAAAAGAGACAATAGCATTGAAAATTCAGAGTTGTTTTATCTGATCATAGGGGAAAGAATGATCATCAAATTAATATCTGTTGTTACCTAGAGATGCTGAGCTAAATTAGTAAAGGCAATTAATTGGTTCACTGCTTACTTGGATTAAAGAATTCAGAATGTATACAGCTGTAATACAAGCCCACAGGCAAGAAAGCAAACACTAAAGGGATGTTCGGAAACAATCTAATTTGTATCACAGGACTAATGCTTTTCTTTGTCTCTAGAAATTGCTTGGGAAAAAAGGGATGCACAAAAGTATGAAAGACTATGAAAGCAGTCTATACCAATTGAAATATTTTGAAATTCATATCCTGTTAATTACAAAGGTTGCACATGCCGTACATACTCATTATAATTGTCTTTTAATACTGTATGTTGCTAGCATGATCTTGAGTCCAGTGGGATTGTAACTTTTTTTAATAATTTTTTTTATTTTTAAAACAAAAACATAAAACACATCTTTTCAAAACAAAACTTTTACTCTAGTCACATATTAAAGCAAATCATTAACAAATCTTATTTTTCAATTAACACAACTAAATATTTTAAACAAGTATTTCCCTCAAATCTGTCTATGTAACTATGCCATTATCCCCCAAAACCCGTTACTTAAATCTTAAATCCTAACCAATTATCAATCCATTTTTCTCTTTCATTTGCTTAGATGGATATATTTTAACAATATAAATCATACAATTATATCAAACATTCCAAAAATATTTAATTTCAACATACCCATTTTATTTCTATTAAACTCAAAATTTTTACTCTTTATTTCTATTAGTAAACCTAACTTATCTTAACTATCACTCTCAACATACACCTCCTCACTTTAATTACAGTGGGATTGTAACTTAAACTGCATATTGTATTCTGAAATCTGCAGAATCTTTAAGATTGCAATCAAGTTGAAAAACCAAGATCATAATAACTCAATAACTTATTACTGGCATTGCATACTAAAAATTCATCTGATTATTGTGTCAGGCTTAATGACCAGGAGTGATGCAGATTTGAAAATATGGGAAACTACCATACGCCGAGCCAGACCATTGGCCAACATAGCTCAGTATTCCCTCCATTGATGGTCAATATTTTCAAAATGAAGCATTCCCAAACCCCACCTAAGGATACCAGAGATGGAAACTGGGTGCTTCGTGGGCAAACCTCACACTCTGTCACTGATTTTACACTTTGTACCTAAGTTAACTTCACTCCTGGACTTGAAGACTAAAACTGGAGAGGGACATTCAAATACACTCACAAACACCATCTAAATTATTCCTTCCTTTCATGATTTCCTCATCACGTGGAGATTACATCTACAGTAATCATGTTCAGGCCTAGACAAGCAAAAGTCTCCTTTAAACTGCCTCATTCAGTGGCCTACCATACATTTAGTGCAATGCATTCGCTAAATGTGTGAGTCAAACTGAGTGTTTGATTCAGACTATCTCCTCTATCATGACAATATTCACCTGTCATAGCCATTTCTTCCAAATACAGGTAGTCCTCAACTTACGACCACAATTGAGCCCAAATTTTCAGTCGCTAAGTGAGACATATGTTAAGTGAGTTTTGCCCCATTTTATGACCTTTCTTGCCACAGTTGTTGAATGAATCACTGCAGTTGTTAAGTTAGTAACACAGTTATTAAGTGAATCTGGCTTCCCCATTGACTTTGCTTGTCAGAGGGTTGCAAAAGGGGATCACATGACGCCAGGACACTGTCATAAATATGAGGCGCCAAGCATTTTGAATTTTGATTACTGTGACCACAGGGATGGTGCAACCGTTGTTAAGTGTGGAAAAATTGTCATAAGTCAATACACCTTTTCAATTTTCAAGTGTTTTTCAATTAAGGTATGCACATTGTTTTTGGTAAGTATAATGCTATTGCACACTTAAGAGGCTACAGTATAGTGCAGGCAGGTCCAACCAGTGGCCCATGGCCACAGGCAGCCACGGGCAGCTAGTAACGTGGCCCCACAAGAGCGCAAACTTTTAACATTATGTGATTTTTATATACATTATAAAACTACATTATGCTGCCACATTATTAAATCATATGTGGCCCAAGACAATTCCTCTTCTCTCAGTAAGATCCAGGCAAGCCAAAAGGTTGGACACCTGTGATATAGTGTAAACATAAATTTTATATGCATTGGAAACTGAAACATTTGTGTGACTTGTTTTTATTGCAGTATTCACTTTATGGATCCTGTTGTGACTCCGACCCCCGAGCCTGTCTTATTAGAGGGAGAAGACTCCGAAAGTGAAGGAGAGGAGTTGGCAAGGCCTCCCTCTCCAGGACCCTCCTCTCTGGCAATGCCTCAGGTGTCCTCCGAAGGCCAAGAGATAGGCCAGGGGCCAGGCACTTCGGAGCAGCCGCAGTTGGACAGCGATGGAGATGAGTCTTGGCTGGACCCCCGACAGTGTCGCAGAGATAAGCGCATGCAACAGAAGAAGAGGCGTGCCAGAGATTAAGCTGAGTCACTGGATCACACCCCACAGGGGATAAAAGGGGGTCTGGTGGCCAGTCAAGCCTTCTGACAAACAAAGCTGAAAGCTAGCAAGTCATTCTGCATTTCTGGAACTTTGTTGTATGCTCTGCTTGGATTGATTTTTGGACTGGACTTGACTATTCTTTGGCTTTTTTGGACTTACTTTGATGTTTCGGACGGAGGAGAAAAACCTCCCTTTGTAAGTAAAAACTTTTGGCAAGCAGCCACTGGGTTGCTGCCAATTCTGTTATCGTTATCAAAGGAAATTCTTGTCTGCTGGTTTATTTTAACTCTTGGTCGACTGCTGGTGTGCGTGTGTGAGACGGGGACAGAACAGATCCAAACTCTCCATATCTTTGAGGTAACTGACTACTGTACAGCTAACAATAGCAAATCAACCTCAGGCAGCTAGACTGGAACTAAATAGGTAAAGATGAAGTCTTTTTTAAAACCGAGTATGAATCTTGGTGATTAGAGATACAAACAGGTTTCTAGGCAAGTGTACAGAAGTGGTTTGTCATGGTCTTCTTCCAATTTCCCCAGGAATCTTCTATCCAAGTGCTTCCTAGATCTTAATCAAGCCTAGATTACGTAGGCAACTAATCTTGCATGGAACCAAAATATGGCACATGGTAATCCTATGTATCAAATCAACTCAATGACCCTTATTTTTGGATGAACAAGCACAGAAAATGTATACAAATTTGCTATGTATCAGAAAGGAAGTACTTACACTTTGGTTTCATAGTCTTTCCATGCTTTATCAAACGGCTTCTTCAAATCCTGTAGAAAGGAGAAGAAAGCCACGTTAAACAGGCAAGTGACCATTTCTGCTGAAATTTTTTATTGTCCTAATCACTTGGATTAAGAGCCGGTGGCTTCTTTAGTTTTTCTCAAATTACACTTTATACATTTGGAAGTCCAAGTACAGTATATTGGAAGAAGACTCAGTCCTAGAGCTGTGCAAAGCCTTCAAAGAAGACACTTTGCAAAACATATTTTGTGAGAGTAAAACACCTCTCCTTGAAGTGTTAATTGAAACAGCTACTTCCTTTAAAAGGCTTGTACTGCTGTTCTGAAGGCTGCCTTGAATGTATCCACACAGCTATCGTGCCCTTTTGCTGCACACACTGATTACATCTAGACCACCATGGGTAGTTTACAAAATATTTATGTGAACCTCCCAGATGCAGCAGCTTTATTACTTCAAGGAATAAGAACGTGTTCCCGCTTTCAAACCTGTCTTTCAAATGTTTTGCACAGTCTGACTCATTACTCTCACATTTAACACTAATGTGAGTTTCTATGTGCCTCAAGTCTTGTTAGAACTAAGCAGAGATCTGTTCACGTGAAAAATGCTTGTTTGGTCCACATTAAAAGATTCTGCAACCCACCAAAACAAATACAGTGCATTCCAGCAACTCGCTGGAATTAATGAGTTGACTTAGCAATCAAGTCATGTGGCCGGTATGACTAAATGCCAAAGGTGCACGGAACGCTGTTACCTTCCCATCAAAGGTGGTCCCTATTTTTCTACTTGCATTTTTTACGTGCTTTCAAACTGCTAGGTTGGCAGAAGCTGGGACAAGTAATGGGAGCTCACCCCATTATGCGGCACTAGGGATTTGATCCGCTGAAGTGCTGGCCTTTCGATTGACAAGCTCAGCGTCTTAGCCACTGAGCGTGAGAAGCTAATCATAATTTTTTTCTAATAGCATTGTTTATCTACATTTCTGATTTAAGTAGCAACACAGAATGCCCTATCTGTCTGGCGTCTCTCTGAGTCACAACCCCTCTTGCTGTCTAGTGCAAAATTAAACTAATCCCTGACTTGACAGCAGGTGTGATTGCATTATACAATAACCCTAACTTAGCACCAGTCAGGCATATGGTATTTATTTATGGGCGCTGGCACCATAGGATATGAGAAACCAAAGTCAGCCATGGTTTGCTAGTCAACCTCTGCATCAGCCAGTATCCCAGTCAGCTCTGCAGTTTACAATTAGGTCATTTATTTATTTATTTATTTTGCCTTTTTAAATGTTTCCTTAAAGCATAATTCAATTGGAGTCATAAGATACTGCACATGTGTTAAGGAAAAACTGAACTCCTACCCTTTCGTGGCATCATTATTTCAATATTTTTGGATCCGGAACGAAAGTGAAGAAATATCTCCAGCTTCCCATTTCTATGACTAGAGGGAAAATCACTATTGCCATCCCTCAGTGAATAAATGAACAAGTATAATGTTTATGACCCATTTATTTAATTGAGTTCTCTTTGTTTTTAAAATTTGTGTGGAGAACAGATGTGTTAGGTCATATATATGCAGAAATTCGAAAGGGTTCATAAACTTTTAAATACCACTGTACGTTAGTCCAAAATAAATCACTGCATTCAAGATGAAAAATTATCCATCTAGAAGGACAGGGCAGCCGGATATGATAGCAGAGAAATATCTTTTTCTCCAGTACAAATTATAACATGTACTTATGCTAATAATTAAACAATAACTTTTAAAAATAGAAACACATAACATACCCCTTTTACGCCTTTTAGATCTCCCTTGAGCAAACTGTCCAGTGGAAAGGTGATTATATTATTCATGTTCTGGATCTATAATAAAAAAGAAAAAAGAAATGGTTGTCATCTACAAAGCATCTAAATATTTCTAAACGAACTCCTAGTAGACTTTGCAAGAAAGTGATGCAAGATACCCATTTGTGCAGAGAGGGAAAAGGATAATGAAGAGTGCATTTCCCACATTTTTGTTGGATTTAGGAATGCTTGGTTTCCCCAATCCATTGTTTATAGTTGTGATGTCACTATTACTTTCATTCATTAAAAAACAGCCTATGTTGCACGGAACCTCATCTACTTCCTCAGGAATTCCAAGCTCATTTTCATCCTAATAACCTAGCAAGGCACAATCTTACTTCCTGATCAGGGCTAGTTCCATATGTCTAGAAATCTCTGCTCTGTCTCAGTGTAAACTCAAACGTGATTCATACCCAAGTTCAATCCGATTGCTCCTTTACCACCAGCAATTTAGGCCTCTCCTGATTCGCTTCATCGCCCAAAACTGCTCAATAAAACTAGGAACACTGTTGGATCAGCAAACCAGAAAAGACTTACTCGGTTACTATCTTATCCAAGGCCCTTGTTGGTTCTATTTTCCAGCAGGCAACTAAAGTCTTAGCAGAACTGTTCACCACAGCCTAAGGAAACTCCTCATATACTTCCTTATAAGCAAAGTGCTTCCAAATAAACATATATTTTTTTTTGGACAGGAGACTAACTGAATAGTTTTGCCTTCCCTGCAAAATTTGGCAGCACCAGTCATATCCATAACAATGTGACGGTGATCTGACCATGACACAGAATAAAAACTATTGTCTGCTACAAGATATATATGGTCCTCTGTGCAAGTTTGGTCTCGAATGATCTGAGACGGTTTCACCATCCTCAATGGTGTCCATGAATTCTGAGCTACCTCTAATCCATGAGAAATCTTGGATGAGGAGAGATTTATTACAGGCAAATCTGATATTCAGCAATAACAACCGGAGATTAAGTGCATCTGAGGTAGCCTGCTGATTCTCAAGCTACCTCAGATGCACTTAATGCACCTACAGGAATTGGTACCATGAGCCCAATCTCTGTTTGCCCATCACTACATCCCATTCTCTATTAGAAAGTACATCTAAAACTTTGTATAGAGATTATGGGAAAGCACTGCAGTGCACAAAGCATTTATCTGGGAAGAGTCAGACATGAGAAATGTGGGCAGAAGGGCATTTCAAAGAAACTCTACCTTAATTGACTCTTGCAGTTCTCAAGGATCTGTATTTAAACCCAGATTGGCTTTAAAGAGACTTTCCTAAAATCTATGTCATTCTTGCTTCCTTGGTTTTGCTAACTACAGGTAGTCCTCCACTTACATCAGTTCATTTAGTGACTATTCCAAGTTACAACAGCACTGGAAAAAGGTGACTTGTGATCATTTTTCACACTTACAATCCCTGTGGCCTCCCCGTGGTCATGTGATCAAAATTCAGACACTTGGCAGCTGATTCATATTTATGATGGTTGCACTGTCTTGGGGTCATGTGATCCCCTTTTGCGACATATTGACAACCAAGTCAATAGGGAAGCCAGATTCACTTAATAACTGTGTTACTAATTTAACAACTGAACTGATTCACTTAACAACTGTGGCAAGAAAGGTTGTAAAATGAGACAAAATTTACTTAAAATTGTTTCACTTAGCAACAGAAAATTTGGGCTCAATTGTGGTCAAAAGGTGAGGACTACCCTAATATCTGCATAAAAGCTATCCACTCAGTGTTGATTAATATGAAGAAACTATAGCAAGTGTGAACAAAGGAAAGCTGACAGGTAAATAGCATTAACTTAATGTTTCTTATACCTTGAAATAATCTGAAGCCATCGTCATACACATCTTCAATAGCTGGAGGCTGTTAATATTACTGTTACCGAATGTCAGATAAACTAACAGAGAATTTGGCAAGAAAAAACAGCATGAATTGCCAAGGACCATGTTAACTCATTATTTTAGAAAGGTACCCCAGGAATCGGCTTCAAATAAAGCAATGCAAAGGTCTTTTTTATTACAAAGGAAATGGGAAATGAGAGCCCAAGGTGCAAAAAGAAAAGTTAAATATCACCTAGTATGAAAAAATAGCATATCTTTTTGACTTTATACATAAACCCACCTGTATTTAAATTTTATTTTCGTGCACAGATTCTAAAACAGAACAAGAGTTAAGAAACATGGTAAAAAGTATTTAAACAATAAAACCTGTATAACAATTTCTAAAACAATAAAAACTAAGTCTTATTTGTTTTTCGAGTTGTGTAATTTCAGAATCTGTTTTAACAGTTTTGTAACTTTAATAATACCATACTCCTCATTGGTAAGACTTACTCTAAGGCTGCATTTGTTTACTGTCAATCCTAATTATTCCATAAAATAAAAAGCAACCAGACAGAGGGGTAGAAAAGATACTTACAAATGTAGGATACTGAAATATACCTTTACAACAATCCATGTCATAATTTAACTTGAGAAGTATAATATGCCTTTAAATAATATCATACATACTCTCACATAAGCCCATGGATGGATAAGCAGATCCTCGTATTTTTAACCAAAATACCATGAAAAATACATCACCAGCATATAACCCAACCCTTGAAATTTTGATATTGTTTAATTTTGGTGCCTAAAATTCCTGGCTTATCTGTGAGCATATATGGTAAATATATTTAAAACCAGGCTAAGCTTCCACAAAGAGCAAAGTACAAATTTATAAATTGTGTCCTCCCCCGCCCACCCATCCCCACCCACCCCCCGCATTTGCTGAATGCAGGTTTAATACAGCAAGTGGAATGATCTAACTGAAAGAATGACACTATCTAGGTCAAGTGGTGTTTAATCCATAGCCAGTTCTTATATTAATGCATTTTTTACTTGCTACTCCAATCATCTGATTATAAGCGGACCTCTTATGACTATGTTTAGATTCTAGACATTTACATGTTTGAAGTAAGTGTTCAGAATATAATATATTTGCTAATGCTTTACCCAGTGCTTTAATGGGGCAGAAATTTTAGGCTACCACTATAAGCAGTTCGTCATAATTTAACCATCATCAGATATTACAGGGAAAGGTGTTTTTCAGCCATGACACAGTTTAGAAAGTAATATAACAATACTGGAAAAAAATGTTCCTATTTACCAGATAGTAACTATTATTTGATAAAATATGAAATAAAGTATTATTTAATTGCTATAATAATGGGAAGAGTTGACAGCTTCTCAAGAGCACACCCAATGCCTTTTTGAGGTATCCCCTTCCACCTTTAGTTCAAACACAATCAACGTTATCCCAGTAATGCTCTGCTGGATGAGATGGATTGTGTCTCTGAAGGGGAAGGTGGTATGATGGACTACAGTGAAGCTGCAGAAACACAAGGAAGGAAGAAACACATTCCAAGACATGGCTGTGGGGGAGACAAGAGGCAACACAGCTGGATCAGATTTAGGATGGCCACTCTCCTAGTTGTGTATCCATTAGGGTTAGAGCGGTATAGGTTTAGTCTGTCAAGATTCTGTCTATATGGTGTGAGCAAATGAACTGAATTTGGGTTGGTTCTATGTCATTTTTCGGCTGGGCTTGTCAGGTCAAAATAGGTCATCTCCTCTTCTCTGGATTCCCAACTCCCACGCCAAAGCTTCCCCCCTCCCCCTTTTTTTTACGCCTCAGAAGCAGATATTCAGTCCTTTTTCATCCCCAGAGAACAGCTTAGTGTCTATCAAACCTGCGGCTTTATAGGCGATCAAGTTTTTATATTTAGTAGTTAATAATTTTTACATTTAGCAGTTATATATTTTAGATTAAGCTTAAAGCCGCACTGTACGATTTCAATTCTGCAGTACATACTTTCATTGTTTCTTACCAAGTTTTTGAAGAGCGCTGTCAATTCCTTTGTAAATACAGCAAATTTTAAAAATGCTGTTCCTAAATCTGGATCATCCCTACAGACGCAGTTGCCTCCAAATTTCTCCAAAGCTTGCGTATACTGCTCTTCATTTTCCACATGTGCTTCAAAGAGAACAAACAGTATGCTAATTCAAGTAACTATCAACAAGTCTTCCACTGATTTAAAAAATACACATATCTTACAAGTACATTTGAATACATTCATTTAAATTCAAGTGTTTTTTATAGTTTTAATTTTCAAAACAATATGATAGTCCATAGTGTACAACAGGTTTCTTTAAAAAAAATATTAAACATCTGAATAAAGAAAAGCAAGATCATTAAATTGCTATACTAGTATAAAAATTGGAAATAGATTCCAGCTGAATAACTCAAAATACAGGAGAAAAGATCCAGTCCAAATAACAGTGATGGTAAATCATCATTGTCATCAACACTACCGTCTCTAAATTTATCTGACATTTAATAAATGAAGCCTGGTATGTTTAAATTAAACTGCTTCTCAGTTTAACAGTTGTTATTTGCTCATCATAATGGTGCTACATACATATCGACAAGTATATTATTGAGAACCTAATAAAAAGCTATTTTCAGATCAAAGAAAAATTGGGGTCCCATGTTGATGACATAGTTTACTTTGACCATAGTTTGTTACCTAAGCTACAATAGTTGGCTTTTCATAAACTAACACAAAGTTGGCGACAAAGAAATTGGAATCTGTTCTTGTAAACACAAGCTAAATACATAGTCTAGAGTACATTAATTAATTTCAAATTCATGCATGGGCCTCTCCATTCATTCACCAATGCAGCTTTAAAAAGATGAGTAATTTCATTTTCTTGTCAACCATAGTTTATTGATACACCTAACCAGGCTGTCAAACTGTTGGCCCATGGGCTGCATATGTCCCGTCCAGGCCAAATCTACCCAGCCTGCAAAAGCAAAAAACATCCTGATACATCACAATATGGCCCGCAATGCAATCGTGTTTGACAACCCTGACCTAAACCATATAAATGTAAAACACCCTAATTATGTTTGACAGAAGGAAAGGGAATTGATGACCCTCCAAATGTTGCTAGTAGACTATAATTCCCATCATCCCAGACACTTGGCTGGGCTTCTGGGGCTAATGGGAACTGAAATTTGTTAACATTGAGGGCAGTAAGTATTGTGACTTGGAGAACCCTGAAATGCATTTATTTTCCTAATTCAGGATGGGAAGTTTTTCCAACCCTGTGGTCACATTTCCTGGTAGAAGAGATGTGTACCAGGAGTACACATACAACTCATTCTCTCCTTCTAGCAATCTTGGTGCAGATTATAACTTCTCTGCGAACTTTGCCTATAGGGAAAGTAGGAGAGGGCCTTGCTTCTCCTATTTTATCTTAGCATTAAAGCCTGAATCTATTCACCTGCTGTCGAATGCAGCCTGAACTGCAAGATGAAAAAAAAATTGCCCAGGATCCTGGGCCACTAATTCAGTGGTTAAGTACTGTAGACTGATTCTCGCTTATTCCCTAAATAACTATGTCTTATCTAGCTTCATTCATAATCAATGTTCCCTTTGATTTCTGGCATGCTGTGTATGGGAAAGAAATATTTTGTGCAGCTTTTCTCAAACGAAGTACAAATTTGTGTACAGTATCAGTATATAACGAAACATCAAATAAATTTAATAGCAACATGTTAAAATGTTTACACGTTTTTTGATTACAGTGTAGAAGCTAGAAAGTATAAATATGTCACATACATGCTTAAAAATTACGCCTTCGAGTAATTTTTGAGTCCTGGTGAATACATTTATTATTATTATTTGAAGTTTCTTTTGCATGTGGCTGTATTGTGATTGGTGCTGACTATTTATTATTTGGACTTTTCTGACTCTTCATGAGTTGTGTGCATTCACATACACATCTTAGTAACGCTATAAAGAATGGCTAGTCAAAAATCAGAAAGTGAAAATCTCATTGCAGGGAAAGAGGGGGAGGTCTGCTTATGAACCAAAGTGATCACCTAGTGAGGACGATGATGCAGTCCTGCATTTGAATAAAACAGTTCCCATCTTTCCTTACTCCAGCGTTGTTTCTCTTTTCACTATCAATATAAATTATAGTTTCACCTTACTACTAAAGCTAAAATTACTCTTAAAAATCTGTTCAACCATATTTTAAATTTCTGACTTAAAGGGGAAAAGTAGTTTTTGTTAAATGTAACTTACATCAGTTAACATTTAACAAAATATATATATATAAATCATTAGCACCAGGAAGGTAAAAGGGTCTCAAAAGAAGAAATAAGCATTCTTTTGTGAACTATCATGGATCTGCATCACTCAGTGAACATTTGACAAGCACTGAATACTGCAATGTGTATTTTAGAAATATAGGACAGCAATAAAATGTTTACATACCCAAACCAGAAACATTTATGGCTTTTACAGATTTCTTCATCTTATAAAGAACAGTTCGGTCAACATCCAGGGCCTACAAATGAAAGCAAAAAAAAAAAAAAGTTAGGTAATACTTATTAATTATATGAGCTCAACAGCATACCAAGCAATATACCAAGTCCATGCTACTTGACAACTGAAAATGCTACATATTGTTTTTAATAGAAATTTTTCTATTAGTCTTATTCCCTTCAGAAAAAAATGAAGTAGCAACCTCCATGTCTTCACCCCCAAAGAATTTTTCTTCCATTCAATTGTGTCCAATATTCAGAAACTGCCTGAAGGTTTTTCAGGAATGATTTGCTATTGACTCCTTCCTAAGCCCAGAGTCACTGACCCAAGGTCACACAATTGGCTGCGTACCTCAGGTTGGACTAAACTCACAGTATCCCGATTTCTACCATGATGCCTTAATCATCATTACACCAAAGTGACTCTCACAAAGAAAATACTTGATTGTTAATATTAGCTTATTGTCAATTATTTAATTAGTATTCCTATATTAATGACTTAGAATTGAAATTTCTAACAAAACTTGGGCTCCCAAGCTGATGACAAAGAATATTAAGTCACTGTTTTAAGAGCAATACTAATGACCGTGTTCCATTTGGTTTATGTATTTATGTATGTATTGTGGGGATTTTTTTTTAATTAGCACACCTGACTATATTAATTTGTTGTCTGCTGTGATCCAAGTAGCTCGAGGCAGCTTTCAGCAATGCAGGGTTTTTCACTAATGACGTCGAAATGATACTCACAAGCTTCCAAGAGCATCTTAAATGTCCTATTGAAGAAACTGTATGATACTATAATGATCATGCCACCATGCACGAATAGTAAAATAGAACAAGCCCACATTAGGTACAGAGAAGAAAATCCACTGCAAGAAGTCACCACACACCATTTGAAATAGCGGGAAATCATGTGTACCTTCCAGAAAACTGACATGTTAAATGCATAATGCACTATGTATTCAAAATACTACTTACACAACAGACTACAAACAATGACAGTACAGAGTTTACAAAATGTACTGTGGTCAAGGGAGATATAAGAACATATCAGTAGTCTAGGTAGCTTAGAATGCCCAGATGGCATTCTGTTTTATCTCATATTTAAATTATTTTAAGATATTTTAATTTCTGTAAAATCAACTTGCTTATTAAACTGCAAAAAATCCTCTCAGTGAGCTGCCCCAAAATAATATTTTGCATGACTTCCATTCTTTAGTTATCAGAAATCTCATCTCAAAAACTATAATCCTAGCAAGAATATACCTGTATTACTTACAAATTGAAAAAATAATAATAGTGAAACATACGCTCTAACATTACAAAACTCAAAATATTGCAGGAAACAATTTCTAGCACTGAGCATGGACACAATAATTTAATAGTCAATATAAAGCAGTATATCAATGTTATTCTCAACATTTATCCATGGGCTTAACAAGATTTGTGTCACACAATCACAAATGGCAATAACTGTATGTGCTTTTTTTTTTTAACACACAATGTGGTAAGCATTTTAAATGATGCCCAAACCCTGCTGGTTATGTTATGTTATTTCAGTATCTTGAGTAATTATTCATTACAAAACTGGATGAAACAAACAAAAGCAATAAAATAACAAAACCCTGGAGTTTTCAACAAAGCCATCATGGCTGCTTTGTAAAAAGCATGCCTTATGTTTTGGGGTATCGTTTTTTTAGTCATTTCTCTTAATATATTTTTTAAAATAATAGTTTCAGCGGAATTCTTTGTTGTGACGCCATTAAGGTAATTGAGTGGCTAATAAAACCAGCTTTTACATGTTTTAATAGGCTTCTCTCTTTGTCTTTTTCTGCTCTTGTGTGAAAAGCACTCGTCCTAGGGCCCTTTTCTATTAGTTTCAAGAAAGCGCATGCATTTGTCTCAAGCTTAATTCTGCAACCAAATGGATATTTTAGCATAGTCATATACAGATTCTAAAGTGCTTTAAAATTAATGTTCTTCATAATTCACTGTCTATTGTTTTCAATCAAGTGTCAATGAGACATAGAATGTCAGAAGTCATTTTATATTCTGGCACTAATCAATGTGCTTGTATAAGGTTCTTCTCATAAGTCTTGATCTGGAAAGAAGACGAAATGGGCGTTGGTCCTACCTGATACGCCCTTTCTCGACCAGGCGCC
>WNWU01000017.1:15688344-15782687 GCA_012654045.1 Ptyas mucosa | reverse complement strand
TCAACCGCCAGGCGGCCAGCTGGAAGGACTGGGGGTCCGGGTGGTAGAGCGTGCCCTGTCGCAAGGAGGTCATGTTGTCGGGAATCCGCCAAGGCGGAGCTGAGGACAGGGACACTAGGTCCGCGAACCAGGGCCTGCGAGGCCAGTGAGGGGCCAGGAGGATGACCTCTGCCCTCTCCTGGATGATCTTCCGCACTACCCTGGGGATGAGGGGTAGGGGAGGGAAGGCGTAAAGGAGTTGTCCCTGAGGCCAAGGGCTGCGTAGAGCGTCCACCGCCTCCGCTCCCGGGGAGGGGAAGCGAGCGAAGAAGCGGGGTAAGAGGTGGTTGTGGCTCGAGGCGAAGAGATCCACCGAGGGTTCTCCGAAGCGGGAGATGATTTCCCTGAACAGGGGAGGGAGAAGGCTCCACTCGGCTGGGTCGATTAGGTTGCGGCTGAGGGCGTCTGCCCGGATGTTTGCTGACCCGGATATGTGTTCCGCCCGGAGGGATGACAGATGTGCTTCCGCCCACAGGCCCAAACGGAACGATTCTTGCATGAGTGCCCGAGAACGGGTCCCCCCCTCCTTGTTGACATGAGCTTTGGCCGAGACGTTGTCCGTGAGGACCAATACATCCCGGCCCTGGACCTGCGGCTGGAAGCTTAAAAGTGCTAGGTAGATGGCCCTCAATTCCAGGATGTTGATGCTGAGGGCTCGTTCCGTCGGTGACCACTGACCTTGGGACATGAGGGAGTCCAAGTGGGCGCCCCACCCAGATAGGCTGGCATCCGTTGTGAGAACAAGCCGTTGGACATCGCCGAACGAAGAGCCCCGGGATACCGCTAGCGATGTCCACCAACTGAGAGAGTCGACTACTGTTGCCGACAGAGGGATCCTCAGGGACAGGGAGACAGCGTTCGTCCGTTGGTGCGGAAGGAGGAGCCATTGGAGCTCCCTGCTGTGAAGGCGAGACCACGGCACGATGTCGTAAGTCGAAACCATTTTCCCTAACAGGCTGGAGAGAGCCTGAAGGGAGGCGGTGCGGCGCCTCCTGAAGCGGGCCGCCATGCTGGAGAGGCTCTCCTGTCGGTCTTGGGAAAGGGACACCTGCAGGACCCTGGAATCTATGACGGCACCCAAGTGCTGGATGCGGGTGGATGGGAAGACATGGCTCTTGGCCCAATTAACTGAAAAACCATGTCCCTGTAAGATGGACACCACCGAGGAAAGGTCCCTGGTGGCCTGAGTAGGGGTGCGGGAAAGGATGAGAATGTCATCCAAATAAAATAGGGCTCTGATGGGAATGGAGCTAATGTGAGCCATCAGGGCGGCCATTATTTTAGAGAATACCCTGGGAGCCGACGAAAGGCCAAATGGTAAGGCAGCATATTGGAAATGCTTGCCGCGGTAGGCGAACCTAAGAAATTTACGATGGTCGGGAAGGATGGGGATATGAAGGTAGGCCTCGGTGAGATCTATGGAGGACATCAGGTCATCCCGGCGAATGCAGAGCAAGATGGTATGAAGCGACTGCATTTTAAAACGGCGGTAGGCGACATGCCGGTTCAAAGATTTTAAGTCAAGTATGGCCCTCCAACCGCCCGAGGATTTGGGAACAAGGAATAAACGAGAGTAAAATCCCCGGCCACGCTGAGAGGGGGGAACAGGTTCAATGGCCCTAATAGCCAGGAGGTGAGAGATGGCCTGGTCCATAAGGATACTCCGGGAACGGTCCCGGGAGACGGGGCAACTGAGGAAAAGGTTGGGGGGGGTGGAAACGAACTCAATAGAAAGGCCAAACCTAATGGTATCCCTAACCCAAGAGTCAGAAACGACTCGATCCCATTGATCGGCGAAGAGGGATAAGCGACCACCGATCAGGGAGTCAGGCAGGTCGTTAACGTGACCGCCTGAAGGGACGACCCCGCCCCCCTCTGAAGGACCGCTTGGGGGCGAAGCGGGGTCCCTGTCTGACCTGGCTGTCGAACGTCTGAGGCGCTCTGGAGTGGAAAGGACGCTGCTGGCGATGCTGGGTGTAGGCAGACTCTGACCCTCGAAAGGAAGGGGGACGAAAGGATCCCTGCTGACGATAGTCCGATCGACGGGAGAGAGGGGGAAGGATCTTGCGGTGGTCCTTGGTTTCAACCAGGAGAGGATCTAACTGAGAACCAAACAGCTTGTCCCCGGAATAAGGGGAAGAAGCGAGCCTCCATTTGTTCCTGGCATCCGCTTGCCAGTTGCGGAGCCAAAGAAGTCGTCGAGACGTGACGGAGGTGCCAATAGCCTTGGCGGAAAAACGCGCCGCGTTCAGCGTGGCATCGGCGGAGAATTCGACAGCCGCCAGGATTTTATTGATATCCTGATGGGAGCGTTGATCAGACGGAGAGATTCGCTCCTGGAGTTGGCGCAGCCACAGGATGGTAGCCCTGTTGAAAAACGATGCTGCCGAGGATGCCTGGACAGCCCATGCTGAGGCCTGATGTCCCTTGATTAGGGTACGCTCAGCCTTCTTCTCCTCAGGGCGCAAAAAGTCCTCTGACGGTCCGGCCAGCGGGGAGGATGAGTTGAGACCTACCACCGGGGGATCCACTGCAGGTATCTGCAACAGTTGAGAGAAATCCGATGCCATGTTATAGAACTTCCTGTCCAGGGAGTTTGGGACCGGACCGGTGCTGGGGAAGGACCACTGTCGCCGTACTACATCGGAAAATAACTTGGGTGCAGGAACAACGTCTGATGAAATCGTAGGCTCCTGGAATAAGGCTGTGGTGGGATCTGCCAGAGCGGGTTGGACTGCTGCGCCAGAAGAGGAGCCCCCCAGGCGAGTGGTGACTTGTGCCTTGTGGAGAAGGGAGCGGAACATATGAGGCTTGAATAGGCCCACAAAGGCCGGTTGGTCTGGCTCAAGCCCTTCGTCCTCAGAGAGATCGTTTTCAGGAGCGATTTCTCCGTCAGAAAGAGAGTCCTGGTTGTCAGAACCCTGATCCTCGACTTCCGCCGAGGATAGCTCAGGTTGGCGACGAGAGCGAGAGTGCAGCTGCTGGGGTTGTTGTGCTGAGGAAGAAGCCGTATGTTGTTGCAGGCCCTGGGCAATGCCCCGTTGAATAGCCTCTGATATGAGATCAGCTAAGGAGAGCTGCATGTCAGGGGCCAATTGGTTAGCCAGCGGGGTCCCCGAAGGAGTGGCGGGAGGGGGTGGATGTTCGCTGGCAGCAGGCGAAGAAGGCCTATGAGCCTGTGCCTGAGAACCCCCGGGAGCGACAGGAAACACTGAATCCACGTCCGCGTTGGGAGGAGCGTCCCCATTAAGGGATCTGTCTGGTGACAATGCTAATGAAGAAGGCTGATGCACCACTGCAGAGATGGGACCGGGAGGGGGGGGTTCGAGAGGTTTTGAAACAGCCGCAGGAGAAGCCTCCGTAAGCGTTTTGGATTGAGCCTTTTTAAAAGCCTTATCCATAGCTTTTTGGCGCCTGTGATCCACTTTGGAGAGGGAGGAACCTCTGGACTGGGAAAGGTCTTCCTGACCGGAGCTGGAGCGCTTGGGCCCCGAAGAAGGACCTTCTCCTGCTTCCTCGTCGCGGCCTCGTTTGCCCTTTGAATGGGAACGGGCCGATTTAAGGGCGGGAACAGTCGCCATATTGGAAGGGAAAAAGGGCGCGCTGCTGGATGGCGTCGCTCCGATAATGTTAGGGATTAGCAAGGGCGGACCCGATACCTGCTATAGGTGGCCGCTGCCGAGATTGGACAAACGCGGCAAGCCCTGTGGACTCGCTAACCGTCCGGTGGAAATGCGAGCAAAAGGCGCGGAATGAGTCCTCGCGCCTCTCAGCTGATTAGCGGGGAAGCGCAGCAGCAACGTTCAACCGCCACAGAAGTTCGGGCGGGAAATCAGGGCTGAGCGCGGCAGGGACAAGCCCGTGCGCGCGATCGAAGGGGGACTGTCAGCCGACAGTCCCTGCCGCTCCGCGGCCCTCAGCGGAGTCAGGCAATAAGCCCTTCACGCTGGCAAGCCGAAATGGTAACGTAAGCCGAAAAGGGCTGCTGAGATTGAGCAGGAAAAGCTACAGACACGTCTGACAGGATCAGACCGAGCCGAAAAACTGGGCAGATGAGGGAAGGGGCGGAGCAAAGTTCTAGGAGGCTCGGTCACATGGATCCCAGACGTGCCTGTACCCAATTGTGACTGCCGTGGGCGCTAGAGTCGGAGAATAGCATTGTTTTGTAGATGTGTGTAATTTTTTTTAATGTCTAAATGTCACATCAAGCTTTACTAAATGATACAGCATCTGCTCCTCTGTTTTAAGAAGATCTATATGTGTTTATTTTTATATAATACAATTATTATTATATGCAGGTCTATCACTACAGCATTTTTAAACTAAAAAGGCAGCATTTCGATTCTGTATCCACAATACTTTAATATCCTTCCTTTAATACAAAAAAGTACTTTTAACTCATTTTTAAGTTTAATTTATTAAGGAGATGAGCAGAATGGCTGTAGATCTACAGAAATTATGAACTGCAGGTGCTGTACAACCTACTGAATTTAGAAAGACTTACTTTCACTGAGACTGTCATCGTTCTGTTTATTGTTACCATTCTAGATTGCAAGCAAAAGGTACACTAATCTTATTTACACTACGAAGTCAAGTCCAGTATAGATCAATATGCCCTGAACTAGGTTCTAATACAAAATTGGATTCTACATAGATTGACAGATTACTTGAACTACAGCAGGTAATACATGATGCGATGGGCGGCAAACAAATGTAGTAATAAATAAATAATAAAAATAAATATTTAAAGCTTTTCACTTAACTAACTTTAGAAAAGCTCAAGATCATTAGATTGAATATTACTTATCACTGCAAACAATGACAACCTAGTGTTAATCAATAATCAACACTAGAAAAAACAAGTTTTTTTAAAAATCTCAAATTGCAGTTTTTAATCAATTCCAGCACCCAAATTCAAACCTAGTTATATGCTAACAATATAATGCGATCCTACCCACTATGAGCTCACAGATCTATAAGAATATACACCTTACCATACCACCCAGTTAGCATCCTATTTTCCCAGAAATGTGGGAATGGAGAAATCTCATTAGAAGAGCATTAAGAAACATCCAATCCAGTTACACCGGTATCTTGAAAATGCATTATAACTATAAAAAGTACACGCACCTTAGAAAATACAATTTTCCAGAGTTTTAAGGTCTTTAGTATAAATATGGTAGCCTAGAAACAATAACAGGGTAGGACTGAACATGTTCAAAAATGCACCACAGGCACTGAAGCCATAAACAGGATGTAAATAAAAACCAGGCATCCTAAAAACATGGATGTCTCAAAGATATCCATGCTGTTCTCCCAGCATTAAGAAACCAGAAGGGGAAAAAAAGTCTTCATCAAAGAGCAATCAGATAGAATATATTCAACTATAGGTAGACCTCGATGCAAGTTCATTTAATGACCGTTTGAAGTTTCAGTGCACTGAAAAGTGATTTAGGATTGAGCTTTAATACATTCATGTTTTTACATTTCCTAAATGAATACAAATTGATTACACTGGTGAACCACAGGATGGATTGACTGAAGAAATATAGTTTATTTTTTGTTGCATCTCTCCTGTCACACAAGTTACTACAGAAAATCCTCGACTTATAACCATTCAAAGTTATAATGGCACTGAAAATAGTGACATGATTGTTCTTCATGCTTACAACCACAGCAAAATCTCCATGGTCATGTGATCAAAATTCAGGCACTTGGCAACTGGCATGTAATTTATGACCACTGAACTATCCTGGGATCATGTCATCACCCTTTGTAACCTCCCTAGCTAGCTTCTGACAGGCAAAGTCAATGCGGGAAAGCCGATTCACTTAACAACCATGATTTACTCAACAACTGCAGCGATTCATTTAACTGTGGTAAAAAAGATCATAAAATGGGGAAAACTCACTTAACAATGGCCTTGCTTAGGGACAGAAATTTGGGGCTCAATTGTAAGTCAAGGACTACCTGTCCTATTAGCACAACACAAATGACAATATTGTAATTCTTTCCCAGTTAATTTACCCATCTGAACACCGACTGGACTGGCCAACAATCATATTTCACCCTCTCCTGGTTTCTAGCCTGGTGTCTTAATCACTACATCAAAGTGACTCTCTTTTCATTCTCTGAACAACCACAGAGCATGATTATTCACTGTTACCTGCTCCGCCATTTCTTGTCTTTTCATTGCTTTGCCCTTAGGACACGGGTGTCAAATTCGCTGCGTCACGTTGCGGTCATGTGATGTTTTGCAATGTTTTTCCCATTCGCGGAGCTGGAGTGGGCATGGCCTGCATGTGATGCATCTGGCCCGCAGGCTTGCTTTAGGGTTGACACAGTGATACGTTGCTAGTGGTTCGCCCTGGTTCGGGCGAACTGGTAGCAGCAGCAGAGGGAGACTCCGCCCACCTGCCCGGATATCATCAAATATGCTCTGCGCATGCACAGAAGTAGCGTGCATGCGAGCAAGCGAACCAGTAGCAAAGGTAAGTGAAACCCACCCCTGGTTTGACACTCTTGCCTTAGGAAGGGGGGGGGGAACTAAAAATCCATGATGACACAGTCAGAATCACTCTGGACTAACTCAAAGGAGATTCAGCTACCTGCACCAGTTCTGTCCCTTTCATTGCTTGCATGACATTGGGAGATACAACCTAAAGAAGCCATAGAGATGGAGTACCTAGATAAGCTTTATTTTTACAGGGACTCTCTTTGACTTCACTTTACTCATGGTCACTGAAAGAAATAGCTAGACATCAGATAATTTACATGCCAGTGGAAGACCAGATCTGTAGATTCATTCTCTACTAACTTTGATGCAGTTTCTGTGAAACATTTCAAACAAATATAGAAAATAATCATTAAACTATAGTAAATCACATAGACTGTCATGTGCAGGTGTAGTAGGTTACTTCTTGCTGCCAATTTAAATACAGCAATACTCCTGTAAGCTATTCTGGTTAATTAGCCATAATTAGAAGTTACAGTTTCCACAGTAACCCTAGCTATGACAAAGATGTTTCAGTTATAGTCTGAACAGTTATTCCAATGTAAAAGCTTTGAATTTCAAATTCAATAGTAATAAGCGTAGCATATAATCCATACAATGTTCATTCCAGACATGAAATTTAGGGTACAGGGTTATTTTCGTTAAATTAAATTGGATCTCTGGATAATCAAAAAAAACCTTATTGTTATTTTGAGTATGTCAAATATAATCCTAATTTTTATGCTTTCTTGGCTACAGTTATTTCAACTCCACATTCACAAATCTTATTTATCTAAAAAAAAGTAGCAATTCATGAGAAAAAAATACCTTCAATTCATAGTCAAGTAATAATTTTATGAAGAGAACAAAAACAAAACAAAAAAAAATGCTTTCCCCCCACACAAGCAACCATCCACACTTTCTATGTGGTTTCCCTCCCTCATATACAGGAAGTATGTTCTCACCTTGTATGTATGGGCGAGAAGAAGGAAGTTTTAAAAAACACAATAAAAGCTTTACATTTTGTAGAGTCTCCTGACCCTCTTAAGACTAATTTATTTACAATTGCTAGGATAGAGGCAGTACTGTAAATTGTACAGTACAGTATTGTACAGTCTGAATTCAAAAAAAAAATATAGTCAATGACTTATGACTGTTCATTTAACAACAGCTCAAAGCTACAACTGTTTTGTAGTGACTTAGGATCTGTCCTCAAGATTACGACATGTCATGATCCTTCAGTTATGTGATCGTAATTTAGGTGCTAGGCAACGAGCTCACATTTGCAATGGCTGCTGCAAATGGGGGTCACTTGATGCAATTTGCACCACCTCGGCTGTTGTCCAACAAGCAAAGTCAACTGGAGAAGCTGCATTCGCTCATCAAGAGTGTGATTCCCTTAATGACCATAGTGAAAATTACAGTAGTCAGGTCTGATTATGTGATGAGTCACTTAACAATCACATTGCTTAGTGACCAAAGTTCCTGTAGTGAAAGCTCACCTGTAAAGCAGTGTTCATCTTCCTGTTTCTGAGAAAGCTTTGTGTCAGGGGTTAGATAACACAAAAGGTTGCTACAACACAAGCATACCAGGCTGAGCTACCCTGGAGAATTGTTCCCATGCCAGACTGCTCTCAGACAGGACCTTAAATGCAAGCAGCTCTCAGCTTCTTGATGAGGCTGAACACAGCTAGAATTGATGCATTCTGACTGGCAGCACCAGCCTGCTCCCAAATAGCTTTCCCTGAACCAGATGATTCTTTGAGCAAGTCCATTTCCTTCTGCCTCCCTGCTTTTCACATGGCAATAAGAGTGTCCTTGTGAACTAAATGAACGAATGTTCTAACTCACAAGGGACAAGAACAACTGCATCACGATGCCATTTCTTCTTACTAGGAAGAGATGGTCTCTCCCAGGGCCGTGATGGTGAAACTTTTGGGCTTGTCGTGTCAAATATTTGGAATATGCCTAAACTGAATCTGCTGGCGTGCCACTATCCCTGCCCCGCAAAACAAAAGAGAAATAATTCTTTACATATTCATTTATCTTTTAAAAAATACAACCCAATCATGTGTGGCATTTTGTACTATATAAACATCAGTGGTGAAATCCAAATTTTTTTTACTACCGGTTCTGTGGATGTAGTTTGGTGGCCGTGGTGTGGCTTGGTGGGCATGGCAGGGGAAGGATACTGCAAAATCTCCGTTCCCATCCCGCTCCAGGACAAGGATATTGCAAAATCTCCATTCCCACCCCACTCTGGGGCCAGCCAAGGTGGCATTTCCCGAACTACTCAAAATTTCTGCTACTGGTTCTCTGAACTGCTCACAATTTCCGCTACTGGTTCTCCAGAACCTTTCAGAACCTGCTGGATTTCACCTCTGATATAGATATAAAAAAAATCAAATAATTACAAAAATGAAATAGAAGCAAAACAAACCCATTTGCAGAGGTACTGGAGGCCGTGCAACAGCACAAGGGTTTGGAGGTTGTGCAAAACCATACCACATTTTCATGCATCCCCCAGTCTCCAAAAATCTCTCAAAAATGGGACACGCTTTTGAAAATAGTTTTTTGTCAGATTTTGATGAGTAAGTAACATGTCCTCCTGTATGTCAGGCATTTTTGACATATGTGTCATACGTTCGCCATCACTGTCTTAGGACCTTAATTCTATGTCTGATTCCCTTGGTCTTTTTTCTCCTATGAAGAATATTCTTCAATCATCGACCTGACTGTTTCTCATCAATTTGTGTTGAAATTCCATATACAGACAAGTATAAATCAACTATAGCCTACTAGTGAAGAAACACTGCTCCGTATCTGAACAAGGTTTTAATAGTAACAGCTCTAAGCGTATAGGACAGATCTGTCGACAACTGTCCACATACATTCTTTCTGGTCATCAATTCAAACCAGGGGTGTCAAACTGGCGGCCCATGGGCCGGATGCGTCATGCACAGGCCACACCCACCCGAGCTCTGCAAAGGCAAAAAAGTCACAATATGTCTCATGATGTGATCGAGTTTGACACCCAGGTCAAGTTGGTCAAATTTGACACACATATTCCCCTCCATGTTTCACCAATTGCCTGCTTTCTTCCATCAAGTAGCAATGACATCTGATACCTCGCCATGTACATTTATACATCTAGACCAGAGGTGTCAAACTTGATTTCACTGAGGGCCTCGTCGGGGTGTTTGACCTCAGGGGTGGGTGTGGCCAGCTCGATGTCACTCGTGTCGAGGGTGCCTGTGGTGGCCCAAGCCCTGTGTCAATGAAAATAGGCTCCTGAGCTCTGTTTTCACTGGCAGAAGCACCGCGGGCTGGTCCTTCGTTGTTTCTAGGGCGGGCCAGATCTAAGCAACCTGTGGGCTGGATCCAGCCCCAGGGCCTTGAGTTTGACATCCCTGATCTAGACTGTGTTGTTTCTCTGTGTTGTATAATATATATGGGTATATGCATAATTTTTTATTTATATTTTTGTCATGTTTATGTAATATGTATTGGAGGTGGTGAGCCTTTGAGAGCTGTATGCAACGAAATTTCATTTTAATGTATGTCGATTAGTGCACATTTAAAGTGACAAAAAAGTTATTCTAAATCTAAGTCTACCTAGTATGTGTAAGATTAAGGTATAAAAATCCAACCCTTCATTGTTATTCTGAGTTTAAGGGCAAGCAAATTGACTTTATTGCTCACCTTGACGATTAAGAGTCTTCATTGCTTCAATATGTGCAAATGTTCTCACTCTAAATAAACAGAAAATAAAAAGATGCCGGGGAGGGAAATGTTGTATATGTAAATGGTAGGTTTGCTCTTCATTTCTAGATACTTTTCAAGTCAAAGAATACCATCACTGGTGGTTTTATAAGGTTTAATAAGAATTGCTTGAAGGGGCAAGTTTAAAAAACAAGCCAATTGAAGTTTACAAAAATATGATTTATAATCATTTTAATGGAGGAACCTGACGGAAATTTACTTTATTTCCATAGTTTAGCCAAGTGGATTTGTAAGGGAAAATGTTTTATATAGTCCAAGAATCAACATTTTTAAAAAGTATAAAAGTTAATTTTACTTGTAGCATGTCTTAGAATGAGAGCAAAGTCTAACATAAGGAAGGTGGACTGGCTGTAGAGCTCTTTCGTCACACAATAGATTAAGACTGTCTTCTGATTCAGAATCTGTGGTCAGGCAAAGAACAGAGATAACGCCCACTAAGTAAGTTATCTGATGACTTAAACCTCATTTGCTGCTGCGAAACCTAAATCTAACCCAGTAATCGGAAAAGCTTTATTTTGTTACATATAGTATTCTCATCCTGTTCTTTACTTTGAAAACTAAGTGACCAATTAACAAATCTTTCTCTTACAAAAGTCTAGGTTTGTTTTAAATCCCATACATAATTTCTGAAGGAAATCTTCTAAAATATTTCTTTATATCATGATTGATAAAAACAGCAAGAGTTGAATATCTTATCCTAACCTTGCCAGTTTGTAGTAGCGGCTGAAGTGCTGGGCTAGATAATTGGGAGACTGCGAGCTGTAATCCTCCTTTAGGATTGAAAAGTGGCCCGGTGTCTTTGGGTAAGTCACCATCTTAGCCCAACCCAACCAACAACTCAGCATTGTTGTTGTAGCGAAAATGAGAAGCATTACATATGCCAACTGGAACTGTACAAAAAAAAATATATGAATCTAATAATGACTTAAAATACATATTCCTAATGCCATCTCTTGCTTCCACTAGTCATAATTTAGAATTATGATCTAAATTACCATAAGTTATTTGTGATACTGTGTTTTAACATGATTTACTGATTTATTATGACTATGATTTACAGAGCAAACCAGACTGGCTTGATTCACATATAAACTGAAATCAGAGGTACATAATGAAGGACCCAGAATCTCTTCTGCAGGGCAATAATTCGTAAGTGAACAGAGTCTAAAATAATTCAGTCATTTGTGTTTGTGTTGAGGGTCATGTTTAAAGGAAAAACTGATGCTTTAAGCCTGCAACAGATCAACAACTAACACAGCAAAACTGGGTCTACTTGGGAACTTAGAACTTACCTCTGGAATGTACAAAGCTGAGTGCAACTCTTAAGACAATAACAGTTGTGCATTCCATAACCCATAGTTTATAAACTATAGTCAATAGGTTCATATGTCATGCAAAACCAAAATAAACAAATTACACTACAGTATGTGTTAGCCCAATATGTGAACCCAAGATATCAATATCTCAGAAAGGACATTACTCAGACTAAGGTTTTGATTTTGAGAATTTAACAAAGAAAGAAAGCCCTTTACTTTTTCTAAAAGAGCCATATTCTAATTTTACATTTTTTATTTTCCTGAAGGGGGTCAACTTTTACATATATCAAGTTATCTCAGATCATACAATTCTTCTATCTTTCCTTGGGCAGCTGACAATTACAGAAAGAGAAAGAAAAGAGAACGTTATACAGATGTGCAACCTGTTCTATGCCCAACCCAATCCATACGGTGGAACAGCTGCATTCAGAAGTTCCATGGCTGGACTGAACCATATGTGTTTTGGATATGGAATGTGCATGGAATGAACCAAAATACATGTACGTGGCACAGATCAAAATACATTTGTTCTAAGCACAATTAATTGGGGAAGAGAAGAAAATCAGCTCATTGGCAGCTGAAAGGAAGGAGACAAAGGAAGGCATTGGAAAGATCCAGGCAGTAAAATCCTGGTCTGGTCTGTTGGATGATGTCAGAGTGGTCAGCATTGCAGAAAGGAAAAGTTTCAAAGGCTAGTATGATGACATTTGTGAGGACAGAGAAGAAAAAGAAAACGTTAGGAAGAGCAGCAAGTGGGCTGCTGGGATAAGCCACATTGGGATATTGGTGTTAAAGAGAAAGAAGGCTTTAGAACAAACATGGGGGAGGTGGGCTGGTGGGAATATTGCCTTAGGAAAGAATAGGCAATGACTACTAATCTTCCTTATTCACTCTATAAATCATTCTGGCTTCTGCCTTAATTTTGTTTCAAACTTTCCGGTTTTGTTTCTGCCAAATTCCAGCTGATCTGAAATGATTTGGCAGAACTTCCGGAGCAAATGATTAGTTCAAAGTTCAAAACAAAAGATATTTTCTGTCTCAAGTACACTCTTGTTATTACAGAATAGCAAGTCAAGCCACATTCAGCAACTGATCAGAAACAACTTCCAGTGGGGGAACTTCCCAGCCTAACTATTCACCCGAACACTGAAGAAAGTAAAGCTTGTTTGTTTGTTTATTAAACAAATCTATAGTGTCATCCAACTCACACATTGTTGACTCCGGGCAGCTTCCAACATTTAAAAAAATCTACCATATAATAAAAACTCATTTTAAAAAACCACCCTCCACTTCTCATGGCAGCAATGCAATCAGATGAGCCATTTGATCAGCTCTTTCGCCATTCATGGTCCCCAGGCCTGCTGACAAAACCATGGTTTTTGTGGTTCACCACATATGCTTTAAAACTGATCTAAGATGGTTTCTGGCAGCTGAAAATGATGGCAGCGGATGTTAGGTAAGGTAACTTAAAAAAGGACTGACATTTTAACAGATGTGATTGAATATTATTGGACAGGCCTCTTTAACAAATCTGAGCATTATCCTCTTTTCTGGTTGTACTACCAATAGCTGTCCTGATTGTAAAGCAACATTTCTGAGAACATTTTTTGAATTTTGAAAAAAAAAACCCAGTACTTTTATAAAGCAGTTCCATAACTTTGAGAATATTTGGAATTGTTACTTATTGTTGCAGGAAGTTTATTGTATTGAATACTATTTTCAAAACTAATTATCATCGTACATATATACCTAGAAACTCATACTGCTATTCTCTTTCCGGTAAGCAGCATTATTCAAAATACAGAATGGAAATTAGAATAAATAAATATGAATAATTAATATATAAAGGCAAATAAATTAAAGGCATGATTTTTAAAAAAGGAAATATTTCATATATCTAGTTTCCACTCACATCCTTTATCATAACTCTTCAAAATTTTTAGATCATCCTTGCTTCTATCACATCCATCCATGGTTTCATACACTGACTTTTCTTTTCAACTTTTCACCTCTATTTTTTCCAGGTTCTTATCGATTTGATTTAGTCATGATCTTCTCAGTCTTGCCATGCCTCTCAACTCACTCATTCAATTTGCCTTAATATATTTGTTTTGCAATTCAATTATTTATTCCTTTATATGACCAAAACACCTCATACACATGTACAGGTTTTCCTCAACGTACAACACTTGTTTAGCAACTGTTTGTAGTTTCCATAAGCTTGGAAAGGATACTTTCTGGCCTGTACAGCATTTCTGGCCATCGTACAATGTTGTACCACCTCCTACATGGTCAGATGACTGCATTTTGGGCACTTGGCAATTTTCAACCAGTTGCAAGCTACCTTGTGATCATGTGATCACTATTTGCAACCTTCTCTGGTGGCTTCCCCAGAAAGTCAATGGGGCACTATTTAGAAGGCTCCTTTATGGAGTCTTCCAAACAAGAACAGCACTCTTGTATCTGCATTTTTTTCATCTATAACCTTCTCACTGTTCCAAGCAGCTTTCACTTCCTCTTTCCTTATATCCACTTTCCCTCCATTCTGTTGGAAAATTAATCTAGCTGTCTTCTGCTTACATATTTTTTTATAGGACTCATATTTTCTCTTCTTATATAGTTGCTATATTGTCACTCTAGTTTCTTCCTCTTCGTTGCTTTTTTTATATATATTAATTTTTCTCAATATTTTCACAAATGGAAATTTCAGATAAACCCAAGTAAGACTGAAGTAATGTGCTTTTACCTCAACAAGATGGCCCACCATGAACTAAATGTACAGTTTGAGAATACTCGACTTGCTCATAACAAATACCCAAAACACCTTGAGGTTACTCTAGATGAAACATTGTCCTTCAGAGAACTTCTCAAGACTGCAGCCAAACTGTGATCAAGAAATAACATCCTGCAAAAGCTGCATGGTCTACCTGAGGTTCCTCAGCTTCCACCTTGCAATCCTCAGCTCTTGACCTCATCTTTTCAACAGCAGAATATTGTGTTCCCCAGTCTAGATAAATAGTAGCCATACCAGACCAATCCACACACACAGCTGAATCATACTATGTGCATCATATTGGGCACAATAAGATCTACCCGCACTTTCTGATCACCAGTTTTTAGCCATATTCCTCCACCACATCTATGAAAACGCTCTGCTCCAAATGTATAAGGAAATAATTAGTAATATTCACCTGCCGATATCACTGATGCTATAAACAACAGGCTTTGTTCCAGACATCCACCTATTCAGACAAACAGAAACTTGCTGGATAACAACGGCACTCTGCTTGAGGTCTGGACGCATAGAAGTCCTCTACTGCTTCTCCAGAATGTTGGCTACTGTGCTACTCTCCTCCATAAACGGGGAAAGCTCTCCTTTTTGG
The DNA here is from genome assembly GCA_012654045.1 of Ptyas mucosa. Classification (NCBI taxonomy): domain Eukaryota; kingdom Metazoa; phylum Chordata; class Lepidosauria; order Squamata; family Colubridae; genus Ptyas; species Ptyas mucosa. The sequence continues at coordinate 15,767,673 of WNWU01000017.1, read as the reverse complement.
GATGTAACTGTGGTGCTCCAAAGCAGACAGAGCAACATATTGTGGACATCTAAGTGCATATCAGGGAAACCCCAGAGTGTTTCTATATGCAACTCCATTATTTATTGACTATATAAAAATATAAATGGTCTATCTTTGAGAAAAATTAAGAGGAGAATCACAGGAGACAAGTTCCCTCAGTAACTGAGTGAGAAAGACTGACGGGGGTGTCAGAGTGGGCGTGGTCAGCCAGAGGAGAATTCTACACTCAGTTACCCCAGCAACAGGAGGAAGGTCCCAGCTGATGGATTGGAGGAGCAGTGTGTTGGAAAATGGACGTTGGTCCTACCTGATACGTCCGTTCTCTCTGAGGAAGAAACGGCAGTCAGACACGGACTCTCAGAAAATGAGCCCATCTACTATCCTAGTCCAGTACCTGAGGGAAAGCAGGATTTCAATGCTTTCTAGAAGGCCAGGTTTTTCCTTTTATCCTCAGTATCTTTCATCATAAACAATCCAATAAATCACAATTTTAGATTTATATTCATTCCTTTGCTACAAATAAACCAAGTATTTGAAACAGACTCACTTTTAAGTAGATGTTCCCCAGTTACTATTCTCAATCATTGTTGAATTTCTGAATGGTTCAATCACTTTTTCTGAATTTTCCTATCGTTTCACACTTTACAGAGCATTTTTCATCAGATTGCATTTCCCTAAAATTCATCACTGATTTTTCCATTATCACTATTCACTGGAGTGTGATATGCTATTATTACTAACCTGTGGATTTGTTTTTAATATAATTTTATTAACAAAGTTTTCAACGTAATAAAATATTACGGATTTTGAATTACAGAGAAGAAAAGTAATTTTAAAAAGAAATAAAAATAAAAAAACTAATAAAGAAGTGGCTTCCAATCATCTTAACAGCAGTTATAAGAGCATTTATATTTTACCTTCTTCCTTCCTTCCATAATCTACCCTTTCTAATCATCAAATCCATAATTCACCAGTTCACTTCCTTTTTCAGCAAAAAAATTCCATAAGGGGGTTTTCAGTCACCAATAAATGTAATTGTTGATCTTTCTCTCAGCAAACAAGTTAATTTTGCCATCTCTGCTAGTTGCATCATCTTCACCAATCATTCTGCCACTGTGGATATTTCAGAATCTTTTCATTTATGCACATAGTCTTGCAGCAGTAAATTAATATGTAGATTTCTATTTTCATATAAGTAACTATCTAAAGATAGTTCTTGACTTAAGACCTCAACGGAGCCCCAAATTTCCATTACTAAGCAAGACAGTTGTGGTGGTTTTACCCCATTTTACAACATGTCTTGCCAGTTGTTAAATGAATCACTGCAGTTAAGTTAGTAACACAGTTGTTCAAAGAATCTGGCTTCTCCACTGACTTTGTCAGAAGGTCACAAAAGATAATCACATAACCTTGGGATACTGCAACCGTCATAAATACATGCCAGTTGCCAAGCATCTGAATTTTGCCATGTGACCATGGGCATGCTGCAGGGATGGGTTCTACTTACCTTTACTACCGGCTTGCAACAGGGCCACATGCACGTGTTCTTCTGCGCATGCACAGAAGCGTTCTGATGCAGTCAGGGTCGGTGGGCGGTGCCTCCCGCCAGTTTTACTACCGGTTCTATAGAATCGGTGCGAACCAGGGGCAACCCACCACTGGCATGCTGCAATGGTCATAAGTGTGAAAACTGGTCATGAGTCACTTTTTTCAGTGTCATAACTTTAATGGTCACTAAGCAAATGGTCAAGGACTATGTGTATATGATATTAATTCATATTTCCAATATTCATTTTATCTCTTTCATTGTTAATTCAACAATAGTTAAATTTCAGGAATTGTTCCAATCTTGTTCTACGCATTATAAAAATGCGTCCAATGAAGTCATCAATTCAACTCAATAAGATCAGATCTCCATCATTCAGATCTATTGCTTCCTTGCCCTTAATTTGACAGACTTCCAACATACTATTCTTATTTCATGCATTAAGTTATATTATTTTCCATTCACTCTTCTTACATTCCAAATAGAAATCTCCTATTTGACATACACATATCCTCCACTGGCTAACATAGCTCTGGTCAACTAAGGTTTTTAATAATAAGGAAACAATTTTATCTTGATGCAAAGGAGAGATGAATGAAACATTTTTGCTGCTGAACAATTATATTCCATTTACTAAAGAAGTCAATCTCATACAAATTAAAAGAGCTTTGAAAATTCTAATTGGAGTGGTCTTTTGTGTATTATGAATCTTCATATCCACAGAACAAAACTATCAAATAACAGTTTGGCTGTACTCTATATTGTAATTGAGGGAGGAGAACCTAAAAGACTGATCTACACATTGTAAGGAACTTTTCAATCTTCTGCTTTTGTTCAAATAATCATGTTATCTGACTGATAGGGATTAAAATTAGTGAATGTATATTGTTTGCTAAATGAGTTTCTTCAAAATAGATTTCACTAGTATCTTCAAAGAAAATAAAACAAAAAAAAAACAAAACCAACCAACAGTTTTAATGGAAAATGAATCACAGCAAGTAACACATAATAAAGTTTATTCTGCTTTCATGCTTCCATAGTCTATGTTTTAATTTGGGGGTGGGGGGAAGGGTTGCTATAATTCAGATATGAACACTCAAGATTTAGCTGTAAGAATTGGCATTAAAGAAATATGACTGCTTAGAAGAAGAATTATAACACTTGCACAAATGCACTTGATATTACTAGAAAATTTTAGGAAATCTTTTTGTTATTAATTATGAATTGTATCCCGACCCTTGTAAATTACCAAAAAATACAGTTTCAACTACAGGTACTCTTCAACTTACAACTGGTTGCTTAGCTACCTTTCCAAGTTACAACTGACCGCCCCTGCAAAAGGACTTACAACCTGGTTTTGACATTGCCCAACCTCTACAGTCATGTGATACACGGGCACTTGTAGCACCCCACAGTCACATGACTACAAATTATGACAGTTTTGCCTGAAGCAGTATTTATTTCTAGTTTCTGGCAAAAACCAGCCATAGAGAAAAATAGGTTTGCTCAATGACTGCCACGTTCACTTAATGAGTACCAAAAAAAAAAAAGGTCATAAAATTGGGTCTGGTCTGGTTACATGGTGACAACCAATGCTGCTATTTAATAATGACATCGTATCAAATAGGTAGAAGCAAATCCTATCTACCTTATTTTATTGTTATTAATAGCATCCTAGTAAATCATTTCAAATTAGCCAATGTGTCAGTGATAGAGCACATGGCTACACTCTCCATAAGTTTGTTATGACATTCATTCAGGGCAGTTTGCAATGATGCATAACTCACAACCAGCTGAAGTGACTCTTTCTTTCTTTTTCTTTCTTTCTCTCTTTCTTTCTACATATACATACATACATACATACATACATACATACTGTATAGGAATTCCTTCACAAAATACAGGGAGGAATTATATCTGTGCAAATCAAAACAAATGGTGAAGAAAGACAGACTACTTTCAAATGTAGTGCTAGCTAGGGTTTTTAAATCACAATTTGTTGAACAAGATTTCAGAGTCTGGTTTACCCATGCCACACTATCAGTTGACTGGTTGGTTTGGAATATGTAAGCCATTCACAGTTAACAGAAGTGGGATGTAAACCTACAGAAATAGCTTCATTTTCAAAGTGAAGTAGGCTCTGAAAGAGAACCTTTTTTCATATAAAAACAGCATCTTGATCACCCATCTGTTTTGGAAAACTATCAATATACTAAAAATATTTATGAATATGGCAGTTGTGTTTAAAGTCAGCATGAAATTGACTTTTGAATATAATTTACTGTAGTTTATTGTGAACAGATACTACGCAAAGCTACAGATGAAACTGCAAGCCTGCCACACACACACACACACACACACACACCCCTACTAAAAATTGTAGTCTAAATTGTTCATGTCATACTACTGCTACATACAATTCCTAGCAAGTAAATAGCTAACACTAAACTTGTCCCAATTAAGTAATTTAATATAACTGATTCAGAAGAACTTGTATCAATAGAAAATAATCCTGAATTTTAATCCTTTAAGAAAGAAAAGCATTAGAAACAAATTCCTATATACAAATTCTGTCCTATGATACTAGCCTGGTTTTTGTGTCATTCCAAAATAATTTGTTTAAACTAAGGTTTCCCAGGAATCAAGACACTATCTAGAGAAATCTGGAGTATGTAAGAGCTGCAGTGAGGAAAGAAAATTGGAATATTTTGTTATATGAGTAAAAACCTATTCATGATAGTGGCAACTACTGTATGTCATCCATCAAAAATCAAGAGGCTTCTAGATTTTTTGGCTGAAAAATGATCAGGTTTTGCTATTTTACAGATTACCTCAAGCAAAACAGATTATTGCATTTTTTTCCTTTATACAATGGCTAATACTACTTGGAAACACCACCAGTTTCCCAAATTTTAATAGAACACTAACTGTTGCACTGTTAACCTTTTAATATGCTAAATATAAATACTAAAATATATCCTTTCAGTCATCAGCATTAACAGAAAGTCCAATCTACACTAGTTTAAGAATTTTCATATTGTTTCTCTTTTACCCATTGCTGCTCACAGAAAATATAACCATATTTAAAATCATTTCTACTTCTCTATTCTGGTATCCTCCAAATGTGATCACACACAACAGCCAGCATTGGCATTAGGAATATTGGGAATTATAATTCACAGTGGGTTATGGGGGTGACAGTCCCAGAGATTACATAATTGTTTCCACAAATGGTATGGGCAGGATGTATTTCTCCTCAAAGGAAGTAAGAATAAAATACTAACATATTCAATTTAAAGAGTACATTTAAGCAAAAAACGAAAGATGAAATATTTATAGTTTTCAAAGATAGCATGTAATTTATTTATATTTATACTTATTACACTATTCTGTAATTATTTCTATTTGGTGTAACATTGAATAATTTTCTTCTGAACTGTGTAACTTTGCAATGATTCATAAAAATATAGCTTAAAAGTTTCACAAACAACAAAAGTATCATTACTTTTAGGGAATTGATCAGTATTATGGATTTTGTAAAGAGTGGTTATTGGTATATTTAAGAAATGTAAATTTTCAATACAAGAAAATACAATAAGGGAAAAATGATAGAATATTGCAAAACATTTAAAACTTCATATCTTAATTGCAAAGATGATTTTAAACATAATCATCCATTTAAAAGAAAAAAGAATGCATTTAAAAGAAATATCCATTTAAAAACATCTCTCTCCCCAACTAAGACACAAATATTTAATGCCTTTCATTTGGGATGTAAGATTATTTTATGTGATGTGGCCCCACTTAGTGTCTGCAATAATACTATCTTATTCCTGAGGTTTCTCGACTGATTTTGAGCTGATCCTTCAAAAATAACACTTGTGTTTACTATTTATTCTGCTGATGTGCATCTGCTATTCCAATCCAGCAAGACTCAAATTAGATTTTTATTCGTACTATCAAACCATCACTTTAAAAAAAAAACTACATTCAGATTTCTCACTACTTACCTCTAGTAAAACTGAGGGGAAAATATTCTGATAAATCAACTGTACTGCTTTATAAATAAATGTAAATTATAAAGTATCACATTTGAAAACATCCCAACACACAAAATTCAGAAATTATATCTGTAAATTAGTGTTGCAGATTAAACAGAGTTGATTAGTGTTATAACAACTTCTCTACTTCTGGGTAACTTGATCAACAGGTTTTTCATTTGCATGCAGCAAAATCTTAACCAATCACCTCATCTAGGATCAGAAAGGAATCCCCTCCAGGACAAATGTAATCTTACTACTGTAAATATGCTCTAATGGTTTGGGTCTGATTTACTAACTTTATTATCTGAAACAGAGAAAACTCCTGTTCACTGTACAACATACTTTTTATAATGAAGTGAGACAATGAAAAATGTTTCACAAAGACAATTTACTTTTTAGTTCAGCAAACTATGTAGGATTACTGCTAAGTGTAGTTATTCCATAAATATATTTAAGAAGCTGTTCTTAAGTTAGAAATTGTTTCTTAGTTAGAACAAGTGATTAAAACAATAATTTTCAAGAAATTTTAGAGCAGCTTCAAATCTGAAACAGGTTGAGCTCAAAATGGGGCAATTTTGAACAAAAAACACTCCCAGAATCACTGAACGCTGAACAACATTCAAACAGTTGTTTTTTACTTGAACCAGAATGCTTTATACTCAAATCATTTATAATACAAAGGATTTTCCATACCTCTTCTCTAGAACATGTTCAAAATTTAGTAATGAAATCTTACAATTATCAATTTATATGAAAGATAATACTACAATTAAAGCAACAGGTTTTTATTTTTATTTATTTTCTTTTATTCAAATTTATAAGGCTGCTGTTTGCATATTTTTATAATACTAACATGTAAATACTAATACTACTAGAATTTTAGTCAAATTACTTCTTTGTGTAAGTAGATCATAAGAGTCGCTTAATCGCAGAACGGCAGCTGAAGCAATTTTAGAAATGAAACAAAAACATGTTTTTTATCATCTCAAATTATTAACACTGAAGCAGTTAAAATAGGAGATCAAATTCCGTTCAATAGAGTTCATCAGTGTTCAATACAGACAAGAAATATGTTGGACCATCACAATGAACTCTCCTTTGAATTATCTCCACTTGTAAACATAGACCTTCAGTCATCAGACATATTACCTAAAGTTTCTATTATTTTAGTGACTCATATAGTGCAGTCTAATTACTATTTTAAATAAAGTCTGTGGAGATAGTAGTCTGGCTGGCAAGTCCTTGTTGTGCGCAGCACAAAACACAAATAAGCATCATGCAGAATCAGATTCAGATAATAGACTACCACTTCCTTTTTGCAATTGGGAGAATGACAGTCATGTCTGATGACATCTCCACAGACTTTATTTAAAGAGGGATTAGCACTGTAAATGCTGCAAATGGTAATATGTATCAAAGAAAGATGGGGGGGGGGGAGAATGAACTACTTTTTAAATAATAGCAACGTTGATTGATTTTTAACGTAAACACAGTTTAATGAAGAAATTTCAGAATTCCTCTACAAGCAATTCAGAACACTGGCCTTCATTGTAAAGAAAGCAATACTAGCAGATACTGCTATACCAATTTATGAAATTTAGCATACTCTGAAAAATTCTTAATGAGCAATTCTTAGATTAGTGGAATATTGATAGTATTATCACCCTCTATTATTATGTCAAAGATGATCTCAATGTATAACAATTATTTTTCTCTATCAAGTATCCAAAATCAAGAGATTTGAGGTAAGAAACTTGGCCCTGCTTTGAAATCCACTTTCAGCACTATGTTTGACCTGCAAGGAACAGCTGATAAAGAATAAAGTATATTTCAATATTTATTTTTGCTTTCTTTCTTTCTTGTTTAAATTATCTGCTTTCCCATTTATAATTATAGTTTTTTGCATTTTAAGCTATCACAACCACACTAAGCATTCACATTTACCTCACCAGAACTGAGAATGACGCTCATTCACAAATCAGGATGTCCCGGTGTCTGACTCATAAGATTAAAAAAAGAAATCCCATGATTGAAGTGGTAATTCAAATGCATTTCTTCTCTACAGTATTTCTTCATGTTTTCATTCTTTATTGTTTAAGCCATGAAGAAACTATTGCTGGTAAGGGTATGAAAGTTAATCCAACCATATGATTCCCTATAAACATCATTCCTGTATTTCGAGTTTTAGACAGTATTTTAGAAAATGTACCTTGAACTTTCATAGCATACACAGGAGCATTTTGCAGAAATATAACTCTCTCATGTGTTAAAGAATGACAGGCAGATAGCACTTCTAAAAAATAAGCATAAATTCTATAAACTTTTAAAATTAAAGCACTATTGTTCTGTGAAAAATTTAAAATACAGGAAATGCTACTGAATAGCATAAGAGTTATTTATGGAATTGATACATGAAAAGATTCTGTCATAAATATAGTTTATTTAAAAATTATATTTGGATGTCCTCCAACACTGTGCTTCAATGTTCACCAGAAACCTCCATCGATTCAGGAGAAATGGCATGCTTGTTTACAAAGGCTTAAGAAGGAAATGGACAGTATGTTGGCCATTCCAAATATTTCTTCCATTTTGTATCAATTCACTTTCAATCTGACAACCTGAGAAAAAAGAGTTAATGGTTATCTGTAGGGAGAGATGGGACTTTCAAATATCAAGTTGCTCTTGCTTCACAGCACAGCTACTTAAATGCTTATATAGACCTATGCATGTCTACTTAAAAGTAACTTTCACTGTATTCCATGCAGATTTATGTAAGAGAAATTTCCACTGTTAAACTGCAGCCACAGAGATTGGAAACTCATGCTAATTTTTAAATGGTAGAGGCAAACTTCCTAAAGACTGCTTTGTATTTCTTAAGATCTTAACAACATACATATTGAAAAAAGTTGAAGAACTAATTAGGGTACCGTAGCTGAAGAGGTAAACAATAATTCTACAAATATCATATGCATAAACTAGCTTGTTTTAAAATGCCAGGCACTAATATATGAGCCCACCATAACAAATTACGCATCAATTTACAATATAATGAATACTGATGAAGCAAGTCTAAAGAGACCAGTACTAAGTTAAAAAATGCAAAACAACTTCATACTTTATTTATATCAAAGAGGTACAACTACTGTCAATAATATTTGGATAAGTTTCAAAATTAACAGAGGGGGGAGATAGAATTGTGTTAATCCAAGCAAGTAAAGGAAAAACTTGCAACCTACATATAATAATAATGTTGAAAATAATAAACTTTTTTTTTAAATCCTGACACAGGCTCACAAAGAATTCCCAACTAAGATTTAACATTTTCTACCCTGTTTCAGAGCAGATACACTTTTTGTGAGGGCTGGTATGAACAAAAGCAGAATCCAAAATCAAATCCCTCTGCCTTTAAAAACACCATGCATGCAATATCCACTTTTCTTTTGTCTGAAGGGAAGACTTAAAACCAAGAGCCAGGGTCTCCCAATTTACTAAGAGGGGAATGGTGTAGATTTTGTGATGTCAGCAAAAGAGAAGCATGAAAGAACAGTTGTTGCTTTGGGTTTTTTTTTTTTAAAATCAATCCCAAAGCTGATGTTAGTTAGTGGTCAGGAACTCAGGCCCTTTGTTTAGAAATAGATGCCTTTCCATTCCTGAAGGAAGGATGCCACTGAAAGATAATAGAGAGGAATGAACACTTAAAAGTGTGAAAGACGGATAAAGCCCCTACACTCTGGAAACATTTAACTTTGCATTTGCTTTACATGTTTGCTCAAAAGTAAGCCCACTTCGGTTCAGTGGGGCTCCCTCCTAAAAGAACGAGGCACAGCATGGTGGCTCCTAGAGCAACCCCATTGAGAAAAAAAAGTAGTAGTATATCCTGCTGCACAAACTCCTCAATCTCACAATGGTGGTCCCTCTCTACCCACAACACAAGAACTGTACTGAAGAAAGGAAAGTAACTATGGACTCAGTTGTTTCGTCAGCGGCTCTTCCCGCCCTCTCCCGCAGAGAAGCTGCAATCTATCAGGAACACTTAAAGGTGCCTCCGATAGCTTTGCGCCTTCTCCCCCACCACGGTTAACAGAAGACAGGTTGAAATGGTGGTGGGGGGAAAAGATGTGCAAATACAGGTGGTTCCACACCGCCCCCTCCCTGAAAGGCCGAGGGAAGCCCAGCCATTGTGGCAGGAGTCTATTAGGAGGATTGGAGCTGCGGGATTAGAAACGCCGAGGCGAATTTTGCTGAGAGGAAAGAAGCGCCAGAGAGAGGGAAATCCGCACCACACACACACAAAAGGGGAAAAAATATATCAAAAAGGCGGGCAAAAAGGGGAGCAGGAGAAAAGCCGCGCGAAGCTTCTTCCCAGCCGGGCACAATTTCCCCCCCAAAGGCTTCAAGGGAGCTGAGCTGGGCACGAAGCCCCCTTTGTGCCAGAAAGACGCAGGTCTGAAAGAGAGGAAAGGAGGGAACCCGGGCACGGCTCGAGGCTCCGCTCCTCCATCTTCCAAGCCCAGCTTTCTCTCCCCCCACCCACCCCAGACCGACCCACACTGACGAGCCCGAAGCTGCCGCGGGCGGGCAAGCGAGCGAGCCGCCTTTTGCAGGCCAGGCGGAGGGGCAGGGCTGAAGCAAGGGCTGGGCTCTGGCTGCCCCCGCTGGCGACTCCCGCTCACCTCCTCGATGGCCGTCACGGTGTTCCGGCACTGAACCATCCGGGTGGTGAAGTTGGAAGCGGTGGGCGACTTGTAATCCTCATTGGTCTCGGACACGAATTCCGACACGGAGATCTGGTCCGGCATGGCGGGGAGGGAGGGAAGGAAGGAAGGAAAGGGAAGAGTAAGGAGAGCGGCGGCGGGGCGGCTCCAGGAGAGGAGGGGACGGGGAAAAGGGATTGGAAAGGCAGCGAGCGAGAGGCAGGCAGGCAGGCAGGCGGGAGGGGGAGCCTCCCCGCCTTACATCGTTCAACAACCCGCCGCTGCTGCAGGGCTTTCTCCTTGCAAGCTAAGCAGCTCGGAAGCGTTGAAGGGGCTATTATTATGACCTACGCGCAGATACACACAGGCAGGCACCCCGCACGGACACAGGCACACACGGAAATGCCCTAGTTTTGGGGAGGGAAAGGAGACCGAGCGAGCCACGCCGCCCTGCCTTCTAATCACGCACACGCGGGGAGGGGGGGAGGTTAAGCCAAACCAGCACTCCTCCCACAAAATCACTCACTGGGGGAGAACCCAACGCAGCGCCCGCCCCCCGAAGGCCACAGCAGGTTGGACGCCGTGGTCAGAACCAGGCGGGGAGTGGAATGACCCGATCTGAGTTTGTGTGTGTGTGTGTGTGTGTGTGTATGTGTGTGTGTATTTGGGAAAGGGCATTTGCACTCCCGGGCCCTGGTACTCTGGCAATGCCAAGGCACAGCTCTGCCCCCTTTTCAAAACCATCTTGCAAGGTAGGGAAGGTTGGAAAGGAGTGGCCCTAGAGATAGCTAAACCTGGGGGGTGGGTGGGTGCGCAGGGTCTTACCTGAACTTCAAGCAGGTGCTTCTACATTGTTTTGTGTTCTTAAATGTTTTGTAGGGGGGCGGCATGATAGCATTATTCCAGTATTTGAGAGGCTGCCACAAAGAAGAGGGGGTCAACTTATTTTCCAAAGCACTAGAAGGCAAGACAAGAAACAATGGATGGAATCTAATCAAGGAGAGAAGCAACCTGGAATTAAGGAGAAACTTCCTAACAGTGAACCTGTGGAACAGCTTGTCTGCAGACGTTATGGGGTTCAACACTTAAGAAAAGACTGGATAGCCAGTTGTCTGAAATGGTATACAGTCTCCTGCTCGAGCAGGGGGTTGGACTAGAAGACCTCAAAGGTCTCTTCCAGCTCTTTTGATTGTATAGATAGTAGGATCTACTCCTTTGTAAATATGATGTGTAGACTGGCTCACCCCTGAAGGTGGGTTCTTCTGTCTACTTTCAGTTTCTTGTAAGTGTGAGTTTTCACCTTTACTGAAACCACAGTCCGTTTGATTTTTCTGAGGAGTTGGTTCACACAGCCCTGAATCACACTACACTAGTCAATCGCAGGCTTTGGTGTGAATCTAGTTTGTATGATTAATAGCATAGTGTGTCATCTGGTTAATTTCCAAATTGTGAGTGTGTTGTGTGAACATAGCCAGTTACTAGTGAAGTACAAATGAATTATGTACATAAGTGTGTCTGTAAATGTCACCTTATATTTTGCTGTGCTTTTCAAAACAGGAATAAACAATGCCATGAAAATAATTAATGTCTGAACAAGTTCTTGATGGAAGAGTGAAATTATTGGAAAAATATTTTTAAATGATATGTAAATATGTTGTAATTATATTCGTAGTAATTTATTCACCCATGCCATTTAATAATCCTTTTATATTACCATCAATAAGTGATGAATACAAAAAGACATCTAACAAGAAAAATATTTTGTACAGTAATACTGTGTTGGTAGGCAGCCAGTTTGGCAGAAGCCATCTAGTGTACAGGTAGCTTCTCCATCAATCTCTGAAGTAAAGCATTCTCGATCCATGGGGAAAGGTGGATTTGGAACCATTAGAGTTTGAAGCAATCCAACCAGCACACAAGTAAACAATTCAGCAGGATTTATTTACAGAAGAAACTTGTTTATGTATAATAATATAAAGTATGATGTATGTATACAATACTCAGGCAACAGAAGCCAGAACCAGAAATCATAGAAGCACAGAACAACAGAAGTAATAATAGAGGCTATATTGCAAGGACAAAGCAACTCTTATATACAAATCAGTCAAGCTAAGCCACGCCCAGGCCCTGAGCCGTTTGGGTCACCAAACAGTCCCCAGTGGCTGACCTGTTACCATGTCTGTTCCAATTCATGAACTCTCATACACATAGGAACCAGTGGTGTGATGGGTGTACACTCTAAAAAATGTGTGGAACTGGACAAATCCTGTATTGACTTAATTCTAATGAATGCTAAAGTAGTGGAAAGTAGTTAATAACACTGCTCCCATTATATGCAATTATGTTCTGTCATTCAAATGTTGCTGTTTAATAATAATATTTGCAGGGAGAGTGAAGATGACAGCAGAATCTAACATCTTGGGATTGTTGATTTAGTAAAAGAAGTTGAGTAAAAGAAAGTAGGCAGCATCTCTCGAATGATCAAGGCAGGGATTATTTTCCTTTGAAAGGAAGAAAGGGATCTTATATTGTTTCACTATAAATCCGGGATGCTGAGAAAAACAGTTACTAGTGAATAAATACCTCATGCAAACAGCCAATGGTGAATGGACCTGTACAGGTAGTCTTTTTCCAAAGTTATGACAACCACAACCTCATCCTCTAATCATGTGATCACAATTGGCAACCAGCTCACCCTTATGACTGTTTGCAGCATCTCTCAGTTACATTATTGCAATTTGTGGTGTTTTTTGTGGGTTTCAAGCATTTTTTATTTCTGACAAATACCATCCATTGGGGAAAATCCACTTAATGGCCATTACAAAAAATGTGGAAAAATCAGTTCTGGACACATGGTGTCTTGATTTACAGCTGTAACAACTTATGACTCTAATTGGGCCCAGAATTATATTCATGTCAAGAATTACCTGTATTACAGGCTAGTTGTAAAAACCAATAGTCTTAAGACAAAATGAATTAATTAAGCCAGGTGTGTCTAACCGCTAGTAATGCAACTCCGCAAGATAATATTTAAAAAATAAAGGAAGTTTCTTATTTATGTACATTAATTATATTATACATTTTGCATCCTGCCGAAGACAATTCCCCTTCACTTAATGCAGCCCAGGCAAGCCAAAACGTTGGACACCAATGAACTAAAAGTTCTCAAGCTTGTGAGGCACAAAACAGCAGTTCTCAGTCTAGAACCGAACTGCTATGTATATGCTGAGCAAGTATCTCCCGCACTTGGGATCGGGAACAAAATGGCCATATTTCTATTGACTCAAAAAAGACCTGGAATTTAAACTCCAGAGCAGAGAAAGAAAGTATTACAGAGAAAGACCAAGATTGCTGAGTTCTGCAATAGGCAGATCTGTGCATAAATGAGCTCTGTCTTGTCTACATACAGTAAATTCTCTTAACCATTTCATGTATGTGAGCTTCTCTGGTAAGTAGTTTCTAAATATGTTCCGCTGCACTATCTGGTGTATCGAGTTTTATTGCTACGCCCGGCATGAAGTCTTGAAAGCTAAGCATTGATTACAAAAAGAAGGTAGGCAAAACATGCAGAGTTTCTGAAATTCTTTCCATTCTCTTAGTAGGAGCACCTGTCTGGGTCACATGAGCTGGAGGAGGAGAATTTAAGAATGGAACAATCGAAACTGCCTAAGATATTCCCCAATGGATTCTCCCACAGGGTGTCTTGGGAAGATCTCTTCTAGATTTCTTTCCACCATAGACCCCGGCATATTTAGCCCACTTTCAGGCAGTCTTTATTTTTTTTGGCTCTTCTTCAATGCACAGAATTCAGTCCAATTCTATTTAATTCCAGAGAATTATTCTGCTGATGGATGGACAGATGGATTCTCCCAGCCGTTGACATAACTTCCTTCCAACAATCTATTAGTTTGGGGAACGGGACATGTTTCCCCCATATTATTTTCTGTGACACAACTACATGTAATAAGCAATGCATGCCCAAAATATGTGTGCCCAAAATATGACCAAGTTGTTTCCATTCGTACAATGCTATACTGTCATATATGGCTTGCACATGCACAACTCCATCTGGGATCAACCTGTGCAATGCAGAAGAAGCTGTTGGTGGTTTTTGATTCCTCTAAGGCAGTGATAGCTAACCTTTTTGCCATTGCGTGCCAAAAGCGGGGGGGGGAGCATGGGGGTCGCGGGTGCCTGTGCCCACATCCATAATTCAATGCGCCCCACCCTCCCGTGCATGCGCACATGACCCCCCTCACACTTCCCCTGCTTTTGGCATGTGATGGCACGGTGGGCCCAGTAGGCCCGTTTTTCCCTCTCCCCAGGCTCCAGAGGCTTTCTAGGAGCCTGGGGAGGGCAAAATCAGCCTTCCCCATCCCCCCAGAGGCCTTCTGGAGGCTGGAAACAGCCAGTTTCCCAACTTCCGGTGGAACCTGAAGGCCTGAAAATCAGTTCGCTGGTGCGCACATGCGCGGTGGAACTGAGCTAGGGCAACACTTGTGTGCCCACCAATATGGCTCTGCCTGCCACCTGTGGCACCCGTGCCATAGGTTCGCCATCAGGGCTCTAAGGTATGTTTGGGGAAGAACAGAAGTTGGAGGCTCTTAAGCACTGCTTTGCTATAGCAACATATATTTTGTGAAGCACCTTTAGAAATTAAGTTGGTTTCCACCCTCCTGACCTTCTGAAACTCCTGATAACTGAGCTATTCTGGAGGTCCAATATGTTTAGTCTATGAAGATTCTCAGTCATCCAGGTCATCTTTTTCCCAAAGGTGTTTTTTCCAAGAGGCAACTGGACTTCCTTTGCTTTTCCTTGAAGACGTTTTGTTTCTCATCCAAGAAGCTTCTTCAGTTCAGATGAGAAGTGAAGGCCTCTTCACTTCTTTTGGATGAGAAGTGAAGGCCTCTTCAAGGAAAAACAAAGTCCAGTTGCCTCTTGAAAAAAAAAGCATTTTAGGGCATCCAATATGTTTTGCTACCTAAAATTAAACTTTTGTTATTGGAGATATTCTACTAAGTCTTGTTAAAATATTCAGACAGTGGTTCCAATCTTCATCAACCTTATTTCTCATAAGCTGACCTCATATTTGTACAATCCATATGTCCTTTCTCTATTAGATCCCAATATGGCCTGAAATTTATACTCGAAATTGCTTGAATACAAATTCAACTCTGCACCTGACGTAGGAGCCCTCTTCCCTAAATGCAAGGAGAATGAGAAGAAGGGAGGGGGAGTTAAAGGGGAAAAGCCCATAGATATAATCCTTTAAGTATTGATTAAGAATGCATGAAGAAAACTACTGCATAGTGTTATCTAACTAAAATGAATTACTCCAACTTGCTGCACTGCAGGGCTGACTCTTAAGAATTTTAATCTCACCATCCCAAAGATAAAAGACACTGTAGAGTTGACTTTAATATGATTTCATCCAGGCAGTTTTCTTGGTAGGGCAAAATGGTTTGCCACCACTTACTTAACAGGGGTTTTTTTTTATTATTTCTCTATCAACCCTACAACTTTGGAATTCCCTGGAAATCTCCCATCTAATCAGGCCCAATCCTCTTACCTCCTATACAACCACAATGTTGGCCCGGTGCTGCTGTAAAATTCTTTGGCAGAGTAAAACAATCTAACATCATGCAGTGATTCTGGATTTTGTCACATGTGAACTGTGTCCATCCAGCAGGCTTAAACATGATTTATTCAACCCAATTTTTGGAATTCAACTTAGTGAGCCAGAAATTAAAAACATGGTTTATGGATCCGCACAATACTGAGCTAAAATACAACTATTTTGTGGTTGAGTGTATGAGCGAACACAAAAGAATTGCCCAAGGTAAAGGAATGCATCCCCTCCCAATTGTATTCTTTAGCTCTGTTGTAGGGAAAAGTAATACAGCCATATAAATGATTGCAGAATTAATTAGGTGGTAATAACTACTACGCATGAAATTTCTTAATGCAATTCATTAGCTATGTATTCTGTATCACATTCTTTAAATACCTTTAGCTTTCTTGTTTCAGAAGTTGATTATACAATGAAGGATATTAGACAAGGTGCCCAGGACAATTTATTAATGATTTAATTCTTTTAGGTTTCTTTTTCAGAATCAAAAATTAGGCCACTTAAAAAGCAGTGTGTGACAAAATGCATTTGGGTTTTTTCTTTGGACATTTATGACATTTGTACTTAGAGGAAAGGCCAGGTCTTCATATTGACTTCCAGAAATTGGAGGGATGGGTGGGTTGCTGGATCTTGTCGGGAGGAATATTCCAGATGAAAGAGGCTGTTGTGGAAAAAGCAGACATCCTATGTCTCACTAGATGACAATATTTAACAAAAGGCATCTGGCTGCCCACTATCCAACCTGGTAAAATGGGCAGGAGACGGTGTTCTCACAAATTCCCTGGGCTCATGTTATGTAGATCTTGAAAGTGATGATTATCACCTATAAATGTATCCAGGAGATAATGAGAGCCCGTGCAGCTTTTACCATGGCACTATAATATGGGCAAACAGTATAATATGAATGCATTGCTGTAGTGTAGACCATTTGTATCTTCCAGATCTTCAAGGGCAACCCCAAGTAGAGTGTGTCACAGAAGTCTGATCCTGAAATGAAGCAAGGTATGAGTGACCACAAGGAAGACCATGTGGTCCAGAAATGGCCAAAATTGGTGCACAAGATAAATCTGTGCAAAAGCCCCCTTGGCCATGGCTGCCACCTGTTCTAACTTGCCTTCAGTTAAGGTATTTGAGCTATGACACGGGGGTCAAGCTCGATCGCGTCAGGTGACATCAAGTGACGTATTGCAATGTTTTTTGCCTTTGCGGAGCTGAGGTGGGCGTGACCTGCGCATGCTGCATCCAGCCCACAGGCCGGCAGTTTGACACCTCTGATTCATGAGAATACATTCAACAGATGATTTGCATACAGTCTCATTACACTTGCTGACTGTCTTGCCATTTTTGAGAGAATGTTTTACTCAAATTAGGCTGGCCTCTTTCCTAAGTAATTATAATATGGCATAACATGCTATAATTAATGTGAAATTCAGAGATTTATATAGTATGCAGCATTATACTGAATTTTGTTGTTGTTGGCATCATGTACTTAATTTAGTAATAATTATTTTACAGAAATTGTGTTATCTTTTTAACGATCCCCCCCCCTTTCTCTATTCATACACTTTCCCAATAGCAATATGCCTTATGGATAAAGCCAAACTTCAATTGGAGAGTCACATAATAGTTTTTACACTACTGGGGAGGTAAGAGATTAATCAGTTCTAACTTGTGCTGCACTTTCCCTCATTAATCCTTTCATCTGTCTTTCTTTTTAGAGTGATAAGATTCTAGTAATGCCACACAACTGGATGGCAAGACATGGAGAAGATGGAAAGTAACACAAAGCAGAATCTGTATCTTCTATGTTAGGATATTAAGTTTAGTAGCTGGAACAGTAAAGTGTACAGTGGGCCAGAACACAGCTGCAGTTGGAGAATGCTGGCTCATGTATCAGGCAATCTATGCTATGATTGGTTGCTGTGGGTATAAAGGGGGAGTTTCCCTTTCCCCCCGCCTTTTCTTCTTCTGTGTGTACTGTATGCTAATTGATTTACCTCATGATGTTCCCGTGTTCCTGATTATCTTGTCTTAATATAAATGTTAAATATATTTATTTATATAAAGCTACAAGTTTGTGTCAGTGTCTCTGACTTCATCTGGACAGTTGCTGCGCAATTCCTAGACATTCTATCAAGTGATTGTCTGAGTGAATCAGAACAAAATCTGCAAATTCATCAATATTCCTTGCATTAAGCTGTGCATAGAGTCGTGAGATAATGCTAAGCTCAATACATATTTCTAGTGAAATCCACAAAATATATGTATTTAAAGAACAGCATAAGATAGTGCATGCTTCAGAGGTGGGTTTCAGCCGGTTCTGACCAGTTCTGGAGAACCGGTAGCGGAAATTTTGAGTAGTTCGGAGAACCGGTAATAACAATTCTGACTGGTCCCGCCCCCATCTATTCTCTGCCTCCCAAGTGCCAGCTGATCAGGATGAAATGGGGATTTTGCAGTATCCTTTCCCCGGAGTGGGGTGGGAATGGAGATTTTACATGCCATGCCCACCAAGCCACACCCACCAAGCCATGCCACGGCCACCCACTGAACCGGTAGTAAAAAATTTTTGAAACCCACCACTGGCATGCTTACCAGAAGGGTCATTTTCAGTTGCTTTTCTTGCATGCACCAATAAAGACCTCATCATACTTACTGAATGAAACTGGGTTGAATTGAAGGGAACAAATCGGGGTTCAGTTGCTGCCTGCTGAAGTGTCTCCCTGCTTGTGTGTGGGGGTGGGGGTGTCATTTTTTCACAGGCATAGCTCTGCATTCTCATCCATTCTTTCAATGCATCAATCTGGGCATTTGACTAAAATAGTGCACAGTGCGCACTATTGTATTAGTGACTATTTTTGTTTCAATAAAGCAACAGTCAGTCTGTGAATGAAACAAACGGTCTCTACATTTGATAAATAAATAAAATAAAATAATAAATAATATGACCTGTGCTTATCTCATATTTTCCAAAAATAATTATCTGAATTTCCTTGATATTTCCTTGACCTGAAATTTGAAAAGTTTCCATTCTAAATAGCAAATACAGGGAGATGATTGTACCAGGAAATCCTTCATGAATATGATATATTCGTTAGATTTCTATCCCCCTTGTCAGATGCAAGAAGTCAGGAGCCAGGATAGAGTTCAAAAGGACAGGGGGTCCTCGACTTACAACAGTTCATTTAGTGACCATTCAAACAATGGCACTGAAAAAAGTGACATGACCATTTTTCACACTTACCACCGTTGCAGCATCCCTATAGTCAAATGATCAAAATTTGGACATTTGGCAACTGAGTCATATTTATGACAATTGCAGTGTCCCAGCGTCATGTGATCCCCTTTGCAACCTTCTGACAAGCAAAGTCAATGGGGAAGCCAGATTCAGTTAACTTAACAATCATGTTACTAACTTAACAACTGCAATTATTCACTTAACAACTATGGCAAGACCTGTCGTAAAATGGGGCAAAACTCACTTATAAATTTTGGGCTCAATTATGATCATAAGTTGAGGACTACCTGTACTGCAAGTTTATTTCATGCTACCATACTTATACACAAGAATCCAAATTATAAGAGTCAATGGATTTCAAGTGGGGCTGGATTTAGATCTCTTACAGCATGGATGTCAAATTGGTGACGCCCACCCCAGCTCAGCAAATGGGAAAAAGTCACAAAATGTCAGGTGATGGCGATGTGATGGCGAGTTTGACACCCGTGTTTTATGGGGTTTAGAGACTCTAAACTGATGATATATTTGACCCAACCCTCGGGCTCAGCTTAGTCATCTCTTATACTACTTTTCATTCAGGAACTCAAGGTAATAAATCTAGTGCTGTCATCTCCAATTGATCTCTTTTGAAGCAGGTTGAGTTCACAGAGGGAAAGTGTCAGAGAAAGATGGCCCAAAGTCAACAATTAACTTCTGTTGATGGTGAACTAGAAGCTGTGTCTGGCTCCTAGTCCAGCATCTTAACCACTACAGAAACTGGCTCTTATATTTGCTGCACTTCCTGAGTCAATTTCCATATAGACACAAGTGGAAAGGCATAATGGGATTATCTGGATTTGGTTATATGTTGTACAAACCTAGACACTGCAATTTGTTTAGTAAAATATGATCTGAAAAATGATCTGAAAAGCTACTCACAATCGTTCAAATGTTACTAATACTAATACTAATACTTGTTTGATTTATACACATTTTTTGTCATTTTAGTTTTCATCATACCTCAGTAAAAGTTACTATAGTTCAAATCATAATAAAGGTGTCACATATAATACCATGTGTATATTTTGTGAATTGCAAGACCACTGAAGCATTGTAACTAATTACCTTTAGATGTTAAGAAGGATTAAGAAGCTAAATACTCAAAACAATAGGTTAACGTGGGATAAATCTTAAGGGTTGTAGGCTCATACATGGAATTGCATTAAATTATAAAATATTAAATGGGTATTTAAAATTAAGCTGAGCATCATAAGATACTAGGATTAGCCACAATCAATCACTGAATGCATTTTGTTCATATGAAACAGAAAAGCTAACCCAAGAAAGTTATGAAATACGTGAATTTTTTGGCTATAAAGAAGTAAATGCCTTTTTAACATCCAAATTATATTACCCACTGTTGAAGTCATAAAAGTTGTCAGAAATTAAGATATATATTGTATACACTTCCTGCAAGACAGGAAATCCTTAATTCTATTTTTTCCCATAAGTTAAATATAGTATATGGCTGATACCATTCTCTTGTTTTGTAAAATTCCTTTCAGTAATAGTTACAGTTGTTGCAACTATATTAAATAATACATTGAAGAATAATGTAACATACACACACACACACACACACACACACACACACACACACACACACACAAATGCACAAACACAAATACATTCTGTTCCTTAGTAGTCATATGCACTAAATGTCTACAACATATTGCCCATGTGCGTATAAGCAACTGTCAACCTTCCAGAAGTTTTTGGATCTCAATTCTCTAGCCAGTTTGTTCAATGACAAGAGATTTGGAGCGATGCAACCCCAAACATTCTTGGATATTTATCATGTGCGTTGTATTTTCTTCTGTTCAACCATTTTCAATTCTTGGAGACTACCTGGATAAGCCAATGCAGTTTGTTAGCAAAGTTTTTCAGAAGTAATTTGCCATTGCCTCCTTCCTAGGGTTGAAAGAGAGTGATTGGCCGAAGGTCACCTAGTTGGCTTTGTGCCTAAGATGGAACTAGAAGTCACTGTCTCCTGGTTTCTAAACAGATGTTTTAATCACTACACCATAGTGGGTCTCTATAAACACATGCCTTTAGCATATATTATGCTACTTCTTTCCAATAGCAGTAAGACATAAATTTTGAACATGAAATGACTTTCCTTTCACTATGTTGATGAGTACTGTGACAATTCTTTTTATTCCTCTTTTGGAGCACATAGGCTGCATAGGATAAGACAAGGATTCCCCAACCCCTGGATTGTGGATCAGCACTGGTCTGCGGCCTGCTAGGCCACACAAGTGAGTGAAGCCCTATTCACACATGCATGGGATCCAGATAGCACATGAAACCATGCCCTCCAGTCCATGGAACAACCACCCTCCACAGAACTGGTCCGTGGTGCCCAAAATGTTGACAGCCGCTGGGATAAAAGGAATTAAGGAGAAGGGACTTGTAAATTCCAAGTAGGAGGACAGCAGAGAATATGACAGACTAAGCATCCTTGTTGATTCTCAGAAAATAAGTCATCCATTAAAGCTTATATAAGATGAAAAATTGCAGTATTATAACTAATGTTTCATTGTGAGGCTTATACCACCAAGTAAGAGTCAGGCACGCAGGGGCATAATGATTATTTTTGTCTTTGAAAATATCAATCAAAATTTGTATTAATTTTTCACTATAATTGGTGGCACATGCTAGCTCTACAACCCAAGTAACAAAATAACAATTCGAGTGGAAGGCATAATTGCTAGTTCTTTGGATTTATTGCTTCCCCCTTTTTAAATCATTTCAAGACTTCCAGTGGATTATTCCAATCAAAATCATCATTATTGCACTTTGAGGATTTATTTTTCCTTCTGGATTCTTAATGAAAAATTGTAGCCATGACATCTGTTAACAGCAAAAACAAGATTAACATAGTAATTCTGGGGCATTTTTGGATTAAGTGCCACAACACCCTTTATATTCCTTTGCATTCCTTTTTTGCTTTTAGACAAAAAATATAGTTTTTACAATATAGATTATGCCATGTACTTACATCACATATTTGAAATGTACAAATATTAAGAATTGACTTGTACAACCATATAATTACAATCCATTTATTGTAAAAAGAAAAGAAAAAAATAAGGAGAACGGCTTAGGGAAATGACCATATGACACATCCTCCTGCCAAAAATAACAATTCAATCATTTTTTAAATAAACCACTAGACTTGACTATACAAAACTGTATTCAGTAGTGTTTCATTGCATCAGTGAATGCCAATACATACATGAAAATTGAACACATATCTGTAATTCAAGACCTTGTGTCAGAAATAATCCTGACTTTCCAATACTGAATAATTCTTTTCTTTGCCATTTTTCCTGGCAGATATATCCATAGTTCTTAACATATGATTCCAAAATGTTGATATCTGTCAAAAAACATTCACATTCAGATATTTCAAATATATTACCCTTGTTACTTTGTATTATAGTCATTGTATTATGACATTGTGAGTCTAGAATAAAAATGGCATCGTATTTGAAGAATCCCATAGAGAGGAGATCTTTTTTAAAGAAATTAATAGTTGGTTTGGGTACAATTCAACACATCAGCGCAACATGTATTGGATTTTTCTTCCTCCCAGGGGGTCTTCAACCCCAATAAAGTATTATCAGGGGTGAAATCTAAAATTTGTTACTACGGTTCTGTGGGTGTGGCTTGGGGAGTGTAATGTGACTGGGTGGGCGTGGCCATTTTTTTTTTTACTTTTAAAACCATTTTTTCTACAACCTCTTTGGTGAAGAGGTTGAAAAAAATGCTTTCAAAAGGCTCTGACAATCCCAGCTGAGTTGCCTGATCGTTAGAGGCATTTAAAAGAAAAAAGTCTCTGCTGATCAGGCAACTCAGCTTGGATCGTCAGAGCCTTTTGAAAGAAAAAAAGGATTTTTTTCTTTTAAAAGCCTTTGATGATCCCAGCTGAGCTGTGCAATCATCAGAGGCTTTTTTTTTAACTTTTAAAAGCATTTTTTGGCCAAACAGGTTGTAGAAAAAATGCTTTTAAAAGTAAAAAAAAAAGCCTCTGATGATTGTGTGGCTCAGCTAGGCATGGGAGGGGCAGGGATTTTTGCTACCGGTTCTCTGAACCACCCACCGCCATCGCTACCAGATTGGGCAATCTGGTCCAAACCGGGAGCATTTCACCTCTGAGTATTATTTGTGGGCTTTCTTGTAGACGCAAGTGGTTGCTATGTTGTTGGGCATTTGCACCCCTTTGTGAGCCATTCCAAAATGCGAGCAAGGTTAAGGGGTGGGAGATTCCGCCCAGTAGTGGGATTCAAATAATTTAACAACCGGTTCTTTGCCCTAATGACCAGCTGGGTAGGCGTGGCTCGGTGGTCATGTGACCGTGTGGGCGTGACCAACTCAATGTCACTCACGTTGATGGGTGCTTCACCTTAGCTGTTACAATGTAATAAGAGTTAACCAGAGAGGCAGTTTCTGTAAGGAGGGAAATAAAGATTAGGCTAGAAACAACACCAGAATGTTTCCTTCTTGCCTTCCTTACAGGATTAGCCCTGTAAAGTAGGAAAAAACAAAATAAGATTTCTTCCAACAACCGGTTCTCTGAACTGCTTGGAAAGTTAACAGCCGGTTCTCATTAATAAGTGCGAACTGTCTGAATCCCACCACTGATTCCGCCTATGTATGGCTATTTGAGGACTCATCATATAGGAGTTGTTGTCACTTTGCTGCTTGCAGATCTATCGTGATGCAGAGTAAGAAGATTTACTTCAGGCTGAAGTTTTTCAGTATTATGAAAGTACAGCAAATTATTAATCATTTAACAGTTACGGGCGGGAATGTAACTGTGAGTTTGTCTGCCCGATCTGTGAAAATAAGTTGGGTGATTTGAGATAGGATACATTTTACTTGAATAGCGGGGAGGAGGCAACAAAAGTCATAAAATGGGCAAAACTCACTTAGCAAATTTCTCACTTAGCAACATAAATTTCGGGCTCAATTGTGGTCATAAGTCAAGGACTACCTGTACATGCCTATTTGGATGGGCCTTTTCCAAAGTTCACTTTGATACCCTCCCACTGATTTTACTGGTGGTAAAATTTCTCCTTATTTGCAAAGACTTTGCAGTTCTAGACCTAGGGAGGTAAAACCTCCTGCTCATGTCTTCATATGGTAACCCTTCTAACACATATTGAACACATATTGGAGGCTCCAATATGTGTTCTGATCACCCCAATCATTTCCAAATATGAGAGCCGCACAACAATGTAATGTTTATTAATTTTTAAAGGGTGCTACACCCCATGCTCACACATCAGGTAGCCAAATATCTTCATTAAGTTGTAGAACTGCACAGAACTGTTAATTGGCAATAGCAATAGCACGTAAACTTATATACTACTCCACTGTGCTTTACAGCCCTCTCTAAGCTGTTTCCAGAGTCAGCCTATTGCCCCCAACAATCTGGGCCCTCATTTTACCAACCTCAGAAGGATGGAAGGCTGAGTCAACCTTGAGCCGGTGAGGATCGAACTGCTGAACTGCAGGCAGCCATCAGGCAGCAGAATTAGCCTGCAGTACTGCATTCTAACCATTACGCCACCACAGTTCTTAATGTGTTAGATATGTTATTTATTGCTTTATTATTTATTTTCCTTTCCCAGTAGCCAATGGTTGTCTTAAATTGTTTTTCTTTTTTACTGTACTTTTTTTTTTAATTCTAAAGGCTGGCCAAAGATCGTAATAAAGGTACCTGGTTTGATTTGAATATGCCTATTTTAGTGTTTACACTATCATTTCTAGCACAATAGTCACAGTCAGAGATGGTTCCAAAGGCTGCAGAAAAGTGACTTTATATTTGCCTGTGCCTAGCACAATGGCTAAGCTGGGGCACTGTACAATACTATCAAAGATAGAAAGACTCTGATGTTACTCTATGTATAATGGTAATCCCTCCACTACCACAAACTGTATTGTGGTTAACTGTTATATCCTTAAGGCATAATTTTACTGTGCTCATTGACACTAACCATGTGTGAGCAGCATATAGATGGATGACATTGCTATCACGGTCCCTAATTAATGATGGCAATTCCTTCATGGATATGCAAATTTTGGCCAAAATTTGGGCTTATCCCAAATTTTTAAAAGTATATTAGATATGGTGGCCATTCCTTTAACATAGCAGTGGTTTTAGAGAATTGCTCTGCCCATTAAGAAACCTGTATCTGATTATATATTCTAGTGTGCTCTTGGGAAGCAATCAAATATCTTTAGGGATAGGTTGCAAATAAACTAATTACAATAATGTCCAAATGGAACTGCTGAGAGTGATGTTTCACTGTGATGCAAAGCATTTATTTCTATAAGACTGTCTAGCAGCTACTGAAATTTATTGACCTTGAATTCTAGCAGTGTTTTCTTCAAAGAATTTTTTCCCCCTGTATCCCAGAGGCAGATTTTTATGTGACTCCAAATTAAATGAGCAGCCAGACTCAAACCAATCATTTTTTGTTTTTGTTTTTGTTTTTCATAAACAGATAATGGGTTTGGGTGCAAGTATTCTTAGGAATTTTCCAAACTCCAGTGGCCTGAGAGATTTAGCAGGAAGGGAAGTGTTGGAGGAAATGTCCATCTGGGTTCAGTTCCAAGTGGGGAGAAAGACACTGGAAACATTGAGGCTATTTGGAAAGATGGTTTAATGGTTGACAGGACTACACAGTTTCAGGTCTTGGGCAAAATGAGCACATGGGAGGGAAAGAGAGAGAGATTTATACCCTCTCTGAGGCCCCGCCTTGGAGCTTCCTGTTCCTGTGTAAGAAATGTATTCTGATTGGTTGTCAGACTGCCATGAGGCCATGCAGGGGTAACTTTGTAAGTTGACTTGAGTCCCAGGCTTGGTTGAATATTGTTGAGTGATGCAATCTCCCCAGGTGCCATGTGGTGAGATGGGTAGAGGGCTAATCCTTTTACGTCCTGAGGGTGAAGGTCTTTTGTGTTGTAGATAAGCTGGCCCAGCCTTTTGTCTTGTAGATAGGTTGGCACCAGTCTTTCTGAGGCTATTAGCAAAGGTGGGGGCTGCTTTCCAAGAGCACGTTTCTCCTTTTCTCATCCAGGGAGGTATAATATTCTGCCTTTTTAATATTTCCTAGAATATTTCATTCTTCCAGGAGAGGGGTGGGTGCTAACTTCCTACAGAAGCAATACCCATAACAGGAATATCCCATCCAGCAGAGCAACATTATGTTTTAATTAGAACCAGAAAAACTGATTCTCATTAAGGCAGACATGAGCAATCTGGGATTAAATGTCATGGGCTTGACTATTCCGATATTCTGCAAAGGCAGCCAAGTTGTAAGTAAGTAAATAAATAAATATCCAGAAGGATCTTAGTTCAGTGGTAGATCATATGCTTTGCAAGCAAAAATTAATAATAATCCTAGTTTTAGTTCTCAGTATCTTCAAGTAGAGTTTGAAGAGAATTAACTGAAACCCTGGAGCCATCACAATATCTGTACATCATCCAGTAGCTATATTCCTTCAACTTGCTTATCCATGATCAGCATAGTCTATCAAATCCAGTTGTGTTCACATGGCACACTAAACTGTAAATGAACGATATGGACTACAGTCGCATGACATGCTTGGCTAAAATGTGGATCGCGAGTATGTAGCTCAGAACTGCGAACCCAAGCAGTGACTGAGTTCTTGGATAGCATGAGAGCACAATTACCTTAGCTATAGTTTATTTTATAACCTCATAACTGACATGGTTCACTCATGCTAAGATAAACCATGCCACACAAACTGTATGCATAGCTTCACACAACATCTTAAAACAAAGGCAAGAAAATTACATTATAGTTTTCCCAAAGGTGTTTTTTCAGGAAGCAACTGGAACTTCTTATTTTTTCTTTGAAGACACTTTGCTTCTCATCCAAGAAGCTTCTTCAGCTCTGACTGGATGGTGGGGAATGGAAGGATTTATAATAAGATTTATAGATTTAATATACAATAAGATTTATTTATATTTTTATGGAAGGATTTATAATACTAATAAGTCAGAGCTGAAGAAGCTTCTTGGATGAGAAGCAAAACGTCTTCAAAGAAAAAACAAGGAAGTCCAGTTGCCTCCCAGAAAAAAGCACCTTTGGGACAACCACGATCTGGATGACTGAGAATCTATGGAGATACATTACAATTTATTGTGTGTGTATGCCCAGCTGATAAACAATAGCTTCCTAAACAGGCACCCAATGATGATTTTGATGAAAGCATTTCTGCTGTTGCAAAGTGGGACACTTGCTCTGCAGCAAGCCATCTGCCCCTGCACTCCCATACTCCCCAAACTTCAGGACCGGTCTTATTGGCAGCAGAAATAGATAGCACACATCCATGATGGTGAACCTATGGCACGCGGACTCGAAGTGACACACGGAGCTATGTCACCTGGCACATGCGGCGTCACCTGTTCCTCTTCCAGGTTTATGGCCCGCATGTGCACGCGATGATCAACTGGCCTTTGTGTGTGCGGCAGTCCCGGAAAATAGAAGACCTGGTCTTCTGTTTTCTGGCGGGAGCATGCTCGCCAGCCAGCTGATCGGCGCATGCGCATGTGCGGCAGTAACCGGAAGACTTGCTGGTCAGAAGCTGGAAGTACCTTATCTGGGGCGCGTATGCCCCCTGGGCAGCTCTTCTTCCTGGTTGCAGCCCTGAGGAGCGCACGCGCGATGTGCTCCCTTTTTGGCACTTGGTGCCAAAAAGGTTCGCCATCACTGACACACATCCATGGAAAAGGATGCTCCACCTTGCATTCAAACATACTGCTTGTTCGACACAATCGTTACGCACTTCACTTAGTTGGTGTGTTGTCACACAAGGCCAGCCCATCTTGAAGATGCCTTGGGGGAAATCCCCTCTCAGAGTCGACATGATAAAACTAGATTTAGCTGGCTCAGTAGCAGAAATGGCAAGAGAAGCCATTTATCTGTGACCAGGTTTAAGGACATGGTAGGAAGCTGAAATACTGATTCCAAAATGTCCAAGACAAAAAGCTTCAGAGCAACAGTGGCGGTTCTGTGTTTGCAGGGCAGACATCAGTGCAGCAATACACCTTGCCAGAGCGCTAGGGATCAACGGCAGCATTCATCATTATGGATTAGAAACGATATAAAGTTTTAATGGAAGCTTATGGTTTTGCACGTAGTATTCCTGCTTACGTTCATTCTATATGCAGAACTGTTCCTCTCTAGACAGCCTGTTTATTCATGGAACTGTTATGAAAAGGTAGTTTCAGGTGGGAGTTGTCAATAAATCCTATTTATGGCATATTGGTTTAATAGAGTGATCAGAAGAGAAGCAAATTCTGTCGGTAGAAGATAGACACCAATGCTGCATTGGAACAAGGCGAGAGCTGTTTTCTGCACTATCCCCTTTTCACCTGCTTATATTGAGTGCTAATTCGAAATCTTAGATCATTTAGCTCCATCATGTCCACCAAGCCAATGAAAACTGAAATGAAAAAACATAAAGGAAAAATGGAGTTATTTATCGAGTGAGGCAAGCAGTTGAAAACGATGACAGGCCAGGACTTTGAAATGATTCAGAATGGATGCCCCTAATTCCTTATGCCACCCTTATAGCTACTATAAGATTTGATTAACAAAAGAGGCCTATCTGTAAAGAGAGCCAGGCTTACATAACGGGATGACAATATACCTCAAAATAAATTCTTGTGTGAGAGAGAAATGTACACAGGATTTCTAGTTGAAAACAAGAAGGATAAATCTATATTTTAAAATAAGGACAGCAA
Organism: Ptyas mucosa; assembly: GCA_012654045.1. NCBI lineage: Eukaryota > Metazoa > Chordata > Lepidosauria > Squamata > Colubridae > Ptyas > Ptyas mucosa. Next base: position 15,738,676 of record WNWU01000017.1, on the reverse strand, counting down.
TTACCAGAAAGGCATCCAGTTTCCCGAGGGATACGAGTTTGTTTATTATTCAGAGTTCCATCTCTGAATTAAGTCACTTTATGTTTCATGACATTTGGCAATACAAAAAGAATGTTATGAACATTTTCAGTCTTTTTCGCCTCTAGGGACTAAGATTCTCTTGACTCATGCTCCGTTGCAGCTGCATAAACTTTGGCAGAAGGGTCTGAGAACAAGGTTTTGGCTCTTCAAATTTAAAATGACCATACAATTTAAACATGGACAAGGTTACTAACAGGATATCTCAGTAGAGCATAAAATGGGCAGGGGGGAAATGCACTTAAAACATTGCTAAGTGTTCTAGCTGGGGTCCCTTCAGTTGTAAGCCAAAATGTTTAGAAGGGCCCAGGTTGAGGCAAATTATTAGATTATGGCAGAGATGGGATTCAAATCCCGGTGCTACCAGTTTAGTGTTGGTAGCGCGCGCATGCACGGTGCTTCTGTGCATGCGCGGAGTGTTTTTGATGACGTCTGGGCAGGTGGGCGGAGCCTCCTGCTGCCACCACTACCGATTCGCCCGAACTGGGGTGAACCGGTAGAAACCTGGATTATGGTGGATGATAAAAGAAAGATAACTTTTTCATTAAATATTTGAAATAATGTGTGTGCGTGTGTATGTGTGTGTGTATGTGAAGGATAAAGAAGCAGAAGAGGAGGAGGATAGCAATAGCACTTAGATTTATATACCGCTTCACAGTGCTTTACAGCCCTCTCTAAGCAGTTTATAGAGTCAGCATATTGCCCCCCAACAATCTGGGTCCTTATTTTACCGACCTTGGAAGGATGGAAGGCTGAGTCAACCTTGAGCCGGTCAAGATCAAACTCCATATTGTGGGCAGAGTTAACCTGCGATAGTGCATTCTAACCACTGTGCCACCACGGCTCATAAGTAATCCTTTCTTGCCTAATACTTCAATTACCGACCATTTTAAAGTATGATGGTGTAAAAAAAACCCAACCATCACAGTTTTCCATGGTCACAGGACCACCATCTGTGTGCTTCACAACTGACGTGTGACAAGCAAGGATTCTAGAGAGTCACAGGAGTAAAACTGAAAGTTGCAATCATGTGAAGCTTTGGTTAGCGACCAAACTGCTATGTGTAATGACTAAATGAGAAGTAAAGGCATAAGCCCTTCACAATCATCTGACATTCAATTCAGCGAATACAGCATTTAGTGACTGAATTGCTGATCCCAATCTTGATCACAAAATGAGGACTACCTGTAATGACTATACAAGAAATGTATAAACATTGTGAAACTGAACAAATTGAAGATTAGATCAGAACTTTTGGTGTAGCACTACTTTGGTTTTGAATAGTTGTATCTCATATTGTTTAAAAAACGGAAGGTCATTATTACGGTAAACCAGTGGTGGGATTCAGCCGGTTCTCACCAGTTTGCACAAACCGGTAGCTAACTTTTTCTGCAGTTCGGCAAACTGGCTGATCCCACCATTGGCTGGTCCCGCCCCTCGCCCCTCTCCTCCCAGCCACTCCTCACCTGGCTGGCTTTTTGCCAGGTTTGTCTGGCTGTCGGGGAAAATGGATGGGGCCCCAGTCAGGGTGGAGTGTGGGAGTCCTGGCCTCCCGGCCCCCAGCCAAGGGGGAAGAGACCAAACAGTGTCAGGCGAGGAGTGGTGGGGGAGGGGAGGGATGAAGTGAGGCACCCTTTGACATGAGTGACATTGAGTTGGGCATGCCCACCCAGTCACATGCCCACCCAGCCACACCTACCCAGCTGATCATTACGGCAGAAAACTGGTTGTTAAATTATTTGAATCCCACCACTGTGGTAAACTCAAATTAGTACGCAAGAATCAATAACAGTAATAAACATAATGTAAAATGTGAACCAAAATATTAAGGTTACAGTACACTATAATGACCTTCACCTGATAAAAGTTCTATCCCTATTTAACAGTTCATTGAGGACTAAAATATTAAGATCTCGTGTTAAAGAAAATTCAAATTTCAAATGTAGCACAAGCTGATTGTATGAAATTATAGTCTAAAATGTTTTCTTTGCTGAATTAAATTCTGAGTCAATTTTGCTTCTCAGACCCAAAGTTATTTAGAATATTGAGGGATATTCACACAATGAGATTTGTCATTCTTCTACATGATGAATTGTACTAAGGGAGCAGGATCTCCAGATAGTTTCATAAATTTCTTTGAATTGATTCAAACAAAAAGACAATTTATACGAGATCATTCTACAGTCAATCGCATATTAAAAGGCTGGGGCAAATGCAGGGAAACAGTTAGTTGAGATCGATCACCTCTTGCTTCATACATTTATTTTCAAAAAGAGGAAAGTGCGAAGAAATTTGTTCAGAAGAGAGAGATCAAAATGCCTGGACTGCAGGATCCAATTATTAAGACACAAATAAAATCTAAAGAGAGAGTTTTGGTAGGAAAAAAAGTTGAAGCTTTGGCTCTAGTCTATTAGCATAATTATGTGGGCATTAAGTTACTATAGTGAGACAACACAACCCCATATGACACTTGCCATGACCCCCAGTTTAGGCACATATAGAGTTTTATAGATTAGATTAGATTAGAATTCTTTATTTTGGACACACAAGGAATTTGTCTTTGGTGCATATGCTCTCAGTGTACATAAAAAGAAAAGATACATTCGTTAAGAATCATAAGGTACAACACTTAATGATAGTCATAGGGTACAAATAAGCAATCAAATCATACTAGGAAAGAATCAATATAAATCGTAAGGATACAGTAACAATTTACAGTCATACAGTCCAGGGGCGGGTTTCAAAACCTGTCGCTACCGGTTCGCTCGTGGGTGCACACATGCTTGCACACATACGGGTTGCTTCTGCACATGCGCAGAAGTATCCAGGTGGGTGGGTGGGGGGATCCTCCCGCCGCTGCCACCGGTTCGCCCGATCTGGGGCGAACTGGTAGTAACCCACCACTGATACAGTCATAAGTGGGAGGAGATGGGTGATAGGAACGATGAGAAGATTAATAGTAATAGCAATGCAGACTTAGTGAATAGTTTGACAGTGTTGAGGGAATTATTTGTTTAGCAGAGTGATGGCGTTTGGGAAAAAACTGTTCTTGTGTCTAGTTGTTCTGGGGTGCAGTGCTCTATAGCGTCATTTTGAGGGTAGGAGTTGAAACAGTTTATGTCCAGGATGTGAGGAGTCTGTAAATATTTTCACAGCCCTCTTTTTGACTCGTGCAGTATACAGGTCCTCAATGGAAGGCAGGTTGGTAGTAAATGTTTTTTGTTGAGAACCAATTTGCTGTAGTGGTTAAGGCTCCAGGCTAGAAACTGGGAGACTGTGAATTCTAGTCCTGCCATGGGCACAAAGCCAGCTGGGTGACTTGGGGCCAGTCACTCTCCCTCGTCCCCAGGAAGGATGCAATGGCAAACCATTTCTGAAAAACCTTTTTAGTTTAGGCAATCACCAAAATCAACACTGACTCAAGGGCACTAAAAAAAAAAGCCACTCTTAGATCCAAATGCACTGCTAAAAGATCTTTAATAAGATGAATGCTGCTTGTTTTAAAGGCCCCTGCACCTGCAGGATCCCCAATTTAGATCTGAGACAAATGCTGTAGGAAGAGGACCTTCCTCTTTTTTTCTCTAGATGCCATTTCCCCATTTTAAGTGGCACTTTCCTGTCTCATGAACCGTACAGGTAATAGAATAGAATAGAATAGAATAGAATAGAATTAGAATAGAATAGAATAGAATAGAATAGAATAGAATAGAATAGAATAGAATAGAATAGAATAGAATAGAATAGAATAGAATAGAATAGAATAGAATTCTTTATTGGCCAAGTGTGATTGGGCACACAAGGAATTTGTTTTGGTGCAGTATGAATATATGAAGTATGTTTGTATTTATACTCACATACCTATTTATTGTGTTTTCCTCTCAAATTTGTTCTTAAAGCTGTATCATGACTCAATAATCAGAGATAATGCCTTCATCATCTTATAATAAGCTGACTTTGTATAAAAAAGAACACCGCTTTTGGGGGGGGGCAAAAGACCTACTAAGCAGGTATATACAAAAGTATGAAGGCTATTGCTTAATGCATTGTAAGCCACCCTGAGTCTCCGGAGAAGGGTGGCATATAAATTGAACCAATAAATAAATAAATAATGGGACACTCATGAAATTCCAATAAATTCAAGGGAATGGCTCTCAGTTTAATGTGACTGCACTATAGCCTTAATTAGTTCAATTAAGTTACATTATTAACTCCTTCAACCCCAAAAGGGCTCCTGGCAGCAAACTATAATATGGCAAACAGGAAAACTATTACTAAATGCTGAACAAATAGTCATTTAATTCAAGGAAATGCCAAAAATAAGAAATAAAACATTAAGGCTTAATGAAGGTTGACATGGCAGGATTTACCTTTGTTTAAACATTTGTGACAAAATGCCGAGAGTAAATACAAGTTTTTGCGTGGTGCCAAAAAGAGACGATGGTTGGCAAATCTTCCTAAGGAGTGAGCAAACATCATTTTTTGTAATGATTGCACTTGCTTAATTTGTATGGATGGCAGAACCTAGAGAAGGATCTCTAATTATGAATACGACACGATCAGACTGGAGAAGGTGGTGCTTATAGGCCTCATGTCCCAATTTGTTGGCAAGATTTAAAGGTTACATTTAATATCTACTCATGCTGCTACGCCAGTTAACAGAACTCTTCACATGAAAAAAAAAGATAATTATGTTTATTTAGTAGCTTATTTTTAGATAGAGTTACACTAATTTTTTAAAATATATTGTATAACTCTCCCTTTTTCTAAGTCTTAGTGAACATGAGAATATACTGGATCAAGCCAAACTCTATCTTAATCTTGGTGTTTTTCCCCTCCCTTGCAATAACTAATTTGGTATTTCTGGGGACTCAACATTTACAGAATTTAGGGAGACATATCTCTATTCCCGTGTTTGTTCTGATGCAACTGGTATTTGGAGGCATGCCTTCCCCATCCCTGGGTGGCATTCAGTCTACAGGGATTGCAGAGCTGGATGGGGGAATGGGGAAGAGGTTCAGGGTAGTCACATGCTTGAATCTTTCAAGATAGATCTAGCACAGTGATGGCTAACCTTTTTGCCATCGCGTGCCAAAAGCGGGGGGAGTGTGGTAGGGTCACAGGCACACGTGCCCACATCCATAATTCTATGTACCCCGCCTCCACATGCTCACCAAGCTTTTGGCATGAGATGGCACAGTGGACCCGGTAGGCCTGTTTTTTGCTCTCCCCAGGCTCCAGAGCCTTTCTAGGAGCCTGGGGAGGGTAAAAACAGCCTTCTCCACCCCCCCAAAGGCCCTCCGGAGGCTGGAAACAGTGTGTTTCCTGACTTCTGGTGGGCCCAGAAGGCCCGAAAATCAGCTGGCTGGTGCACGCATGCGTGCCGGAGCTAAGCTCGCGTGCCCACCAATATGGCTCTACGTGCCACCTGTGGCACCCGTGCCATAGGTTCGCCATCACGGATCTAGCATGTTGGAAGGCGATAGATTTAGTCTGGCAAGATTCTATCCATTAGATGTAAGTCAGTAAAGGAGTGGACTTGATTGGATATCACTGTCACATCTCTGGGCTTGGGTCTGATGCCAAGCCTCCCATTCCTCTTATCAGGAGGGGAGTTGTCATCCACCGTATTATACTTTTACAGAGTCTGCAACCCAGGCTTCCTAACAAAGTCACTTGTTTTTGAAAAAAGAAGGGTCAATGTGATTCTACCCATTGCCTCTCTTACATAGCTTCTTTGTTTCTGTTTGCCTTCCTGTTCACAATCTCCCAACAGTCTTCCCTCTTTATGAATGGTGCTGGCTGGAACTGAGCAGTTGTCTGAGAAATGTGATGGCACCCACTGCCTAATCATTTGATCATGAGTCAACTGCAGCTTCATGTGCTTCACAAGCAAGCAAGCTCGCTCACATCCTACATAGCCAACCATCTCATAAACTTTCTGTGATTGCCTACTCAGTAGCCTGCCCACCGACCAGCTGCAAAACCCCACTTGCTGCTGAATGCTATCTATATTTTCCACTGTAGACAAAAGGGGGGAAAAGACCATCAGAGGTTTACTTTTACAGGCCCAAAGATCCCTCCTCTGTGAGGAATTGTGGGTGATAAGGCCCTGAAATTTCCAGGAGTACTGTAGAATGTAGAGTACTAATAGTTCTAGCAGCTACCGGTAATAGTAGTAGCTAGCTCCACTCCTACAACATAAGGCAGTACCAATCAGCACAAAGAAGCATGTCATACAAAGCATATTCACCCCAACCCTATGTTACCAGAGCCAGACATGGACACTTACAATAAAATATAAACAAAAGTTAGTCACCATGGAAATAAGATGTCTCAGAAAAGCTGCGGGAGTGACTAGAAGAGTTAAAATGAGAAATGAGACCATAAGAGAAAGAACAGAACCAATCATAAACTACATACAAAAATGGGCAAGGACCAAAACCTTGTATTTCCCTCAGCACCTGAAGCGATAAAAGGAGGAGGAGGAGGAGGAGGAGGGGAGGAGGAGGAGGAGGAGAACAACAAGAAGAAGGGGAGGAGGAGGAGGGGAAGAAGGAGGAGGAGGAGAAGAAGAGGAGGAGGAGGAGGAGGAGGAGGAGGAGAAGAAGAAGAAATATGCATAAATATGCATACATGTTAAAGCTGGTGAAGCAGGAGCACAAGTGTCCTGTAGCAGGTTGGAGGCGATCCCATGAACTATTGGGAAAGTCGTGAGATATTATCCAAGGCTCCTTTTTAATCTTTTTTTAAAAAAAGATAAAATTTAAAAGAAATTACCTTGATCTCAGTTTTATAATACATTTTGTTAGCTCTTGTGAAAACGAATAGACAAAGCATGTTTTTGTTTCTTGAAGTGAAACCAAATGAAACCGATCAATCTAGCAATTGCGGAACAGATGGCTGGTCCATCGGTGGTGATAAAGCAGAAGACTCATGCACTCCAACAATAAACTCATGTGAAATTTCAGATTGTTGTCTCAAATCCAGATAAAATATTTCAGGAGAGAATATAAATTGTTAGTTGTTAAAAATAAATATTTAGGCTGAAATGTATTTCCAAACATTCATGGTTTTTTTAGTCCAGAAACATGTGTCCGGTGTTTGGGAATTCAAATGGAAAATCTAAAAATGTCAGCAGACATCTTTAAGGAAAAAATGAAGGGAAAAAACATTTACATTGAAAAATTATGAATATTTTAGAAAAAATAGAAAAGCCTTGTTCAATCAGTTACTCATACACTAGTCACCTCCCGTATTGACTACTGTAACGCTCTCTACATGGGGCTGCCCTTGAGGCTTCAGCTGGTACAAAATGCAGCCACACGGGTTGTGATGGGAGAATTCTGATACACTCATGTAACACCTCTCCTGCGCGACTTGCATTCGTTGCCGGTTGCCCTCCAGGTGAGATTCAAGGTGCTGGTGATGACCTATAAAGCCCTACATGGCTTAGGCCCAGGATATTTGGCGGACCACCTGCAGCCAGCAACAACTTCCCATTGTCTGGTTCGCACCCATAGGGAGGGCCTGCTCAGGGTGCCGTTGGCTAGACAATGTTGGCTGGCGGCCCCCAGGGGTAGAGCCTTCTTTGTGGGCGCGCCCACCCTCTGGAATCAACTCCCCTTAGGGCTCCGGCCCCTGACCTTCTCACTTTCCCCCGTGAATTAAAAACTTGGTTATTCAAGTCCTCCAGCCTGAACTGATGGGGTTTTATATGGGTTTTTAACTTTTATCTGGTTTAATTAGGTATTTTAACTTTGTACTGTGGTTATGGTGGATTTTATTGTTGTGAGCCGCCCTGAGTCCGTTGGAGATAGGGCAGCATATAAGTTAAATAAAATAAAATAAATAAATAAATAAAATAAATCATTGATGGCATTAATAGAAAAAAGGATATTACAAATCATCCCCAAATTTCAAAAATAAAAATATTTGCAATCATGACCCTCAGCAGCCCATCACTGAATGTATTTTGTTTTAGAAAAGAAATGTATTCAGAACATTTCTGAACATTTCAGAACTAACAAAAATGCAAAGATATGCATCATAACTGATGAAGCATCAATCATTAACAAACACTCCATTAGTATTATCTTTATGGTATGAAATTGATTCAACAACTGACCCAATAATTATTTTTATCATATTAATAGAGCTTTCTTCTGCAACAGATGAGAGTGTAGACAAGAGCTTTTATTGCATATCTAAACCTGAATGGCTCTGATGAGCAGGATCTGTAAAAAAAAATCTCAAAGCATTTTGTCATGGTGATGGCATCATTCAGCTATGTGTCAGATGTTGTTAACATAAAGTAGTAGGAACAAAAAAAGATCAAAAAATTAAGATGCGGTGAAGTGATGTTACTTAAGGAAACATTCATCATTTATGGTAAAACTACTCTATGCAGAAAGTCTAATATAATTCTCTGTAGTTTCCAAAGGTTGGAATTAAATTAACTAGAACTAAATATATGAGCTGTGGTGGCACAGTGGTTAGAATGCAGCATTGACCTATGGAGGAAAAAAAATGTCTTCCTTAAACTTGGCATCTGTTATTCTTGAAAACATCTATCTCAAATTCACCACCCTTGTTCATCACTTTCACAAAATTTTCATCGGCCTGAGTTTTATGTGAAGCAGGAGCAAAAAATATCTTTGTTGGGTCAATAAGTGGTCCATGTGCTATGTTTTTTTTAACCTTGGAACCAAATTTCTTTGGAGTGGCTATTTCTTTTTAATCTAATGCTACTCTCTTGCATGGCTGTCCCATCACATATGTAACAACAATGCTTGGCATATCTGAGCTGCATTCTAAGCAGCAGAGCCACTACTTTTAGATTTCCACAGATACTCCAGTTGTACTTGGCTTACTGGATGTCTTCAACAACAATTCCCTGTTTTCATATGTTCCTTTCATGTGTGCAGCATAGCCAACAGGTACTAAAAGGTAGTGCCATTGTGCAAAAACAGACAATTTCTATCAAATAGTACTTGATAGATTAAATTATAGGTTATTTTCATGATTCACAGCCCAAAATCTATAAGCTACACTCAAAAGTGTTAGGGAAGCAAAATCTTTCTTGTCCGGTGAAATCTAGGTTTATACCAGACTCTAGTCGCGGGCTTTAATAAATGTATTCTAATGCAATATGCAATTTTATTAATTCACCCATTGCATGCAAATACTCTCTATTTATAAAGCCTATTCACCTTTCAAGTTTGGTTAAAACTATTCATGGCCAAATCCTAGGCTTGGGTATAGTAACCAAGTATTGTAGCTTATCACCATTTGATTGCCACGAGTCCCTCCATTTCTATTTGGCTTTCCCCTTATATTTCAAGTTCTAGGAGTCACTCACAATTCACACATTGTTTAGAACTATTATTTGGGACAACATAATTCGGTTCTCCTTATTATAAGATAAATATTGTGGTTGTCAAGGTTTAAAAACTTGATAACTGCAGTGAGATTATTTTATGCATAAAAATGGAAAGATTTGGCATTACCCACAAGGGGGAAATGGTTGATGAAGATGATGGAAGCCACCAAGATGGCCAAATTGACTCCTTTGATCAGAGAAAAACAATATATACACTTACTGTTGATTGGAAACCCTTTATGGACTTTTTGCTTAAAACAGAATAAAGTGAACTTATAATTTATGGTTTTGATGATTAGAAAGAATAGATTATAGAAAAAAGAGAATTGTGTTCCAACCTTGGAGTAAGAGGTAAATTTATAATTGTACTTACAGCTGCGGTAAAAAAAGATCAGAAGCCACTTTGTATTTCTTTTCTTTCTTTTTCTATTTTTCTATTACTTTTTTTGCACTTTTAGCTTTGTTTATGGTATTTCTTTCTTTTTCTTCTTCCTTTATATTTGTATTAGTGTTTATCTCTCCCTTAAAAACCTTTAAGGAAATTATATTAAAAATATTTTACAAAGTCAATTAATTCATACCTTCTAATGTATCACAGTGATCTGCTACCACAGGAGGTGGTCAGAGACAGGGTCACAAGAATTTCCTTGCAACAATCCAGAGTTTCAAAGAGAATTCCCTAAACCTGTCCATATGTCACACCTTTGGTCTAAATAAAGAGGAAGAAGCAAGTGTGACAGTAATGCAGATCCAGGGACTTGTTTCCAACAGATGGCCTGAAGACTAGCCTTATATAACCCCAGGTTATGACGTGGCTCGATTAAGGATGTTGCTGCTCTGTCCTCTCAAGGGAATGAGCTGACTGCCTTTGCTCAATCCTTACTAGCTGCCTGTTTCTACCCTGCTGGAACCTGGACCATCATTATCTGAATTTGGACTTGCTCATTCGGATCTCCTGAAGTTGTAGCATGCATCTGATTGCCTGTTGCCTCATCAGGTTGATAGTCTATCTCAATGTTTCTCAACCTTAGCAACTTTAAGATATTGTACTTTTTGGAGTATAAGATGCACTTTTTCCCCTCTAAAAGGGGGTGAAAATTTGGGTGCGTCTTATACACTGAATGTAGCCCCGCCTACCTGCCGGCTCCCACCCTTCAGCCGTTTTTGGAGGCAGCACTCGACAGCGATGTGCTGTCCCCGCAGCCTGGAATGGGTCTAAAATGGAGGTCAAAAATGTGAGGCGCTGAGGCCAAAAACATGAGGCACAGAGGCAGCGATGGTCTGTGGCAATCCCTGCAGCCCTGGAACAGCTGATTGGGGGTATTCCGGGAGGCCTATCCAACCGCCAATCAGCTGCTCGTGCTGTATCAGGCTGCAATAACGTGCTGAAGCTGACCAGGCTGTTTGCTATTTGCTGCAAGAATGCTAGCCAGATGAATACCGATGGATGCTGGTAGGCAGAAGCAGAATTTTTTTTCCCTTGTTTTCCTCCCCCAAAACTAATGTGCATCTTATACTCTGAAAAATACGGTAAGTGGATTTAACTTCCAGAATTCCTCAGCCAGGAATGTCTACCTCTGCTTCAGATGAAGCCATAACATTCTGCCACCTGAGGGCATAACAGGCTGAGAATTTTTCACTTTTAGGTAGGAGGAGCAATATTTTTGATACATGTATATTCTACTAATAATGGTTTGGTTTCATCTCAGAATCTTTGCTTCCAACCTTGCTCAAATCATCCCTGACAAACATTGGAAAGGCACAGTAATTATTGTCCTTCGTGGTTTTTTTAAATTCAAAAACGATCCTCTCAGCTAATTGCTGAATCTGAATATTGGCACTTGAAATCTTATGAGATGCAGGGTTCCACCCCCCCCACCCCATCCCTATGTAATATCTTTGTCATTTTGTGCATAGAATCATTTGGTTATTTAAGTAGGAAGAATAAGAGATTGTTTGGCATGCTGGAAAAATTGTTCTATGTAAACAATTCATATAAGTAAGAATCAGCAAAAAAAAGTCATATAACTTACAAAGGAAGCTTTATTCTACGATTCAGATGGCTTTTGGAGAGCAGAGAAATTTAAAACACTTTTGTAGAGCACAAGGTTAGAAAAAGCTGATATAAATATTCATCTTCAACTTAATTCAATATTGCTTCAGAAATCTGATAATCTGGTTAGTAGAAACATACTTGAGGATTTTCTTTCAAAATGAATTCTACTGTATTATTATTTACCAACTGTTAAAATAAAGGGGAATAACATCAAATAGAAGACGGATACAATTAATTTTACAACACAACGATGTGGCTTTAACTAACTCTCTTGGGATGTTCAAGAGGCTTACTAATGCAGTCTTCAAATCATCAATTAATTAATATTGAAAACTCTTTAGACCAAACCCTTTTTATTGACAAAGGCATAAATCTTAAAGATGCCAAAGTTGAAAATATGCAGTTTATGATTCTGCCTTTCAGGGAATTTTACCTTGTAAAGATCATTTTAATAATGGTACAGCTTGAAAAATGTATCCTAGTGTACAGTTTGTTTATTTGTGTATTGTAACACATCTACATAAAATATTGGTTTATACAGATTTTACACAATTAATCAAGTTAAACTCTATTCTCTCTCTTGTGTTGGTATGCGATTCAGATTAATATGTTTCTCTAGATTAGCAGATTTTTTGATAACATTAAACAAATACACACAGTCATCTCTCAGGAATTATTTATTCTTGAGTGATGACTATGCACATTTGCTTCATATTTTATTTAAAGTCCCCACATATGTCTTACCGTAGTCTTCTGAAATATACTAAGTTAATGGAATTAATTTGGAATAACATATTTTTCTGTTAAGATTCAGCATCTGTTACTAATCTCCACTTCTGGTTCTGTGACAAATTATCTTGTTTAGCATTCCCAATCTGAACACTATTGCTTAGAGCTGATATTACCGTATGCCTTTTTAAATTTCATTATGGCCAAGCTTGTGTACAAGAACTTCAGCTTTACTTTTCCATCCAACTGAGTCAGCAGCATTCTTTTTTTTTTCATGAAAGCAATCACACCCACACCCAAACACAGACCCACACACAATTAACAAAAAATGATCAACCTTAAAAATCTTTTTAAAAATTGAAAAGAGACAACTCTAAACAAACTAAAAATGCAAAAGAAGAAAGAAAATAAATTTGATTAATTTCACTAGTTCTTTTACTCGTCTCTTCTACTTTTGGCTTTCTGTGTCATCTTCCTCTTTATACTGGTTGTTTGCCATTCTGTTCTGCAGCGCTTACTTTGCTTTGAACCATCAACATCTGTGAGCTAGCAACTCCTTGTACTTCAAATACAGATGGGCATCCTTAATTGTTAACGATCCGCTTATCACAAAAAGCACTGCAGGTCCAGATAACACCAGCATGTTACACAAACATCAATATACTTAAATGCAAATGCAGAAATAATTTATGATAAAGTCAATAGAAATAAATCTCGCCGTAGCTTGTTATAGGTAGCCTGTGTCGATTCTGTTTGCTATCTGAATGTGTAATGGTGATAGATTGCTTGAAGCGCCAACATAGTTTTCTTAGAATACTTAATCTTTAACCTGGATATGATTGGACAGTCCTTTGGATTGAAGTCATCTTCAAAAAGAGAATTTTCCAGCTGCTATTGATATAGCAGCTGGAAAATTCCAGGAAGTCAACTTCCTGTATAGTAGGAGCCATTCCTACCTTAGCTATTTTCTACACATTTTTGTCAGATCATCCATCTCTTTCAACAAGCAGTTCTCTTTCATTTTAAGGCGTGAGTTTAGATTCCCAGTGTGTGGCACTATGGCAGCTTTTAAAATTTATTAAATTGGAATTGGAGAACTGCCCTTGCTTGCCTCAACCCATGGTAGCAGATGGCCAACCTTCCAGTTCAGCAAGAACAGGACTTATTAAGTACTTAAATAGATATAGAGATGATCAGGGAATTCCAAGCTAGACTGGAAAATCAAAAAGCATCCCAGAAGGCAGCTATCAGCCTTATGAGGTAGACCAGGCAGGAAGCATGACCAGATGAGTTAATTCTACTTTATTGTAAGGTCATACAAACATTGCAAAATCTGAAAGTACATTTATTCCAACATCCCTTTAACAGCCCAAGAAACTAAGGAGGGTTGTTTTGTATCTCTTGCCCCACCCACATTCCTGCTAAAGGCTAAGCTGCATTTTATCTGACTGTTCCCTCCTGTGTCTCATTGCCTGTCTCCCAAGATCATTCCCATATATACAATTCCAATAATATGAAAACTACATGTTTATGCCATCTTGTCGCAAAGGTTGAGCTCAACCTGAGGGCATCTTTACATTTTGTGTAGTGTAGCGATGAGCTATGGTTCTCTGTGGACTCCCACTGGAACCTAGAGTAACCCTTGGATGCTGCATGCATGAAAGAAGGCTCATCCACAAGTGGCATTTTCTGTGATTTTAGCTAAGGGCCATGCCTTGATGTATTACCATGTATTTGGCTTCTACAATTCTTCTCCAGTTAAGCCAGTTAACTTCCAGCTCTATCTTGGTGTCAGAGACTACAAGTCTGTAGTTGTAGCTACAAAGTGGGCAGAGTGTTTGAAACATATTTGCAGCACCGTACTTCCGGTGGGACCGCCGACATCGCCAGACGCTTCTTTTTGAAGCGCCAACCCAGGGCTCTGTAGAACCGCAAGAACAGTGACAATCAGCTGTCTTGCAGTTTGGAAACTTCCCCCCCCCCCCAGTAAGAGGGGGAAAAGTGAGTAGACGGGTGGAGTAGAGCTCCCTAAGAGCACCGGATTTTACCTATAATCTGGTGCTCGAAGATGAGAGCTCCCTGCTAAGCCTGTCAGCACTCCGGACCCTGGATGTCTCTGCTTAAGCAGAGCTAGATGTCGTGGCCATCCCAGCAACCAATTTTAAATAAATATCTTTGACTCGAGCTGGCGGAGCACAAGCAGCAAGAATAAAAACAGCAAGTATTTTTTTTTCTTAACTCCAAGGATTTACCTTCTTCTAAAAAATTTTCTTTATGGGGAGAAAGAGAAAGCAAGATGGCGTTTGAGTTTCAACGGGGCGTGAAGAAGTGAAAGTTAAAAGCAATTATTGATAAGCCCCTGTTTGAAATGTAAAACTCTATTTTGAAAAGTGGATTAACCAAGAAAGGAACTAATTACAATAATTGAAGCAGTAATATAAATTACAGATTGCAAAGGGTTTTTTTTTCTTTTTGATAACTTTTTTTTCCTGTCCTTTTGGAAGGGAAAGAAGAAGGGGGGGGGGGCAAGATGGCAGGTCTTTTTGAAAGCAAAGAAAGCAAAGAAGGGTTAGTTTACCCTTATATAAGGTCTGATCTTGAGGAAGCTTTGAGCTCAATTACCTCTGCTTTATTGGAAAAAATTGATACTGTATTTCAAGCTTTTCAAGCTGGAAACAATGAAATACATGGAAATACTGAGTTGCAATCTAGCAGTGGGGGATTGATTGAAGAGCTGGGAGAAGGAAAAGAGCAACAACAACAGCCTACAGTATTTTTGAGGAGTAAGATGGATGTTTTGCAGAATAAGGAGCAAGAAATTTTGGGAGCTGATGAGAACCTGACTATACGAATTTTTTGTTACAAAGTCCAACCTTCACTTAAAGAGCTGTTTTCAGAAGAAGTTATACTTTTGCAAAAATTTTGTAATACGCAATCCCAAAAAATGCAAGGTTATATTGGAGCTAAACAAGCCAGAGGAATCAGACTGAAGAAAAGAGTTCGCAAAAAGGAGAAGGAGAAAGACTGGAGACAAGGAAAATAACCCTACTTGATGAGATGATGGTCCTTAAAAAGTATTGTTTAAGTGTTTAAAGATTTTGAACTTTTGGAAGAAAACATCCAACAGCTTAATGCCAGTTAATTAAGTGATGAGTGATGATGAGGAGGTAACCTACAGCAGTATTGTAATATTTTGAGAAGAATAAACAGATCACTGCAATGCTGGTGTGTGGTTGTGAAATAAGCCTTGACCTGAGTGATTTGGAATATTTTATTAAGGACTGTAATAAATTTGGACTTAATTGTAATTGCAGAAGTTTTACTGAATATAGTAAATTGGAGTTTTCTGTTTGAAGGTAATAAATATAAGGCAAAAGGACTATGGGCCTAGGGCAATTGCAGCTGATCTGGTGGTTTCCCTAATACGTCTGATGAACGTATTAATCTAATTTTTGGCTGGATTTGATGGATACTATTTGATATACAATTACAAAGTCACTCGGGTTTTTTTTTTTTATATAAAGAAGCAATTTTTATTTAGGTGGGTAGACGCAAATGAAGACATTCTACACGCTGTTGGAAGATGTGAACATAAGAAGATTAACAATTGGTTTAATCTAGTATGAAGAATTTAAATGTTTGATATAGCTATTAAATGATATTTTTAGTTGATTTGTTAATATGTACTGATAAATTACTAAGAGGTTTGATTACTACTTTTTAGTTAGAAAATGTTTTTTTTTAAAGTGTTTTAACTATAATTGGACCTTGATGGTTTAAAAGTGGAGGACAGAAGAGTTTATATAATATTTTACTTTAAATTTGGGGTTTTTGAATGAGGGGGTTTTTTTTGTTCTCAATGAAAGAAGTTATAAAATATCTTGTTAAACTGTATAGATTTAATAATCTGCTAAGTAATATTCAACTGTTTTATTAACTGCTGCAATTATAAATGGATACTAATTCTGTTAAACTAGATGGAATAAGAAGAAAGAAGACTTGCTTTCTTTTTGTTTATTTGTTTAATGATTATGATAAGTGAGAGATGGAGTTGAATTTAGGGGATTTAAGCTGTATTTTGTATTTGCTCTGGGAAGTCGGGGGGGTGGTTGGGGAGGGGGGGAAAATGTATGTAAAACTTTTAAAACTTTTTCAATAAAAAAAAAGAAACATATTTGCAGCATCCTTTTCAGAATTATTACAGCACTCATGGCTTTTGCAAGTCTTGTGAAGCTACTTCAAAAGTTAATCCTTGTCAACTCTGCATGTGTAGTGAAGTGAGACTTAAGCAATATGTAGCTGCTTCAGTCATTTGAAAAGTCTCAATTGCCTCTTTTGAACATTATGTCCAGTCGTGGGATTCAAATAATTTAATAACTAGTTCTCTGCCCTAATGACTGGCTAGGTGGACGTGCCATGGTGGGCGTGGCCAGGGGGTGTGACAGGCAACACTTGGCCTCCTGCACCCCCCTGGGAGCAAAAATGGGCTGTGGGAGGGATATGTCCCCCTGTGCCCGATTTTGGGCCTAGTAGGCCTCCCAGCAGCCTTCTGGGAGTGAAAATGGGCCACAGGAGGGGCTGTGCTGCATTCCCCACACCCCTTTTTGGGCCTAGTAGGCCTCCCTGTAGCCTGGGAGTGAAAATGGGCCACTGGGGGTGTGTGCGCCCCCCCCATGTCCCATTTTGGGCCTAGTAGACATCCCTGAAGCCTCCTGGGAACAAAAACGGGCTGGTGGGGCGCCAGCCCCTGCACCCTGTTTTGGGTTTAGGAAGCCTCCCTGAAGCCTCTTGGGAGGGAAAACAGGCCACAGGGGAGGTGCGCCACCCCTACGCCCCATTTTGGGCCCTAGGAGGCCTCCCTGCAGCCCCCTGGGAGCCAAAATTGGGTGCGTGGGGACTCCTGGAAGGGGAGGATGGGGTGAAGCCAGCCAGCAATTTAACTACCAGTTCCCCCGAACCAGTCCGAACCAGCCCGAACCAGCTGAATCCCACCACTGATTATGCACAATGCTAATAAAAAGAGATTAATCAATGAAGAATGCTTATGAAATTTCCATAGATCTGTAGTTTCTGAATGAAGCAATGGAAAAGCATAGATGCATTAATTATTTGTCACAATTCCATTTTATTTTATTGTATTTTAGTTAACTCTACTTTTTTCCCTTAGTGCTTATTAATATAATATATACGCACACTTGAATTCAATCATTGTGCTAGAAAGAATAGTAATCACTTGATGCCAAATAAATTCCTCCTTTATATTGGAATCTTGTTTCAGCTGATGTAATATAAAATCTTATTTCTTCCCTGTACAGTCTAATGAGGCTACACAGATGTTGTATAGCAGTGCCACTTGGTGGTAGCATTTAATTCTGCATCTTTTATTTCTACAGCTGGGTTTGCTATTTTTAATTAGCTATGTGATTTTGTGTTAGTTAATTGTGATTTTCTTCTTTGACTTTTTTCTACACTGTCCCAGAATCACATAGGTAGAATTGGGCAATCATAGAAATGGATGCACGCATAAAGAAATGCATCTATACATAAAGGCAACCAGTTTAGGGATTTATTTTAAAACTGCTTACAGGAGGTATAAACTGGAGATACCCAGCACTTTTGATTACCTGATTCAGAAAGATGTTCTGATCCAAATGGAATACCTGCAGGGGTGAAATCCAGCAGGTTCTGACAGATTCTGGAGAACTGGTAGCAGAAATTTTGAGTAGTTCAGAGAACCGGCAAATACTACCTCTGGTTGGCCCCAGAGTGGGGTGAGAATGGAGATTTTGCAATATCCTTCCCCCAGGAGTGGGGAGGGAATGGGGATTTTGCAGTACTCCTTCCCCTGGAGTGTGGTGGGAATGAAGATTTTGCAGTATCCTTCCCCTGCCACGCACACCAAGCCACACCATGCCCACCAAGCCACGCCCACAGAACCGATAGTAAAAAAAAATTGGACTTTACCACTGAATACCTGTTTACAACTTACTAAACAGCTGTGCTATAACCATTCATGTGTAATCCAGGAAAAAAAAACATGGTTGCTTTAAAGAGAGCAGGCTACATTCATGCCTCGATCGTTTTTCAACCAAACCTAAAGACTGGTGCAGCTCTAATATAAAATATATTCCATTGTACTATTGTAATAGTTCTGCACACAAGGAAGCAGACCTTTTGTTTTTTTTTTAAAGATGCATTTTTGTTAAATAATTTAATAATAATAATTGGTAAGAAATCAGTTGGCAAGTAAAGGATTGAACACAGTAGCACACTGAAGTGTTCTGGAACTCACACTGGTTTCACAAAGAAACTAATGAAATACAGACAAAAAGGAAACTTATCAGGTGGGAAAGTCCAATTAAATTGATGTATTACTACTCAGGCCTATGCATAGGAATCTTGTGATCTAATGGTTAACCCCAGTAGTAGTATTCACTTACCTTTGCGCATGTGCAGAGCATCCTTGATGACGTCCAGGCGGATGGGTGGAGACTCCAGCCACTGTTACCAGTTTGCCCGAACCAGGGAGAACCGGTAGAATACCACCACTGGTTAACACCTGATTAGAGTTAGATAAGGGGCAATAGAATTCCTTGAAGTTTGGACCTAGTTTGCTTGTGACTCTGTAGGGATTCTCGACTGATCCCTCTTTTAACTCTGCCCCCAGATTCTGCCCTACCTCCTACACAAACTTAACATAGGGAGCCTAATCCATTTTCTTAAATGTCTCTGTATTAATGCATAATCTATGAGTTATGAGCAAGATGAACTGGATGTCATAAAGCACAAAGTGAAATATGATAGAGATCACAAAAATGAAATATTTGGCTTGGTTGATGTACCTTGTTATAGTGGAACCCACAAGAGAGAACATGGTGTAGCACTGTATTTCAGGAATGCACTCAACTCTTTTGTATCATTGTATGAATGGTAAAATGAGCACGGAAGGCATCTGGGTTAAATTAAAAGGGAAATTTTAACAGAAATTAGGAAGAGACAGCTATAGACCACCAAACCAATCCTAACAGACAAGTGCAGAATTACTAAAGCAGGTAACTGAAGTTTCAAAAAGTCATGAAGTCAAGGGATACCAATGTGGTGTTTGTTTGTTTGTGTCTTCAAATTAATGTTGTCTCCTGGTAATTGCCTGGATATGTCCTCGCAGTTTTCTTGGCAAGGTTTTTCAGAAGTTGTTTGCCTTTGTCTATTTCCTAGGGCTGATAGAGAGGGACTTGCCCAAGCCTCAAGATCACCCAGCTGGCTTTGTGCCTCAGACTGGACTAGAACTCTCAGTTTACCAGTTCCTAGTTTCGTATTTTAAATGCTACACACCAAATTGGCATTACCTGACTTTTATTGGAAGATTAATTTTGCCAAATTCTGTATTGAGTAAGATAGATTGGGAACAATCAGCAGGTGCAGATCCACAAGGACATTGTAGTAAAGGATATTCCAGCAAGAAGAATGCATCATAGAATCAGGGGCGTAATGCTCCCGGTTCAGAACAGATCACCCGATCCAGTAGCGATGGCGGCGGGTGGTTCAGAGAACTGGTAGCAAAAATCCCTCCCCCCCCCATGCCCAGCTGAGCCAAGCGATCATCAGAGGCTTTTTTTTTTTTTTTTACTTTTAACAGCATTTTTTCTAAAACCTCTTTGGCCGAAGAGGTTGTAGAAAAAATGCTTTTAAAAGTTAAAAAAAATGGCCATGCCCATCCAGTCACATTATCCCCCACCAATCCATGCCCAGAGAACCGGTAGTAACAAATTTTACATTTCACCACTGCATAGAATAATGAAGGAAGTGAATGAAAAGCTGTTTAGGCCTCTGTTAATTATTTTTGGGGAATCCTGGAAACCACAGTAATGTCAGAAGACTGAAGAATAGCAAATGTAGTCCACATCACATCTCCCTAGGTCAAAGGAGTATAAGGAGGAGGACATAACCCACAATCAGGGTTGCAAGACTTTATTATTGTTGCCAATCTCAACAAATATAGCTTTAGCCTTCCCGTGAACTTGATTTCCTGGTCTGGTTTCCACCAGGTCATTTGTAAGCAACTGAAAGACAATGTTGTGATGAGGAACAAATGTCACCTGCTACCAGTAGCGGTTTCACTTACCTTCGCTATTGCTTCGGAACTGGGAGCCCGCGTGTATGCTCGCTCGCGCACAGCACTTCTACGCATGCACAGAGCATCCACGATGACATCCAGGTGGGTGGGCGAGGCCTCCCCCCGCTGCCGCTACCAGTTTGCCTGAATCGGGGCAAACCAGTAGAAACTCACCAATGCCTGCTACTTTAATAAAATCATTACTACAGTAAATAAGGGAAATTATTCTAACTTAATATTAACAAAACCTCAGTGGAGTGGTGGAGGCAGCAGAGGTGATGGCGGCAGCGGAGAGGAGATGGTTTCTCACATGCTCACCCACCACTTCTGCGACCTGGTTCTGAATGGGCTGTGGCCTGGCACTGTGTTGCGGACCAGGAATTGGGGACCCTGTTCTATGACATTCTCCTCTAATAAAAAGTGTGGAAAACTACAACCACAACTAGTCAGATAACTGTACTCAGAATGTCAACACTAATGGCTCTACATCATGGCTGCCAAACTCGCCGTGTCATGTTGCCGTCATGTCATGTATCGTGACTTTTTTTCCCTTTGTGGAGCTCGGGTGGGTGTTGCCTGTGTGTGACACATCTGGCCTGGGGCCCGCCAATTTGACACTCTGCTCTACATCAAGGGGGGAACTTATTCTCATTAGTCATGCCTCAAGCCCATAGATACTAGGATCAGAAATAATGGGTAAAATTGTTCCTACTTAGGTTTTTTCTAAATATTTTTAACTGTTTTCTTTTACAACTTGTTGGCAACAACAAAGAAGAAGGAATTAAGTGACTAATACAATAAGCATCTTTGCACAAGTATAAATCCGGAAGAATTTCCATCTGAGATCATCAGAGTTAACTTTCCTCTTTCAAAACATATGATTTAATTGGGTTGCGAAATCCAAAACACTGACTTGGTTTCTGTGTTTCTTTCCTAGGTGTGGTAGCTTGTTGATCAAGAAGGACAACTCCATCAATCATCTTCCCAAGGTGGGTTGGGCTGAGCTAGAGTGATTGGCCCCAAGTCATCCATCCAGCTTTCATGCCTAAGGCGGGACTAGAACTCAACATCTCCTGGTTTCTAGTCTGGTGCCTTAGACCAGGGGTGAAATCTACTTACCTTCCCTACCAGTTCGGAAGTGCATGCACCATGCATGGGCGCGGGCAGACCCTCTGCACATGCACAAACCCTTCTATGCATGCACAGAAGGTAAAAAACAAGTTACTTCCTGTTTAAAACCTGGAAGTAACAATGATCGAGCAGGTGGGTGGAGCCTTGCGTTGCCGTAGCTACCGGTTCTCTGAACCACCCGCCGCCATCGCTACCGGTTTGGCCGAACCAGTAGCATTTCACCCCTTAGACCAAACTGACAAAACTTGCAGGGAAAGAAGGGATGGGGAACGTAAAATTTCTCAGATTCTCAGATTCACCTGCAAGTTGGCATGTAGGTTAAGTGGAAAGAAACCAAAACAAGTAGACAAAAAAGAAGGGGTTTCTTCTACATTTGACAGGAAATGCTGCTGGAGCGAGAGATGACTTGTCAAGGCATAGAATATAGGAAGCAACAGCTGTGAGCTGGGGGGCAGAAGCCAGACAATCCAAGACCAGGAAGCGAAACCAGGAAGATACCGGAAGCCGCTGAAGTAAAAAAAGAACCTTCAGAAAGAAAATGCACACCTGGACCACAGATGGTGGCAGAAAGACATCCCCATGGCTCAAGTGCTGGATAAATGTACAAGAAAATATTAAGGAGACACACTCTAAGCCTGTATAGAAATAAATGTGGGAGGAGGAATAAGTGAATAGGGAAGCATTTGTCAATTACAGATAGTCCTTATTTAGCGACTGCCTCATTTAGTAATGGTTGGGAATTACGTTAGTGATGAAAAAGTAACATTGTAGGCCAGTCCTTGCATTTATGACCTTTGCAGGCCTGTAAAGTAAAGCAAAATTGAAGTAAGATCATAAGCAGTTGCAGTTTCGCTTAGCAACACCTTTGCTTAACAACCAAGTTCCTAGTGTTAATTATGCTCATTAAACATGGATTATCTGTATAAGGAAAGTAGTAAAAATTTAAATAGTTTAGTTAAAGTCTAAGTATTAGATTAAATAAGGATTCTTATTTAGTTTGGTCAATATATACACACATGTATATAACGTCTTGTAAATATTCTTTGCATTATGTTTGTATAGGAATGAGCTCCACTGTTTTCACTTGTTAGCTCTATGTTTTATGCTGGCTTTGTTCTTGTCCATTTCCACCCTCCAAAGCAACATTTCGAGAAAATACAATCAGTGGAATGCGAATTCCGACTCCCATCATTTGCTTTGGGTGATTACATTTTTAAAGAGATTGCCACAGATATTCTACTCATCCAGCTCTCTAGATGCTCTTTGCAACTGGCAATTCTACTCAGCAACCTAAAATATACCTGGCTGTTCTTGAAGCCCATTTAACAAATTCAGTCTGGACTGTAGTGGTTTGGAAATGGGGCTGGATTGGTGCTCCATTCATGCTACAACCACCATAGGCTTCAATTCTTCTTTCCTACCTTGCAAGCATCTCTAAGGTGGGCAAGTGTACCAATGTCTGTCCTTTTCTTTAGAGACCTCCTCGTTAGTTCCCATTCTTGTTTTCAGACATATGGTGGATTCCTCCATATTCCCTTCCCGCTGTCCTATTTTGGGTTTCAAGTTCACATACACTGAGTTGCTAAGTGAAAATAACATTTTACTTAAGGTTAAGTAGATAACCTTAAACAACAAAAGGAATGTAAATCAAAATAGAGTCTTTAAGAAAGAAGTTTGCTTGGGTAGTTTTGCTTTCAATAGGAATGTGCAGCAAAGAAGTCAAATCCAGTCCCAAGTTCAGAGAGTCAAGACAGGTCTGTCAGCCAATCCAAAGGCCAGGTTTCAGGAATCACAAACAGAATCACAGGAACACACCAAGCAAGAGATAAGGCAGGTGCTTCTAGTGGAAAAGCCTGAGTCAGGGCTGCCTCTTAAATTAGACTGCAGCTGGCTGTCTTTAATCAAAAAATTTACTCCCTGTGAGATTTCAGAGGATTTAGCCCAATAATACCTCAGAGTCTGTATATATTGATAATAATATTTATTGCTTCTTATTCACAGGAGGAACAGAAGGAACAGCAAGAATTCAGGGTGTGCAGCAGCATTTATACCAAGGAGGAGTGGCTAAAGGTAAGTGGGGGTGATGGTGTAGACAATGGGGTGGAGATTAATCATTATTATTTATTTATTTCATTTATTTATTTATTTTTCAATTTATATACCGCCCTTCTCCCTGAGGACTCAGGGCGGTGAACAGCCAGAATTAAAAAACATACAATACAAATATTAAGAATTAAAATACATATAAATTTGGCTCCAATTATAAAAATAACAAACCAATTTAAAACGTCTAAAATTACTTCCTAAGCCAGCCCGGCTTGTTGGAAAAAGTGGGTTTTAAGGGCACGGCGGAAGGCACTGAGGTTATATACAACAGTGAATCTTAGGCATTTATACACATAACAAAACCCACCCTAAATGCCTAAGGTGAGAATATACATAGTTTGTTTCTTAAATATGAATGTTGTTTGTTAGATAAGGGTTTAGTAAGTATATCTGCTATTTGGTCTTTTGTTTCTCAGTGAACCGCCTTGAGGAATCCTATATTGGAGAGTTGTCGTACATGCTTATGCTTAATATCAATGTGTCTAGATCTTTGTCCAATGGCATCAGATTTGGAGATTTCTATTGCAGCTTTGTTATCTTCATACACAGTAATAGGATAAGATGGTTCAGTCCAGACACTTGTTAATAGATCATCAAACCATATAAGATTGTTTGAGGCTTTAGACAAGCATACAAATTCAGCCTCTGTTGTAGAAGTAGCAACTAGGTTCTGTTTACCTGTATACCAGTGTACAGGGCTCCCATTTAGAAACAAAACATATCCGGATGTACTTTTTCTGGTCTTTACATCTCCTGCCCAATCAGCATCAGCATAACACAAAAGTACTGGTTTGTCAAAAATATTTGGTTCTAATTTTAAATATGCATTAGAGCTATGTTTCAAATATCTGAGTATTTTCTTTACTGCTTCCCAGTGATAAATTGTGGGATTACTGACATACCTGGAAAGGAGATTCACGGGTAGTGCGATGTCCGGTTTAGTCCAATTTGATATATATAATAAAGATCCAATTGTTGATCTATACGGTTTATTATTCGTAAAGGGCTCGCTTTCGCTATGCATATTTTTGACAAAATCAGGTTGCATGGGGGTGTCACTATATTTTGCGTCACTCATGTTACATTTATTGATTAACTCTAGTATTTTTTTCTTCTTGGGATAGATGAAAGCCCCCTTTGGTTTGTGTGATGTGGACCCCTAAGTATTTATTTATTTTTCCTAGGGATTTAAGAGAAAAATGTTTATTTAATTCTCGGGCAAATAGGTCACATTTATGTTTTTCATTTCCAATATACAAAATATCGTCCACATACACAAGGACATATTCCATGGAGTCTTCTTCCTTTCTAATGAAAAAACACATATCCGCTTGTGTGACAGAGAAACCTATGGATTTGAGAATTTTGGATAGGCATTGATACCATTGTTTGCCAGACTGTTTTAACCCATATAGACTTTTATTTAGACGCCAAGTAACACCTTCTTTGGGGTCTATACCCATGGGAGCTTTAACGTATATCTCTTTATCTAATTTGGCATGCAAATAGGCTGTTTGTACATCGAATTGATAAATGTCTAATTTTAGAATTGAAGCTATTACCAATGCGCATTTCACACTTTCTGCCCTGACAGTAGGTGAGTACGTCTCCGTGTAATCTTTGGGGTACTTTTGGGCAAAACCCTGAGCTACCAACCTTGCCTTATATAATGCCTTGCCATCTTCCAGGCTTTTGATTTTATATACCCATTTGGTTCCTATTGGATATTTATCACTGGGTATTTCAGAGGGAGTATATACACCTAGGTTTTTGAGACTACTCATTTCATTGTTCATAGCCAATTCCCACTTTGTTCTTTCGTCATATGGTAGTCTCAATATTTCATCATATGTATTGGGAGTGACGTTCTCCGAGTGTATGGCCATGATGTAGTCTTTGAATCTATCAGGTTTCTTGCTCCTGTTTTTCCTGATTGGTCTATTTGGTGGTGTAAGAGAATCATGTAGATATCTTGCCTCTTTTTCGGATAGTGTGTCTAATTTTAACGTTGGATGATTTTCTTTCCATTCTTTGATGTTGATTTTTTTGTGTTTGGGTTTAGCTATTGGGTGCTTTGTATTCTTTTGGTTGTCTAGTTTGTGTTGTTCGCTTGTTGAGTGTGATGTGTGAATGATTTCGTTTAGATGTACCTTGGACCAATTAGAATGCTCATGAAATACAGCGGATCTAGAGATTATGAAGTTACTTTGATTGTCAATGAACCTATATCCTTTAGTGCCTGGTTCGTAGCCCATTAATTTGAGTCTTCTGGATACCTTATCCCCCTTTCTCCTTAATTGTTTTGGGATATGTACGTCGGCGGTTACGCCGAATATGTGTAGGTGTGATATGTTGGGTTTCTTTTGATACATTAATTCATAGGGTGTTGAGTTTATAGCACTGGACCATTGTCTATTGATTGTATAATTAGAATACAAGAGGGCCTCTGACCAGAATGATTTTCTTAATTCTGCATCTTCCAAGATGCACCTCATCATGGTCTGTAGTGTTTCATTTTTACGTTCTACGATGCCATTTTGGAATGGCGAGAAGGGAGAGGATGTATAATGTACGATACCGTGTTCTTTGAGCCATTTGGAAAAATCCTTGGAGAGAAATTCTGAGCCCCTATCTGTCATAATTTGTTTTATCTTAATATTGTGTTGTACTTCTGTTCTTTTATAAAATTCCTTGAATTTTTGAGGCACCTCACTTTTATGTTTAATTGTATATACAAATCCATATCGACTATAATCATCTACTATAGTCAGAAAAAATCTTTTTTTATACTTTATGGAGGGTCTGAATGGTCCCACCAAATCCATGTGGACCAATTGAAAAATAGAGTCAGTGGTACGTACTGATTTTTTGGGCCTTGGTTTTATTTTCAATTTGGAGTGTTTACAGATTGAACATTCTAAATAATTGTCACAATTCTTTATTTTTAAACAATCAGTATATTGAGTTGTTTTTTGAACAGTCGGGAAGCTAACATGTCCCAATTTTCTGTGTAAGAGGTGGGCACAGTTATCATGCAGCAATTTACCTATCTCGGGCTTGTTACCTTGTGTATTTGTTAGATTGTCTCCTTCTTCACCTTTTTTGCCTTCACAATCATTACTATTGGGTGGTTGTGTCTCTGTTATGAGTGAGTTGGTGTTTACATGTGAATAATTGGAATTGTCTGCCTTGAGGTATGGTAGGCCATCAATGACAGTAATTTCTCCTATATCTTTTCCATTTCTGGTCATGTGTACTTCCCCTGTTTGGATTACAATTCTTATATTTGTATCTTGACTCAATCATATGGCTGCTAGTATATTGTATGGGATTCCTGGTGTCAATAAAACTCCTTCTATTTCACCAGTTCCTGATAGGTATACATTCCCTTTCCCTGTTACTTTAACATTTGTCTGATTGGCCACTTTAATTGTAAAATTCTCTTTGTTGAGTGATGACAATAGGTTTGCGTTGTATGTAGCGTGATGGGTTGCACCCGAATCAATTAGCCAAATATTTGCCTCATTGGTTTGGTCATTAATGTGTTTTTGTCCAGTGGACCCATAAAGTGAGCCAGCGTGTCTTTCTCTAGAATTATCCTTATGGTCTCTCTTATAATTAGGATTAGGGGAGTCTCTGCACCTCAGTCTGTGCTCAGGGGAGTGTTTGTGCCTGTACTCTGTTCTATCCCTGCGTGGGTTATGTTCCTTGGTTCTGTTGTAATGGTGGCAGTCCCTCTTATAATGGCTTCTAGAGCCACATATATAGCACTCAGGTGCATTACTGTATCTATCAGTGGAGGGTGGTCTTCTATCTGCCCTATGATCTCTGCGAGCTATGGAGCGATCTTTTCTCAAATTGTCTTCTGTGATTAATTTATTTGTGAGACTTTCTATGGTTAGATGTTCAATGCTCAAACTATCTAACTGTGATATAAAGCTGTCCCAACTTTGATCTAAAGAATTAATAATTATTCTTTTCATACTTTCTTCGCTTATGTGTTCTCCCCTTTGAATAAGCTCTGCCCTAGTTGCATTAAGTGTAAGAAGGTGTTCACTCATTGATGTCCCTGGTTTTAATTTGGCTGAATGAAATTCCCTGGAAATTCTAGTGGTAGTTGCCCTACTTCTACTATAAAATAGATTGAACAATTTATGTATTAATTCTGGAACAGTTAAATAATTATCAATGCTTGGGTAAATACAAGGTGACACGCTAGCAATCAGTAAATCGAAACCTCTGTGATGAATGTAGTCTATTTCAAAAGTCCAAGGTTTTCTTGGTAGGTTGTTAATCAGAAATAGAATGTTCTCTTTTAAGAAAGTAATTTGTAATTGTTGAAACCATTCTAATAAATTAGTTCCATCAATTCTCAGTTTAGGAAAGTCTGTTGGTAATGTCCCTGTGTTGTGTGCAAGGTTACTTACAGGTAGGCACTGTCCATGGTTTATTATATGAGGGAACTCGCAATATGGAGCTGGTATGCTGGTTGGCAGTCTGTAGTGACTTGCTTCTATGTTCATTTCTTGTTTTGCAGGAGGTTGGATCTGCGCATGCTCAAACCTCATTTGAGCTTTGCTGCCGTTGTGGAAGGACCTCGCTGCTGTAGCTCCTGGGGGAAGGCCCCAACCACCTGGAAAAGACCCTGGCTCTGATTTTGGAGGTCTTGGAGAGTTGAAGAAGGATTGGATCGCTGCTGGAGTCGCCCCGATGTTCCCCTGGATCGTCGCTGGGTCCGGGAAGCTCGCGGCTGTGGGGTGAAGGTCCGGAAGGCCTGATGTCGCATGCATCTCGCCAATCGTAGGCAGACTGAGGATGCCGCTCGCCGCTGGATCTGGCTGCAGGACTGGTGGGTATTTAAACTGTTCTCTGGGGAATGGCACGAACGCTGCTTGCGGCAGGTAGTTGTCCCAGGGGGGTGGTATAGGGATTGGTTTCTCGACACTGGGGTAGATGTCTTTAAAATAGAATTTGATTTTGTCTTCCCATGTTTCGTTTGTTGTTTCGATCTCTTTTGAGGCTATTGGGAGTGAGTTTAGGATTTTTAGATTCGGGCCGAGGGTTTCGGTTAATGTCTGTAAGCCCTTTTCAGTGTTATATTTATTGTATGACTTGGTGAGTGGGTCGTGGACTTCTTCCCTATGGGGATTCTCATATTGCTCGACATTTGCTCGTGAGTAGGCCTCTCTTCCTGCCTTGGAGTTTGAAATTGGTGTTCCCTTCAGGGATTGGTCGGCCATATTAGGTGATGTTAGTGTCCAAGATGGCTGCCATGAAAAACGCGCAAAACACATTTCTACTTTTTTGGTGGGTGCTGTACAAATGGAGGTCTCTCTTACCGGGTTGTTGTTCGATTGCTCGAGTTCTGGTTCTGGATCTTTTGCTCTGGTTGCTGCTCCACAGTCTTTGATGAGATTTTGGAGTTTAACGATCAGATCTTGTTCGCCTGGTGTATTCCTTATCATTTCTAATAGGCTCTCCCTTAGATTGTCTTCTTTATTTGGGGTAGTTCCTGCATGAGCTTTTGATTCGTCATCGTGCTCACCATTTGATGAAGTTTCCTTCATTTTGTTGCTTTCTGGTGTTAGTTGGGCTGCTATTTTCTGTGAGAAAGCCCTGGTGACTGCTCTTCTTTTCTTTGATTTTTGATGTTCGTTGTTTTCAGACATGTCTGGATGCGTTTGGACTAAGAACCATCCTCTGCTACCATATTGTGAGATTTCAGAGGATTTAGCCCAATAATACCTCAGAGTCTGTATATATTGATAATAATATTTATTGCTTCTTATTCACAGGAGGAACAGAAGGAACAGCAAGAATTCAGGGTGTGCAGCAGCATTTATACCAAGGAGGAGTGGCTAAAGGTAAGTGGGGGTGATGATGTAGACAATGGGGTGGAGATTAATCATTATTATATACAACAGTGAATCTTAGGCATTTATACACATAACACTCCCTTGCTTGGCAAGGCCGCAAGGACGCATATTGAAGGTTTTTGCTCTGTTCTCCGCTGTACTAGCAAAGTGCAAGGAGGCCACATATCATCAAAATATGACAGTTCCAGCTGTTCTGATGGTGTTTGATCAGCCTCCGGTGATCCTTGGCTTGGTGTTTTCTGACATTTCATTGCTTCAAATGGAGCAGCTTCTTCAAAATCAGAATCCTGGGCCATGATACCCACATTTTCATTTGTGATACTAACATAAATCTTCTTTCCCTCCTTATTATAATTTTTGTTTGATGCTATAATGATTAAAGCAAAGGGAACACATTGTTCCTTCATTCCACTGAAAGTCAGAGACAGTTTGTTATAAGCAACAAAGAACTGATGGTTAAGCTTCATAGAAGCAATGTAGTAGCATTTCTTGAAACTTTGTAAGTTCATTCCAAAATGCCAGCATTGCAAGTTAAAATTAATCTAAAAGAGGGGGAGGAAGAAAATGAGCAATTACAATACTGGGGCACAAAATTGGAAAGGAGAGTGTAGTTCACTTATGCTAGTTAGGAACCCAAAGGATACCCACAAGGGTGGAATGGAGGTGTGCTGGCAGAGGTAGGGTGAACTCTGTGGCAAGGAGGGTTTACTGAACTCCCTGGTCTTTATGGACCATCAAGGGAAGGGTGGAGGGGAAAGCAAGCATGAATGACTTTGCAGCTAGAGTTGGGGATGGAGTTAAGAGAGTGGGTAGCTTGGAATCCTAGACACAGAATTGACAGAGACCACTCACCACTGGAAGTGGTTGACAAAGTAAGAAGTTGTCATCCCTGTGCTGTCCATCTTGGGTGTGTGTGTGTGTGTTGTATAGTTTTTAACATTTTAATTTACATAGTTTTAAATTTTTAATAGCTTTTCTATTTATCTTTTTATAATCTGTAAGCCATCCAGAATCGCCTTATAAATGTGATCCTGTTGTGAACCAGTAGTAAAGGTAAGTAGAACCCATCCCTGTTGTGCACCCACAACAGGGATCAAGCCCTCTTCAATGCCTTCCTTATCTCCTGCTCATTTCCCTTGATCACTAGTTGGTCAGATTCTTGTAGAGAGCTTAAGTTTGCAATAAATCTTTATACTCATTTGAACTGCCTGAATCTCCTGATTTCCCTGGTGCTAGACAGATAATATTTTCAGCAACAAGGGGCGCCTTTAATTAATGTTTCGATTTCTTTGACGTACACAAAGCAAGAATGTGGATTTTGCTGGCAAAAATCTATATTCTGATAAGAACTGAGTATTGCTCATAAAGTTAATTCAAAACTCATTCTAATGTAAAAACCACACTTCTTGGAATATTCAAGTAGTAATTAGCAAGATCATGCTAAAAATATTATGGGATGCTATGAATTGTTACATGGAACCTGTGTAGTTGCTGGGAATGCTCTCTAGATACTTTATGACTCAAATGATAGTAGCCAATGAGAGAACACATTCCAAACCCACTATGTTTGAACTGAATATAAAGTGGTGTTTTCCTTTTTTAAAGGGTGTTTCTACCTTGTACCTGTGGGAGGCATATCCTTTAGTTATGCATAAATAAAGAGATATTAATCTACCTTTCCAGGTTGGGTCCTGTCTAACAGATGGCACACCGGGCTAAGAACCTTGGCATAATTTATGGCTTATAAGGGTTATTTTTACAATGTGGGCAGCTATAAGTCAAATAAACAAACTGAAACACAAGTTCAGAGAACAGCCCAAAAGCACCATGGTGCAAGATGTACTTTGGGAACAGAACATATTAGCATCTCAAGAGATATCGTTCTCATTGAATTTTTTTTGTTCTTGCCAGGAAACAAAAGATCTGGCAAAATCAGTATCCCTGTTTGAAGAGTGAGGATCAGACTTGATTCTGACCAGATGCCCCAAAATAGGGCTTAGGGATTTTCCTCACTGTTGAGTTTAAATGTTAATCACCTGTTCCTGAGTTGTCAGAAAGCAACAATGTCTTAACATTTGCTCCTCCTGGTGCCTTATTCTCCATCTTTTGTCTCTGGTTTGGTCTTTGGAATGAACGGTGATAATCTGACTTTATGCAAAAGATGTTAAGCAAGCAAATTT
The DNA here is from genome assembly GCA_012654045.1 of Ptyas mucosa. Lineage (NCBI taxonomy): Eukaryota > Metazoa > Chordata > Lepidosauria > Squamata > Colubridae > Ptyas > Ptyas mucosa. The sequence goes on along the minus strand of WNWU01000017.1, from coordinate 15,707,028 downwards.
TTAAAGCCCTGTGATTTTGTTGTCCTTTGCCTTTTAGAATGTCACCAGCTGGAGGGAAATCATTAGCCATGTGAGGATGAGGTAGAGATTATTTTTGCCAGTGGTCTGACTTTCCTCTCTTGCTTTGCTGAGCAGAGCAAATTAGGAGATGGCGGGTCAAGTCATCGACTCCTCAAGCCTTCTATGACTTCAGCAAGTGTGGGAAACTGGTGACTTTTGACAGGTGGCTTGTCCCATTTTCCACTTTTACGTGCCACAGATTTTTGGCTTATTGTCCTTTCAAAATTCTGCACCTTGGATGTTCTCAGGAGGGCATGGTGCTTTCAAAACCTGGCGTCACTTGCTGTTCGGTAGGCTTTTAGAAGTTTGTGTTTTAAATAAGTCCTGTTCTTCTTTCAAGAAGGGATGGTTCTTTTAAACCCTGGTACCACTCTCTCTCTCTCTCTCTGTGTGTGTGTGTGTGTATGTGTGTATGTGTGTGTGGTGCGTGAAGAAAAATAATGATGGTAGAAGAAATTACCTGGAGCCTAGAAATTATCTGGAGAGGTCTGTAACTGAAATGCTGAATAGACACCAACCTGGTCCTGCTTCTATTATCACTTGATACACCTTGAGAGCATAGGCAGTGAGGATTATCAGAGTAACACACTCTGAATTTTCCATTGGTTACCACTGATTTAAGGAGGAATTATTTGACACCATTGTAACTGAGGATGACTCTATGCTAACTCAATAAATCTGCTAGCAGAATTAGGCTATGGTGGCAGATTCTCAGTCCAAGCTGATCACTAAGTGCCAGGAGGATCTGATTATATCAGGTACTGGGAAAGTGGATCGTATTTTGCTTCCCATTTCTCTTTACATGGTTGTGAGAACCCAACCTTCCTTTTCCCTGACTCCCAATTAGGCAAAACCAGTATTTTTAGCTTAGTTGTTTTAGTGGACTACAGAGATTTAAGGAGTGAAATGCCTACCTTATTCTGGGAGCAAATGCTAAGCAAAATCTATAGCCTGGTAAATTCGGCAAAGCAAAACTGTCTCATCAATGGGAATAATTCTTAATCCTTAAATTCTTTGGGTTTTAGGCAAAATAAGCTTTTTTTTCAAAAGGAGAGTGATATTTTTTTCTCTCTTCTCCTTTCCCAATTTTTTAAATGAAGTACTAATTCAAATTTGATTTGATTGCCCATTTTTAACCTACAGAAGACGTAAAACGTATATGATGATATTTAATTTGGAGAAAAAAATAAAGATTTTAATATCCAAATTATCTGTGCATTTAATATTGTGCCCTTGTCCAAGATATTAGGTCACCAATATCTTAGATTACTTTTGAATGAATGAACAATTTTGCTTTTACAATAAGAAACAAGATGGCATTTTTAAAGTGTGAATGACAACTGGTGCGACAGAAAATATTTATTCCCAATAAACGTTCTAAGATTACAAATTATTAACGGCTGTGAGCACTATTTCTGAAAAAATAATTATATAGTAACAGCTTAATTACTGTATAATTGGAACAGCAATGGTTCAAAGGCAACAATATATTCATTATATATTTCATAATTCCCTATTTTCTGACATGACCCAGAACTATTCTGATTTTCTGAAGCATTAGCCCAATACATCCCTGCCTCAGAGATGGGCTAGAAAGCTTGATGGTTCATCTGAAAACCTCCATGAGCAGAGAAAACTACAGATAACAGGTTCATTAATTCCTGATGTAAAACTTTATGAACAGGTACAGACTACTAAGAATTCTTTTCCTTAGCTAAATGAACAAATTCCAATCCTATTGAAATTAATGATATTCCTAATCCTTTACCTGTACCCCTAAATTTGGGGTACAGGTAAAGAAAACAATATGTCCCAGATATTTTTCACCAATATTGTCAGGAGTAAAACTGTCAAAACAGAGACCAGTATTAGTGAAGTTCGGTATTTTTTAATTTATTATTTAACATTTTTTAAAGTGGAAAAGGATTTTTTAAGCGGCAAGAGAAAAGCGAAAGAAGGATAATCTATTGGTATTGTTCTACTAATAAAAGTTAGCCTAAGTCAAGAAAGTTTCATGGAAGTTATGTATCTTGAGGGATGTATTATAATTAGTTCTTGTTCAACTTATCTTGATTGAAATCATTAGATTTCTGAGAGGGTTGCACAAATTCATGTATCGGTCGTGGTGCTATAATATCACAAAACCTGAGAACTTGCTGCGCTGATATCTGTTTCAAAGATAATCCATCATTCCACTCACCATAGGCCAGGTTGTAGCTGTTTGATTAACACAAAGCTTGGTATTTCTCAAAGAAACTGGAGTTTTGTGATGGATGCAGAACATCTTAGTACAGTGTTTCTCAACCTTGGAAGCTTGAAGATGGGTGGACTTCAACTCCCAGAAGCTGCTGGCTGGGGGATTCTGGGAGTTGAAGTCCACCCATCTTCAAGCTACCAAGGTTGAGAAACACTGTCTTAGTAGATGGTAAGAAAGAGCACAGAGTCTATTCCTCCTTATTTTATAGCATACTTAGGATTCCCACACCACCCTTGCCACCTTTACCACAAGTTTGTGGGTAGAGTGAGCATACAGCTGGCAATTCTTGAAAACAATGTGAATTATTCTGATTTATCGTTTACATCAACAATTTAAAATATGTAAAGTACTGATAGGAACTGGAGATGAAACACAAACTGGTAGTATATTTCATATCATGTTAGTTTAATCATTTGTTTCAAACTTGAAAAAGAAAAACCCAACTTGAGCCCATTTTAACTGCCAACATAGTTGAATGTAGTACAAACACAGTTGAACCTTTCCCTGGGCTCATAAAAACAACTGGGATGGGAGAGGTCAGGACAAGGGTTCTTCCTTGCCTTCAATCTTCTGATTTTCCTAAACATTCTTTAGCAACTACTTAAGACTACACCCAGATTTTATTTACTTTTAGCCAGCAGATTCAGCATTTATATTTTTGATACTGCTGGCCAGTATGTCTAAATCAACACCTGGGAAATGTCACAACAAATGAAACAATATTATAGAAACCAAATGTTATTGTGTAAAAGATATGTTGTTTCTAAGACACGACCATGGTACATGGTTATTATCAGCAATTCAATTTGGGTTGTATCCTTAATTAGGATAGTCTTCACCTTGGATCTTTTTATTTTTGTACACCTGTGGCTTCTGACTCTATTGGTTTGCTTTCTGTATTGTTCAGACTCTAATGCTTGACTACTGGCTGTTTCTTCTGATCTTATTTAGAGTTGAATTGTGATTGTTCTGCTTTGTTGCCTTACCACTCCTGCAATACTTAGCATACAGATATTAAAAATGAATGACAAACACATGGAATCTTTCAGAACTCTACAAGTTACCAGCCATACAACAAAACAAAAAATTCTTAGTGCAACTTTGGGTCAAAAGTAGAACTTGTAGAACATGACCAGATTTTAAGACTAGTGTGTGCTTGTTGTAGCCACTAAGAAATCCTAATAGTAGCTCCTAGTGCGATTCCAACTGGGATACTGAAATCCCACAAGACACATATCCTATGATTCTGCAATGTAATACCAGAAACCATTTCTTCCCCTTTAAACAGGACGGGTGTATATCAGCAGAATCCATCAGTAATTCTTTTATCCAACATCAACATTCAAGTGAACTGGTCTTCTAATGTGAAAATGACCCAGCAGCTGTTTCACATATAAGGAAGCCATTACTTCCAAATATTAGCATTTTAGTTTTTCCCTAAAAAAAGATTTACAAATAATGGCTAAAAAGAGAGATTGCAAAATCATAAATGTTTATCTTGTTAAAGATTATAAAAAGACAAGATGCGAGGTGGATTAGAGGAATAATAGCAACCTTGGAAAGCTCTACAAAGCCAGAACACAATGTTCACAGCTTAAAAAACAGCTTGTGTTCTTCCTTGGGAAGAAAGAGGAAAAAAACATAATGGAGCCTTCTCATTTTTATTATCCTTACAAACAAGTACTACTAGTAAAGCATGCGGAGCATTTGTAACAAAACATTGTTGTGACTATTGGCCCACTGTTTCTTCATTTAGCACCGCATGTTGTTCAGAACAGCTACCTGTGGAAGAACATTTCTGAGAAAAGATCAATCTTACTGACAGACTGAGAAGGTATGTCTTGTACACCTCTTCTCAGTTGCACACGGATTTGTGCAATCCAGGAAAAAAAAAGCAAATGTATAGATTTTGCACATATATATAAAAAAGGGGGGAGGCAAAAAGAGGGAGAAAGAGAAATGAAGTGGCTGAGTGCCTTGCTTGCAAATCTAATATGAAGAAGTAGATTGGCTGGTTTGTAAGAAAGCCTGTTTGTCTCCATGAATGGTCCACTTGTGTATCTGTAAATATAACAAATTCTCCATTCAGTTTAGTGCTATTACATGAAACCAACCATCACAAAAACATGCTTTCTGAAAGTAACGGTTAAGTGAATGAAAACATTCAAGTCATTATTTACTTTCACATGGTAACTTCTTCTCAGCTTATTATTTTACAAGTAGAAAATATACAGCTACAAATACTTTTGGCAATGTCCTGATTAAAAGAACAACGTCAACAAAACTCCCAATCTGCTGTTCTGTATCGTATTGGCTATTTTGTAGATGTATTTGTAGATATTTGGAAACTTCTTCACAGATTACAGTTTCCCTCCCCCCCAGAATAGGTGATACTTATCAACACAGAAATGAAACTGAATGTGAATCAACCTTGTTTCTTCATCAGTTTGTTTATAACATAGGAACCCTGGTATAATATATATATCTTGCCCGGTGGTGAAATCTGAACTGGTTTACTACCGGTTTGCTGCCGCGCATGCGCAGTGCACATCACACACCAAATGCAAGGTGCGCGCACGCTTGCGGGCAGTGCACGCCAAAAGGAGGCATGGGGTAAGTAGAACAGCGCGGGGGAGGGGGGTCATCAGCTGTGGTGCGGTTTAGCTGTGATCGTCAGAGCCTTTTTTTTACCTTTTAAAAGCATTTTTTAAAAGAAGTGGCAAGCGGGCAAGAGGGGAACCGGGCGATTGGGTGGGCATGGGTGGGTGGGGGAGCAGGGATTTTTGCTACCGGTTCTCCGAACCACCTGCTGCCATCGCTACCGGGTCGGCTGATCCTGTCTGAACCAGGAGCATTTCACCCCTGATCTTGCCCCAGATTTTCTAGATAAAATGCCTATGATAAATGTATTAATATACTTGAAAGAAATTCCTGCACCTTAATAAGTACTGTACGTTGGTCTTATAAGAATTCAAATTTGTACATTTTAGCTAGGTGTAAATTAATTCAATAGGATTTTCCATTGGGTAAAGGCATCCAGTTGGAGAATTAACCATAGATTGTGGCAAACTGATGAATAAATTAGATCTATGTTACTGGACAAGATCAAACATCTAGCTCAATTTTTGTTCTTCCGAGTGGATCCAAATATTTTGCTTGCTCTCTCACTGGCTTTTAAGTAGTCTGAGATTTTAAGTAAAAAATTGGTTCATCCTTAAATTCCTCCTAACTATGATATGAACACGCACTTGTAACTGGTTTTGTTTTATGCCATGTCTTCATGATGGGTGCTTTCTTTAATCTCCAGTAAACAGTTGAAACATCTTGAACTCATCTGAAGATGGTCCTGTTTTAAAATGGTGTTTTCCCTCTTCTCCCAACAGAAATGTGGCTGTGAATAGGTCCAGCAGATTTTATTGATGATGTGTTTGCTGATGGATATGGGGTAGAATCTGCCAACTACTACAGGTAGTCTTCCAGTTACGACCACAATTGAGTCCAAGGTTTATGTTGCTAAATAAGACATTTGATAAGTGAGTTTTGCCCCATTTTACGACCTTTCTTGCCACAGTTGTTAAGGGAACCACAGCAGTTGTTGAATTAGTAACATGGTTGTTAAGTGAAAACAGTTTCCCCCTTGAGTTTGCTTGTCAGGTGGTCGCAAAGGGGAATCACATGACCCGGGACACTGCAACCGTCATAAATATGACTCTGTTGCCAACTGTCTGAATTCACATGACCATGGGGATGCTGCAATGGTCATAAGTGTGAAAAATGGTCATAAGTTACTTTTTTGTAACTTTGAATGCTCACTAAATGAACTGTTGTAAGTCGAGGATTACCTGTATTGCACACTTTAAGCTGCTATGGCCATGCCGCTCATCTCAGGTGCTGGGAGCTGCCTTGCCATGCAAGAGAGACTGAACACTTGCCATCACCAGATGACCATGGCCCATGTAAAGCCTGAAGTGATTGTTACGTCTTATCCAGGATTCCTATAGGTAGCAATCTGGTTTGGGAGAAGAGGCATCTAGAGTTTTGCTGGCACTCAATAAGGGACAAACTTAACCAAACACAGCTTAAAGCTGCTATAAAGGCCTATCTTTTGGCAGTAAGATCTGCAAGGCATCAGTACTTCTCTGCCCTGATTGCATCTGTGGATAGCATCCCATGGCCCTGTTTTGAGTAACACATACCCACTTGGGTAATGGGGTCCAGAGAACCTCTTGGAGGGGCATGCAAGAATTTTTGGGCATTAATTCCTGTACTGAATTATCCCATAGTCTTTGTTTGATACAATGAAATGTTGTTGACATAGCCCTGGAAAATAAATAATCAGGATCAATGCCAATCTGACTAATCTTTTGTGTCACCATTGAATCACGTAATTACAAAGGATATATTTGGGATCTCCTGAAGCAATCTTTCCTTGTCTTTAAAAACATAGTTTGGCAACCAAAGCTTCTTAACACTTAAGCAAGCCTTTGTTTTCAAAGGGCATTGCCGAGCTTCCAAGAGAGTAATAGCATTTGAAACACAGCTTCTAACACTTACAAGAAATTTTAAAAATTTCATCTGCAGTTGTGCTATGTGGTTGTTAGTAAATGTGATCCAACTTGAAGCTGCATATAAAATTTGCAATACGATTTTGGCATTAAAAATGCATATTGCTACAGGAACAAAACTTCTTCCTTTCAAATAAAAATACTGAGAGAAGGCTATTATAATAAATTTTGCCTTCAGAAATATTGCCTTGCAATGAGGTAGCATCTTAAAGCATGGTAAATACAATGGCCAGATAACTAAAATTCTCTGTTGCATCTCACTTACATTAATACTATCTTGATATAGTGCAGTACAGGTAATCTTCAAGTTATGGCAGTTCACTTAGTGACCATTCAAAGTTACACAATAAGTCCAAGTGTTTATGACAAAGTGCCAAAATTATGAATATTGCAGCACCACAGTTGTTCGCCTTTACGAATGACCACAGAGGCATTGTCGCATTCCCCCTATTCCCCCCTCCACTCCCCACAATTGCTTCCCCCTCCCATCCTGCTGCACCAGACTTACTTATCTTGCAAAGATCTGCCTCCTCTCTGCTGCAATTTCTTTGCCTTTGAGGGAGAGGAGAGCAGGACGATTTCCCTTCCAGCCTATTGATCAGCTTGCAAATGCTTTTCACACGGGGAGTAAAAGATTTGGAGGGGGGGGCGTGCTGTGATCTCACGCGACTTCAGGCACCCATTCTCTGCAAAAATGGATGGGTACTTGAAGTCGCCCAAGATCACTGTCCCAGAACCTTTCACTCTTGGTGCAGAAAGCATTTGCAAACCGATTGGACACTAGAAGCGAAATCGCATTGCTTCCAGCCTACCGGACAGCTTGCGAACCCTTTTCGCACTGAGAATGAAATGTTCTGGGAGCTGTGATCTCGTATGACTTTAGGCACCCATCTGCTTTTGCAGAGAATGGATTGCTAAAGTCGCTTGAGATCATGGCCCCTAGAACTTTCACTCTCGGTGTGAAAAGCATTTGCAAGCCAACTGGTAGGCTGGAAAGGAAATCGTCCTGATCTCCTCTCCCTCAAAGGAAAAGAAACCACGGCAGAGAGGAGACAGATCTTTGTAAGGTGAGTCTGGCGCAGCAGGGAGGGGGAAGCATGAGGTATCTCAGTGGGTAGGGGACACCTTGGGTGATCTGTTCCATCACTAGCCCCCCCCCCCCATTGCCTTCCCCACCCTGAGATTAGCAAATGTGTTAATTTTTCATTTAAATGTCTGGCATACAGTTTTCCCAGTAGTAATAGAAAACTGATAGGTCTATAATTGGAAGAGTTATTTGTATATCTCTTTTTATACAGAAGGACTATTATAGCCTTATTAAACAACAGATTCAAGACCTGAGTGCAGATTCAAGACCTGAGCCCCACACAATGGGGCAAGCTCCCGTCCTCACCCCAGTTCCTGCCAACCTAGCAGTTTGAAAGCATGCAAATGCGAGTAGATAAATAGGTACTGCTTCAGTGGGAAGGTAACAGCACTCCATGACATGATGCTGGCCACATGATTGCAGAAATGTCTTTGGACAGTGCTGGCTCAACAGCCTTGAAATGGAGATGAGCACTGCCACTTATACTCGGCAATGACCAGCAGAGTAAAATCCACAGGGGCTCCTTTACCTTATCTATCTATTACAGTGAATAGGGCTGCTAATAAAGGACCCCACCAATCTAGATTTTGTTTTAGGACTTCAATAGGTATGTTATTTTGTCCAGGAGCCTTGATAGGTTTAAGGTTTCATATACAGTTGAAAGGGTCATAATTTTGTCCTCTAACGCTGGTTTCCACACTGTGGAAGGAAAGTGTAAGGCTCAGCCTCTCCCCCTTATTCAATAAAGTAAAGACTCTTGAAACTTGGCCTTTCAAAAGGAACCTTTTATTAAATAGAGGTGATAGCAGAGCAAAAAGAAAGCTGGCTCTGAGGGGCCCTCAGGCCATGCAGTTAGAATAAAGGAATTAGAAACCCCTCCCAACAGTCCAATGTGGATTCAGCCAATCCACAGGTGCGAAGATGTTATTGTACCGGCCACTCTGGGGAAAAGATAAGGGAACTTTCTCAGAGTCATCCTCCACTGGCTCTCGAGTGATGCAACCCACATGGCCCACATGGATATATAGGAAAGAGAGTAATAAGTAAAGAAAGTAATTTTAAAAAAACCCTTCCCTTGAAGAATGGCAGATACACGGATCTGATATACTGCCCTTAGAAAAAAGGATAATCCACCTGGAAAGAAACAAGGAAAACATATATAAGTTAAGATGGTTTACTTGGGTATTTCAGGTGGAATTTCCTTAAGAGTGTGGGGGCTTTTACATGTTTTTAGTCACCCATTCATTTTGAGATGGTGGCAAATACTTCATGCTACTAAGTGTTGCGTGGAGCCATGGTGCGTGCGTGAGTCCCAGATTTCCTTTATCTCAAAGTGTTGTTCTCCTTCCACCATAAGGGGGACTGGAGGTGTGGGCATAGGTGGTCTGATGTTGGAGGTAATCTTTGGCTTTGGAGGTAATCTCTACAATGGAATACTGGATATACTTGTCTAAGTGACTTGAGGAGAAGTAATTCTACTGTGACAGGATTTATGATCCTAGTGATTGGGAAAGGTCCTATAAACTTAGGTCCTAGTTTCTTAGAGGGTTGTAGTGATTGTAAGAATTTTGTAGATAGGTAGACTCTATCTCTAATTTTGAATGGTTTTGGCTCAGTCCTCTTCTTGTCTGCCTGAGCTTTAAAAACAGCTCTAGCTTCCTGTAGGGCTAGTCTCACAACTGGCCACATTGTTTGGAAATTGTGCACCCACTTCTTAAGAGAGGGGTTGTTTGGCTCTTTCGTTGGTAATTCTGGCATGGGGGTGAATTCCTGCCTAGTGGCTACTTGGAATGGAGTAAAACCTGTGCTGGTGTGTACTGAATTATTGTATGCCATATCAGCAAAAACAGGTCAGTCCAGTTGTCCTGTTGTTAGTTAATAAAACATCTTAGATATTGTTCTAATATCCCATTTGTGCGTTCCGTGGCCCCATTTGTCTGGGGGTGGTAAGAGGAGCTTAAGACTTGTGTGGTGCCTAATAGGCTTAGGAACGCCGTCCAAAATTTTGAAGTGAATTGGACCCTTCGATCAGAAATTATCCTCTGGGGGGCTCCATGAAGGTGATATATGTAAACTAAGAACAGCTTTGCCAGTGCTTTTGTCATTGGAATTTTTGGGCAGGGAATGAAATGGACCTGTTTTGAAAAAAGGTCAGTTACTACCAGGGGTAAAATTCATTAACCTGTGTTTCCCCGAAAATAAGACCATGTCTTATATTTTTTTTGAACTCTGAAATAAGTGCTTGGCCTTATTGCCATGCGCTCAAAAGCCCAATTGGGCTTATTATCAGGGGGTGTCTTATTTTGGGAGAAACAGGGTACCTTCCCTACTGGTTCGCAAATGTGCACACGCATCATGAGCTTCTGATTCATCGTTTGCAGGGAAACAGAAGCTCATGAAAGAAATGTCACAGAGATCTGACCTGGGGCGATGGCGTGCATGCCAGCAGAGAGGGCTCGGAGTGCCACCTCTGCATTTGTGTCATAGGTTCACCATCATGGTTATAGACCCTTCTTTTTTTTTTCTTTTTTTTTATTAAAAAGTTTTAAGAAGAATACAAACATTTTCTCCCCCCCTCCCTGCCCCCTCCCACACCCATCCCCTCCCCCATTCCCACCCCCTTATCCCTCCCCCTCCCCTTCCCTTTTCCCCCTACCCCCCTACCCCCCCTAGACTTCCCAAAACAAGCACAGGGTATAGCATTTCCCCAACATTAAGCTAAAATATGCTAACATTATATTAAGTTCCAATTATATCTAAATCTTTAACTCCTATAACTCTAAACATTATAAACCCACACTATCAACTATCGGTTAGATTACATATTTCATTCATATGCTATTTGAAGTTTCTTAGTCCGATACTTATTTTGAATATAGTCAATTCATCTTTTCCATTCCAGCAAATATCTTTCATTTGAATAGTCTTTCAAATATGCAGAACTTTTTGCCATTTCAGCCAAGTGCACCACTTTTAATGTCCATTCCTCAATGGTTGGTAGATCTTCCTTCTTCCAGTTCTGTGCCACTAGTAACCTAGCAGCAGTTATTAAATTTAAAATCAACTTAGTTTCTATAACCGTACAATCCATTACAATTCCCAACAGAAAAAACTGTGGCGTAAATTTAATCTTTTTCTTTAAAATATTCTGGATAATCCACCATATTTTAATCCAGAAAGCCTTAATTTTCTTACACGCCCACCATATATGATAATATGTAGCATCCTGACAGTCGCATCTCCAGCATCTAGGTTGTACATTTGGATACATACCAGCTAATTTTTTGGGGTCTAGATGCCACCTGTAAAACATTTTATAAAAGTTCTCTCTTAGGTTCTGCGCTTGTGTAAATCTTACATTTCTAACCCATATATTTTTCCATGTTTCCATCGTTATTACTTCACCTATATTTTGTGACCATTTTATCATATAGTCCTTAACTAAATCTGTTTCTGAATCTATTTCCATAAGGGCGTTATACAATCTTTTTATGTGCATTTGGCTCTTATCTCTCATTTGTTTAATCAAATTCTCCTCCTGTTGCAAAATACCTACTTTTTGATCTGTTCCCCATCTGGCCTGCAGCTGACCATACTGAAACCAAGTCTTAACTACTCTTTCTTCTTTTAATTGTTGAATAGATTTTAATTGAAATCTGTTTCCTTCCTTATACAAGAGTTCCTTATAAGTAGTCTCATCTTGTTTTTGTTCTACACTTATATTCTCTATCGCATGTCTGGGTACTGTCCAAATTGGTAATTTATCATTTAATTTATATTGATATTTTTTCCAGACACGCAATAAAGCATTTTTTAGTATATGACTCTTAAAGGTACTATCTACTTTTTTATTATACAATATATAAGCATGCCAGCCATAGACCAGACTATATCCTTCTATATTTAATATCCTTTCCTCTGTTAAATTTACCCAATCACTAACTGCCGAGAGAGCAGCTGTTTCATAGTACAATCCTAAATTAGGCATTTTAAGACCTCCTCTTTCTCGAGAATCTTGCATTATTTTCTGCTTTACTCGTGGCTTCTTTCCTGCCCAAACAAAGGTATTTATACCTTTTTGCCATTCCTTCAGATTTTTATCATTTTTAAGTATAGGTATCATCTGAAACAGAAATAAAAACCTTGGTAAAACATTCATCTTTACTGCAGCTATCCTTCCCAGCAGAGATAATTGTATTTTTTTCCAACTTTCCATCTCTGTCTGTATTTTTTGCCACAATGGTTCATAATTATACTGATATAATTTCATATCCACACTTGAAATATTAACCCCTAAATACTTAACCTTCTTCACCACTTCAAATCCTGTAACCCTTTCCATCTCTTCCTTTTGGGTCCTCGTCATATTTTTAGCTATTATCTTTGTTTTGGCTGCGTTTATTTTGAAACCAGATACTTGTCCATATACCTTAATTAAATCCTTCAATACAGTAACCGACTGTGCCGGTTGGGTTAAGGTAACAACCAAGTCGACTGCAAATGCCTGTACTTTATACTCAGACTGTCTTATTTTAATTCCCATTATCTCGTCCAGCCTCCGTATTTTATTCAACAATATTTCCAATGACAAAATAAATAACAATGGAGACAAAGGGAAACCTTGCCTTGTACCTTTTTCTATTTTAAAATTTTCAATTAAGCCTCCATTAATTATTATTTGCGCTGTTTATTTCTGATATATTGCCTTAATAGATTTTATACAATGTTCTCCAAATTGCATCCTTTCCATTAATTTCAGTAAAAATTGCCAATTCAGACGATCAAACGCTTTCTCTGCATCTAGAAATATTAGCACCGCAGGGACTTGGTTGTTCCTCCCCAAATATTCTAATACATTAACAATATGTCTTACATTACCCTTCATTTGTCTACCACTTATAAAACCTGTTTGGTCATGATGTATCACTTGTTGCATAACTGTCATTAATCTATTTGCTAAAACTTTAGCAAAAATCTTATAATCTGTATTTAAAAGTGATATAGGTCTGTAATTTTTAGGATCTATGTGGTCTTGACCTTCTTTGGGAATTAAAGAGATAAAAGCTGTTTTCCACGATGGTGGTACCCCACCTCCTTGTTGTATATTATTAAATAATTCCTTCAGTGGTTCAACCATTTCTTCCTGTAAATATTTGTAATAGAGAGTCGACAGCCCATCTGTCCCAGATGATTTACCCACTTTCAATTGTTTAATTGCAAACAAAATCTCCTCTGAAGTTATCAATTGATTTAAACTATCCCTCTGCTCCTGTGTTATTATGTGAACATCCTCCCTTTGTAAGTATCTATCTATATCTGCATCTTCTATTTTGTCGGCAATATACAATCTTGAATAAAATTCTAAAAAAGACTTCTTAATCAACTCTTGCTGGTAAACCTCTTTCCCTTTATATTTTATTTTCTCTATTATCCTCAAATTCTGTTTTTTTCATAGCAAGTAGGCTAACCACCTTCCCGGTTTATTTGCATTACAAAAATTATTATGTTTGGCATATTGTACGCCGAAACCTGACACTAGAGCTGCTACAGCCAAATGCAAGGAAGATTTAAGATTGCAACAATTGCAGATGGAAACTCAGGAAACTACTAAAACAGAAGTTGTGGGAGGAGCCAGACCTAAAGGTCAAATCAAGAAAGACCATCAAGAACTGCTCCAAAAACTTCAGAGATTTAAAGATGGGAACTAGGTTCCTGACCTGGAATGTTAATAGCTTGAATTCAGCGCAGAAAAGGAGGAAAATATTTCATTATCTTAAACAATTCAAAAATGATGCAATTTGCTTACAAGAGACTCATATTAGAATACAAGATCAAAAATATTTAATAAACACAAGATTAGGTGTACACTATGTTGCAGCAGCACCAAAGAAGAAAAATGGTATAGTTATATATTTGAAAAAAGACTTAATTGCAAAATTAATTGAAGCAGATGATCAAGGGAGATTTCTAGCAATTGAACTTATAGTTAAGGACCCTTCTTTAGGGTTCCATTTCCTCAACCATGTGAGCCCTAGGACTAGCGGCCATTCCATTCCAGGCACTACGATAAATGTGAGCACTTCATCATGGCTTCCCATGTTTATTTGCAGAGGTGGCAAAAATGGTTGGTTCCCCCCACCCGCTCCTGTCCTGTCTAGCTGGCAGGAAGCGATGGGATTTTCAGTTTCCTTAGGTGGATCCCAATTTCCCCATCAGGGTTGGGCTAATTAGGCACTGGGTGCACCCTGAGTCCAGTAATGCTGAAATTTCCTCCCTTCTCCCTCAGCTAGGGAAGAAAAGTCTTAGGGGGTAGGGTGAGGGTTTCGACCAGGTTGCTTACCAGTGGGTCATCATCTGGGTCACTGTCGGATGGGCTCAGATCCTCATTTTGGGGTGCTGGAGTTCCTTCCTCTGGGGTGGTGGAGGGGTGAAACGCCATGGCCTCTCTGCTTCTCCAAGTGTTTTCTTTTCCTTGAGGGGTTGATTTCGTGGGCTTTCCTCCAGACAGGCGTTCTGGCTTCCTGGTGGGAGTTTTTGAATGGCACTCTGCTGCACAGTGCCCCTCCTTTTTCCCTCTTTTGAAACAGCCCGATGGTCTTGGCACTAGGGCTTTTTGTGGCTTGAACAGTTCCCTCTTCCCTTGGGGTGGGGATTTTCTCCGAACTCTACCCACCCGCTATTGGTTTTGGGTCATGTCAATCTTGGCTTCCTCCACCATCAGGTACTATTCATACAAGTGGTTGGGGGCTCCCCTGGCCAAGCAAGTGATGTATAGGTTCATTCAGTCCATCCTTAAACCAGCTCACCAAGATGTCTTCTGGCCAGTCCACACGGCAGGCTAGATCGCGGAATTCCTCTGTGTATTTGGCTACTGGCTGGCAACCCTGTTTCATGACTCTGAGGCGATCTTGGGCTTTGCGGTCAGCTAGTGGGTCCTCAAAACGCTAGTGCAGGGCCATCATGAAGCAGTCGAAGTTTCACAGCTCAAGGGCATCGGCATTGTGGAGGGTTACCATCTAGTGGGCAGCTGCCCCCTCCAGGGTCAGTGTGACAATTCGAACTCACACCCCCTGGATTGGGAAATTCCAGCCGTATTCCTGCATATATGTGAAGACTTGGGCTAGGAAAAACCCCAGTTTCTGGGGGTCTCCATTGTACTTTACACCCAGGGGGAGTCTTCCTTTCCAACTGAGGTCTCCTGAGTTGGCTGAAAATGTGATGCACTGATCGGCGGTGATGTGCTGTGGCGATCCCCACAGCCTGGAAAGGGTCTAAAACAGAGCATGTGAAGGCCAAAAATGTGATGCGCGGAGGCCAAGAACACGATGTACGGAGCAGCCTGGAACAGCTGTATTCCGGGAGGCCAATCCAACCGCCAATCAGCTGTTCATGCTAAACCAGGCTGCAATAATGTGCTGAAGCTTACAAGGCTGTTTGCTGTTTGCTCCAAGCATGCTAGCCAGATAAATACTGATGGATGCTGGGCAGAATTTTTTGTTGTTGTTTTCCTCCCCAAAAACGAACGTCCGTCTTATACTCCGGAGCATCTTATACTCTGAAAAATATGGGTACATATAGATATAGAGATACATATATAGATGTAAAACTGCTAATATTGCATGTACACATACACATACTTCTATATATATGTAAACTGCATTCATATATATACAGCATTCATATATATATGTAAACTGCTAAGAGTTTCTGTCTGCAGGAGGAATAAAGTAGTAAATACATAGCAAATAAGAGAGGGTGGGGAATTTATGAAACCTCCCAGGGAAGGAAAGATATATGTCATTCATAGTTTCCGTGCAACACCATGTATATTTAGAGATGCATTGCTTAATCTTTGAAACTAAATCAGATGACTGCTTGCATGATGACAAATATTGTCACTGGTTCAGAAACATGACTCAGAAAATAAAAAGCTTTACCTTTCTATGATATATTTCTCTTACTCGAAATGACTTAAATGCAGCCAACAGTATTTATTGAAATGAATATGGTACTATTTTTTAAGAAATCAAAATAGGGTAAAATTAACTTGATAAAGCATGCAAAATTTTAAAGAAATCAATGCCAATGTTTTCATATTATTTTCTTTTAAAAACTGATTTATTAAAATGCTATAACCTTGTCTTTTACCAGAACAGAATTCTCTTTCTCTCTCTCTCTCTCTCTCTCTCTGTATTGACATGAAAGATTAGTTTTTTTCAATCAATGCTCTATTAAATATGTTTTTAAAACAACAGTAACATTTCTTTTTTCTTTCAATAGTATGAACAATGTGAGTGGCTGGATTTTGCACAACACTGCAAACTTGCATGTTAACCACACTTTAGCTTAGCAGATTGAGAACACCACATCCACATGAACACCCAGCAAATTATTTAGACTTAGAAGATGCATTAGAAGATTATTAGAAAATGTATTAGAAGATTATCCAGGAATAATTCCCCTTTGGGGACTTTCCAAATGTTGGAACTATTGCCTTGTGGGGTTCCTCAGAACTATCTTGCTAGCCTCAATCTCCCGCAGGTAATTCAAAGCAAAGGCTATGTGGTAAACAAGTGTTTCTTTACCTCAGCAGTTTTAAGACACGTGGGCTTCAACTCCCAGAATTCCTGAAGAATTCTGGGAGTTGAAGTCTATAAATCCTAAAGTTGAGGTTGAGAGATGGTATGATAAACCAATGGCCTCTTAAGAGTTCAGACCAGAGGTGGTATTCAGCAGGTTCTGACCAGTTCTGGAAAATCGGTAGGGGAAATTTTGAGTATTTTGGAGAACTAGTAAATACCACCTCTGACTGGCTACACCCCCAATCTATTCTCTGCCTCCCAAGTCCCAGCTGATCGGGAAGAAATGGGGATTTTGCAGTAACCTTCCCCCAGGAGTGGGGACAGAATGGAGATTTTACAGTATCCTTCCCCTGTCACATCTACCAAGCCACACCCACAGAACTGGTAGTAAAAAATTTTGAACCCACCACTGGCTCAGACACATACTTTATAAAATCTTAAGAGAGTTTTTTCCCCCATCTTGCCGAGGCAAACAACAACACACTTATGGGAAGATGGTTTGGTAGTACTCTACAATCATTTGTTGTATGGTGTCTGGGTTGTGAAATCAGCCACATGATATTGCATTGTACGACCACGTTGCTTAGCGATGGAAATTCTGGTCCCAATTGCTACTGTAAGTCGAGGACTACCTGCACTCAAGTTTCTTTTACAATATATACCACAGAGATCATAATATGAGTAAATAGTATTTATTTATCATACTTAGGACATTTATTTATTCATCATTTGTAGCCTGTGCTTATACCTAAATGTAATATCAGCAAGAAATGCAGTTGTAACATCACAATATAAAATAAGATGCCTTTAAATTACTGGGCTTATGACATATAATTTTATTCTATTATCTTCCTGTCAGTCTTGACTCTCCCCCCCATGACCCCCCCCCCCCCGGGGATAACATGGAGAAGTCCATGCAGTGTTCTTGGCAACATTTTTGGAAGTGGTTAACCATTGCCTTCTTCCTAGGGCTGAAATTATGCAGCTGGCTTCACGAAGGTTGCAGGACTAGAACTCGAACTCAAGCTCTCCTGGTTTCTAGTGAAGCACCTTTAATCACTGCATCTTGTGATATAGTAACACCTAAAAATTCAAAGTCATAGGCAAGATTTTTTTAAAAAAAAACCAATTCACAGGGGCCTAAAGAATTAAGGGAAAGCAATATAATATTACATTAATAGTTGCCAGTAAGGCAATAAGAAAGCTGAGAAACATTAAGTACTCTATCCCCTTCCTCCTCTCTTGCAAAGGCATTTAAAATACCTGAGTCGTACATTTTCTAATTACCGTGAAAGTAAGACTAGCATGGTTCAGAAGTTGCCTCTCATTGTCATTGCTCACTACTTCAGTCCCAGCAGCTGTCATTCCACCCCTGGGGCTGGCCAGCCACTACTTGGCTTCTTAGCAGTTGTCATCCCATTCCACCTCATTCCCATGTGCTCTTCATGTGCTTCAGGGATGTCTTCAGGATGTGATTTTAAGAAAAGTCAAAATGGCAGCCACAGTGCAAAACAGGGTGGGGCTGACAAGCTACTCAAGGTAAATCACACTAGGAAACCAGTTGGTACTACTTTTATTGTAAAGCTATAGTACTGGACTCTTGCAAATCTGAATATGTTTCTCCCCTCCCTTTTTTTTTGTGAGAACTAGGGAGAGGCTTCTCTGAGATATTTACACAAATTACATTCTTGTCTCAGACTCAGTTCCATTTTATTTGACTGTTGCAAAGGGTAAAGGATCTTCCTCAGTTCTTAAGGCCATTCCCTCTCCCCTTGACAAGAAGCTCTGATCTCACTATTGTGACCACCGTCTTGAATTTTTTGCCCACACTAAGCAGACATTTCTCATCGGAGCCAACTTTAGACTACAAGTAATTCATGGTTAATGACATTTATAACCAGAATTTTCAACACTAAACTATATGGCATAAAATGCAATGTCGTGTGATTGCATCTCTTAGTGACAGCAATCCCTACAGTCCAGTGGTGGGTTTCAAAAATTTTTATTACCAGTTCTGTGGGTTTGGCTTGATGGGCGTGGCAGGGGAAAGATACTGTAAAATGTTCATTCCCACCCCACTCCAGGGGGATACTGTAAAATCTCCATTCCCACCCCACTCCAGGGGAAGGATAC